>JBBGZY010000545.1:14960000-15560000 GCA_037952925.1 Lithobates clamitans
GGAATCCACATCATAGCTGCAATTGAGCCTTTGGAGCATGTAAGATCTTCCATGTCAACCCAATGAGGAGTCAGACCAGGGATAGTGGTGACTGCTAAGTGGGCTATCTGTGCAGCATGATAGTAAGCAATCAAATTTGGGTTTCCTCGGCCACCACATTTTTTTAAAGTGTAAACTGTTAATTTATTAATTTATGTCCCCAAATAAATTTTAGGATTTTTCTTTGAAAAATAGGAATGTCTCGTAGAGGAATCGCGACAGGGAGATTCCGAAAGAGATATACAGTTCTTGGTAATACATTCATCTTGACTGAAGAAATTTTTCCAAACCAGGGAAGATTTGGCCTTGGCCATTTATTCATATCTTCTGACAGCCTTCTAAACATAGGAGGATAATTTGCTGAGTATAAAGTATGTATAAGTGAAGTCAATTGAATTCCTAGATAAGAAAGAGAATGCGTGGCCCATTGGAAATCAAAATTATGCTTAAGTAATGTAACCGTAGATTAAGAGAGATTGAGGTTTAAGGCCATAGATTTATTTTTATTTACCATCAGTCCTGACAATTGTGAAAAGGATTTTAAACATTTTAATAGGTTAGGTATGGTTGTATGAGGGGAAGTAATGTACATTAAAACATCATCTGCAAAAAACGTGCAATGCCTTTGATATTTGGATGAGCACGTATAGCTATAGCTAGTGGTTCAATCGCTAATGCAAATAGTAGAGGCGATAGGGGGCACCACATTGTATAGTTATGGAATCCGATTTATAACTTTTAAAGAGGAAGTAAACCCTGGTGGGTTTTACTTCCTCTTTATTTGCCTGCAAAGGTAAAGCATAATAGGCTACTATGCATCGCATAGTAGCCTATTATGTGTCACTTACCTGAAACCCAAGCCTGCGATGTCACCGCTGTCCCCACTAGCAGCAAGTGTTCATCTTCACCCCTCTTGCTTGCGGGGCTGCGAACTCCGGCTCTGTGACTGATCGGAGTCGCGATGCCAGTCACCGCATGACCCCTATTAGAAACTGCACAATCTATTTTTTATAAAGTGGTCATCGGCGCACAAATTTTTGGAAATATCTCCTAAACTGTGGATGTTCGGGAGATAATTCCAGCACCTACTGGTAAACCTTAATATACGCTTACCTGTATGTAAAAGTGGTTGTACAGGGTGTACAACCACTTTAAATAGAATATGTGCAGTAGGAGTGTGGAATAAAGCACGTAGAATGTAAAAAAAGGAAGGGCCAAATTTCATAGTGTTTAATACCGTGAATAAATAATCCCAAGATAAACTATCAAAGGCCTTGTGAAGGTTTAACGATAATAACATAGCATTTAGAGTTAATGGGGAGTCCCAATGCGAGTGGACAGCTGTGATAAGGTTTAATGATCTATGGATTTGATCTGAAGTTTGTCGTAACCTGATAAAACCCAATTGGTCTTTATGAATGTAATGTTCTAAAAAAGACGTAAGACGTAATGCAAAAGCTTTTTTTCTAAGAATTTTAAGGTCAATTAGGGAGATTGGTCTATTATTTGATATTTCCATCCTAACTCTCCTTTAAACTTCTCCACAGTTTCATCCTTGACCTGGCTGGTGTGTACCTTGGCCTTCATGATGCTGTTTGTCCACTAAGGTTCTCTAACAAACCTCTGAGGACCCCACAGAACAGCTGTATTTATACTAAGATTAACCACTTCAGCCCCGGAAGGATTTACCCACTTCCTGACCAGGCCATTTTTTGCAATACGGCACTGCCTTGCTATAACTGACAATTGCGCGGTCATGCAACGTTGTACACAAACAAAATGTATGTCCTTTTTTTCCCACAAATAAAGCTTTATTTTGGTAGTATTTGATCACCCTGCGGTTTTTATTTTTTGCGCTATAAACAAAAAAAGGCAGACAAGTTTGAAAAAAAAAAAAAACATTTTCTACTATTTGCTATAATAAATACCCCCCAAAAAATAAAATAAAATTTCTTCATCAGTTTAAGCCAATAAGTATTCTTCTACATATTTTTGGTAAAAAAAATTGCGATAAGCATATATTGATTGGTTTGCGGAAAAGTTATAGCGTCTAAAAAATAGGGGATATATTTATGGCATTTTTATTATTCTTTTTTTTTTTTTTTACTATTAACCTCCCTGGCGATATGATTATTTCTGATTTTAGGTGCTGAAAGCGGTACAATTATTTTGCATGGAAATTTGGCGTTTGATATTGTAGGTCTGTAAATCTTAACAATAACGCACTTAAATCTGTCCAAACAAGAGTCTAGTAGATATCCCGGGTATGATAAAGTTTGAAACACAAAAACATAAATTATAATATAATAAATAAAAATAAATAATTAAAAAAAAATAAAATAAATAGTAATAAAATAAATTTCCCCACGATTCACTATCGCTCAATTCTGCAAGTGTTCTAATTTACTATTGCTGTTTTCTAGCTGGTCTAAAGCCACTTTTGACGTAAAGGGACACTTTTTGGTTGCTATGGACAATCTCCAGTTTCCAGGCAGAAAGAACAGTGTATATCATGTAAAACTGCATGCAGGGCATGGGCCAAAGCACTGGGGACAAAAGGGATGTGAAATCATTTCATACAGTACTGTAATCTGTAAGATTACAGTACTGTATGTGTTATGATTTTTTACTTTTTTTTTAATTTGCCGCCAGGCTCCGCCCCCGTGAGTCGTGACGCTCGCAGGGAACGGAGCCTGGCACAGAGAGGCTTCGGAGGAGGACACAGCCCGCGAACACTGCGAGGGACATCGCAGGATCCCGTGGACAAGGTAAGTAAGGAGGCACCAGGATCCTGCAATGTAATCCCGAGTGTGGCTCGGGGTTACCGCTAAAGGTGCTGAATTTTAACCCCGAGACACACTCGGGAAAACCGCCAGGGAGGCTACTACCGGTGATCTGCGATTTTTAGCAGGACTGCGACATTGCGGACAAATCTGACACTTTTGACACTTTTTTGGGACCATTGACATTAATACAGCGATCAGTCCTATGAAAATGCACTGATTACTGTGTAAATGTCACTGGCAGGGAAGGGGTTTACACTAGGGGGGCGATCAAGGGGTCAAATGTGTTCCCTGGGAGGTTTTTCTAACTGTGGGGGGATAGGACTGACTGGAGGAGGAGATAGAAACTGAAAATCAAAATATAGGGAGTGGCGCTGTGTTAGAACAAAGAGTGTGACTGTAGAATTAACAAGTGCTCTGGTGCGTTATATAATCGCTTCTTAGAAGTGAAAAAATATTATAATATGAAACTCCCAAAAATCAATATATCCATATATGTAATTAGTGAAAAATCCTTATTTAGTGGTAGAGGGAATTTGTCAGCTATGTGTGCAAGCAGTAACAATCCCAACCAATAGGCAAACTCAAACTTTAAGTTATCACCATTATATAACATGTGTTGACAATGGTATATATAAATCTACTAATTAGTAAATATAAAGTGACAAGTGCCAGATGGTGCTATGTATAAAAACTGTGGTTATCAAACCATTGTGCAATAATGTGCAAAAAACATTTAAAAATTGAAAATCATTATTTATGTGTAAAATCCTCAACAATGTATCGAAAAAAATCCCATATACTGTTTATTGCAAAGTGTTCGTATGCACCAAATTCCTGTAGAAATCATGCAGAAGGTTCTTCTTTGGTGGTGAAGAGCCGTGCTGTAATTATTGGCAATCTCCCCCCAATGTGGTTGCACTCACCGGAGCACTCCACCCCTGCAGGGGTATGAGGGTATGATGTTGATCCTGTTGGTCTCTCCGATTGTATGGGTGCCGGTATCCTTCCACGCGTCCCAATCCAAAGCAGCCACTTGCATACAGGGAGGTGGGGACTCACTGTCCCTTGTTGTAATGCAGGTCCCAACTAGATATCCACTTTGATGTTAAAAATAAAAAATAAAAGGTTCCACATAGCGTGACTCTGTTTAAAATGGATTCATTTATTTGTATTAAACAGTCCAGTCATATAAGACTGAATTCACACTAACGGATAAAAAACACTTTAAAAATAGTGTTCCCAGAAAGGAGAGGGAGCTCACAGGCTCGTATACTCTCCACACGGTCCGGGGACGCAGCGCTAACATGAACCGCCGCTTGCGTTCCACCGGTCGGGTATCCGGAACCACGATACACGGAAGTGACGTTGTGCGTGCCAAGATAGTCCCGCCTAGAGGCGCCTGGTCGGAATATAATGTCGGCGGCTGGTCGGAAACAGCTTAAATTACACAGGTGAACTCTATTTACGAAATAGGTGACTTCTGAAAACAATTGGTTCCGCTAGATTTTAGTTAGGGGTATCAGAGTAAAGGGGGCTGAATACAAATGCACGCCACACTTTTCAGATAATTAATTGTAAAGAATTAAAAAAAAACATTTATTGTTATCCTTCAAATTCACAATTACGGATATGTGCCACTTCGTGTTGGTCTATCACATAAAATCCCAATAAAATACATTTACATTTTTGGTTGTAACAAAATGTGGAAAATTTCAAGGGGGTATGAATACTTTTTCGAGGCACTGTACAGTAAGGCTTTTCATTTGGTTCCTTTTTTTTCAGTTTTTTTTTTGTTGTTTCTATCTTATCTATCTAATAGAGTATAATTGTAAACATATATTAAATACATTCGTATTATTAGTCTCCGTAAAAGGTATCAGGCAAAATGCTAACAAATGCTCTGACAGCCCTTTTGAGAACCAGAGGTGGGCTCAATTCTTCCATGCGTCAGAGGTTGGGCTTTAAGTGATGTCTCCAGGGCGACCTCAGCAGCTATCACCATTGACAAAGGAAGCATAACATCCATTGTCTTCTCACAACATACTGTTCTGTTATTCAGTGCATATTAACTCTGATTAATGACATTCAGCACACAATGTGCATTTATACAGCTAAGTGTGTGTCACAATTTACATATTAACAAAACTGCACAGGTTGAATTGTCTTTTTTGTTTATACTATTATACTGTAATATGAAATTATGTATTAATGGAAAAAAATCCATTAACTGCTTGAAGCAAGAGGAAATCAGACTGCAGCACACAAATCTTTTTGATGTAAGTGCTTCCCTATGTAAGGCATGGAAATAATTGTGTTAATGTACCATGGGAAACCAGTGTCATATAGGATCCAATAATATTTAAGGATGTCCAATAATCTGTTCATGTTAGCAGATCAAGAAGAGATGATTAGGGATAAAACTAGTTTGTGTTACTGGCTCAAAGGCCGTTATAGGTTTACCTGACATGCACGTTGGGAGAAATTATCATCTAAGTATAATGTGAGGGGCTAATCTTTCATTTTCTGTTGGCTCCTTCTTCATACAGTATGAGGAGTTTTAAAGTATAACTCATAGGTCTATAACGGCCTATGAGCCAGTAACTTACAAAACCAACCACAACTTGGCCCCCAGCTACATCACTAACCTAGTCTCAAAATACCAACCTAATCGTTCTCCTTATTCCTCCCAAAACCTCCTCCTCTCTAGTTCCCTTGTCACCTCCTCCAATGTTCGCCTCTAGGACTTTCCCCGAGCCTCTCCTATCGTATGGAAATCCCTACCCCAATCTGTCCGACTATCTCCTACTCTGTTTGCTTTTAGACGATCCCTAAAAAAACCCTCCTCTTCAGAGAAGCCTATCCGGCCCCCACCTAACAACCGTACATTTATTTTCTCCGTCAGATCATTTCCCACAGTTATTATCTTTTGTATCACTTGACCCTCCCTTCTAGATTGTAAGCTCTAATGAGCAGGGCCCTCTGATCACTCCTGTATTGAATTGTATTGTAACTGTCCTGTCTGGCCCCATGTTGTAAAGCGCTGCGCAAACTGTTGCTGCTATATAAATCCTGTATAATATCAACAATATTAATAACCGAATGACGACAGCATTAAAATGAATGGGCAGCGCTTACAAAGCGCCCGAAAAGCACTTTGGAAGTGCAGCAACACGGGCGCTTTTAATCCCTTCTCGGGGGTTAAAAGCGCTCCGCTAAAGGCCGAAAAGCGCCGCTAAAAAGCGGTGCTTTAGCGCTAACACTCGGCGGACACAGTGTAAAAGTAGCCAAAGAGTGGAGAAGAGAGTTGATAACTGCCTTGTGTTAAAGGACACTGATTATCAGTGCAGTCCCAACATTGCTGCCAATCAGTGCCCACCAGTGCTGCCAATCAGTGCCTTCTCATCAGTGTCACCTACCAGTGCCCATCAGTGCAGCCTATCAGAGCTGCCTCATCAGTGCCTCCTCATCAGTGCAACCTATCAGTGCCCATCAGTGCAGCCTATCAGAGCTGCCTCATCAGTGCCTCCTCATCAGTGCAACCTATCAGTGCCCATCAGTGCAGCCTCATCAGCACACATCAGTAAAAGAGAAAAATTACCTATTAGCAACATTTTTATAACATACTATAAAAAAATTATTATTTTTTTAATTTTTAGTCTTTGTTTGGTTAGCAAAAAATAAAAAAAACCCAGTGGTAATTAAATAGCACCAAAAGAAAGCTCTATTTGTGTGAAAAAAATGATAAACATTTCATATGGGTACAGTGTTACATGACCACACAATTGTCATTGTGTGACAGCAATAAAAGCTGAAAATTGCCCTGGGCAAGAGGAGGGTAGACGTGCCCAGTAGGGAAGTGTTTGACCACTTCAGCCCCAGAAGGATTTACCCCCTTCCTGACCAGAGCACTTTTTGTGATTCGGCACTGTGTCGCTTTAACTGACAATTGCGCGGTCGTTCGACGTTGTACCCAAACAAAATTGACGTCCTTTTTTTTCCCACAAATAGAGCTTTCTTTTGGTGGTATTTGATCACCTCTGCGTTTTTTTATTTTTTGTGCTATAAACAAAAAAGAGTGACAATTTTGAAAACAAAGCAACATTTTTTACTTTTTGCTATTATAAGTATCCCCAAAAAATATATAAAAAAACTAATTTCTTTCTCAGTTTAGGCCAATATGTATTCTTCTACATATTTTTGGTAAAAAAAAAAACAATAAGAGTATATTGATTGGTTTTCGCAAAAGTTATAGCGTCTACAAAATAGGGGATAGATTTATGGCATTTTTATTATACATTTTTTTTTATTAGTAATGGCGGTGATCTGCAATTTTTATCATGACTGCGAAATTATGGCGGACTTTGTTAACACTATTTTGGGACCATTGTCATTTATACAGCGATCAGTGCTATAAAAATGCACTGATTACTGTGTAAATGACACTGGCAGGGAAGGGGTTAAATACTAGGGGGCGATCAAGGGGTTAAGTGTGTTCTAGGGAGTGATTCTAACTGTGGGGGGGATTGCCTCACTAGAACATGACAGAGATCACTGCTCCCGATGACAGGGAGCAGTAGATTTCTGTCATGTTGCTAGGCAGAACAGGGAAATGCCTTGTTTACATAGGCATCTCCCCGTTCTGCCACTCCGTGACACGATTGTGGGCCCCCGGCGGACACCGAGTCCGTGGGACCCGCAGGCACGGTCACGGAGTACGCGGCGGGCGCGTGCACCCACAATGCCGCGATTTAAAGAGGACGTACCTGTACGCCCATTTGCCCAGCCATGCCATTGTGCCGACGTATATCGTCGTGCGCTGATCAGCATGTGGTTAAGTAATCCCATGGAAACAAAAATAGAATGGGTCATATGTTCACTAATTCCCCTGCCACTTTATTTGGGTTATATAACCTCCAATATGCTGCCATAAACATAAAAATTCTTATATTATTTATCTTGAAGCTACAAAAAAACTAATGTCTTGCCTATTTAATGTGACCCAGGTGTCCAGCTATTTTTGGATGCCACAACCAAACATTATCAGGTGCTATCCTCATTGAGCTTTTAAAGGTAGCATGCCAACTGAGTTGGGTTCCCATGGACTGCAAATTCCACCAATTGGGTGACTGCAAGGGAAATGTTTCATGTTGCTTGAAATGCAAAGAGTCTTATGACTCATCTCTTTGGACTTCACTGCTACTTCTAGCTTTTCTCTTTGCAGGACTTATTAATAAAAATTGTCCTTTGAATTATCAAAATACCCAACACACGCTGGAAGTCCTGTATTAGTGCATTCTGGCAAATAAAAAACATTTAACTAAGCCAAATGCTAAAACATGATTAGTTGGTTCACACCAATCACAAAAATGCCGAACAAGTGTTCCATTACAGTTTTATCAATAAGAAATCATCAAGCCCTTCCCTTTATACACATTTTCACAGGACTTCCCATATATGTCAGAACCCCTCGAACCTGATATCTATCCAGTTCACTATACAGTGTCCCTACATCTTGTATTTTATTTGTCTCATAGTTCACATTGGGGTTGATTTACTAAAACTGCAAAATCTGGTGCAACTGTGCATGGAACCCAATCAGCTTCTAACTTCAGCTTGTTTAATTAACGATAAAGATAAAAAAGTGTGGCGCTAGTGAACATGACCGCAACCAAATCCTGGGGGCCCTGGATCCCATCCTGGCACACCATCCGAGAACGTCTGACGAGACTCCGCACCAGTCTTCACACAGATCTCCACTCCATACCGCTTGACGGTACAAGCCCGATTGACTCACCGCCAACGGCCTGTGAGTCCACCAGATCCGGTAAGGGCATTCTTTTGTCTTCTCTTTCTCGATGTTGGGACCATCCACATGAGCCAAGAACCTTCCCACACTTAAGGATCTGTAATCATCCCATAGGAAGACGGCTTACGTCCAGATTTTTGTGGGACTTATTTAGGAGTGCTCCATCCGTCCTCCAAATTAACATTGTTCATTCATTTATACATATCCCTTTATAGGGACTTTGACGCCCCCCCCTTTTTGGTTTTAACCCCAATGAACAGTATTTTTGCGTGGAGCTGTATACTTAGCTTATTAAGATACCCTGGATTATTATTTATCTATCCTTCTGCAATGTCACTTTATAATCACGGTTGTGTATGCATGTTTGCTTCCTAGCCACCTTACACGCCCCCCTTTTTTGGTTTCAACCCCAATGAACAATTTTTTTGCGTGGAGCTGTATACTTAGCATACTAAGATACCTCATGTTACTATTTATCCATCCTTCTACAATGTCACTTTGAAATATGGTTGTGTATACATGATTGCTTCTTAGCCACCCTACAGGTTGTTATCGAGCATTTCACTTCCCCACACACCCAAGCTTTCCTATCCTTATCTCATTTATTTTCTATACACCCTTTTGGATGTCCCCTGAAAACAAACAATTGCTTTTGGTTCCATAAATCCACACTGTAATTGTTATCTGTTCTCTTTAATGATTACTATTACCTGACTAGTAATCTCTATATCACCGTTCACTAGCGCCACACTTTTTTATCTTTATTCCTACTTGCAACGGTCAAATTGCTGTGTTGGCTGCTTTACAAGAGTTGGCGCAATTTCTACACCTCTTTTCCACGTTTTTGTTTAATTAACCTCCCGGGCGGTATTCCCGAGTGTGGCTCGGGGTGGATCTTCAGTACCAAAAGCGGTAACCCCGAGCCAGACTCGGGATCGCATCGCAGGATCCATGTAGAGGTTACTTACCTTGTCCCCTGGATCCTGCGATGTCTCCCCGCTGTGATCTGCCAGCCGCTGTGTCTCGCTCGATTCACAGTGCTGAGCTCTGTTCCCTGTGAGCGTTGCGATGCACGGGGGCGGAGTTCGGCGCCAAATTCAAAAAGTAAAGAACATAGTATAGATACAGTATACTGTAATCTTACAGATTGCACTACTGTATCAAATAATTACACATCCTCTTTGTCCCTAGTGGTCTGCCCAGTGTCCTGCATGCAGTTTTATATTATAAATACTGTTCTTTCTGCCTGGAAACTGGAGATTGTCTATAGCAACCAAAAAATGTCCGTTTACGTCAAAAGTGCTTTTAGAACAGCTAGAAAACAGCAATTAAATTAGAATCACTTGCAGAATTGAGCGATAATGATTTATGGGGAAACTCGTCATGAAACACTAAAAGTAATGACAGGACAATTCTGCATCTGAGCAAATTTCAGTGTTTTTGATTTGACTACATTATTGAATAATTTTTATTATTATATTATTATTTGCTATAATTATTTATAGTTATTTATTATATTATAATTTTTTATTTCGTTTTTCAAACTTGATCATACCCGGGCTGTCTACTAGACTCTTGTTTGGACAGATTTAAGTGAGTTATTCCTAAGAATTACAGGACTACAATATAAAGCACCAAATTTCCATGCAAAATAATGGTACCGCTTTCAGCATCAAAAATCTGAAATAATCATACCGCCAGGGAGGTTAAGCTTTGACAATAAAACTTGGAAGCTGATTGGTTTCTATGCGGAGCTCCACCAGATTTTGCACTCTTCAGTTTTAGTAAATCAAACCCATTGTGTATTATCATATATTGTACTGAAGCTGTGCTTTAATTTAGCATTTTATTTGTATTCCCTATATGTTCTTCAATTAAAAAAAAAAAAAAAAAAAGCCGCAATTCATATAATGCCTAAACAATAACATCAGATTTTCAAGTATACACAGCTGTAAGGAAAAGTGAAATGATAATTAACTATGCAGAATGAAGATAGAGATATAAGACATATCTACAACAAACCTGACAGCTCACACTTGGGTCACCTAACTGTGGTGAGGTTAAATATTTCTGTCTGTAGTAGACTCCTGCTTGTTTGCAGACCATTCATGCTGAAACAGTGGGCATCATGAGCAGTTAACTCCCAGCTGTTAGCTACAGAAAAAAGTGTACTAAGATACCGCACTGAGCAATATATTGCCAAAGAAAAAAAGACAATAGGCTGTTCATATATATACCTAATGTGTAGTAGAAAAGCAAGCAATACAATCAAGAGTGTGCATATACAAGGAAAAAATGTACTGTGTGTCTGTTGCTTAGAGGACCTTTTATGTAAAATACAAGTTCCGTATTCTGATGACTGTATGCGTTTATTATGATAGTACGCAGAATATGAATACCTTTTTATTTCACCATCCTTTATTTATATGTATATGCATACCAAGTTGTTCAGCAAAAATGACAGATTCCTGGATCTGCTGCTATGCTCACTGACCCCTATGTGATTATAGTTTGCTGTAGTGACGTGGGAGCTGTCAGGAGGAACCGCAAAGCGCGATGGGGACCCGGAATCTTGAACTCCTGAAGAAATCGGATTTGTACGTTTTTTTCAGACACCTGAACCTCTCTTCTCTTGTTTATTCCAGGCAGATATTAAACCACATTGGTTACAGTGATATTAACCACCTTAATACAGGGCACTTATACCCCCTTCCTGCCCAGGTCATTTTTCAGCGCTGTCACACTTTGAATGACAATTGCGTGGTCATGCTACATTGTAACCATGTGAAATTTTTATAATTTTCTTTACACAAATAGAGCTTTCTTTTGGTGATATTTAATCACTGCAGGGTTTTTTATTTTTGCTAAAAAAAAAAAAAAAAAGACCGAAAATTTTGATTGAAAAAAAGTTTTCCTTAGTTTCTGTCAGTAAATTTTGTAAATAAGTATTTTTCTCCTTCAATGAGGCTGCACTGATGGTCACTGATGAGTTGGCACTTATTGGCACTGATGAGGCAGCACTTATGGGCACTGATGAGGAGGCACTAATATGCCACACTTATGGGCACTGATAGGTGGCACTGATGGGCATTGATGGGCAGCACTGATAGGCAGCACTGATGGGCACTGAAAGCCAGCACTGACTGCTGGAACTTTATTGTAATCAGGGCACTGATGATCAGTGCCCTAATTACCTGTCTTGCTGTCCCCTGCGAGGAGATACCGCTGATCGGTTCTCCTCGCCACACACTCTGTCAGTGTGAGGCGATGAGAGCCAATTACCGGCACTTCCGTGTTTACATGTGACTGGCTGTGATTGGACACAGCCGATCACATGATTAAAGAGCCGCTTCAGCGTCTCTTTACAGAGATCGGGGTTGCGCCATGTCCTAGCAACATGGCGTGGCCGTGATCTCCAGGCTGCACGCCCCCACAGGAGCGGCCATTCGGGTGCGTCATCATATGACATCCACCCAGAGCCGCACCGTCCCTCTGTCATTTGACAATGGGCGGGCGGCAAGTGGTTAAAGGCTTTATTTATTTTTAAAATGTAGTTTCAAAACATCTGGGGTTCGCCATCATTGATCTATGTAGTTGAGCTCTGACTAGAAAAGGAAAGGCAACTAGAAGTAGGAAACAACTGTGCCACACTGTACATGTAGTAACAAGAAACACGACAGCAGGACGGAATGGAGTAAGGACAGGGATAAACTCATCAATCTGCCTCTGTTCATTCACCACTCTCAATTACCAGCAGGGGCAGGGAGGTGATCTAGGTTTACTGCAGGGGAAAACAGTGAATGGCTAGGAATACAAACCCTTTAGAAGGATAAAATGGCCTCCATATGCTGTATGTATTTTCAACTATGTACTAAGCTGTTTAGAGTTCAATTTAAAGCAACTCGATCCAGCGATGTGAATGAGAACCTTGGCTTTCACGGTTTCTCCCTCCTCATTGGCAGCAGCGGGAGCCATTGTCAATCATTGTCAATCACAGCCAGTGAGTCAATAAGGAGAGAGCAGGGGCGGGGCTGAGACACACAGAGCAAGCTTGCTATTGGGGCACTCGGCAGCAGAAAGGAACACCAGCGGGGGATCCAAGAAAAGCAGGATCAGGGCTGTTCTGTGCAAAACCACTGCATAAAGCAGGTGAGTATAATATGTTTGTTATTTATTTATTTTTATCTGCTTTTAATGTCACTTTAAGCTCAAACATGCATAAACATACACATCATCGATTACTAAAGGCATAGGTGTGTGCAGCCTATTGCTTTAGGTTGTGCACCCCAAAGCTCACACACACACTATCACACACACACTATCACACACACACACACACTATCACACACACTATCACACACACACTATCACACACACACACACACACTATCACACACACACACTTTATCACACACACTTTATCACATACACACTATCAATCACTCAGAAAGAGAAGGGGCCAGTAAATTACTTGTTTACTGGCCCCTTCCCCCACTCATACTAAAACATCCCCGCAGCAACAGTCGGAAGGAGAGGAGAGGAGGGAATCTGACAGCACTGCGGGGGAGCCAAGGCAATAGGGGGAATTTGTGCTGCACAGGGTGATTAGGGTGTGCCTGGGCACACCTGGCACACCCTGTGTGCACGCCTATGACTAACGGCCTTGGTGTGGGGATGACAAAGGTAATTATGCATTCCTAAACCTGTATATTATTGTGTTTTATGTTAATACACCTGATCATGTTTTATCTGCTTCCTAAAGACCATAACCAATGGTGGTCTTTGGGTTCTGTTACTACCCTGTTCTATAGAAGTCAGAAGACCGCATTTTCTATTACGTGATCATCTCCCACTTAGGGAACACATTTCCTATAATAAACATCTCTGCTGTTAACATCACTTTTTTTCATGCTTTCCATAGCCATACTGTTTCAAAGCATGTAAACCTGATTATTTTCAATAAAAATCTACTGAAAGAAAAAGAAATTCTGACTTTAATATCTCCAACTGGATTCATTTAAGATCAACAAATCGCACTATTATCGCTGTTATAATACCGCTGATTGTAACAACAATCGCTGTTATTATTGTTACCACCGACTGTTAAAGTCAAATATTGAGAAAACAATCATATCAACTGGTAAACACTTAGATATAGGGCTGTAAAAACGGCAAATGTTCATCTGCCATATGTGTTCTGATCAGCAAGGGCTCTACGTATCTTAGTAGCAGTGGCCTTACAAGAGTCATGTGGTTACTATGGGGAAACAATTTAACAGCAATGTGCAGAGAATAACACAAGAGTGTGGGTTAGTGACCTGCTTATCAAGCTGTTTAATGGAACTCCAATCACAGGTAAAAAAACATTGATAACCTTATATAACACATGGCTACATTCAGGCCCTTGCTACTCTAAAGAGAAGCTGTTACCACTGGCCTTTTACACAAGAATCGAAATATTTATTCTTTAACTTCCCTGGCGGTATGATTACCGTATGTCAGATTTTTGATGCTCAAAGCGGTACATTGTTTTGCATGGAAATTTGATGTTTTATATTGTAGGTCTGTAATTCTTAGCAATTAAATCTGTCCAAGCAAGAGTCTAGTAGACAGCCCGGGTATGATAAAGTTTGAAACACGAAATCATAAATTATAATATAATAAATAACTATAAATAATTATAACAAATAATAATATAATAATAATAATAATAACAATTATTCAATAATGTAATCAAATCAAAAACACAGAAAAGTGCTCAGTTGCAGAATTTTCGCTGTCATTACTTTCAGTGGTTGATGAAAAATTTCCCCACAAACACTATCGCTCAATTCTGCAAGTGATTCTAATTTATTATCACTGTTTTCTAGCTGGTCTAAAACCGCTTTCGATGTAAGGGACAGTTTTGGTTGCTATGGACAATCTCCAGTTTCCAGGCAGAAAGAACAGTATTTATAATATAAAACTGCATGCAGGGAACTGGAAAAACCACTAGGGACAAAAGGGATGTGAAATTATTTGATACAGTAATGTAATCTGTAAGATTACAGTGTACTGTATGTATTGTGTGTGTTTCATTTTTTGAAGCTGGCTCCGTTCTTCGTCCCCGTGCGTCGCAGCGCTCGCAGGAAACGGAGCTCGGCGCTGTGATAGATCGAGTGGAGACACAGCCCGTGGACACAGTGGGAGAACATTGCAGGATCATGGGGACAAGGTAAGTACAGTGGGGCAAAAAAGTATTTAGTCAGCCACCAACTGTGCAAGTTCTCCCACTTAAAAGATGAGAGAGGCCTGTAATTGTCATCATAGGTATACCTCAACTATGTGAGACAAAATGTGGAAACAAATCCAGACAATCACATTGTCTGATTTTTGAAAGAAATTATTTGCAAATTATGGTGGAAAATAAGTATTTGGTCAATATCAAAAGTTCATCTCAATACTTTGTTTTATATCCTTTGTTGGTAATGACAGAGGTCAAATGTTTGCTGTAAGTCTTCACAAGGTTGTCACACACTGTTGCTGGTATGTTGGCCCATTCCTCCATGCAGATCTCCTCTAGAGCAGTGATGTTTTGGGGCTGTCGCTAGGCAACCAGGACTTTCAACTCCCTCCAAAGGTTTTCTATGGGGTAAGATCTGGAGACTGGCTAGGCCACCCCAGGACCTTAAAATACTTCCTACGAAGCCACTCCTTCTTTGCTCGGGCGCTGTGTTTGGGATCATTGTCATGCTAAAAGGCCCAGCCACGTTTCATCTTCAATGCCCTTGCTGATTGCACTCAAAATCTCACGATACATGGCCCCATTCATTCTTTCATGTACACGGATCAGTCGTCCTGTTCCCTTTGCAGAGAAACAGCCCCAAAGCATGACGTTGCCACCCCCATGCTTCACAGTAGGTATGGTGTTCTTTGGTTGCAACTCAGCATTCTCTCTCCTCCAAACACGACGAGTTGTGTTTCTGCCAAACAGTTCTACTTTCATTTCATCTGACCATATGACATTCTCCCAATCCTCTTCTGGATCATCCAAATGCTCTCTAGCAAACCTCAGACGGGCCCGAACATGTACTGGCTTAAGCAGGGGGACACATCTGGCACTGCAGGATCTGAGTCTCTGGCAGCGTAGTGTTACTGATGGTAGCCTTTGTTACGTTGGTCCCAGCTCTCTGCAGGTCATTCACTAGGTCCCCCCGTGTGCTTCTGGGATTTTTGCTCACCGTTCTCATGATCATTTTGACCCCACAGGGTGAGATCTTGTGTGGAGCCCCAGATCGAGGGAGATTATCAGTGGTCTTGTATGTCTTCCATTTTCTAATTATTGCTCCCACAGTTGATTTCTTCACACCAAGCTGCTTGCCTATTGAAGATTCAGTCTTCCCAGCCTGGTGCAGGTCTACAATTTTGTTTCTGGTGTCCTTCGACAGTTCTTTGGTCTTTACCATAGTGGAGTTTGGAGTGTGGTGAGGTTGTGGACAGGTGTCTTTTATACTGATAACAAGTTCATACAGGTAATGAGTGGAGGACAGAGGAGCCCTTAAAGAAGAAGATACAGGTCTGTGAGAGCCAGAAATCTTGCTTGTTTGTAGGTGACCAAATACTTATTTTCCACCATAATTTGCAAATAAATTCTTTAAAAAATCAGACAATGTGATCGTCTGGATTTGTTTCCACATTTTGTCTCTCATAGTTGAGGTATACCTATGATGACAATTACAGGCCTCTCTCATCTTTTTAAGTGGAAGAACTTGCACAATTGGTGGCTGACTAAATACTTTTTTGTCCCACTGTAACTGTACCAGGATACTGTGATGCGATCCCGAGTGTGGCTCCGGGTTACCACTTTTGGTACTGAAAATCCACCCCGAGCCACACTCGGGATTACCGCCAGGGAGGTTAAAGTGTATTTCCAATTTTGAGTTCAAATTTAAGAAAACCCCATTATAGCTGCTTTCACACTGCAGCCGCCCGTGCGTTAGCTATTCGGGCCAGAGCGGGGTGCTTTTAACCCCCAAGAAGGGGTTTTTAAGGGGTTAAAAGCGCCCATGTTGCGGCGCTTCCGAAGTGGTTTTCAGCTGCTTCGGAAGCGCTGCCCATTCATTCCAATGGGCAGGGGCAGTCTGGGAGCGGTGTATACAGCACTCCTAAACTGCCCCAAAGATGCTGCTTGCAGGACTTTTTCTAACTGACTTTTTTTGTAACAGACTTTTTCGAATGGACTTTTTCCGAGTGCTTTTTCTAAGCACTCGGGCTTTCACACTGGGTGGCAGCGGAGCCAGTTTTCAGTCGCTTTACAGGCTGACCCAGTGTGAAAGGGGTCTTAATGTTTTTTTGTGTTCCCGAGCACCCAGCATACTATTTTTTAAATTTTCTTTTGTGTTCCCGAGCACCCAGCAAACTATTTTTTTCTACTGTTAAATATTTCTTACCTAAGATGTTTCTTATGATAAGCTGTCATGGCTGGCTGCATGCATTTCTCAACAAATTTAGTATGATCTGTCCAATAGAAAGACTGAGGCAGGCCATACATTATACAATTTTCTTTCCTTCAACTACAAAAACTATTTGATTCCCCCAACACATTCAGTTTTGTTGGGGGAATCCTTCCCACAGCAATATTGTATTCTGACAGCCGGAGGTTTCCCAGCCAACAGAATACAATGATCGCTGCTGGCGGCTTTGGCTGCAGGCAGTGATTGAACAAGAAAAAACACCAACAGTCTGGTTGGACTGAAGTTGATCGATAGAACTTCAGTCCAACCAGAATGCCCAAAGACAGATGGAAACCTGCTGTATGGGTGCAATTTGAATTCGTCTACTGCTTGCTTTAGGGACAGGGTGTGCTCCCTCTCTTTAACATACAATGGAGAGGCCCAGCTTGTAAATATTTAACCCTTCGTTACCACAGACAGGGTTCAAAACTAGTTTAGAACTGATGACGGGATCTGCTAGCACAGTACAGGGTTAATTATGGCAAACTGGCTTCTCTCCAGCCCCAATAAACAAAGACAGCTATTAAGATTTTTTATTCTTGGAGTAGTTTCCAAACAAGAATATCTAAAAATGTTAACCTGCATTTTCATATTTTTTTTTTTCATTTATGCATTGCTATGTGATAGTAATATGTAACAATTCTAAAATATGTTTTATTTTAATATTGAAAATTATTATTGTAATAACCATAACAACTTAAAGTGGTTGTAAACCCTTTACAACCACTTTTGCCTACAGGTAAGCCTATAAAAAGGCTTACTGTAGCTACCGTGAATCTCTCCTAAACTTAGTTTAGGAGATAATCACTGTATACCCATGTGCCGACATCATCGGCACATGCGCACTGAAGAGACGGCTCATACGTGCCTTTTCTTCAGCTAGTGTGCCATTACCAGTGGCTCCCGCACGCAAGCGCGGGAGTGATGTCATCGCGGCTCCGGCCAATCACAGCGCCGAAGCCCGCGATACCTGGAAGTAACTCCGAGAGACATGTCGCCAGCCAAAGCGGTGTGCTGAGACCGCTGCGGGGGCTTCGATCTAAGGTAAGTATATGCTATGCATACTAGCTCATTATGCCTTTGTCTTGCAGGTTTTTTTTTAGTCCCGTGGGTTTACAACCACTTTAAAGATTTATTACATGCTATTTTAACGAATGGGTTACACTTAATCGAATAAACTATATGTAGCCTTACTTGTTAATGATATAAATTCCCGTTTTGTTTATATTGCCTGTGCCTGAAAGTTTGGGTGGTGTGTCAGAGTGTTATAGTTTCCTGAAATTATTTTTTTAAAAACTTTTTTCCACTTTGCAGGACCACACCGCACCTGCAAGCCAAGCACTTGGCTCACAGTTGCCGAGCAGCCCATTGATCTCAATACCCAAGTTTGACAGGCTGTGCTGCCTGTCAAACTCTGCAGTATGAGTGAAAATAAATGCATGACATGCGTGCGGCCATGTCAGGCTGCATTGTTAGAAAAACCGTGCCTGTGTTTATCAACCTTTGGCCAATAGTTTAAAAGAGCCCTCATCATAGTGAACGTGTGTTTAGCCCATGTAGGGCAAGACAGCGGGTTTACTTCCTTGATACATCCCTCCAGAATACATTCACTTTCCCTTTTGCTTTGCCCACAGGAATAAAGATAATAAGCCCTATGTAAGCTCATAGTCAGTTTGCTTGAAGCTTACACAGGACTAAAGACTATGCCTGCCCCTCATGACAGTGCTGTGCCTAGTGACTGGGGGAGACAATAAAGAAAACCTATTACTTTGTCGAAAGCAAACCTGGAGATAGTTTGTATGTAAAACTACATGCAATTCTTTTTAGTTTGCACATAACTATTATACATTATGCGTTATAGCAACCTGGATCTCAGCTTTGAGAAAGGTGCTTCTCCTTGGCAGACATTAGGACTCTGAAATATGTTTCCAAGAAAATTGCAGCATAATTGTGCACACAAAACCAAAGCCTGAAATGTTGGCAAGAAAAAGATAGATGCCTCTTTAAAGTTCAACTAAGCTTACAAAGTCACAGTAGAATGGAGAATGCTATTTGCTCCACTAATGCACAAAAAGATCAATACTCGTTTAGTAGAGGAGAAATTTCACTTGCTAAAAAAATCTAATAGAAAAGAAGTTCTATGAATTAGCAACAATACCTTCATTAAATCCACTTCACAAGTTTTATTTTTTCCTCCATTTTTGCTTCTAGGTGCTGTTGAGCATTAATTCAATCTACATGGAAAAGCACAGTGGGACTCAGCTTTCCCCTCTTCCCCTACCAACTAACACATCCTGTACATTCTGTGAACACACGCAGAAACTTGCGAAAAAACAAGCGTAATTCTTGTGGTGCCATTAATTGTTAATGGAACCCCAAACACGGGCAGCAAACATGCGTTGGCATAAGGGAACACTCAACAAACACACTAAAATGCGTGGGAAAAGATGATCCAAGCTCTACACCAGAAAAAGGCACAGGAGCTTCTTTGGCATATTTGTCACACATAGGGCAGCCCATTCAAATGAATAGGCTGCCCTATATGTATGGGGCAAAGAACGTGCAAAAAAAAAAGCGCATTTAGAAAACACTAGATGTAAATGCAGCCTAGATGAAGTTCTGAATGGGTTCTTGGGGAAGTGACAAAGATTAAGCAAGTAGATGTGTGTGTGTTGAACTCTGCACAGACCAACCCCTCTCATCTTTAAAGTGGTTGTAAAGTCAGAAGGTTTTTTATTTTCATGCATTCTATGCATGAAGATAAAAAGCCTTCTGTGTGCAGCAGCCCCCCTCAACTTACCTGAGCCCAATCTCTGTCCAGTGTCTGTCCACGAGTGCCTCAGCTGTCCAAGATTCTCCTTCCTGATTGGCTAAGACACAGCAGTGGCGCCATTGGCTCCTGTTGCTGTCAATCAAATTCAGCTAGCCAATCAGGGGAGAGAGGGGGCAGGGCTGGGTCAGGGTTCCGTGTCTGAATGGCCACAGGGAGCTGTGACTCGGCTTGGGTGCTCCAATGGCAAGCTGCTTGCGGTGGGGGGCACTGAACAAAAGGGAGGGGCCAGGATCACAGAAGAGGGACCCAAGAAGAGGAGGATCTGGGCTGCTTTGTGCAAATCCACTACACAGAGCAGGTAAGGATAACATGTTTGATTGTTAGCACGCGGCTTTCGAGTACCAATCACTACAGTTCATCCGAAATTATCCAAAGGGGCAAGCACGAAAATTTTTCTCATATGATACAAGATCGTACGATTTTCGTTTCATCCGTATAGTTTTTTTCATAAAAATACAATACAATACAACAAATTACATCACTTCTGAATTTTTATTCTGTTGTACGAGAATTTTCATAACTTTGGTAACCTCTTCATTTTCGATATGGAAACATGCAAAAAAAAAAAGGGGGATGATAGTTTGTCCGATAATCTCATTGTGTGTACCAGGCTTTACATTTCAGGCCCTCATTTGTAAAATCAAAATTAGTTTGGAGGGCACTTGTCACAGGAGGGCACTTGTCACACTGTCCCCAATGTCAGTTTATAACCTGATGATCTTCAAAATAGACTCAGCTATGCAGAAATGTGTTGACTGATAAAGATGTGAAATACTATGGGGTCTCACAATGACACATGAAGATGTATTTTTTGTGACGGTTCTGCAGTTCAAATGCTGGGTTTACTAGGATCTACAGGAAAGTTGCTACCATGTTTAGTGTTGAAAAAGAAGATAAGAATATTGACTATTTTTACCATACCTCATCCCAGCGAACATAACAAAGAATCATTTCATATATTGAAGGTTTTATCTTTAAAACTGATCCACAAAAATTCAATCACTTTATTAAAGTACCATCTTTTTTGCTCCATAATACGCACGCCCCCTCCAAAAAAAAATGGGAGGGGGGATGTCGCTGCGTCTTATGGAGCAGTGTTAATTTTGGCAGCAAATTTCGATTTAGTTTTAGTCTTATGCCCTGTAAGAAGGGTCGGTTTTTCCGACGGAAAATGTGCGATCGGAGCGTGTTGTCGGAAAATCCGACCGTGTGTGGGCTCCATCGGACTTTTTCCATCAGATTTTTCGACACACAAAGTTTGAGAGCATGCTATAAAATTTTCCGACAACAAAATCTGGTCCTTTAAATTCCAATCGTGTGTAGACAAATCCGACGGACAAAGTGCCACGCATGCTCAGAATAGATTAAGAGACGAAAGAAATTGGCTATTGCCCTGTTTATAGTCCCGACGTACGTGTTTTACGTCACCGCGTTCAGAATGATCGGATTTTCCGCATCTCCTGCCACCATTTGCAGATTGTCACTTGCCACATCACCTTCTACCATTTACAGATTGCCACGTCTCCTGCCACCATTTGCAGATTGTCAATTGCCATGTCTTCTACCACCATTTGCAGATTGTCACTTGCCACGTCTCCTGCCACCATTTGCATATTGTCACTTGCCACGTCTCCTGGCTCCATTTGCAGATTGCCACATCTCCTGCCACCATTTGCAAACTGTCACTTGCCACGTCACCGGCCACCAGATGTGGGTTGTCACTTGCCAACTGATGTGGATTGTCACTTGCCATGCCAGCCACTGCCACCAAATGTGCATTGGTGGCAGGCTGACAGCACTGGTTCATTTAGTGAGAGCAGGAGAGCGGTGATGCGGGGCGGACAGTGATAGATGGTGTCATCTCTCTGCTCCCTACCGCACCTCCGACACTGAAGCAAGGGGGTCTGGCTGAAAAGTGGAGCTCCACGATGACAGGAAGCACGTGACTTCCACTCTACCGTGCTGTGAGGGCGGTAGAGCGCTGATGTGTGGCGGGCAGTGAGAGATGATATCATCTCTCTGCTGCTCACGCACCTCACTCCCAAATTGAAGAGGCCCGGCTGTGAAGAGCGCAGATGTGGAGCGGGCGGAGAGAGATGTCATCTCTGCTCGTCCACCTGCTCGCTTCTCTCCTCTTCTGCGCCTCTCTCATGCAGCCAGCCCACCAACTGCAGCAGCCGCAACCTGCTGATTAGGCAGGGACCCTGCAGCAAGAGACTCGGGGCTATGGGCCCAAGATTCAGTAGGTTCAGACAGAGTCTGCTAGACAGTGGGATCACTATGCCAATGTAACAGAATAGAGTTCTGTAAAAAAAACCTGTGCATTTTAGGCATTAACTGCAATGTGTATAATAATAATGTAACTAGTTTAGAACAAACTCTAGGAGAATGGCTAAGCATTTCTCTACAATTTCAAAACTCCTTATATACTGCTGGAGTGAAAAATCGAATATGTTATTATTTATGGTATTAAGGTTTGAACATGCACTACAGACCAGTGTTCATTTTGACATCAAATTTCAATTTAGTTTTAGTCATACTCTTTTGACTAAAATGTCATTTTAGTTTTAGTCGTATTTTAGTCATCTTAATTGTTTTAGTTGTATTTTAGTCAATTAAAATAGTATTAATTTAGTAGACAAAAATGTTTTAGTCAATGAAATTAACACTGCTGTGCAGTCCTGAAATTTAAATGGCCTAACTAGACAGCACAGCGAGACTGACATTTTAACTGCTACAGTTGTGCAATTCAACCTGTTTCCCTCAATGCTTTAGCCTGTAATTGGACAGAAAAAGAGCAACAGAATACTGATGAGGTATACTCTTTCCTATCTCTCTCAGCACACACTAATGACTGTCTCCCCCTGTCCTCTCCCAGTCTTAGTGCTGCTGTGCAAGGAATTACACCTGAACTCATACTAACTCAAATTCAAGTACTTGTGCAAGTTGCATTTATAATATATTTACCGTATATACTCGAGTATAAGTCGAATTTTTCAGCACATTTTTTAGTGCTGAAAGTGCCCCCCTCGACTTATACTCGAGTCAAGCACTTTTCTGCAGCAAAAAATTTCATTTTCCGAACCGACTTTGGGGCCCCGTATCTCAGGGCCACTTAGTGCTAGGAACTCCAAATTTGGTGTGCAAACCCAGTGGACCTGGTACCACAACATATCCAAAGCTGAAGTTTCTAGCTCTAAGTGGCCCCGAGATACGGGGCCCCAAAATCGGTTCAGAAAATGTCATTCTCTTCTGCAGAAAAGTGCTTGACATTTTCTGAACCGAGTTTGAGGCCCCATATCTCAGGGTCACTTGGTGCTAAGAACCCCAAATTTGGCGTTCAAACCCAGTGGAACTGGTACCACAACATATCCAAAGCTGAAGTTCCTAGCACTAAGGGGCCCTGAGATACAGGGCCCCCAAACTGGTTCGGAAAATGTCATTCTCTGCTGTAGAAAAGTGCTTGACATTTTCTGAACTGATTTTTGGGGCCCTGTATCTCGGGGCCACCTGGTGCTAGAAACCCCAGCTTTGGAAATGTTATGGTGCTAGTTCCACTGGGTTTGCACACCAAATTTGGGGTTCTTAGCACTAAGTGGCCCTGAGATACAGGGCCCCAAATTCGGTCAACTGTGTCCATCTGCTGCAATGTCATTTCGGGACCCTTTGGGTTCAGAGACCCCAAATTTTGGCTGCAGCTAGGGGGCATCTAGGAACCCTTAACTACCGAGTTTGAAGTTCAGGGGACCTATGGCTGCCAATGGGCACAGTGAGGCTGCAAATGGGCACAGTGAGGCTGCAAATGGGCATTGTTGACCCTCTTTTCCACTTACAGTAGCTGTGCATTTCTCACCCTCGTCTTATACTCGGGTCAATAAGTTTTTCCCATTTTTTTGTGGTAAATTAGGGCCTCGACTTATACTCGGAACGACTTATACTCGAGTATATACGGTATTCTGTTTATAATAGATGTGTGTAACTGCATACATTGGTATTGTTTTGTATCTGCCTGGCATTAAACTAGGATATGATTTTGTAGAATGATGTATTAAAGTGATAATAAACAAACACTGTTTAATTTACATTATACCTTCTCATTCTGTATGTGGATGATGGCACTGTAATTATTTTAATGAAGAAAAAATCTAAGTACTTTTTTCCTAATGGATATACAGCTGTCACATGACCCAGCTCTTTCCCAGCCTGTCTGTAGAGAAACAGTGGCAGGAGGAGCTTCTATTCCTCTGCTACTGGTCACATGTTCAAAGAGAAAAAAACAATCTTTGAAATACAGAGTAAAAATAAATAATTTATATCAATACACTGTTTTAAAGCGTCATATAAATATATATTTGAAATCAAACTTTATTATTTTTTGGCAATAACATGGGGAATCCTCGCTGTTTAGCTATTGTATTCTGACAATGGGACGACTTCTCCAGAATACACTGATCAGCACTGCAGATCGAGCAGCTTTTGTCTGACCTGGCAGTTGAACAGAGGTTGATTGGTAGACAACTTCTGTTTAACCACAATGCCCATACATGGATCGGAATTTAGCCGGTACCTGCTTTCGAGCCATGTATGGCCAGGTATGACCAGCTTTAGATCTGCCAACCACTATGTTGTATGAGGGCCTGCCTGATTGGATATACACTGAGTGGATTGTTAGGGTAGGACCTTGTGGTTTTCGTAGCTCTAAAGTAGATGATACAGACATGGTAAAATCAGATACGAACATGCATTGCCAATTTAAAGGTTACCATACACTACAGATTTACCAAAACTATGTAATATGAGGATCTTTATAAACCATCCAATTGGTTTGTATCCAATCAAGCATGCCTTTGCATTACATAGTTTGGTAGATCCAAAGGTGATTGTACAGTCATTTTTTTTTGTGCTTGGTAACCTTAAGGGTATGCAGGTATGTCCTTCTTCATATAACTATATAATATGTGGTTTAAATTGGAACAGCTGGTGAAAAATTGATGGTTACAAATTTCTCCAGTTTTCCCAACTGTTTTCTGTTTTAATGTACAAATTCATTGAAATTTGGAATAAAAAATAGTGAACCACTATATCAGCAAGAGGAAGGAGCTGCTGAGCAGGAAGAGTTCTATAGACTGAGTCAGGCAGCACTGCACTGTGGGAACCGTAGTCTAGAGGAGAGAGACTCTACTGTAATCAAGAGCTTTAAAGCATTTCCCAGAGAGAGATTGCCAGGAGGAGGGGAAATAGCTGTGTTTTCTCAAGCTTTACAAGACACAGCTTCCTGTTTCTATGAGGGAGATTGGAGAGTGCAGATCGCTGTCCAGTGTGCAGCATCACTGTTGCATATCGGTGACACTGAGATCCGGACTGCTGAGTGCAGACAGTGTCCCCTGGGTGCAGAGCAGAGAGTAGACTAATCGCTGTGTGTGACTGGATAGTGAACTACAATATTGCTGGGACTGGAGCTGCTGTTGTGGGGATTTCCTACCTGTTGCTACAGAAAGAGATTGAGCCCTTTAGGAACTGACCATACAGCCATTTAGTAGCCTTGTTGATACCCGCAGGCTTGACAGGGACTATTCTCAAGTGCACCAATGGTACAACTGGGCCTCAATGCTAGCCAGCTGAAGAGTTAGGACTAAAGACTGCCTCTTTACAGCTACTACACAGAGACCTTTACCGATTGCTTATGCTAAGAGGTACCTCCTCTCAGGGGAAATTGCATTCCATATTTTAGCAATTCTCCTAGAATTTGTTCTAAACTCATTATATTATTATTATACACATTGCAGTTAATGCCTAAATGCACAGTTTTTTTTACAGAACTCTATTCTGTTACCTTGGCATAGTGATCACACTGTCTAGCAGACTCTGTCTGAACCTATTGTACCTTCCGTGTGTTAATTTATGCTCAAACTACCATTTATTCTAACCCATACTAAGACATTGAGTTAAAGCGGGGTTCCACTCAAATTTTTAACTTAACCTTACCCCCTTCAGTTAATTGCATAGATGTTCAAATGCCACATAAAAATTTTTTTTATCGCTGCAATTACCTTTATATTGTACTTTATTGTGGCACTTCCTGTCTCTCCTCCCATGGGAGTAGGCGTGTTTATTGCCTTTCCCCAGCGCCGTACTGTCTCCTGGGAGCTTAGTGTCAGGCTTCCCAAGATTCAGTGCGGAAACAATGATCATGCACGTGAACAAGCTGTGAATGAACAGCATTCACCGCATCCAGGAAATCAATGCTTGTGGGCTTCACATGCCCACAAGCAAGATGGAAACAGCCAGCATCACATTTTTTAAGTTATTCTTCAGTACAAAAACAGACAGAGGCAGAAATATTACACCCAAACTGTGAGTATTATTTTAGGGTTAGCAAAGTGTCTCAATGACCTAAAAAAAGATTGGTCGCCGGATTCCCACTTTAATTTGCCACTAAACGGTTCTGTATCTATTTCCTGGTTCTAATTCACAGCCAAGTTAAGGGTATCTATACTCAGGTGCTAGCAGTAACTTTCGTTCAACCAGTTGTGTCAGAGGGGCTGAGGGTGTACTTGTAATCAAGGCGCAGAACAGAGAACCCAACTTACCAAGCTAGAAGCCTTGCTCTTCTAAAAAGGGTTCCACTGGTACTTATTGGCAGCATGGAACAGTGGCTCAGTATAACTGTCTAAAGCCGGCAATACATGAAACGAAATTCATCCAGTTCAGCAGGGACTGGCTGAATTTCTATACAGGTATGGGCAGGTTGGTTGTACAGAAGTCGACCTACCAATGAACTTCTGTACAACCAGTCTGCCGGATTTTCCAGGCTCGGCAGCCTGATCAGTGTATTCTGATGGTAGGGAAATCTCCCTGCTGTCAGAATACAATACCCCAGTGGGGAGGCTTCCTCCATCCACATCCAGTGTGTGGATGGAGGAATCGAGTATTTTTTTTTTTTTCATTCAACATGCTGGTTCAGTGAAAAAGTAAAAATGTACCACATTTACTAAGATCATGGGCAAATTGAACTGCAAATGCAACTTCCCTTGCAAAGTAAACAGCCTATTTACCTTTAGTAAATCAACCCTATGGCTCCAATAAATGGCAATTGGTGAACTGAAGTACTGTATATGTTAACCAAGAATTCCTGTTTTATGTTCTATAGTTCGCTAGAAGTGTGTAAAGTACAGCAGTTTTCAATAGATTCATTGAAAAAAATAGGTGTTAACATAGAGTCACACTGCTCTAGCACATAATATGGTGTTTCAATTTGAACAATTTCCTCAATTCTGCTGCAGGGCTGTTGGCATCATAGAGAGAGCGGTCCCGTCTATCCAGGAACTTTTGAGCATAACTGTGTATCTGGCTGAGAGAAGGCAGTTGGTAATGCTTGGCAACATAGGTGTTGCTAAAGTCCTCTGGTTCTTATTGCAACTTGAAAAGACTTCATTGCCATTACTTTACACAGTAGTACTTTAATTTACACATATTTCATACAATATAACAAAAGTACTTTGTTAAAGAAAACCGTGTTGAATAAAGTGGGGGAGTTTACTATACTTTCTGTGGTCGTAACTGCAATGACCAATAAGAAACACACACGTTATGATAAAACACAAAAATTGTCTTTACTGCAATATTTCTGTGGAAGAATAATAGACAGTAACAGTATATATTCAAGTAATCAACTAGAGAGCAATAACTGAAATTTAAGAGCAATATAGCTCTCAATCCTATATTCAAGCTGCTTTCAGGGGATTCCAAACCTGAGAATGTCCCCAAGAGCAGAGGCACACTTAAATGTTAAATGAAACATATCACACTTTAAATCGGATTGGTTACCTTACTCAGGTAGGCTCTATGAGTCCAGGCAGGAGGAGAGCAGAGGAATAACTCCCTCTGTGTCAGGCCTCTCTCTTCTGTCCCCTGATACCCCAGGCCCAACTTTAAACACTTTATTCAAGTCAACAAGTAATGGCTTAACTTTCTAGTTAAACTGTCCCACATACGCGATGCACATACAGAGCCCTGAATATGTGTGTGCGGGTCCGTATGGCACTAGTAGCTTCAGGTCCTTTTGAAGAAAAGATAAGATTTGGTGTCTTCAGTTAGCCACTTTCATTGGTGCACTCAAACTCCTAGATATCAGGGTCGAACAACACAACTGGCCCATCTTATCAAGTGAAATAGGCAGGATCTTCCTCAGCAAGGTGAGAGGACAATGTCTGTATACAGTGTCCCAGGAATGGATAGCCTTATCCCTGTGGCACTACAAGTGTCAGCAAGATGACTACCAGCATCGATGTCTGTATACAGTGTTCATACTCCTTCTATGGTACAGTGTCTCTGTTCCCTGCAGATGGGCAAAATGCCCTCTCACCAAATCCTGTGATCAAGGCCCAAATGAATGTCCTGGAACAGCAGGCTTTCCTGTTGACCCGACTCGTCACCTCAAACTGGAACGCTTCGCCGTCGGTGCAGGTGCGCCTCGATATGCACCTGGAATCCCCCTCTCTCAGACTGGATGTCCCGACTGGTGGTGGAGGCTTGAATCGTGTGGGGAGATCATCTGAGAGACAGCATCTCTCCTTCAGGTCTGATCTCTTTTACTGCCTCATGGTGACTAAGAATCTCTTCAGGAATTAAAATGGAGTCTTTTACTTTCCTCCCACAGAGATTGCTGGTCTTAGTAGTTTCAGTCACTATACAAGGTTCTGTGCTGGAACTTCATACTCCAGAGTCCTTTGCAGCTGCTTCCTGCAGCTTGTTAAAGTCCCTCGGATTGGCTCCTGTAACCGCTCCTTTAATTGGCTTTCTTCCGCCTGCCATTAGGGACACAGGGTAGGCTACAGAGTGAACTCTGTGTGAGTCAGCTTGCATTACATTCAATTCAGTGAGACAGTAAACCAGAGAGAAGGAGCGGGGTGAAAAAGCCCATGCAGACGCAACGGGCAGCTCTCTCCCTCTTTCAGGCTGGAAAGCCTGTGTACATCGCGACGGCCAGCTTGGCAGGATCATGGGTTACAGAGTGAGACACCCGCTACACGAGGAAAGCTACTGGGCCTGTATCCCTTTAGCTGTGATTTCCTATTGAAAGTATCTCACCAAAAATGACATTTTTGTTGCAGGGGATGCCTGAAATCTGACTTCTATCTTTAAGCAGACTTCTGGGAAGTGGTGAGCCAATCACACAAGCAGGAAGTTATGTTTCTGGGGGGCATTCTGTACACATTATGTGTACATAACACCTCAAGGGTTGCCAAATTGCATTACATTTTCAGAAAATTACAGCGCTGCAGATTGAAAAGGAAAGGTTATTTTTAATAACATTCAACTACAATATGATTTGTATCACCATTGTATACACTATATCAATATTTTCTTTATTTGCTATTTTTTTTTCACCCTTTGAAGGAGAATTATACAAAACAAAATGATTAGGTAAACCCACAAGTGCTTTATTTTATCATTACTATTCCTTTTATACAGTACTGGCTTTTGAAATTTACAAATGTAGCAATTTAGAAATGGGATGAAAGGTTTAACACTCAAAAACACTTTTTGAAAGATAAAAAGTGCAGTTTATATACAATTATATAGATCAGACCAAAAAGGGACAAATGAGGAGAAAAGAGGGACAGAGGGCCTTTGTTCCAAATCAGGGACAGTCCCTCAAAATCAGGGACAATTGGGAGCTATGTAATTGTTGTGGCAGCATATTGGTGGTATTAAATCTTAGTTTTTGTTTTTGAACCACTTGCTTACTGGGCACTTAAACCTCCTTCCTGCCCAGGCCAATTTTTAGCTTTCAGCGCTGTTACACTTTGAATGACAATTACGCAGTCATGCAATATTGTACCCATATGAAATTTTTATAATTGTTTTCACACAAATAGAGCTTTCTTTTGGTGCCTTTTAATTACTACTGTGGTTTTTATTTTTTTGCTAAACAAACAAAAAAAGGACCGAAAATTTTGAAAAAGAAAAAAAACTGTTTTCATAGTTTGTTATAAAATTTTGCAAACAGATAATTTCTCTCCTTTACTGATGTGCGCGGATGAGGCTACACTGATGGGCACTGATAGACTGCACTGATAGGCTGCACTAATGGGCACTGATGAGGCAGCACTGGTGGGCACTGATCAGGCGGCACTGATAGGTGGCACTGATAGACAGCACTGAAGGGCACCGAGAGGTGGCACTGATAGGTGGCACAGATGGACACTGATAGGCACTGGTAGGTGACACTGATGATGAGGCACTGATTGGCAGCACTGGTGGCCACTGAAAGGTGGCACTGGTGGGCACTAGTTAGTAGCAGTGGCTATCTGTGTATGGGACCGATGTCCTGTTTACACAAGCCGGTAATCGGCTTATTTTTTTCTCCTCACGCTGTCAGAATAGAATGCATGAAGGTAAAAAACCTTCAGCCTTTAGGACCACTTTAAACTAAATAGCCATAGTTAACAAAATTGTGGCATCACTATTTTTTTAAAGAAAGTTTACTTTAGTAGCAGCTATTTTTTAAAGTGATTGTAAAGTCTTGTTTACTTACCTGCTCTGTGTAGTGGTTTTGCACAGAGCAGCTTGGATCCTCTTCTTTTCTGGTCCCTCTTTGGTGCTTCTGGCCCCTCTCTCTTGCTGAGTGCCCCCACAGCAAGCAGCTTGCTACGGGGGCACCCGAGCCGAGTCACAGCTTCCTGTGTCCATTCAAACACAGAGCCACGGCCCGGTCCCGCTCCCTTTCTTATTTTATTGGCTTACTGACTGTGATTGCTGTGTCTCAGCCAATCAGGAGGGAGAGTCTCAGAGGGCCGAGACACTCGTGGACATTACTGGATAGAGATGGGGTTCAGGTAAGTTTTAGGGATGCTGCTGCACACAGAAGGCTGTTAATCTTAATGCATTAAGATAAAAAAAAAACTTCTGACTTTACAACCACTTTAACTCTGGCTGCACATCCTGGCACTCAGAGAAAAGAAGCATTGAAGGTTTGAAGCAGTTAAGAAGCATTTGGCACTGTGTATTAAAGACATGTATGAGGCACTGCATGTAATAATAGATAAGATGCACCATATGTAATAGGGAAGGATGAGGCACTGTATCTAATTTTTGAAATGTTATGTTTAGTCTTTGTTTATTAGATTTTTTGTTCCTAGAACAAACACACATGAACAAAAAAAGGGGAATAACAGAAGGATCATAAGGTTCAGCCTAAGCCTAATTTTGTAAATTTTGCCTTGACATGCATTTTAAGAGGATCCGTGTAAAACACACTGGTTACACTGCATGTAATAAACAGCCATGAAGCAATGACTGTAGAGTGTACAGTGAAGATCTCCCTGATGGCAGTTCTCACTGAAAATTTGATAACTAGGAATAAACTTCAAGAGTGTGGAGCTCAGCAGTGAATACTGGGGCGTGAACTGTTTTTTTTTCTAACCTCTTTGCGCTGGCCTTACGCATATATGTGGCTACTTGGCGGGTAGGCCTCAACGCTATGCGTCCCTGTTAAAACAGCTTACTGTGCTGAGAGCGCACTCCCTGCACACTCCCAATCCCAATGCATACTTGCGACAGCCAATTACAATGGTCGCATAACCTGAATGCCAGCCTCCGAGCTTTTAGAGCTCTTAAAGGGCTGGGGGAAGGTTGGCACGAAGGGGTTAAAATCCTGATCTTACACGTTTGGTACATGAGCTTCCTTCCCCTAATGATGACAAAACATGTAGGGCGGAGCCTGACCTGTGATGTCATCACGCCCGGCAGCTGCTGTGCGCCAGCGCTATACAGTGGTTTCTCTCATATGCTTGTGAGTGTTACTTAATAAATTGCTGATGTTTGAAACTTTATCACATTGGCATTTCGTCCACCCCATAATGTTACGAACTCTGTGGGTAATCCTGTCTGATGATCATTTTTACATGTGGCTTGTGGGACACATTACTCCCTTTGTGTTAAAGATCTCTTATAATTAAGAGATCCTTCTTATCCAGTAAGGCGTTTGGGTAACTTGGTGGTCTGACACACTGAAGCTGACACTTGTTTGAAATGGACTTGCGGACATTACATTTAAGATATCAAGAATTGATCACTTATGAACCTTTTTTTACTAATATTTAAAGACACGTGCACTTTTTCACTTAAGTTGTGGAGTGTTTTAGTTAAACTATACTGAGTTTTGAATATATGTCACTATTTAAAGGAAAAGTACACCTATTTTGTGTATATATAATTTCTATTCAGTATTCAGGTATTTAGTGTGCTGCTTTTCTGTATGGTTGAAAATATACCTAGCACAGGAGTATTGTAGTTTTTAATGGTGGTGAAATATGTATGCTGGCGTGTAATGCCCCGTACACGCGATCGGACTTTCCGACAACAAAACGTAGATTTTTGTTCGAAGGTTGTTACATACACACAGTCACAAATGTTGGCTAACAAACATCACTAACGTAGTGACGTACAAGACGTACGTGATATCTCCATTACGAACGCTAATTTTACAAGACTGGACGTTTCCGGCTCGTACTTTATTCCGAGCATGCGTGAAATTTTGTGCGACGGACTTGTGTACACATGATCGGAAAGTCCGACAACAAAGTTTTATTGGCGGAAAATTTGAAAACCTGCTAGCCAACATTTGTTGGCGGAAAGTCCGCCAACAAATGTTCGATGGAGCATACACACGGTCGGACTTTCCGCCAACAAGCTCACATCCAACATTTGTTATCGGAAAATCCGATCGCGTGTACGGGGCATAAGTCTCAGTGCACACTAGTGGGTTTCAGATGCAACTTGTGTTTGACAGAATCGCTTGACAATGGAAATGACATTCACATCAATGCAACTCAGAATGGCACCCTTTTGTAAAAGGTTCCTGTAGTACTTTGGCGTGATTCTAGCGTGACTTTGGATATGCAAACCACACCCAAGTTGCAATACATAATCACACTCAAAATCGGATTGCAGCATTGTAAACTTAACATAAGCCTAATTGATCCCATGATAGTGGAAGATGAGCTATGTGTTCTGTGGGATCAGAATTAACTGGTCTTTTTCTTCCCGGATATGAAGGACATCTGTATCTTCTGCAGTTGTAAGTACTAAGGACAAAGGAAAGGAGACCTCACACAATGCTTAGCACCTTTCCCCTTGGAGTTCATGGGTTCCACTATTAGTCAAGCTGAATCATTTTCAGATATTAAAGAGAATTGGTCAGCCAAGTCTTCATTATTAGAATAAATGAATGCCTTTGCATTCCCGTAGGCACTTCCAGATGAAAGCATCACCTGGATGAATGGCTGCAGTTTTCAGAAGATGTGACCCTACATACATTGGAATGAACCTTTAACAGTATGAATAATGGTGAATTATACTGTGTTCTCAACCAATAGTATGAAAAGCAACAATTCATCTCCAGAGTTATTTTTTATTGCTGTTTGTATTGTCACATCAGTATTCAACTTCAATACTATCACAGCCTTCTATTCCGAGGCTTTCTATACACTTTTACAATGGTTAATGCAGTGAAGATTTCAGAATTTCTTAAGAAAAACATTCATAAATACGGGGAGTAAAGTACTAACTATCTTTTCCAAGAAAAATAAAATACATATGAGTAATCAAAAACATTATTTTTAAAATGTCATACATTTTCTGCTGAACAACACTCCACCTTAACAAGCACAGGACAGAATAATAGAGGTGTGATGCACACTATGACATTGAAACATAAACAGCGATGTATGGAACAAAGAGATATGAGGCAATAATAGGCACAATGTGCGCTATGGAGGCCACTGTGGGTTTGAGGAGCTTCTTGTAATGCAGCGGTATTAGGCATTATATATATAATGTAGTGGAATGAGGCACTATGTACAACATAGAGTTAGACACTGCATATAATGCACAGACATAGGGCTCTACATGTAGACAATGCTTGTAATAAAGAGGCATTCCGCACTGCTTGTAATAATCAAACAATCCATGACATGACGTACTGCACTGGAAAAAACATGTAATATATTGAATATATGATACTAGTGATTGTAAAGTCTCCTTTAAAAAAAATAACAAACAAGTTATACTTACCTCCTCTGTGAAGTTGGTTTTGCACAGAGCAGCCCAGATCCTCCTCTTCTCTGGTCCCTCTTCGCTGCTCCTGGTCCCTCCCTCCTGTGGAGTGCCCCTCATCAAGCAGCTTGCTATGGGGGCACCCGAGCCGAGTAACAGCCCCGTGTGCCCATTCAGACACAGAGCCCTAACCTGGCCCCGCCCCCTCTCCCCCCTTATTGGCTAACTGACTTTGATTGACAGCCGTGGGAGCCAATGGCGCCACTACTGTGTCTCAGCCAATCAGGAGGAGAGTCCTGGATGGCTAAGACACTCGTGGACATCGCTGGAGAGAGATGGGGCTCAGGTAAGTATTAGTGAGGCTGCTACACACAGAAGGCTTTTTATCCCAATGCATAGAATGCATTAAGATAAAAACCTTCTGCCTTTACAACCACTTTAGGGCTGAAACAACTAATCGATTAATCGGCAACTAATCGATTATGAAAATAATCGATTACTATTTTCATAATCGATTAATCGGCCAGTAACATAATGGGGTTAGCCTTTTATAGTACAAAAAGAGCAAATAATCGCTACTGTAAAAATTACTTTCACAGTTCTACTGTAATAAAATGAACCCCTTACAGTAGTGATTATCTGCTTTTTTTGTACTATAAAGTGTAATTTTATTTTTTTTAACCCCATAATTTTACTAAACGTCTTAGACTTGGTTCACATCTATGTGTTTTTTGGTGCTTTTTGCAGAAACACACTACAGTTCATTTACATGGTTTCCTATGGGACACGTTCACATCTATGCTTTTTTCAGCCACTGCGTATTTGGAAAGGGTCAGGGACTTTTTTTAACACAAAACTGTGCATTTTTGGTTCATTATACTTCAATGGAGAAGCTGCAGAAAAGCATGTAATGTGTTTTTGCAGAAATTTGTGTTTTTTAATCTGCCCAACAACAAATTGGCCAAAATAATGCAAAAACGCAAATTGCAGCAAAAATCACGTGTGTAAAAATCAAAAAGCACTGCAGAAACAGATCACAAGCAAACTGCATAGGTGTGTACCGAGCCTTATGCTGGCCACACGGATCAATTTTCAGACGAGAATGTTGTTTGAAATTTTCACTTGCTTTTAACATTTCTGTTTAAAATGAATGTAATCTCTGTACAAAAACCACATACACTGTCTGAAAATTCCTTTAACCAAGAAGTTTTCTATTATTTCCAAATTTTCCCGTCACTGTGGTTGAAAATGAACGTCAATTTGACCCCACTAACAATTAGAAAATCGAAACCCAATGTTCTTAAAATTACATTTTCTTTTTTTGAAGGAAGACATTTTTTTTTTTTAATAGAAAAATTTGATCTCTGAGTCTGATATTTACCAGATTTACTCTTTAATAGTATATACAGTATATCTCTTCTGTCTGTTATTCTCAGAGTGGATTAGAGATTTTGCTCCCTAACCATATAGTTGGTTATTTATATTTTCCACTGCATAGAGATATTTAGGAATAAATTGCCTTTTTTTTAAAAAAAAACTTTACATATTAACTAAATTATACACCACACTTTTTTTGATGTTATTAACCGATTAATCGATTAATCGAAACAATAATCGGCCAACTAATCGATTATGAAAATAATCGTTAGTTGCAGCCCTAAACCACTTTAGCGATAGCAGTGGTATTCAACTTGAAAATAATAGAGAGCCTCAAATGCAGTCCCCACCATTTCCAAAGGGCAACACAACAGCAGCACATTGTTTGCATTGAGGACAGGGTGGATTTGATTTAAATCAAGTCAATTTAAATCATGATTTAAATTATTAGTAAAAAGGCAGGATTTAAATCAACTCGATTTAAGTCATAATTTTTAAAAAACAACTATCATATCTGTCCCTCAGCAGCTCCTCCTTTTATTTTTTGCGTTATAAACAAAAAATAGTGACAATTTTGAAAAAAACACACTGGGAGTTATTTACGAAAGGCAACTCCACTTTGCACTACAACTGCAAACTACAAGTGCAAAGTGCACTGAAAGTGCACTTAGAAGTGCCGTCGCTGTAGATCCAAGGGGGACATGCAAGGAAAATAAAAAACGGCATTTAAGCTTGCACATAATTGGATGATAAAATCAGCAGGGCTTCCCCTCATTTCAGATCTACGCCTCAGATTTACAGCGACTGTACTTCTAAGTGCACTTTCAGTGCAATTTCAAGTGCACTTTGCACTTGTAGTGCAAAGTGGATTTGCCTTTCGTAAATTACCCCCATTATCTTTTAGTTTTTGCTGTAATAAATATCCCCAAAAAATATATAAAAAACATTTTTTTCCTCAGTTTAGGCTGATACGTATTCTTCGACATATTTTTGGTAAAAAAAAAAATCGCAATAAGCATTTATTGATTGGTTTGCGCAAAAGTTATAGCATCTACAAAATAGGGGATAGTTTTATGGCATTTTTATCAATAATTTTTTTTTTACTAGTAATGGCGGCGATCAGCGATTTTTATCGTGACTGCGACATTATGGCGGACACTTTTGAGATTTTGGGGCCATTCACATTTATACAGCGATCACTGCAATTAAAAATGCATTGATTACTGTGTAAATGTGACTGGCAATGAAGGGGTTAACCACTAGGGGGCAGTGAAGGGGTTAAGTGTATCCTAGGGAGTGATTCTAACTGTGGGGGGGTGGCGATGTATGACACGACACTGATCACCGCTCCCAATTACAGGAAGCGGTGATCATTGTCCTGTCACTAGGCAGAATTGGGAAATGCTTGTTTACAATAGCATTTCCCCGTTCTTCCTCTCCATAAGACTCACGGAGGTCGTGGCGGGCGTGCGCGCAAACCGCTTCTTAAAGGGCAACAGACAGGTACGTTAATCTGCCTGTACGTGCCCTTCTGCCGACGTATATCGGCGTGAGCCGGTCAGCAAGCGTTTAATGTATCTTAAATAGAAAACTAACTTTAGATAGATTTTTATTTCAAAAACAGTTTATTAAAATAAATTTGATAAAAATCAAAAGAATCAAAAAAATCTGATTTAATGAAAAAAAATCTGATTTATTGAAAAAAAATCTGATTTAAATTTAAAAAAAAAAAATCCGATTTTTTTTTTTAATTTATTTTTTTAAAAATCATCAATTATTATTCATCCTGACTGAGGGTCATTGCATCAAGCTAGATATGCCATTCAAAACAAACAGTCTGTAACGCACCTTAACGCTCAAAAATGTTAGTCCTGGTGCATTTTTTGCTGTGTACCACAACACAAACTAAAGAGAGAGTTGGAGTATATTAACCCCTTGGCGCCGGCTGCTGCTGGCCCTTTAAGTGTTTTGCTATGCCGGGAGGTGGGGCTTATGGCCACGTGAGTGCCGTGATTGGCTGTCACAGCAGTCACATGATTGGAAAAGTCTGCTACTTGCGATCAAAACATGACATGGGTCTTACTGTTCAATGCTCTATCCACAATGAAAAAAACATTTAGGCTTTAGATATACTTTAACCACCTAAAGACCGCCCACCGCATATATACTGCAGCAGGGCGGCTTTATTGCGCGAAACAACGTACCTGTACGTCACATCATGCGATAGATAGTGTGGGCGTGCGCAAGCATGCCCGCTGCACGGAGGAGCCGATGCACGTGCCCGGCAGACATCGGCCTGCGATCGCTTCACAGAGAGGAAGAACAGGGATCTGCCTATGTAAACAAGTTAGACCTCTGTTCTGACAGGGGACAACATGGAGATCTGCAGTTCCTAGTGATTAGGTACAGCAATCTCTAAGTTGTTCCTATCAGCACTTCCCCCACACAGTAAGAAAGCACCAACAGGGAACACATTTAACCCTTTGATCACCCCTGATGTTAACCCCTTCCCTGCCAGTGTCATTTATATACAGTAGCAATCAGTGCATTTTTCTTAGCACTGATCACTGTATTGGTGTCACTGGTCCCCAATAAGTGTCACTTAGGGTCAGAATTGTCCGTGGCAATGTCGCAGTCCTGCTAAAAATCGCCGACCACTGCCATTACTAGTAAAAAAAATAATTAAAAATCCAGAAATCTATCCCATAGTTTGTAGACGATATAACTTTTGCGAAAAAGAAATCAATATACGCTTGTTGGGATTTTTTTTACCAAAAATATGTAGCAGAATACATATAGGTCTAAATTGATAAAAAAATGTTTTTTTTTTTTACTTTTTTTGGATATGTTTTATAGCAGAAAGTAAAAAATATTGGGGGTTTTTTCAAAATTGGCAGTCTTTTTTTGTTTATAGCGCAAGAAATAAAAACTGTAGAGGTGATCAGATACCACCAAAAGAAAGCTCTATTTGTGGGGAAAATTGTTAGTTAAAGTAACGCAGTGCTGTATCGCAAAAAATGGCCTGGTCAGTAGCCTCCCTGGCGGTTTTCCCGAGTGTGGCTCGGGGTTAAAATACAGGACCATTAGCGGTAACCCCGAGCCACACTCGGGATTACATCGCAGGATCCTGGTGCCTCCTTACTTACCTTGTCCCCGGGATCCTGCGATGTCCCCCGCAGTGTCCGTGGGCTCTATCCTCTGCCCAAAGCCTCCCCGTGCCAGGCTCCGTTCCCTGCGAGCGTCTCGACGCACGGGGGCGGAGCCTGGCGGCAAATTAAAAAAAAAAGTAAAAATCATAACACATACAGTACTGTAATCTTACAGATAACAGTACTGTATGAAATGATTTCACATCCCTTTTGTCCCCAGTGCTTTGGCCCATGCCCTGCATGCAGTTTTATGTGATATATACTGTTCTTTCTGCCTGGAAACTGGAGATTGTCCATAGCAACCAAAAAGTGTCCCTTTACGTCAAAAGTGGCTTTAGACCAGCTAGAAAACAGCGATAGTAAATTAGAACACTTGCAGAATTGAGCGATAGTGAATCGTGGGGAAATTTATTTTATTACTATTTATTTTTATTTTTTTTAATTATTTATTTTTATTTATTATATTATAATTTATGTTTTTGTGTTTCAAACTTTATCATACCCGGGATATCTACTAGACTTAAGATTTACAGACCTACAATATAAAACACCAAATTTCCATGCAAAATAATTGTAGCGCTTTCAGCACCTAAAATCGGAAATAATCATACCGCCAGGGAGGTTAAGGGGGTAAATCCTTCTGGGGCTGAAGTGGTTAAAAGAGAGACTTTTTTTTTTTTTAAATCATACTTACCTAGGTGGAAGCATCATCAGTCCGATGCTGCATCTATCCCCCACTGACGTTAAGACTGAGAACCGCTGATTGCTCAGTTCTCAGTGCTCCATGAGCAAAGAGCTGGTGACTGTCAGTCACCGGCTCTCTGCTCTGTCCCCACCACTCGAGCGATGGGCGGTCGCTGACAAGTGGCTCTGTGATGTTAGCCAACAGAGGGCTTCAGACTGCTGTCTGCTGAAAATGGGTTACAGGACTGTAGAACTAACTACACTCCTGTGATCCACAGGAGAAGTACAGCCAAAAGAGCTTTGGCTGTATTTCTCCTTTAACTGAATATATTAGCATGAATCTCTACCAATATGAGTAACCAAGGTTTCTGAACCGGAGTTCCCAGGGGACCCTCTGAGATCTACCCATCAGCAGCTGACAGGTAGATTGCATCCCCACTTAGCAGACACATGTAGAGCAGCGCAGGGAAGTGGCTGTGATCACCCAGGATGGATGAGACGAGAAGGAGACTCAGACAGGGGGTGGTATCTATCACAGACTGCAGAAGTAATCAAGCATCTTTATGGCTGGACAAATTCTAGGTAAAAAGCCTACAGAGAAAATGTAAAGAAACTCCCAACTGCTATAGCGGCTAGGAGTCTGTTTACTGACATATGCTCTATATCAGTGGCAACGAAATTGGTTAACAATTAATCAATCATTTTTGTGATTCATTGCTAGAGGTTGTAGCAGCATGAGCTGTACACTAACAAGCAGACACTGAAGTACTATTTGATTTCTAAAGGTGACAGAAAAGTAAAAGTGGTTCTAAAGTCAGAAGGTTTTTTATCTTAATGTATTCTATGCATTAAGATGAAAAACCTTCAGTGTGCAGAATGCTGCAGCCATGTGGCACGAAAGTTTCGGCTGTTCGGGACTCCCCTCCTTATTGGCTGAGACAGCAGTGGGGTGCTATTGGCGGCTCTGCCCAGCCCCTCTTTCTCCTCATTGGCTCACTGACTTTAAATGACAGCAGCGGGAGCCAATGGCACCCTGCTGCTGTCTCAGCCAATAAGGAGTGGAGTCCTGGACAGCCGAGACTTTCGTGCAACATCTTGGCTGTTCGGGACTCCCCTCCTTATTGGCTGAGACAGCAGCAGGGTGCCATTGGCTCCCGCTCCTGTCAATCAAAGTCAGTGAGCCAATGAGGAGAGAGAAGGGCTGGACAGAGCCGCGGCTCCGCATCTGAATTGACACACATAGCAGCGGCTCGACTCAGGTGCCCCTACAGACAGCTGCTTGCTGTAGGGGCACTCGACAGGAGAGAGGGGCCAGCAGCGCCGGCAAAGGACCCGAGAAGAGGCCGGCAAAGGACACAGATCTGGGCTGCTCTGTGTAAAACCACTGCAACAGAGGAGGTAAATATGACATGTTTGTTATTTTTAAACAAAAAAAACGAGACTTTAATATCACTTTAATAAAAGAATACACTCCTGTTCCTAAGAATTATGTTGCACTTTACATCTTAAAATTTTATTTTATTCATTACATGTACTTATCCAGGAGTCCAGCGCTGTCTTCAACCAGGCTGGTTATTTGCCAATCTTCGGATCCCCAGTGTGACCATCCTGGATGTGGGAAGCTGGCTGTGACTTCTTGCTGTTTTACAACTGGCTCCCACCCAGTGCACATATGTAAAATTGTGCTGTATTTTTGCACTGGTCATGTGACTTGTCTCAGAAAGTTAAACTGATTGTAAAGCTTCCTTTTTTTTTAAAATAACAAACATGTCATACTTACCTCCTCTGTGCAAAGGTTTTGCACAGAGTGGTCCCGATCCTTCTTTTCTGGGGTCCCCCTGCAGCGCCGCTTTGGAGAGCCGCTTTCTATGGGGGGCACTCGTGAGGGCACAGACAGCAGAACTCATCCCCGCCCCCCAGCTCCCGTGTGACTGGATTTGATTGACAGCAGCGGGAGCCAATGGCTCCTGCTGCTATCAATCTATCCATTGAGGACCCGAGACAGCGGCTGTGCTCATCCTGGTCGCTGGAACAATCAGGTTCAAGTAAGTAAAAGGGGGGCTCTGGGGGGCTGCTGCACTTCAAAAGGTTTTCCACCTTAATGCATAGAATGCATTAAAGTGGTTGTAAACCTTTGTGTTTTTTCACCTTAATGCATCCTATGCATTAAGGTGAAAAAACACCTTACAGTCACCGCCCCCCCCCCCCCCCAGCCCCCGTTTAACTTACCTGAGCCCCGAATCTCCGTGGGCGCGTTCCCGCGTTGCTTTCCCCCAGCTCTTGTCGGCTCTTCATTGGATGATTGATAGCAGCGCAGCCATTGGCTCCCGCTGCTGTCAATCACATCCCATTAAGCGTCCGCCATGGGGCGAGGCCGAGTCATACAATTGGCAGCTATGGACAGCGATTGTATGGCACGGGAGCGCGCCCGCAAGCTAACCCCCTTGGGAGAGCGCTTCACAGGGGGGTTGGCTCTTGCTGGGGAGGAGCCGCGAGAGCCGTCGTGGGACCCCAGAAGAGGACGATCGGGGCCACTCTGTGCAAAATGAACTGCACAGTGGAGGTAAGTATGACATGTTTGTTTGTTTTTTTAAATAATCTGCGAACCTCTACAACCCCTTTAAGGTGAAAAACCTTGAGGGTTTACAACCCCTTTAAGAGCAGGCAGGAAGTGGACCCAGCTTCCATAATTCTCACCTAGGCGGGTACTGCAGAACTAGGAGCAGGAACTTGTCAGAAAAAGGTACTAGGTACTAAATGGCTAGAGAAGGGGGTGGGGGGGAAGATGAGCGGAACTTTCACTTTTAGGTTCCGCTTCAAACTTTAAGTTCTGTTTGCTAAGAATATGTAAATACCGTACTTAAATGTCTAGAAGTTGGCCACAGGTTCATTTTAAAGTGGACCGCCTGGCTGCCAAATAGGCATTTATTAGCAGAAGATTGAAGGTTACAATGCAAATCTATGACAAAATGTTACTTTAACATACAGTATAATTTCTGATTAAAAGCATCAGAGCACTTCCATGCATAGGAAGCACGTTTTGTTCTTCTTGCCTCAAAGGAGTCTTGCTAGGTATACTCCACCCGCTCCTCCTTCTGATTACTTGATTACATTGATGGTGTTATCAGGGGGTCTAGGAACAGGAAGTGCTGTTACAAAGATACTGACCAATGGATGAAAAAGAAGGTCTAGGCAAAAGAGCAGCTAAATGCTGCCTATGATAAGTAAAACTGTATATATGATCATCATACAACCTCTGTATAACATGGATGAAGAAATCTGCCTGGAGGCTGAACGAAAAACATCTTATGCCGCGTACACACGAGCAGACTTTATGGCAGACTTTGCCCGGCGGACGGGATTTCGTCGGACAATTAGATCGTGTGTGGGCTCCAGCGGACTTTGTTTTCTCAAAAGTTGGACGGACTTAGATTTGAAACATGTTTTAAATCTATCCGTCTAACTCGAGTCCGGTCGAAAAAGTCCGCTCGTCTGTAGGCTAGTTCGACGGACAAAAAGCCACGCTAGGGGAGCTATTGACTACTGGCTATGAACTTCCTTGTTTTAGTCCGGTCGTAGGTCATCACGTACGAATTCAACGGACTTTGGTGGATTGTGTGTAGGCAAGTCCGTTCATTCGGAAAGTCCGTCATAAAGTCCGTAGAAAAAGTCAGCCGGGCAAAGTCTGTCGTAGAGTCCACTCGTGTGTACGTGTCATAAGAATGTACAACCAGCTTACAAATTACCAATAAACTTCTTATTTGCTTCTTTTTTGCTTGTTAAATGAGCCAGTGAAAGTATTTTGTTATATCTTCTCAAAAAGTCCAAATAAATATCTGTTGATCTTGTCAGAAAAGTGAGCATGTAACTTAGGTTAGAAATACTTTAGATATAGATGTAGATGTACTTTTATACATATTACCATTCTTATAAAAACAAGAATTTGCTGACAAGCCCCCATGTAATATTATAGAGCAGGTGACAGGTTCTCTTTAAAGAGACACCAGGGGATTAGACCTACCTGCACAAAGAGATCAAGGGTAAAGAGTTTGTTTACATTCCATTATTGCCACCTCTATGGAAGATACTGTGGTGGCAGTAAAATAATTAAATGATGCAGCAGATTAAATCACTCAACAGGTTATTTAGTGTGAAATTTCACAATAGTTTAACCACTTCAGATCTCGCACTTATATCCTGTACCAGAGCAATTGTTTTAATTTCACGGGTTTATTGATGCAGCGATAACTTGAAAAAAAAACCTAATAAAATGACTAGTACGTACAGTACATACCTCTTTAGTATGACAATACTTAATGGCAAATTATTTTGTTTTCTATAAAATCCATAGACAAACAATGTAACAAAATGTAAAAAATCTCCTAATGTCAATGTAGGTAGAAAGTATTCATTTTATTCTATAATTTGTCCCCTTTGAGGTCCTTTTATCTGCTATAAAAAGAATCAGAGTAATACAATGAACCTAAATCTTGCTGTTACATCGTAATTCCTGTTGATACTGCAAACACTGTTCTGCTAGTGTTCATTTACACAGGAGCAAGCTCCTTCTGTGATATAAAACAAGTCTAAGCTGTCAAAATGACAGCCGGGATTGCGGGTTAATGAGGTCAGGGAGTTGCAGTGGAGGAGGAGGAGCAGTACTTAGAAGACAATTTTTAGGGCATGTGTGGTACACTCAAAGGCTACAACTGGTTAAAGGGAATCTAAAGGCAGGCTATTAACATTCAAGTACAATATATTACCAAAAGTATCAGGACACCTGCATTTACACGCACATGAACTTTAATGGCATCCCAGTCTAATGCCACGTACATACGGTCAGATTTTCCGATGCAAAATGTGTGATAGGACCTTGTTGTTGGAAATTCCGACCGTGTGTGGGCTCCATCACACATTTTCCATCGGAATTTCCGACACACAAAGTTTGAGAGCAGGATATAAAATTTTCCGACAACAAAATCCGTTGTCGGAAATTCCGATCGTGTGTACACAAATCCGACCGACAAAGTGCCACGCATGCTCAGAATAAATAAAGAGATGAAAGCTATTGGCCACTGCCCCGTTTATAGTCCCGACGTACGTGTTTTACGTCACCACGTTCAGAACGATCGGATTTTCCGACAACTTTGTGTGACCGTGTGTATGCAAGACAAGTTTGAGCCAACATCCGTCGGAAAAAATCTTAGGATTTTGTTGTCGGAATGTCCGAACAAAGTCCGACCGTGTGTACGGGGCATTAGTCCGTAAGGTTCAATATTGAGTTGGCCCACCCTTTGCAGCTATAACAGCTTCAACTCTTTTGGGAAGGCTGTCCACGAGGTTTAGGAGTGTGTCTATGGGAATGTTTGACCATTCTTCCAAAAGCGCATTTGTAAGGTCAGGCACTGATGATGGACGAGAAGGCCTGGCTTGCAGTCTCCGCTCTAATTCATTCCAAAGGTGTTTTATTGGGTTGAGGTCAGGACTTTGTGCAGACCAGTCAAGTTCCTCCACCCCAAACTCACTCATCCATGTCTTTATGAACCTTGCTTTGTGCACTGGTCCAAATCATTTGGTGGAGAGGGGATTATGGTGTGGGGTTGTTTTTCAGGAGTTGGGCTTGGCCCCTTAGTTCCAGTAAAAGGAACGCCTAAGGCATCAGCATACCAAGATATTTCGGACAATTTCATCCTCCCAACTTTATGGGAACAGTTTTGGGATGGCCCCTTCCTGTTCCAACATGACTGTGCATCAGTGCAGCAGTCCAGATTGGGTTCAGGTGAGTATTTAAGTGGGGCTGGGGGCTGTGCTACCATTAAAAGAGAATGTATTAAGGTAAAACCCCCTTTACATTTACAACCACTTTAACTGTATCTAAGCCTTTACATTATATACATCGTCTGTTTACTATTTTACTTCTCCATAGTTCCAGGCTGTCACCAAAAATCCTTTTCCTTTTGGGAGCACATTGCTATGGGGAGTTGTGGGCCTGGGTAGGACCGGGCACACAGGCTGGAGGATGGTGTGTTTCCTTGTTCTTGTCTTCTCATTTTCTCTCTGTCTCCTAACAATTCTTGTTGTTCTCTTCTGTTCTCTTCCTCTTCCACTTAGTTATAAAAAAAAAAAAAACGTGGTTTTCATGCAGTGTTAAAGCCTTTGTTATAGAACATCTCTCTGGAAAATGAGTAAGGTACACCTTACTACCGGGCAACATGGCTTGTCATTTAGGTGGCCTACTCATGATCCTGCCAGAAATCTGGTGAGCCGATCATTTCCAGTGCATTTTGCTTGTGCTGACTATAATCAGTTATATTGTTCTCTGAATACTACAGAACCCTGCCCCTCTATGTTAGGAAAAATAGATGGGGGAAGGGTTCTGTAGTGTTATATATGGGTAGATTTACTAAAACTGGAGCACTCAGAATCTGGTGCAGCTGTGCATGGTAGCCAATCAGCTTCTAACTTCAGCTTGCTAAATTAAAGCCGTGGCAATATAACCTGGAAGCTGATTGGTTTCTATGCAGAGTTGCACCAGGTTTTACACTCTTCAGTTTTAGTAAATAACCCCCATTGTGTCTGTTGTCCGAAAACAGAAAGGTATATGAGTGACGGCTGTGTTACTGGCAGAATCACCAAATGAAAATAAAGGAAAAAAGCTTGATAAAAGGAAACAAATGCATCCACCACATCTAAGAACTGGTAAGATGCTATATAATAAATTTTTGCTTTTGGTTTTAAATAAAAAAATAAAACATTCTTTTCACATGTAGCTCCTAGCTGACATTCACCAGAAGTAAAATCTCTTTAAAAGAAGCAGGAAACAAGTCCATTAAAACGAGATATCATACAAGAACAAACATTCACAGACACTTGACACTTTTAGAATACCATCAAGGATGTGTGTCTGCTTGTAATACAAGTAGATCGTCAGAAAATTATCAAAGCTGCAACATATACATTATCATATTATTAACTCACGAAGCCCCAAATCCACTTTCAGTATAAGCATCACAGATATTACATCTACAGACAGAGCAAGGCAAACAGACAAATTCATTATCTATCTCTGTCTTTCCTCATCACTTAAGATTAGTGACATTCAAATTTAATACTACAAAGCTGTACATTAAACAGATCAACAGACCTCCTTTGAACTGTGGCTAGCCCCATTTAATTATATGATGCTAAGAACCATAATGTACAATATCCTAGAAGAAATAATACAAAATTTGTGTTTTTCAGGATAGCGCGAACATGGTAATTCAAAATAATTTATGATTGTTTGCCATAGATTAATGTTCAACACAACTGGCTGTACTACTACTCAATGCTTAATTGAAAATGAACGACTCCCACATTCAAATATATCACATACGTCAGATATATGTACAATAATCTCCATTGTATTGACTTAGGATAAAGCAAGATTAATGTTTCATCAGTGGTGGAAAGCATTCACTACAGGGTTGCCAACCTCCCGCAGCATTTTTTACTGACAAAACATGGCAAATTTACTGGCGGAGCACATTTTTTACTGGCAACCTGAGAAATTACAGAACTCCTATTGAAAACTAGCACAGTGAATATTTGAACAGTATAAACATGATATGGAAACACTGACAATACCTATAACAAAGTAATTAAGTAATTTGCTTAATTAAAAAGTCAACACTGCATGAAATTATCAGCCCCTGATATTTACTGGCAGATGTAAAAAAAATCAAAGATTTTTACAAACTGTCAGTTTACAAACTGTAAATTTACTAGCGGTTGGCAACCCTGATTCACTATTCTCATGATAGTATCAAATGAAATAGTATTGTAGTCAGTAGTCACATTACATATATATAGGTATATTATTATTATTCAGAATCAAGACAGGTTGCAGCACAAACTTCTTCTTTAACCGCTTCCGGACCGCCCCACGTACATTTACTGCGGCAGGGCGATGCAAAATCATGTACCTGTACGTGATTTCGTGCACGCGGTTTAGGGGGCGCACCACTGTAATTGGACACAGCGGGTGCCAATCAGCGGGTCCAGTGGCCGCGATGGCTGCTGCGTCCCGCTGATCATTCACAGGAGAGGCGGTTTAGCAGTCTGCCTGTGTAAACAAGGCAAACGGCGGATCTGTCAGGAAGGGAAAGAGATCATGTGATTCAGCTAAGCTGAATCACAGATCTTTTTTTTCCTTCAGTGTGATACTGCTCCACAGGGAACATTTAACCCTTTGATCGGCCCTGGTGCTAACCCTTTCCCAGCCAGTGCCATTTATACAGTAATCAGTGCATTTTTATAGCACTGATCACTGTATTGGTGTCACTGGTTCCCAAAAAGTGGTACTCGGTGTCAGATTTGTCCGCCGCAATGTAGCAATCCCACTAAAAATCGCAGATTGCCGCCATTACCAGTAAAAAATAAAAACATAAATAAAAGTCCCTAAATCTATCCCGTAGTTTGTAGAAGCAATAACTTTTACGCAAACCAATCAATAAACAATTACTGGGATTTTTCTACCAAAAATATGTAGCAGAATACATATTGGTCTAAGTTGATAAAGACATTTTTTTTTTTACATTTTTTTTGAATATGTATTATAGCAGAAAGTAAAAAATATTGTTTTTTTTTTTTTCAAAATTGGCCGTCTTTTTTTGTTTATAGCGCAGAGGCGATCAAATACCACCAAAAGAAAGCTCTATTTGTGGGAAAAAAAGGACATCAATTTAATTTGGGTACAGCGTCACACAATCGCGCAATTGTCAGTTAAAGCGACGCAGTGCCGTATCGCAAAAAAAAAAAAAATGACCTGGTTAGGAAGTGGGTAAAACCTTCCGGAGCTGAAGTGGTTAATGAGGGAAACAAATGTGTTATATTAAAACATCAAAATGCCAATTTAAAGTTATAATGCAACAAATCTGATTCCTTCATTAAACAGAAAGTTTATGCTGTAACCTGTCTTCATTCTACTTACACACATTGTGGGATTGCTGTATTTACAATTTATCCAAGTGTGCTTTATACCTTCCTTTCTAATATATACATCAGTGGCGGCCGATGGAATTTCTTTTGGGGGGGGGGCGGCAAATGGTAGCCCAGCCGCCCCCGGTCAGTCGGTAGCACTTACCCCATCACCAGCAGATTCCCCTGCTCAGCAGCGGCCTCCCGTTCTCCTGCTCTCCACGGGTTATCATGGTGGCGGCAGCTTCCATTTCCTCCCTCCTCCTCGGTGGCCAATCAGCAGTCTTCTCTTCTTGACCAATCAGAAAACAAGTCTCACACACCCTTCTGATTGGCCGGATTGAGGATCAGTGTTTCAACAGCGAATAATTATTTGCTGTTGTAACACACCTGGATGGGATCGGAGCGCATTCTCTGTGACCCGAGCCCATCCTATTTTGAAGCCTATTAAGGTGCTTAAAAAAAAAAACCCGGCCCCTGTAATTTATGCGCCCAGTGCCCTGAAAGGGACCGGACACATAAGTAGCGGGGGACGCGGCAGCCATGGACAGAATCATGCTATACATGAATCTATCCATTGCATATAGTGGGTGGTGTGGAGAGAGGGGGCGGCGCCTGGGCCCCCCTAATGGACAGGCCGCCACTGATAGTGTATATATATATATATATATATATATATATATATATACTGTATATACAGTGGGGACGGAAAGTATTCAGACCCCTCTTAAATTTTTCACTCTTTGTTATATTGCAGCCATTTGCTAAAATCATTTAAGTTAATTTTTTTTCCTCAGTAATGTACACACAGCACCCCATATTGACAGAAAAACACAGAATTGTTCACATTTTTGCAGATTTATTAAAAAAGAAAAATTGAAATATTACATGGTCCTAAATATTCAGACCCTTTGCTCAGTATTTAGTAGAAGCACCCTTTTGATCTAACACAGCCATGAGTCTTTTTGGGAAAGATGCAACAAGTTTTTCACACCTGGATTTGGGGATCCTCTGCCATTTCTCCTTACAGATCCTCTCCAGTTCTCTCAGGTTGGATGGTAAACGTTGGTGGACAGCCATTTTTAGGTCTCTCCAGAGATGCTCAATTGGGTTTAAGTCAGGGCTCTGGCTGGGCCATTCAAGAACAGTCACAGAGTTGTTGTAAAGCCACTCCTTTGATATTTTAGCTGTGTGCTTAGGGTCATTGTCTTGTTGGAAGGTAAACCTTCGGCCCAGTCTGAGGTCCTGAGTACTCTGGAGAAGATTTTTGTCCAGGATAACCCTGTACATGGCCGCATTCATCTTTCCCTCGATTGCAACCAGTCGTCCTGTCCCTGCAGCTGAAAAACACACCCACAGCATGATGCTGCCACCACCATGCTTCACTGTTGGGACTGTATTGGACAGGTGATAAGCAGTGCCTGGTTTTCTCCACACACACAACGCTTAGAATTAAGGCCAAAAAGTTCTATCTTGGTCTCACCAGACCAGAGAATCTTATTTCTCACCATCTTGGAGTCCTTCAGGTGTTTTTTAGCAAACTCCATGCGGGCTTTCATGTGTCTTGCACTGAGGAGAGGCTTCCGTCGGGCCACTCTGCCATAAAGCCCCGACTGGTGGAGGGCTGCAGTGATGGTTGACTTTCTACAAGTTTCTCATATCTCCCGAATGCATCTCTGGAGCTCAGCCACAGTGATCTTTGGGCTCTTTTTTACCTTTCTCACCAAAGCTCTTCTCCCCAGATAGCTCAGTTTGGCCAGACGGCCAGCTCTAGGAAGGGTTCTGGTCGTCCCAAACGTCTTCCATTTAAGGATTATGGAGGCCACTGTGCTCTTAGGAACCTTAAGTGCAGCAGAATTTTTTTTTGTAACCTTGGACAGATCTGTGCCTTGCCACAATTCTGTCTCTGAGCTCTTCAGGCAGTTCCTTTGACCTCATGATTCTCATTTGCTCTGACATGCACTGTAAGCTGTAAGGTCTTATATAGACAGGTGTGTGGCTTTCCTAATCAAGTCTAATCAGTATAATCAAACACATCTGGACTCAAATGATGGTGTAGAACCATCTCAAGGATGATCAGAAGAAATGGACAGCACCTGAGTTAAATATATGAGTGTCACAGCAAAGGGTCTTAATACCTAGGACCATGTGATATTTCAGTTTTTCTTTTTTAATAAATCTGCAAAAATGTCAACAATTTTGTGTTTTTCTGTCAATATGGGGTGCTGTGTGTACATTAATGAGGAAACAAATGAACATAAATGATTTTAGCAAATGGCTGCAATATAACAAAGAGTGAAAAATTTAAGGGGGTCTGAATATTTTCCATCCCCACTGTGTAATAAATGCAAGAAATGTTTTACTAATTTAATTATTTAATTGAAACACTCACTCCATTGAATGTAGTCAAAGCATGACTGTGTTGCATTGCTTTTGAGGATATTTCTGTCCAAAAATTGTGATTAATGCTTCCCAATTAAAATTTGAAAACCCTTGGCACCGAAGTCAATTATCCTGTTGAATCACTGTGCCAAAATATTGAATCAAATCCTTTCTAAAACAGACAATGCAAGGGATATGAAGGATGGTAGTACAAGCTAGGCTACTTATTAAAAATAATAGCTCTCATGACAATCGAGATATAAAGACAATGAATGAACTCAACATACAGAAATAACACATGTAGCTTTGGCTGTCATGTTTCTGTCCATTAAACGCATGATAGATCTGACAAGCAACTATTTATTTGAAAGTGATCGTAATAAATCAAATCACTGCTGTATTCTGAATACAAAAAGTATAGGGGATAATATGCAGCTAGACTAACACATAGTACAGTATCAATATGTGGCACACCATGAGCATATATATATGCATATATATATATATATATATATATATATATATATATATATATATATATATATAGGATCATCCAAGAAGGACAAGTAACCAGCAGCATCACTGTTTATTGACAATAATTTTTCTCTCTCTTTCATTCTCCCCCCCTCCCCCAGCAAATTTGCTAAATACATTTTTAAAATATAGTACATTTTTAAAATTAGGGGTGGTCAACCAGTGGCTCTCGGAGCCATCTGATGTGGCCCAAGACCTCAAACCAGGGAAATGCATGCCCGTGTCTGGGATGGCAGGTTGGCAAGCCCAGATCGCCATCAACAGGTTTCTGACCCACCATCCCAGAGCATCAGAGTGCATGGAGTCAGCAAAGGAGAAAGAGAAGTAGGAACCCCAAAAGTCGATGCTTCCTCTGTAGCGCAGGCTCTGGTCCCAGGCGGGGTGATAAGTGCATTTCACCTAAGACCTTTCTAGCAGCCTGGAGAGCAATGCCAGCAGAAGCTGGAAGAGGAAAAGGTCAGTTTATTAACCACTTGCTGACCGGCTCACGCCGATATACATCAGCGAAGTGGCACAGGTGCGCAAAACGACGTACCCGTACGTCACTCCGTCATCAGCGGCTAGCGGGCACGCACGCGCGCTGCCTCGATGTCCGCCGGTGCCTCCCTATCGTGGCATGGAGAGGCAGAACGAGGAGATGCCTATGTAAACAAAACATTTCCCTGTTCTGCCTAGCAACATGACAGGGATCTACTGCTCCCAGTGATCGGGAGCAGTGATCTCTGTCATGTTCTAGTGAGCCCATCCCCTTACAGTTAGAACACACTTAACCCCTTGATCGCCCCCTAGTGTTTAACCCCTTCCCTGCCAGTGACATTTACACAGTAATCAGTGCATTTTTATAGCAAATGCCATTGGTCCCAAAATTGTGTCAAAAGTGTCTGATCTGTCCGCCGCAATGTCGCAGCCATGATAAAAAGCGCAAATCGCCATCATTACTAATAAAAAAAATTAACAGTAAAAATGCCATAAATCTATCCCCTATTTTGTAGACGTGATAACTTTTGCGCAAACCAATCAATATATTTTTTTTTTTAGATAATTTTTTTGGGATATTTATTATAGCAAAAAGTAAAAAATATTGCTTTTCTTTTCAAAATTTTTTGTTTATAGCGCAAAAAATAAAAACCGCAGAGGTGATCAAATACCACCAAAAGTAAGCTCTATTTGTGGGGGAAAAAAGACGTCAATTTTGTTTGGGTAGAACATCGCACGACCGCGCAATTGTCAGTTAAAGCAATGCAAAGCCGTATCGCAAAAAAAGACCTGGTCAGGAAGAGGGTAAATCCTTCCAGGGCTAAAGTGGTTAAACATCACATACACTGCGCTTTTGCAATAGGCATATTAGCATTTATTAAAAAAAAGGGTTATTAGGCTGCTTTCACACTGATCAGCAGCGCAGTGCACCTGCAGCTATTATATCCTGCAGGTTTGGTACACTATCTGAAAGCGCAACAAAACTCCTGAATGCAGCAGTTCAGAAAGTGCATCACATCCACAAGATGTAAAAGAAGTCTGTGACTCAATGCAGGTAACCCGCAGGAAAGCCGCAGGTGCATTGCGCTGCCCCCGTGGTCCAGGTAAACCGCAGCTCATCAGTGTAAAAGCAGCCTTATAGGGAGTTCAGGACAGTAAGGGCTCGTTTACATGTGCGGTTGGGGGGGGGGGGGTGATACCCCATAGTTCATTGTGGCTCACTACCAGTTACCAAATCACTTAAGTGGCCCTCGCTCTTCAAAAGTGCCTTAAATGATCTAAGGAACTGTCATTCACTTCCAGATCTTCTTTAGCCTTGGCACCTCTGACCTAGCTGCACCTCTCCTGCAGCCTCTTGGGTAATCAACTTCAAAATACCCAGAGGGCAGTGTTCAAGCCATGTTTAAACTATGTTCCAACACCATCACAACAATAGATGGTGTCAGCTCACCTTTGGTGGAGATCCAAGAGATCCGGTGTCACACCATCAGGGGCCAACTAGAAGAACCCAAAAGAGTTGGTTGACAAATAAAATCAAGTCATCCAATGGCAGAAGTGCCAGAAGAAAAATGTTAGAGAGGCCCTGGGATTCCTGTGCTTATTCCAACAATCCAAGGTTGGAAGTCTTCAAATAAGCTCACCGATAAAGTGAGGCAGCTCCCAACACAAACAGGCCTCCCAAAAAAGGGTGCCAGGGACTGGATTCAAATGAAAACAAACACAAATTAATCAAATGAGAATTCTAACAATTCACAATTGGACCAAAAAAAACAGCCATTATGACTGAGCCCTAAGGCCCCATTCACACCTGAGCTTGGCGTTTTCAGGCAGAAAATCGCACGATTTTACCACGATTTTGCGGTGGATTTTACCACGATTTGCCGCGATTTTGTGCAGGGCAAAAAGTCACCAATGTAAAAAGCAGAAAAACGCCCAAATCTGCCCAATTCGCGTGACAAAAAAGGGTCCAGAACTTGTTTGAGTTTCAGGCGTAGGGCTTCAGGCGTTTTGGAGTGGAGATGTGAACCATCTCCATAGAGAATAATTATTTTTTCCCCTCCAGCGTTTTGTAGCTTCAGGCTTCAAGCCACAAAACGCTCATGTGTGATAGGGCTCTTAGAGTGAAATATGTCAAAGGGGTGATCGAGGGGGAGGGACTAATGCTTGTTGGCTGGTTGAAGTTTTGCCTGTGAAGACATCATTAGTGTGTTACTTTTCCTTTGGATTATACCATTGAAAGACAGCCAATGCATTTCAGGGGCCACAACAACCCCCTCCCCCTCTTTCCTCAGATTATATATACACCTTGAATGGATTGCTTTAGGGTTGCAACTAACACCATATGGTCAGTGGTAAAAGTGTCACTGACCACACGCTGTTACTTGCAGCCCTAAAGAAGTATCAAATTGAATATTGATCTATGAAGTTATAGACTCATTTGAGCCCATTTAAATTTTATATATCATCTTCTAATGCCTGGGACGCACTATGAGTTTTTTTCTGTTCAAACCAGCGTGTTGAACAAAAAAAAAAAAAACCTGTCAGCTCTTCAATGGGTTGCAATCAACGGCAACATGTTGGATAGTTTTTGCCATGGGCACGATGCAAATCATTGTGACTGTGGCATGTAATCACCCTGTCTGCTGCTATTGCAGCTTAAGGGGGGTTGGGGGAAGCTAATGCCCAACCACACATTTCTATTGACCCCCAACCGTACGTCTAAACTTAGCCTAATGGTCACTGGGAAGAATGCTCCTTACACTTGAAGACATTGGGAAGAATCCCCCTCCTATGTGGCCATACACGCTTAGATTTTATTATCCGATCGATCAAAATGATCGAATTTGCAAATAATCAAATAGCCATATCTTCCCTTCCAATCAATTTAGAATAAGTTTATATCGGATTTGATCAAACTGAGTCGATTTGCTATCAATTTTTTTTGCATTGATTAGCAGCACTGACATAGTTTGTCCATGAATACTAGGGTATTTCAGACGATCAGAGGATGAGATTACATAGTGGAAACAGAAAAGCGTCTAAATTATCAATCCCTGTGTATGGCATATTGATCGAATGAGTTGTCCACTACGAATAGATTATTCTTATCAGAAGAGATTAATCAGAAAATAAATACAATCGTGTATAGCCTTTACAGGTACCTAAAAAATCATTGTTACTCATCTGAGAGGCAGAAGCTGCTCATTGTTCATGGAACCCATAGAAACCTCAAGGAACCCTAGAGTTTCATGGAACCCCTAGAAACCTCTGTAAGAATCTTGGTATTCCACAGAACCCTTACTAACCCCTGAGAGAAATAATGGAGTTCTATGGAACCCCAAAAACTTCTGGAGGAACCCAGGAGTTCCATTGAACCCCAGAAACCTCTGGAGAAACCTTGGAGTTCCATGGAACCGCTGGAAACCTCTGGAAGAAACCTGGCATTCCAAAGAAACCTCTGGAGGAACTCTGGAGTTCCACTGAAACCCTAGAAACCTCTGGAGGAACCCTGGATTTCTGTGGATCCCCTATAAACTTTAGGAGGAACCCTGTACTTCCACTGAACCCCTACAAAAATCTGGAAGAATACTGTAATTCCACAGACCCTAAAACCTCTAGAGGAACCCTGGAGTTCCATGGATTCCCCAGAAACCTTTGGAGGAACCCTGGAGTTCCATGCATTCCCTAGGAACCTTTGGGGGAACCCTGGAGTTCCATGGATTCCCTAGAAACCTGTGGAGGAAACCTGGAGTTTCATTCATTCACCTCTAGAGGATGCTTGGAGTTCCATGGAACCCATAAAAACCTCTGGAGGAACCCTGGGGGAGAAAGGCTGCTTTACAGTAATGAATGCAGTTAATGCCATTAGCTTAATTCACTCAACTGCTTACTCCCTGCAGGTCCTCATCAATGGGAGAACAAAAAGCAAAATATACAACTATACAACAGCCCCTGCTAAACTTTTGCTAAGAAATAGCATAATACACAATAAAGCAATGACAAAACAATCCAATAATACAGGGAAAGCAGCAACCTTGCACACAGCAGCATGTAGTTTGCTCTCTGTGTGATTGCAATTTCCCAGAGTTGATAATAATGTGAGGGAGCAGCAGGGAAGAGGTAGAATGTGGTTGTAGAAGGAGGTGAGGAGCAGGCATGCAGGTCTCAGGGATGGAGGGGAGTAGCTCGGGCTTACCTGTTGCAGGCTGGATATAGAGCGGAGCGGAGCGCTGATCAGCCTTGGCACGAGTTGGAGCTGCAGTGAGGGACAGCGCGCCTCAGCCGCCTCCTCTACCTCCGCCACACAAGTCTCTTCATTCCTTATATGGGCATAGGAAGGGCCAGAGCGGGCGGGCGGGATCCCGGAGCTCCAGCAGGCAGAAAGGTGAGGCGCCCTGGTGACTGAGATGTGTCTTCACAGGGATATGGAACGTACACAGCGTGCAATATGTCACCAGGCTAGAAGAAGAAGAAATACGGAGTTGTCAGGGAGAACTTTCACAGCCACCTGTGGAGAATACAGTATGGCTTACACTGCTCAGAGCTGCTGCAAAGTAAAAAGGGGATTTTGTCAGAATAAGCCCCCTCAGGAGTAGAGGAAGAGGACCTCTACATAAAGCTCTTTATTCATCAGTCCTGGCACACTTTGAAAGTATCTGGAGCACCCCGGTCTAAAATGGAAAAATCTACATGACTTATCAATGGGTAAACTAATCCTAGGATGAGGAAACTCCTATGCATGAATTTTACCTATAGGTACTGTAAAAAATATCTCCTAAACATGCACCGTTTAGGAGATATTTACCATTGATGCAGCCGGAGAGTTCACCAGCCCATGTGCTCTGAAGGAACAGCATACTGCAGCGTTCCTTTAGAGTCCTGTTCCGAAAAAAAGCATGAGTGACGTCATCGCGGACTCTGGCTCTGAGTGGCCGGCGGCTCTGTGAGTGGCGTCACTCTGCCAGAAGAAAGACTGGGTGAAGATGGAAGCGCCTTCATTGGTGATGGAGGTTTCTCCATCACATCAGAGACCCCCTCCCTCACAGAGGTTCCTCGATCACAACAACACTCCTCTCCCTTCACATCAGAGATTCCTCCATCACATCAGAGACTCCCCTTTGCATCAGAGGTTCCTCCATCAAACGAGAGCCCCCTTCACATCAGAGGTTCCTCCATCACATCAGAGGTTCCTCCATAACATCAAAGCTCCTCTTTAACATCAGAGGTTCCTCCATCACATCAGAGCCCCCCTTCTCATCAGAGGTTCCTCCATCAAATGAGAGCCCTCCTTCACATCAGAGTTTCCTCAATCACATTAGAGCCCCCCTTCGCATCAGATGTTCCTCCATCACATTAGAGCCCCCCCCTCACATCAGAGGTTCCTTCATCATATCAGAACCCCCCTCACATCAGACATTCCTCCATCACATCAGTGCCCCCTTCACATCAGAGCCCCCCCCCTTTTGCATTAAAGGTTCCTGCATCACATCAGAGCCCCCCTTCACATCAGAGGTTCCTTCCTCACATCAGAGCCCCCTTTCGCATCAGAGGTTCCTCCATCAAATGGGAGCCCCCCTTCACATCAGAGGTTCCTTCATTACATCTGAGCTCCCCCTTCACATTAAAGGTTCCTCCATCACATCAGGGCCCCCCTTTACATCAGAGGCTCCTCCATCACATCAGAGGTTCCTCCATCATATCAGACCCCCCCCCCCATTCACATCAAAGGTTCCTCCATCACATCAGAGGTCCATCCATCAAATGAGAGCCCCCCCCTTCACACCAGAGGTTCCTCCATCACATTCGAGATCAGAGGATCCTCCATCACATCAGAGCCCCCCCTTCACATCAATGGTTCCTCCATCACATCAGAGGTTCCTCCATTACATCAGAGCCCCCTGCACATCAGAGGTTCCTCCATTACATCAAACCCCCCCCTTCACATCAGGGGTTCCTTCATCACATCAAAGCCTCCCTTCGCATCAAAGGTTCTTCCTTCATATCAGAGCCCCCTTCACATCAGAGGTTCCTTCATCACGGCAGAGACCCCCCTTTGCTTTAGAGGTCCCCTCATAACATTAGAGTCACCTTCATATCAGAGGTTCCTCCATCACATCAGAACTCCGCTTCTACATCAGAGGTTCCTCCATCACATCTGAGCCCCCCTTCTCATCAGAGAAATTCCTCCATCACATCAGAGCCCCCCTTCACATCAGAGGTTCCTCCATCACATCAGAGCCCCCTCCTCTTCAAATCAAAGGTTCCTTCATTATAGCAGAGCCCCCCCTGCACATCAGGGGTTCCTCCATCACTCATTCACATCAGTTCTTCCTCCATGAAATGAGAGCCCCCCTTCATATCAAAGGTTCCTCCTTCACATTAGAGCCCCCCCTCCCCTCACATCAGAGGTTCCTCCATCACATTAGAGACCCCCTTCACATCAGAATTCCCCTATAATGCCAACATCAGAGCCTCCTCTTAATGTCTGAGTAATCCTTTCATGCCGAAGGGCCCCATCGATTCAGTGGTCTCCCACCATATCAGAGGTCCCCCCATCACAACCGAGGTCCCTCCTTCACAATGGAAATGGCTGGGCAAAAGCCACAATGGCTCTCAGCTGTGGGATGGTAGAAGTTAAAGGAAAGTTCGATGCTGTAAAGAAGAATACCGAATAGGATCCTGGAATGTACAGTATCTCACAAAAGTGAGTACAGTCCTCAAATTTTTATAAATATTTTGTTATATCTTTTCATGTGACAACATTGAAGAAATGACACTTTGCTACAATGTAAAATAGTGAGTGTACAGCTTGTATAAGGCCCCTTTCACGCATGTGGACCGTTCAGGTCCGCCTGCCAGTTTTTTCAGGCGTACCTGAATGGACGCTCCATGCATCTCTATGGAGTGACGGATGTCAGCGCTGACATCCAATCCGATCTGCTCTGCTAAATCCAGATGGATGGTGGTCCCATTTTCCATCCGTCTGGCATATCGAATGAGATGAAAATGGACAGGCGGTCCGTTTTCATCCGATCACCCCATAGAGAAGAGCGGAGATTTGACAGGTCCGTCTCTGCACAGTAAGCGGAGACGGACCTGTCATCCGCTAGCTCAGCAAGGATCAACAGATCAATCCCTGCTGAGCAAGTGGAATCTGTATAACGGATCCGCATGTGTGAAAGTGGTCTAACAGTATAAATTTGCGGTCCCTCCATCACATCAGAGCGCCCCTTTGCATCAGAGGTTCCTCCATTACATTAGCGCCCCCCTTTTACATCAGAGGTTCCTCCATTACATTAGAGCCCCTTCACATCAGAGGTTCCTTCATCACATCAAAGCCCCCCTTCACATCAAAGGTTCTTCCATCCTATCAGAGCCCCCTTTCACATCAGAGGTTCCTCCATCACGCCAGCGACCCCCCTTTGCATAAGAGGTCCCCTCATAACATTAGAGTCACCTTGATATCAGAGGTTCCTCCATCACATCAGAGCTCCTCTTTAACATCAGAGGTTCCTCCATCGCATCAGACCTTCTCTTCTACAGATATCAGAGGTTCCTCCATCACATCAGAGCTCCTCTTTAACATCAGAGGTTCCTCCATCGCATCAGACCTCCTCTTCTACATCAGAGGTTCCACCATCACATCAGGGCCCCCATTCTCATCAGAGGTTCCTCCATCACATCAGAGCCCCCCTTCAGATCAGAGGTTCCTCCATAACATCAGAGCCCCCCTTCACATGAGGGGTTCCTCCATCACATCAGAGCCCCCCTTCACATCAAAAGTTCCTCCATTATATCAGAGCACCCCTGCACATCAGGGGTTCCTCCATCACTTCAGAGCCCTCATTCACATCAGATCTTCCTCTATGAAAGCCTCCTTTATATCAAAGGTTCCTCCTTCACATCAGACCCCCCCCCCTCACATCAGAGGTTCCTCTTTCACATTAGAGCCCCCTTCACATCAGAAGTCCCCCGTAATCCCTCTATCAGAGCCTCCTCTTAATGTCAGAGTAATCCTTTCATGTCGAAGGGCCCTATCACTTCAGCCTTCTCTCACCATATCAGAGGTCCCCCCATCACATCAAAGGTCCCCTCTTCACAATGGAAATAGCTGGGCCAAAGCCGCAAGGATCCTCAGCTGTGGGATGGTAGGAGTGAAAGGAAAGTCTGATGCTGTAAAGAAGAAAACTGCAAAGGAACCTGGAATGTACAGTATCTCACAAAAGTGAGTACACCCTCACATTTTTGTAAATATTTTATTATATCTTTTCATGTGACAACACTGAAGAAATGACACTTTGCTACAATGTAAAGTAGTGAGTGTATAGCTTGTATAACAGTGTACATTTTCTGTACCCTCAAAATAACTCAACACACAGCCATTAATGTCTAAACTGCTGGCAACAAAAGCGAGTACACCTCTAAATGAAAATGTCCAAATTGGGCCCAATTAGCAATTTTCCCTCCCCGGTGTCATGTGACTCGTTAGTGTTACAAGGTCTCAGGGGAGCAGGTGTGTTAAATTTGGTGTTAACGCTCTCACTCTCTCATGCTGGCCACTGGTAGTTCAACATAGCACCTCATGGCAAAGAACTCTCTGAGAATCTGAAAAAAAAAGAATTGTTGCTCTACATAAAGATGGCCTAGGCTATAAGAAGATTGCCAAGACCCTGAAACTAAGCTGCAGCACAGTGGCCAAGACCATACAGCAGTTTAACAGGATAGATTCAAGAGAATATGAAAACACTGCACTCTAATAGCAAAAATAAAATATATGTGAGCCAGCAGCTGCATACATTGTGACAAACAATAACTGGTAACTGGGAAAAAATGCAGCGCTAAGAAATATTGGGAAGTTAGGGTGTAGTGAAACAATTAAGTAAGAGATGCTGTACTGAACAGTAAAGCATATGTGCAAAAACCATAAGTGATGTGAAATGAACAAACACAGTATAAAGTGTCCACATATGGTAAATGGATGATTCCAAACTCAAATTAATAAGAGGAACTGGTATGGACCAAAAAATGATGTGAGACTGGAAATTAAAGTCAATGGTGCACCGTGTGGATCTGTGACTGTGAGTCAACAACGGGGTACAGAACTTCCGTAGCTGTAAACCAACATCTCGATATGGGGCATCAGAATGAAAACATCAGGAAGTAAGATAAGATGGGTACTCTTACCAGATGACGTGGACTCCACTGTCGTATGACATGGAGTCAATGGTGCATGGAGCCAAACCTAGGCTGGAAAACGATATCCGGAACGGTGGAACCTCTGTCTCACTTCTCGACTTCTCTGGTGGGGTGAAGAAACATCAGGAAGGGCCGCCAACTGGATATCAGCCAATAGACCTCAAGGATGTGTTCCAAGGAGAAGCCAGGGACAGATTTGATCCAGACCCCGTGATGGAAGTAGGGCTACTGGAAGGCAGTTTCTTGCATCGGGATAATATTCAAATAAAAAATAAAAAGCTTCTGCATAGTGCAGGTAAACCAGGGATTTTTATTTCTAAAAATACCATACAAAAAATGGATAAAAGTGATCACAATTGAAATAAAATCTAAGCAGCGTAAGGAAGGGGAGATCGCCCCTTCCTTACTTCCATCACGGGGTCTGGATCAAATCTGTCCCCGGCTTCTCCTTGGAACACATCCTTGAGGTCTATTGGCTGATATCCAGTTGGCGGCCCTTCCTGATGTTTCTTCACCCCACCAGAGAAGTCGAGAAGTGAGACAGAGGTTCCACCGTTCCGGATATCGTTTTCCAGCCTAGGTTTGGCTCCATGCACCATTGACTCCATGTCATACGACAGTGGAGTCCACGTCATCTGGTAAGAGTACCCATCTTATCTTACTTCCTGATGTTTTCATTCTGATGCCCCATATCGAGATGTTGGTTTACAGCTACGGAAGGTCTGTACCCCGTTGTTGACTCACAGTCACAGATCCACACCGTGCACCATTGACTTTAATTTCCAGTCTCACATCATTTTTTGGTCCATACCAGTTCCTCTTATTAGAGTTTGGAATCATCTATTTACCATATGTGGACAGTTTATACTGTGTTTGTTCATTTCACTTCACTTATGGTTTTTGCACATATGCTTTACTGTTCAGTACAGCATCTCTTACTTAATTGTTTCACTACACTCTAACTTCCCAATATTTCTTAGCGCTGCATTTTTTCCCAGTTAACAGAATAGATTCCACTCAGAACAGGCCTTGCCATGGTCGACCAAAGAAGTTGAGTGCACGTGCTCAGCGTCTTATCCAGAAGTTGTATTTGGGAAATAGAAGAATGAGTGCTGCCAACATTGCTGCAGAGGTTGAAGGGGTGGGGGGGAGGGGGTCAGCCTTTCAGTGCTCAGACCATACACCCCACATTGTATCAAATTGGTCTGCATGGCTGTCTTCCCAGAAGGAAGCCTCTCCTAAAGACGATGCACAAGAAAGCCCACAAACAGTTTGCTGAAGACAAGCAGACTAAGGACATGGATTACTGCAACCAGGTCCTGTGGTCTGATGATACCAAGATAAACTTATTTGGTTCCCATGGTGTCAAGCGTGTGTGGCGGCAACCAGGTGAGGAGAACAAAGACAAGTGTGTCTTGCCTTCAGTCAAGCATGATGGTGGGAGTGTTATGGTCTGGGGCTGCATGAGTACTGCCGGCGCTGGGGAGCAACAGTTCATTGAGGGAACCATGAATGTCAACATGTACTCTGACATACTGAGGCAGAGCATGATCCCCTCCTTTCAGAGACTGGGCTGCAGGGCAGTATTCCAAACACACCTTCAAGATGGCCTTGCTAAAGAAGCTGAGGGTAAAGGTGAAAGACTGGCCAAGCATGTGTCCAGACCTAAACCCTATTGAGCATCTGTGGGGCATCCTCAAACAAAAGGTGGAGGAGCGCAAGGTCTCTAACATTAAACCAGCTCCGTGATGTCGTCATGGAGGAGTGGAAGAGGACTTCAGTGGCAACCTGTGAAGCTCTGGTGAACTCCATGCCCAAGGGGGTTAAGACAGTGCTGGTAAAGAATGGTGGCCACACAAAATATTGACAAATTAGGCCCAATCTGGACATTTTCACTTAGGGGTCTACTCACTTTTGTTGCCAGCAATTTAGACTTTAATGGCTGTGTGTTGAGTTATTTTTGAGGGGACAGCAATACACTGTTACATTGTAGCAAAATGTCATTTCTTCAGTGTTGTCACACGAGGTATAATAAAATATTTACAAAAATGTGAGAAGTATACTCACTTTTGTGAGATACTGTAAAATCAATGAATCAAGGTAAGCTGGATGTGATCAAACAGGAGATGGCAAGATTGAACATCGATATCTTGGGAATTAAAGAACTAAAATGGATTGGAATGGGCAAATTCAACATAGGTGACTACTATATCTACTAATGTAAAAAGAGTAAGGAAAGCAGTACTGGGGTACAATCCCAAAAACAACAGGATGATCTCAGTCCATATCCAAAGGCAAACCACTCAACATCACAGTAATCCAAGTTTATGCACCAACCTCTGATGCTGAAGAAGCTGACGTTGACCGCTTTTATGGAAATCTACAACACCTTTTAGAATGAACTCCAAAAGAGATATCCTTCTCATAGTGGGAGATTGGAATGCTAAAGTAGGAAGTCAAAGCATATCCGGAATAACAGGTAAATATGGCCTTAGAGTACAGAATAAAGCTGGGCAAAGGCTAAGAGTTTTCTCAAGAGAACACACTGGCATCAACAAACACTCTTTTCCAACAACCAAAGAGGCGACTCACATGGACATCACCAGATGGTCAATACAGAAATCTGATCGATTATGTTCTCTGCAGCAACAGATGGAGAAGCTCTATACAGTCAGTCAAAACAAGACCTGGAGCTGACTGTAGCTCAGACAATGAGCTTCTTATGGAAAAATGAAGGCTTACATTTAAGAAGGGAGGAAACACCACTAGACAATTCAGATATGGTCTAAATCGGATCCCTTGTGAATACTCAGTGGAAGTGATGAACAGATTTAAGGGATTAGATATGATAGACAGAGTACCTGGGGAACTAAGGAAGGAAGTGTGTAACATTGTACAAGAATGCAGCAATGAAAACCATTCCAAAGAAGAAGAAATGCAAGAAAGCAAAGTGGCTATCTGATGAGGCTATACAAATAGCTGAACAAAGAAGGAAGGCAAAAGGCAATGGAGAAATGGGAAATATACTCAACTAAATGCAGACTTCCAGAGGATAGCACAAAGAAGCAAAATGACCTTCTTAAACAATAAATGCAAAGAATTAGAGGAAAACAACAGAATGGGAAAGACTAGAGAGCTTTTTAAGAAAATTAGAGATATCAAGGGAAAGTTTTATGCAAAGATAGGCATGATAATAGGCAAAAATGGCAAGGACCTGACAGAAGCAGAAGAGATAAATAAAGAAGAGATGACAAAAACACACAGAAGAACTATACATGAAAGATCTGAATGTCCTATATAACCACAATGATGCAGTCACTGACCTTGAAATGGATATCCTGGAGAGTGAGGTATAGTGGGCCTTAGAAAGCATAGCTAATAACAAAGCTAGCAGAAGTGATGGTATCCCAGCTGAGATATTTAAAATCCTAAAAGATGATGCTGTTAAAGTGCTGCACTCAATATGCCAACAAATTTGGACAAACAATGGGCACAGGACTTGAGGTCCGTTTACATTCCGATACCAAAGAAGGGCAGTGCCAAAGAATGTTCAAACTACTGTACGATCGTACTCATCTCACACGTTAGCAAGGTTATGCTGAGAATTCTACTAGGTAGGCTTCAGCTGCATGTAAACCAAGAGCTACCGCAAGTACAAGCTGAATTTCGAAGAGGCAGAGGAACTAGAGATCAAATTGCCAACATTTGCTGGATCATGGAGAAAGCAAGGGAGTTCTAGAAGAATGTCTACTTCTGCTTTTTTGACTACAGTAAAGCCTTTGACTGTGTGGATCAGGACAAGATGTGGCAAATACTGAAAGAAATGAGAATACCAGACCACCCCATCTGTCTTCTGAAAAACTTGTATGCAAGTCAAGAAAGAACAGTTGGAACAGGCATGGAACAACTGACTGGTTCAAAATTGAGAAAGGAGCGCGGCAAGGATGTATATTGTCACCCTACTTATTTAACTTATATGCAGAGTACATCATGCAAAATGCCAGGATCGATGAATCAAACGCCGGAATTAAGATCTAGAGATTAAGAAATATCAACAACCTGAGATATGCAGATGATACCACACTAATGGCAGAGAGTGAAGAAGAACTAAAGAGTCTCTTAATGAAGGTGAAAGAGGATAGCGCAAAAGCTGGTCCGAAATTGAACATTAAAGTGATTGTAAAGTCTTGTTTCTTTTTTTTATTTTAAATAACAAACATGTCATACTTACCTGCTCTGTGCAGTGGTTTTGCACAGGGCAGCCTGGATCCTTCTCTTCTCGGGTCCCTGTGTGCTGCTCCTGGCCCCTCCCTCCTGTTGAGTGCCCCCACAACAAGCAGCTTGCTATGGGGCATCCAAGCCGAGTCACAGCTCCCTGTGTCCATTCAGACATGGAGCTGCAGTTCGGCCTCGCCCCCTCTTTCTCCTGATTGGTTAACTGACTTTAATTGACAGCAATGGGAGTAAATGGCGCCACTGCTGTGTCTTAGCCAATCAGGAGGGAGAGTCCCAGACCGCTGAGAGGTTTGTGGACATCACTGGAGAGAGAGAAGAATCAGGTAAGTATTAGAGAGGCTGAAGGGGGCTGCTGCACACAGAAAGTTTTTTAACTTAATGCATAGAATGCATTAAGTTAAAAAACCTTCTGACTTCCCCCTCCTAGGGGAAGGGCGGGGGGTGTATTTTGCCATCTTTACCCTGGGCACTGGATGACCTTGTCCTGGAACTGCTCAGCTTACACAGGCAACTTTGGGAAACCAATTAGATAAATAGGAGGAAAAGGAGAGTCTGTCTGGGACTTTGAATACACTTCTATGTATACTCAAATAGGAACAAACCAAAAAATTTTATATATAAAAGAGTGGTTTTTTTTTTAATATTCCTGGAGTTGGGCATTAAATTAAATATATAAGGATTTTCAAAGTAGCTAATAGAGGGAGATCCTAGTGGCTCAGTGAAATAAATCTTCACTCTCAAAGTGGTGGTTTCTATTCTTTTGAGGGAAATTACATATTTTTTCAATGTTTGTTTCCCCATAATCCACCCCGCTTCCCCCCATTTTTGTTTCCCTCTCCCGTCCCCTCCCTTCTTGTTACCACTATCTGTTTTGCTTCTGCTTTCTTTATCCACACTGCTGCCTGACCCGATAAAATGCTGACAGGTAGGCCTACATGCCTCAAAAGAGCAGAATAAACAATGCTAATTATCGTGTTTCACATTGAAATCTGTTGGTTTGCTTTGCTTTCCACACACACTCAGACATTACAATACACGGCTCGAGGCAATATTGTTATTGGTTTAACTTGTTTTGTTTCATTATTAAATGTGTTCTGTCATCTTAAAGAGCACCTTGTTGATGTTCGTAGTCATCAACCATTCTTTTACTTTAATAACTGTAAACAAATAAAAATTTGTTAAGCTAAAATTATAAATCAAGGTATTTTTTTAAATACAGTTAGTTTGTGTACATAAAATTTTTATTATAATAGCTTTCTCTATTCCCCTGCACAGCAGAGCTGTAAGTCGGTTAGGCAACACTTCATTTTACAGTGCAGTCAGTCTAATGCCCCGTACACATGGTCAGATTTTCCGACGGAAAATGTGCGATCGGAGCGTGTTGTCAGAAATTCCGACTGTGTGTGGGCTCCATCGGACATTTTCCATCGGATTTTCCGACACACAGAGTTTGAGAGCAGGCTATAAAATTTTCCGACAACAAAATCCGATCGCGTCAAATCCGACCGTGTGTGGACAATTCCGACGCACAAAGTGCCACGCGTGCTCAGAAGAAATTCCGAGACGGAACAGCTCGGTCTGGTAAAATTAGCGTTCGGAATGGATAGAACACTTTCGTCATGCTGCAATGTTTTAAATTGTTTAATACAGCGCACTCTCTTCTTCTTAATAATGTGAAAAGAATGAAGTAGTTTTGCTGCTCATATTCACACAGACTTCTCACAAACTTCTTTTTTTATTATTTATCGTGATTCCCGCAATATATTTTGATTTGTCACATCTGACCAAATTTCTTTTTTGTTTTATTTTTGTTTTGTATTTTTTTCAAGGCTGATTTTATTTTAGTTTTGTTTTTGTTTTTTTTCAAGGCTGATTTTTTTTTTGGGGGGGTTTTACTCCATAATATTTTTGTGTGTGTTTTGTGTGTCAAGTTACCACAACACCATTGATATGTTGTATTATTTAATCTCAAGGAGGTTGCTTGGTGTTGGTGTCCCTTGTTAATTTCACATTGTATTTTTGAAATGTACCTGCCTCCTCACAAACAAACTGTCCTTTTTGAAGGAAAACACACATAGGCGAGTATAATTGAAACAAAAAATCCTTTTTAAGGGCTCAGAACCAAACAAAGAGGGAGGCAACGCTGGAGAAACAGCAAAAATTGGCAAAGCCTTTGACCCCCAGGGCACACATCAATTCTTTTCCAGCAAAATTGGTGGCCTGAGGAGTCCATATCTAAGGGAGTGCAGTCTGGTCCAGAAGTCCCAGAGATCATGAAAGCAGCAGATGACATGTATGTCCCCAGGCTGTGGTACTACAAGAGGTTGCATATTTTGCCAGAATAGACTGAGCCCAGGCCCATCACTCTCTGGTCTTCCTTCCACGCTTCCTTCCCGGCTGTGGCTTTGGTGTTGGAGATGTGGCAGGAGGAGGAGTAGGACCTAGAGGAGCAGGAGGAGTAGGACCTGGAGGAGGAGGAGGAGGACTATGTGTGAGGTCACAAATGTGGGTAGCACATGTTATTTGGCCCCTCAACCCCTTATTGAGAGCTTCCAAAATTAAGGACTCACACAGGAGTCGTTGGCCCTCCTCCATCTGCATCATTTTGCAGGTAGTTATGCCAGCAAAGTCCTCCTCCACACTGTGGGGGGTTCTCAGGGCCTCTGTAGCCTTCCAAAATAGGCCTATGGCAGCCTCCTCCAGGTTACTCCTCTTCCTGCCACTTTGTTTTTGAAGGTGTAGGGGAGGGACCTGGATATCAGGCAGCCTGCTTGGCCCGGCCACCTCCTGGCTGAGACTTCCCTGTGTATGAAAAAGGGTCATGGTTTTAGTTTTTGCATCATTAATCACAATCATAAATTAGTACTCCAAACTAGTTAACATCATTGATTGGACAACCATGAAGATTTAGAGGAATGCTATACCTGACTCAAGCTGGGCTCCTCCACATGTTGCTGCCTGGAAGGCCCAGGTTGGGCGTCAGAAGCCTCAGCTGGGGGGGAAGGAAGTGTGGAAGAAGAGTGGAGAGTGCTGGCCTGGGTTCAGTCTGACCTGCCAGAAAATGCAGTCTGTCATTGTACCACAGCCTGGGGACATAAATGTCATCTGCAGCTCCTGACCTCTGGGAATTCTGGACCTTCTTGTGCTCCCTTAGATAAGTGCTCCTCAGGCCACCAATTAGGATCTTCAAATAGGTGATGTCTGCCGTGGGGATCACCGTCTTCACAAATTCCAACAAATTATCCAGCGCTGCCTTCCTCTTTGTTTGGTTCAATGAAGATTGGCATAAAGTCCTTATCTTTCAAGATATCCATTTTCACTGCAAGACACAACACAAGACAAACCCTAGCCTAAAGTCTTCTAAACTTGTGCAAATACAGGCCTCAATCTAGAAGCAGTATAGGCCCAATGTTAAATCTTATCCTCGCGATCACGATCGGTGCCTCCGTTACTCCTTCCTCCGCTCACAGATCATACGTACTACGCACGCGTGTTACGCTTTATAGAAACTGCTCATGCGTGAAACTCCGCCCACCTATGACGTTCTTTCTAGTCTATTCCCTGCCCCTTCTCGTTCGTCGCAGTGGGGAAGAGCACATGGCGGAGACACAGCAGGTGTCAGATAATTACACCAATGATGAGGAGAAGGAGGAAAGCCCGAAGGGAGAAACGTCCCGATCCAGAAGGCGCCGATTTAAGGCATCAAATATGTCCTTTGGGGAGATGTTGGAGATGTTCGACATCCTGAAGAAGGCCGACTATGACGGGAAGTATGGACCTTACCCCAACCCCAATGTCAGAAAGGCCAAGATCATGGCGAAAGTGGTCAAGAGTCTGCACCAGAGTTTCGGGGTACGACGATCGAAGGATCAGCTCAGGAAACGTTGGTCGGACCTCAAATTAAGAGAGCACGAGCAGTACTGAAAGATCCAGAGAGTGCTGCAAAAAAGTAAGTAGTTGTGCTGTGTTCCTATTCTTTTTATGTTTATTACGTTCGTGCTGCTCTATGTGCTTTTCTTAACTGTTATCCAGTTTAAAATGCCAACTTTCATGTTCATGGGCACATTATTCGTTCATATCAAACATTTTTCGTTCAGCCTAGAAAACACCATTGTTTTGGCCATATGCATTTGCCCACATTTTTTAGGGCCTACTTGTCTGAAAATAATTTGGTTGTGTAGATGGGTTTGTTACTAGAATGAAATGCAAACTAGATTCTGTGTAAGGAGAGGACACTCAGCAGCTGTTTACACATCTGGACGCTGGAGCACTAGTGTAGGACACAAGAACACCCTTTTTATTAGGGGGCCCACACAGGTGCTCCAGTGTATACTATAGGGGTGTCTCCATCTGTGAAGCTTGTACAAAACAGGTAAATATTGAAGCTTGACAAAGGACAAGAAAAATGCAACATCTTGGAACTCTGCCAAAACAGACAATTGTACCCAACTTTCAAGCAATGTTTCATATTTATAGTTCTGCCATCAAATATCTGTGTGCTAAGTATACCTATTTTTTTTTATATAGGGGATAAAAGACTCGGAGGACACCCCTCATCCGAGGAGACCAGAGACCCCCCACCTCTGGAAGAAGGGGAAATCCACCCAAGCCAAGCAGAGCAGGAGGAGGAAGACGTGGTGGAAATTGGCACCACAACAGGTGAGTGTCTGCGACCACAGGCTCAGGTAAGAGATGGATGCCGGCATATTTATAATACATGGTGTTTTTTGGTTTCTATCTTTTTAGGTGATCGTGATGTTGTGGATCCAGATCCTTTCACCTCGGAAAAAGCACAGATCCTGATCGGGGAGGTCATGGGGTGTAATAGGGACTTGGAAAACATCCAGAAAAACATCAATGATGTTCAACAAAAAATGAAGAACATCATTGATGTTTTAGAGAGAGTTTAAAACCCCTCCAAATTCCTTTGGTTTTTTGTATGCTAAAAATTATTGACATTTTTTGACAAATTCGAGAAAAGTCAAATTTTGAAGATGCACCTAGTGTGTCAACATGTGCTATCTGCCATCATGGGTGATCAATGTAGGCGTTTTGGGGGTGCAACCCCTTCCTCAATAATAAAGTAGCTGTGAGGAAGGGGTTGCACTCCCAAAACACGTTCCTTGATCCCCCGTGATTGTAGGTAGCACATGTTGACATTCGTAAATTTGTGTGCATCTTCAAAATTTGGCTTTTCCTGGGGTGACTTCACCCCATCTGAACGCAATATTAAACACAGTTTGTAAATACTCATGTCTGATATTGCCTTCAAGTTCTACCAAATGTGAACTTTGTAAGTTCAAGATTTGTGTCTTTCTTGTTGGTTTTAAACATGCCTGTTTTATCTTAAATGGACATTTCTACTTTTTCTAATGTGACCCCAAAAATTGTTATACAACAAACATGTTGTTTTGTTTTAAAAACCTTTTCTAAATGCACATGTGATTGTGCTGGTATTAAAAAGATTGATAATCAAGAATGTGTGGATTATTGTTTCAACGCTCCAACACTTTTGTGGTGCTCTAATTGGTGTTTTCTGTGACAATGGGTGTTATTTCCTAAGGGCAAATCCACTTTGCACTACAAGTGCAGTTTCAAGTGCACTTGTAGTGCAAAGTGTCTTTGCCTTTAGTTAATAACACCCAACAGTCCTTTGTAAGGTTACACAATCACGCCATTTTCAGGACTCATCACATTTCTGTCAGGGTCAGCTAAATCAAACACAAGCAGTAAATGTCACCAAAGATTTGAGTAGTTATTTGTTTTTTTTAATTTGAAAAAGGTTTCAGACATTGTCTGGCATATTGATAGCCCCCCTACCAGCAAAGAATTCAAGGTATCTTAGCCGGACATCACGGGCACTCAGGGGGGGCAAGCCAGGACGGCCATTTTCAAGCGCCGTCAGGGTTGTTTCATTTTGATTTCCAGCCTCAGGCCCAACTGAGCCAGCATAGTTGGCAGAATGTTGCCGTAAAAATTTGTGTAGAACACAGCACGCCAGGATTATATGATTTAGTTTACTCCGCCATATGTATGGGTGTAAGAAATAGGCGGTAATTAAAAACCCTCTGGTCCGGGGTGAGGGTCCTCATCGGGAATGGCTGCATAAGATGGTCCCCCAGCGCAAACGCTTCATCTGCAACGAAGACGAATGGGAGTCCTTCCACATTGTCTTCTGGAGGTGGCAAGTCCAAGCTGCCATTCTGGAGACGTCTGTAGAACTCTGTCTGGGTGATGACTCCACCATCGGACATCCGGCCTTTCTTCCACGTCCACATAAAGGAACTCATAAGTAGCCTACACCACCGCCAACATCACAATACTATTGAACCCCTTATAATTATAATAGTACGACCCCGAGTTGGGTGGTGGGACGAGGTGGATGTGTTTCCCATCAATTGCCCCTCCGCAGTTAGGAAAGTCCCACCGCTGGGCAAAGTGGGAGGCCACAGTCTGCCATTCCTGTGGCGTGGAAGGAAACTGTGGAGTCAAACAAAAAAAAATGTAGTAATTTTGCACATAAACAGGGAAAGCTGATTAGACACAAACATTCTTGGCCAACATCAAGATAACATTTATTTGAGGGAGTTTTTAAAGACCAAAGTATAAGGTACACCTATCAGATTCCCGCTCCTCCCCCCTCTCATGGGCCATTTCTAACATTATAGGGGGGGGGGACTCTTGTACAGGTAACCCTCTCCACTTCATTGAGAGATGAATGCCTAAATAATGGGTATTACTTTGAACAGCCCCTCCTTAGTTACACTATTGGCAGCCCACTGGACAGGTAAGAAGTGTCATAATACAAAGATATAAATACACATTGTACACATTTGAGCACATTTGGACATTCTGCTATTACCTATCAAGATAATAATAGTATACAGAAACTTTAAACAGTACCATTTGAAAGTATACAGGCAGGCCCTTGCACTACATGCTTTGGGTAATTCATCCATAAATCTGACCACAAAAGAGGTGGGTATAGTGTGTATGGGTTTGGCAAAGTCAGCAAATAGATGATTGAGGCTAGATAGAGAATTGTTATCAGCTGACTTAGCAGTTTGGGGGAGGGAGGGTTAAAAATGATTTGGGGACCCCCAAAAAAGCCTCTGGCACTCTGCCTGAATTTAAAGTACAAATCACATTTAAAAACATTTTAGGGGGTGTTTGGGGTAAAGCACTACTATGGAGCTGATAAAATACATTGTTAAGTGACTACACGAGGTGAATATAGGGCCAGTAGACCATGCTGGGGAGGTAAATGAAGGACAACAAAAATAATTACATAAAAATCCAGCATGCATGAGGACAAAGGGGACATTCACAGCATATTACAATCATGGTAATTAGGGAATGAGGAAAGAAATACAATACATTAGTAAACATTCCATACAATAACATGTGATATTAAAGGATAAAATCTTACCTTAATATACTCCTTCTGCAGGACCTGGATGATGGCAGAACAGGTCTCTGGGATAATGATCCCCAGAGCCTGGGGGGAGATGCCTGCCGAGAACTTCAAGTCCTGCAGGCTTATCCCCGTCGCCAAGTACCGCAGGGTGGCGACTAACCTCTGCTCCGGAGTGGTGGCTTGTCTCATGCAGGTATCCTGACTGCTAATATAAGGGGTCAGCAAAGTCAACAAATGGTGAAATACGGGGTCCGTCATCCGGAGAAAGTTTCTGAAATCATTAGGATTATTCTCATGGATCTCACGGAGCAAAGGCATATGACAGAACTGGTCATGCTGAAGCAACCAATTCTTGGTCCATGAACTCCTCCCCACCCTGTTCATGGACTGAACTTGTATAGTGTAGGCGCAATAAACTGAAGACGGCAATAAAAACAAAAACAACCCCCCCCCCCACCACAGCCTCCGAAGTATATGAATGGTTAGAAAAAAATTATCTCTAAAAAAAAAATGCATATAAAACTGTGGAGATTAAAAACTAGGAAATGGGATGAATAGGTATGTGGGGGGAGACTACATTCGTGGATCTATAAATATTGGTATTTATATTACAGTCATAAACATTTCAAGGAAAAGTCCAGGGATCCAAAGAACCAAGACAATAAGTCCACAAGTAGGGATGCCTTCACCGAGAACTGAAACCAGATTCCAAATCCTGAGAAGAAAACAAAAGAGAGAGGCGCCTCAGGCCTGATGAAGAGGCGAGGCTGTCACGTTATCGCAGCCCGTACGCCCCGCAAACGCGTCGCTCGTCCAGTGACATCATCCCTCCGCGCCGGCTATCCACCTGCGCTCCAAGCCTCGTTTTTGGTTCTGTCACAGCTGCGGCCAGCATCACATCACAGCGGTGTCTCTCCATACACAGGCAGAGCCTCAAGCCAGCTGATTAGGAGTCCATGACTGATCTGATGTATTTCCCATGATGGATGATGCTTCCCATGATGGATTGTTCACATTCACATGCTTTCTGATGACCTCCTAAATGTGAGTGTGACTACTACTAGATTTTATGAATAAATTGTTTTAAGTCTACACCCAGAGGCGCCTCTCTCTTTTGTTTTCCTTCCATGGACTGGACTTGTGTCAAGGTAGGGACCCCAGCACCAAGCCCCCGCACAGCACGAACCCTACGAGGAGTACGTATACGCAACATGGCTAGAAAACGGTCGGCTGCTCAGAACGAAGTAACAGAACACACTGAAGAACAGCAAGGCCTGTGAAGAGCGACCTGAAAAACAGTAACGAGCGGACAAGATCGCACTGAATAGTACAAGACGAACTGACTGCGCACACTGAAGAGCAGATACAAACCCACAAGCACAAACTGAACAGCAGAAAACGATCTGAAAACCACGAGTCTGAAAAAGCATGAATCGTCTCTCACCAAACTTTTACTAACACGAGATTAGCAAAAGGAGCCCAAAGGGTGCCGCGCTTGGTTCTGAACTGGCCTTTTCTAGTCTCGTCGTACGTGGTGTACGTCACCGCGTTCTTGGCGATCGGAAATTCCAACAATTTTGTGTGACCGTGTGTATGCCAAACAACTTTGAGCCAACATCCGTCGGAAAAAATCCATGTCCGATCAATGTCTGATCGTGTGTACGGGGCATAACACTGCGAGCTTGCTAACAGAAGTAGAGAGCTGACTGTCAACCAAATTACACTTTTGAGCTGTGGTGTGTTACCACAATGCATGGTAATGCACTTTATGTTGCATAGCCATTCATTTTTAATGGCACCCCCAGGGAGACTGCCCAAGGGCCAGTAGGGGGCCCCATGAGAGTCTATGGGAGGCATAGCAGGGTGGATTCCTCTTCTGTATGTACTTGCCTGCTTGCCATTGCTGCTGTTGGTAAACTCACAGCAGGAAAGAGGGAAGGAGGCATGACAGGTCTACATGGGGAACAGAAGTTGCCCAACCTTTCAAATTAACAAGCGGGTGATGGGTTGCTAGGACACAAGGCTTGTTAACAAGAGTTGGGCAGCTACCACCCTTATTGCAGACCTTCCGTGCCTCACACCCTCTTCCCTGCTGTGAGTTTAACAGCAGCAGTGGCGGTGGCCGACAAGCAAGTACATACAGACGACAGAGAAGGGAGCTGTGATGTGAGAGAGGGGACCTGATATGGGAGGGGCTGTGATTGTAAGGGGAGACTGTGTTTGGGTGGAGCTGTGATGTGAGAGGGGGGAGCTGTATGTAAGGGCAGGCGGATGACATTTTCTCCATGCTTCCCATTAACTCATTGGGCGCCACGTGTGGGTCACATAGGAGGCCTAACTCAGGGCTTCTGGGCTATGCCAGGCGATGACCAGTGTCACTCATTCTAGCACAGGGGATACACTTTGCCCAAGAACAGCGATCCTGCAGGAGGATGAGGTAGACAGATGTCTCTGGCAATGGGGACAAATGACCAAAAGTTCCACACATGTGCCTGTACGACACTGGGAGAACCCAACTGTAGGCACGTACCGAACACTGGTGTTGCGGCAAATGTTTTGTAGCACGCACATGGAGGACCCAAGTGTTGTTCTAAATTTTGTTATTATAAATATCCCTTATCAAATTTTCCACCAGCCCGGTGAAGGTGCTTTGTGTAGGAGGTAATCAAGAAGTTGACATGTGCTGTTCACATGCCATATCAGTGAGCAAGCCTGAGCAAATTCTAGAAACTAATTACAGCCATGGTCTCTTTGGACATGGTCTTCAGGTGCATGTGGTAGGCGTAGCCCCTCATTGGACTCCAAATGTAAGGGCAGGCTGGTGACACTTCCCCTATGCTTCCGATTAACTCGTTGTGCATCTAGCGTGGGTCACATAGGCGGCCTACCCCAGGGTGGATTCTTCTGGGCTACATCAGGCAATGACCGTGGTCACTCATTCTAGTCTAGGGGTTACGCCTTGTCAAAAGGCGTGCTCACCAATGTCCAGGCGAGGGCCATGGTCATGTGAAAGTCAAACATAAAGGCAATCCCCCAACTCAATGGTTTGTAGCAAGAGATATACAAATAAACCGCCCCTGAATCTCTCTTACTCCACTGCGCCAAAGAAAAGTGCAAAGCTATATAAAAGATGTGTAAATGAATACAAAATGTGTGTACATACACAGTGTACAGTGAAAAAAGCTGCCACTTAAATAAATACGTAAACTGATCAGAATCCCAAAACTATACCTCTCACACGTGTACAGATAGAGATAACGGCGGTAATATAAATTGTGTAAAATAATGGGTCAGAGCAGCATAATGCCTATGACCCTCTAATTATACATAAAAATAATAATAATAATAGTGTCATGAAAAATATTAATTTTATCATGAAAAGAAATTTCTTTAACACCCAGTGAAAAGTGTCACTATAAATAATAAATTGCAAGAAATGAATGATCAAGTTCAACAGTTGTTTTTCAATCTTCTTGTGTGAAAAATCTTCTACTCTTCCACCACACCACCGTGATAGTGACACCACTCCCTCTGAATCACCAGATTGTATAGCCTCCCACTCTCGTGTTCGGCAAAACAGCAATTGAACCACACCTGGGTTGCATGTGATGAACCGTGACTCCAATCAAGCCAGCTCCATATGTGAAAAAATGAATAAAGTGCTCCACATAGCGTGATACCATTTTGACAGATTTATTAAAATCACTTCAAACACACTTCAATGGTTACACTCACTTTTAAACTGAAACATAAAAGCCTTTAAAAAGAATCCACAGCAAGCACAGCAAGCAACAGGATCAGTGATCCAACGGTGCACTGCGGTCACAGCGGACCTGAAGTGTAAACTGGCGTATCTCTCACCCAACCTTCTAAGGCCCAGCCATCCGATCGGTGTAGTCCTCCTCAGACAGCGGCATCTACTGTCAGTGCGATGGAATGCCATGTAACCATGCGCAAGACATGTTTCGTCGAAAAGACTTCTTTAAATGGGATTGGCTACACGGATGGTTCATCAATCCTTATATACTATCTATGATCAGTCATGTGATCAACATCAGTCATGTGATCAACATCAGTCATGTGATCAACATCAGTCATGTGACCTCCTGCTCTGCACATGCTCACACTTCATGTCCCCCTGACCGTGAAGCACAGGTACAAAGACTGAATAAATAGTGGATCCCAAATTTTTTACGTTGTGTAGTTAGAATGCTGCATCCAGCATTACCATATATGACATATGACATATCCTAACTTATAATCCACCACTAGTTACAGTGCTAATGTGGAAAAAATCCCCCAACTCAGTGATGAGCCACTTGTGTGTAGTGTAGTATGCAGAGTTCCTCAAGAAGATGTTGTCCCATGTCCTACACACTTGAACAGTGCATGTGTTGCATTAGGAGTGACATGCAGAACTTATGCCCACTCTACCAGCCAGCGTACCTCGGTTACCTCACTCCCAGTAACAGAATGACGTCCTGCCAAGCACATAGAAAGGACCTCATGCGCGCTCAACTTAACTCTTGCTAGTCCGGGCCTAGTGATCAGGTCATAGATCTCCAATCTGCCCCCAGCAACCGACAGAGACGGACCGCTAGGGAGGAAGACGTAACACCGGACCCCCTCGCTACCAGAGGACCTGTCACCTAACCAGGTACTACGCCAACAACTGGTTGCAGTTCTGCTTGCTGTTTACTTGTGATAACTCCCTCCTCTCCTTAGTGTTGCAGCGTAACCTTTTGTGTTGTAATGTTGCAAGACCCCTAGTATGCTATTGTAGACTCAGACCCTTTCAGAAGTGCCAGGACCACACATGCACCCCTTGAGTAACTTCAAATCAGGTTTTGTGCAGTTAACCAACTTTTACTGAAAGTTCAGCTTAGCCAAAATAACAAGACAAAATGTCTTTTACCTAACTAATTTCAGCTGTGGCTGCCCCAGCATATCTGCATAGGTAAAGTAGGTAAAGTCCTAACTGGAGAAGTCTATGGCTTGGGTGTATTCCGGGAGTCCGGTGCTTTGTAGATGAACTACAAGTCTCAGCAAGTCCTGCAAAGTTTGCGTTCCTTAGCCTGCTACCCTGCACTCACACCCACATTGGGACCCAAACCTCTCCCTTTTATATATCACAGGACAGGAAGCTGGACCGTAAAAAAGCCCACAAATGAGAGCAGAGAAGGATGCAAAGCAGTATTAACCCCTTCCCCCTAATCTGGGCAGCCAAACAGGTCTAACTAAATAAACACAGTAGGCAACCTGCCTACATGTGATATGGGGGGGGGGGGGGGGTTGTGATTGCACAGGGGGACTTGTGATATGAGAGAGGGGACCTGTGATATGGGTGAGCTGTGGTTGTAAAGGGGGACTGTGTTTGGGGGGGAGCTGTGATGTGAGAGAGGGGACCTGTGATATGGGGGGTTGTGATTGTAAGGAGGGACTGTGTATGGGGGGAGGTGTGAAGTAAAAGGGCGGAGCTGTGATAGGGGGGGCCCCAATGCACTAAGGCAATGCATTCTCAATGCACATGCATTGCAGCGTCACAACACAAATTAATGCACTGCTGTACGTTGTAGTGTGCTGCATCAGAAAAAATGCTGCATGTACTTTTTCATGTACTGAGCAATCAGCAATGATGTGATCACTCAGTTCAGTCGTCAGTCTTACAGACGACATGGCACAGCTGGGGTGAGTATTTGTGTTTGTTTTCTTTTTCATTCCCATACTTCTCTTTTAAATGTTAGTGAAGGAGAGGTAATTTTGTATACCAAAAATGTTGGTGCCCAGAAAAGTACATTTGGTTCTTTACAGGTAGATTTATTGTTAGGGTTTAGGTTAAGGTAAAGGGATAGGGTTAAGTAAATATAATAAAATATCTATGACGTGTGTTGCCCTCATTACCCTGTGAGACAGTTCAAGAGCCCCAGGTAGCTTGATGAGCTAACATCTCAAAACTCAGGACAGAATCCTTGGCTTTTCGTGGGGTGGAAGAAATAGGACGCCAATCACTTTACAACATTTAAAGCATAAACTCAGTAAACTCATGGGATCATAATCAGAACTTCTTAACCCTAATAAATAATCACTCTGGACTAAAGCCTGTGGATTGAATAAGCCAAGGTCCTTTATTATAGGTATAAATAAATTATGAATTTATTGTATCAACACCAAACAATATGTAAATAATTCATTAATTAAATAATCAATTAAGTAACTTTCATAACATAAGTATTAACAGTTTTAAATAACCATATAGCCCAGCTATTGAAACTCAAGCTACCAATTTAATTAAACTTAAAATCCCCTTTCAAGGAAAGGGACAAACTGCATAAAAAGGGCCATGCCAAAATGGGAGGGTAGGATGTGCTGTGTTCTGGTTCTCCTCGCCGTCTGCCTGTCTAATGACGCATCCTCTTTTTTTTATAGGTGACAGCTTGTGCCAGAGGACCGTTTTTGGACAACTGTCAGCTCATCAACCAATCACTGGTAAGTATTTATTTTCAATTTTTTTAACAGCTTCTAACAATTTCCATTGTCTGCCACAATCCCATAGTTGACAGGGATGGAGGCACATGGCTTTACCCAGCCACAATAGCCTCATTTAAAGTCCCAATTCCCCATTCCCCCCTCTCCAATTATATGCATTAGGGATGGAAGCTCTTGGTGACAACTACCTGTACATTGTCGTAACCTCATTTCTGCAATCAGCCTTACTGGCTCAATAGTTTTCTTCCTTTGACTACCCTGATAATTACCGGTATTTGAGCCTTTTGTTGTATAGTTTGGAGTATGCTATGGTGTGTCTGGTACCCAATTATGTCTTGATGTATTCTGCACCGGCCACTGGATGGTCCTGACCTTACGGCTGCCCGCGATGTCTCAGTGCGGGAGCCGTGATGCGTACTGGGGCCCTCCTCCCCCCGCCTGTCGTCTGACTTCGGGGGGTGGCTACGCCACCACTGCGCATCGACGTCACACACGTACGCCGGATGTGCGGCGTCTGTGACGCGGCCCTTTCGGCGGATTCTCTCCATCTGCGCCAGCGGTGGGAGGGATCGGTTCGGCGTCAGTCGCCGGGCAACTCCTTGCCTGTGCATCCGGATGCCCCTCCCCTTACATTCATGTGGTGTGCCGTTGGGGGGCGGGTCCGTGGCGGCGCATATATGCGGGCGGCGGCCCCGGTGTGCTTCAGTACTCCTTGGGCTCCCTGCTAAATAGGCTCCACACTTTGGTTGGACTGTCCGTTCCTTCCTTCTCATTCAGGTACACTTCCCAGCTTCTCCCACTTCCTTTCCTCCCTTACACCGGGTGTTTTGGTGTTGACCCTCTACCATGGTCTCTCACCTTCACCCCTGGTTGACCACTAATTATCCCTTCCCCTCACCACTTTCCCCTCCTGTTTTCCCCCCCTATTCCTATTTCCTTATCATTGCATCCACATTTGTTGTTTTTTTCACATTGCCCCACACTTTGAGGTCTCTCACCACTTTTTTCACACCAGGTGAGCCTGGGAGTGCTGGTCTGCCGTGTTCGCTGTCTGTGTTGGTTGCCGCCATTGGACGCGCCCTCTCGGCACGCGTTACTGACCTTGGGCTGGCCTGCTGACCTGGACGTCATGTGTCTTGGTGTACATACCTAGTAAGTTTACATGCCCTACCCGGGTTTTTGGGTGGAATTTTACTCATACTCCCCCAATTTTGATACTGAGTATCTACACATTTTCATTACAGACAATTCACATATCTGCTCCTGAAGAGCGGTTTCAAGCCGCGAAACGCGCCGAGCTAATTGATGTTGTGAACCATTTATACACTTATTATGATATGAAAGTTTTTACAACTCTACCTATTAAGGATTTAAGAACTATTGACTGTGCAGTTGTTACCTCTTTAATGTTTTTACATCGCATGAACACTGGTGGACCCCTTAAATTTTATTATTATTGTACATGATTGTAAACATGTTATTACCAGTTGTTGCTACTATAGACTTTGGCGCCTAATTACGGGTGCATTTTCATGTATGTGCAATTCTATGTTGGTCAAATATGTTTCTATGCAATATTAAAACAATTTTTACTTTCCACCATTTTGTTCTTTTTGTCACCACGAGTTTCATATAAAGTCCCACCTCCTTTGTTACACTTTGCTGCCCAGACCGCTTTAGTGTAATTAAAGGCCACAATCCCATAGGTGGTGGGGTGAGGACATTTTATTCCCTGCCCTTCACCTTTCAAGAAGAGAGGATTAGGGCACAGGGTACCCAAAAAGAGACCAAAAATGTCTCAAGGTGTCATTGCTAGCAACAATCAATATATAAATAAGATCCTTTAAAGCCTAAATTTTGTTTTTCCTTTTTTGTAAATCAACAGGGTTGATACTTACATTTATTAAAAAGTGTCTGTTGTGCTGGGGCTGTCTGTCTGTACTGAAATTTTCTGTCTTTCCCCCTGACCCTCCCCCAGCTGTAATCTACCACTGCTGAGGGGTTTAATACATCTGCTGGACTTGTCATAGGCAATTGTCAAGTGTTCTGACTATGCCTGCTATTTCCGTCCTCCATTCATAAAAGCTGTGTATGGCTTCCATCAATGAATAGAACTCTATAAATGGAGGATGGATGGATGAATGAAATCTCGAATGAGTGCCTATGACAGGTCCAGTGGCTGTATTAAACCCTGCAGCACAGGAAGTTTACCATTTCAGGGGGGTAGTAAAGAACAAAAGATTTCAACTAGGGCATCTGGCACCAGCAAGAGGGACTACATTTTTTAAAGAAAAAAATGAACTAAACGTAGGCTCTAGTTCACACCAGAAAAACAACCTCCAGATCCATTCTAGGAGCGTCCCTGCATGCGCATTTTTGATGCATTCCATTGCATTTTTGATGCGTTTCCGAATGCATTCCAGATGCGTTTTTTCTCACTGTACTGGGGCATTTTTGATACGTTTTACTGCGTTCCAGAACAGTTCTGTGCAGGAAAAATGCAGCATGTTCTATTTTTTTTTTCTGGAACTGGAACGCACTTGAACTGCAAGCACTGGTGTGAACTATGCCATAGAAAACCATGTAACCTACTTTCTATGTGTTGTGCACTGGAGCGCATGCGTTGTGAACTAGCCCTGAGTCCAAACTGGTAATCTATACTCTTCAGACTGTTGAGCAGTTTAGGTAACAGAAATACATTTTCAGTTGAAACACCAGACATCCTGCAATATTCAGTAGCAGCTTGTACCCAGCTCTCCAGGACACTCTTCAGTAGTAAAGCTCCTTCCCCTGGGGTTCCAGCAAGGCTCCCGCTTCACTCCTCCCTGATTTACCCACCTGTGAGCACTGCAAGCCTTTTTAGGTCCCAAACTCAGGTCCAATCTTGGCTTCATTCTACAGTTCTCTTGGCAGCCCAATGGGGACAAAACAATTTTTCTGAACGGTCACCCAAGATATTTATGATATGCTCCCCAGCATGCATTACTGGCAGTAAACCTCCAAACTATTGTATCTTCTTGCTCTATTGCCAGGGACATTCCCAGAAAGCAGGCAGAAGCAAACAATAATCTGGGTTTAGAGCAGTGGTTCTCAACCTTCTAGTGCCAAGACCCCTTGATAAAATTAAACTGAAAACAATTGCAGCCTCACTGTGCACATCAAATGCAGCCACTATGCCAATCAAATGCAGCCACTTGTGCCCATCATATGCAGCCATTTGTGCCCATCATATGCAGCCACTTGTACCCATCATATGCAGCCACTGTGCCCCATTATATGCAGCCACTTGTGCCAAATAAATTCAGCCACTTGTGCCCGTCAAATGCAGCCACTTGTGCCCATCAAATGCAGCCAGGCTCGGCTGTCACTTCACTAACCCCCCCCATGACGGGGGTCTCCTTCTCAGCGGTTCTCCAGCTCAGTGGGAAGCGGCGGCTCTCCTCCTCGGCAGCTCTCCTCCTCGGTGGGAGGCAGCGGCTCTCCTCCTCAGCGGCTCTCTTCCTCGGTGGCTCTCTTCCTCGGCAGCTCTCCTCCTCGGTGGCTCTCTTCCTCAGCGGTTCTCCTCCTCGGCGGCTCTCTTCCTCAGTGGCACTCCTCCTCAGCAGGAAGCGGCGGCTCCTGTGTCCGCTCGGCTCCTCAGGCTTCCTCCCCTGTGTCTCCTCTTCCACCAAAGCGTTAGACATCCAATAGGATCGCCTAATGCTTTGGCCATTCGGGAGACAGGTTTCATTGACCTGCCTGCCGATTGGCAGGGAGAAACGTTATTGTGAAAATAGAGAAAATTAATTTGCTATGCCACGCAGCCCACCCTATTTTGGAGCCTATTAGAGCCTGTGGCTCTAAACACATGCTTAAAAATACACACACACCCCGCGTATCCCTGCCATAGTATTTCATGTGTCCGGCGTCCTGAAAGGGGCCGGCACATGAATAGGGAGGGTGGCCAAGGTGTCAGGGGGGGGCGGTGCCCGTGTGCTCACAATGCATGGGCTGCCACTGCTCTAATTTCTAATTCCTAATTTCTTGTTTTTTTACCCATCCATCTCTCTAGCCGTCTTTTTCTTATTCTTTCTCTCCCTTTTACTTTGTTCCACCCCCTCTTTTCCTCTCCCTTCCATGTATTCTCTATTTTTATTCCTTCTCTCACGCCTTGGGGGGTGAGGGGAATGGGATGAGTGGCAGTGCTGGCGAGGAGTTGGGATGAGTGGCAGTGCTGGGGGGAGTTCTGATCAGCCAACTTAGGTACTCTTGATCAAGGTCATCTGCTGGTCTGAGAACTGTAGTGGGGACTTTTAATGGTAACTCTAATCACAGGTATTGTTACTCACTGTGTCTCCAGCTTCACTGTGTCTCCAGCTCTGTGGTGTCTCGCAGCAGTGACACCTATGAGGATCGAGAGGGTCTCTTCCAGCCCCTCCCACTTCACATTCCTCACCAGTCAGCTGACCTTTAGTCTCTGTCCCCCACCCATGCCGTGAACTGAATGAGTGGCTGGGAAGAGGCTGAGTGGGTGGCCGCGGGCTCCAGGAACAGCCCAGCTGGACTTCCACAGGCTCCAGGGACAGCCCTGCTGGGCTGCTGCGAAATGGCTGGGAGAGCGGTACGGGCTTCAGGAACAGCCCAGGATTTGGTAACCCCTGGCAAATCGTCATTCAACCCCCGAGGGGCTCCCAACCCCAGGTTGAAAACCACTGGTTTAGAGAATACCCAACAAAAGCAGAATTATAACAGTTCAGAGCTGAGACTCAGTACAGTATAGCAACAACACAACAATTAGGCTAGCGACACACCTGCTTATGGCAGGATGCCCTTATGTGCTTTTGTGGAAGTCCACTGTGTTGTGAGGTGTATGAGTTTTAAAATGGACCCGAACTTAAAAAGCGAAGATTTTCTATGTTATAGGAGACATTCAAGTAAACAACGAACCGCCACAAATACCCTACAACCGCATGCAATCTATGCGGTTGTGACTCATTTGTCAGCAAAAATGGAGTTAAAAAGGTGGCGAGGAGACGTCGCATCGCTTCCTCAATGCCTGTCCGTAGCCTCTGGAGCGTGATCCGAACGCGGATTGGGCTTCAGAGGCGAGGGAGATTTATACGCATATCTAAATCTACCCTAAGTGTGGATACACCTCATACCTGCTTGTTTGCAGTGTGAGATCTAAATCTCAGGAGATTTGCAGTGAAATCTGCTGACGTCATTAATGTGCTGCTTGCTGTTCTCCTTGCTGGAGGCTGATATGAGAATACAAGGCCTTACCTCTACCACGTTAGCCACCTCCACATAGAGACACAATGCAGTAAAGGCAGTGTAAGTGGGGAAAATATTGTCTGTAAGGGAACCAAAGGTGATGGTGGTGACAAGCTTTGTCCTCTGCCTGTCTTTTTATTGGGCACAACTTCCAGAGTGCAATATCTCCATTTAAGACTTCTATTTAAAGAAGAACTTCCCCTCCTCCTCATATGATAATGCCACCATTACTGTATTGTAGGTATCTAAATAAAGAAAAAGTCTCGTCTCCTCTTTTTCTGGGTCACCACATCCTAATGCCTTGCTCTTTCTCCTCCTCATATCCTATGTCACCATTTCCAAATTTTAAAACATTTGTCAATGGATTCTTCTTCTGCAACTTCACGGCCAGCCCACCAATGACGTCAGTGCTAAATCTTATGTACAGTATGTGCAGTACGAGATATGGCACTCTTATTATTTATACATTGCTTTGGCTTTAGCAATGAAACTAGTATTACGCTATCTGACACTAATGTTTCCAAAGCCATGGCAATGTATAAACAATGTAATTATAAGAAGATTAAGGTTTTACAGATGAGACAGGATGGATTTATCAATTAGGGTCTTTAGTACATGGGGGGTTAAATGTCGATATTGATCTTAACTGTTTTTTTATCTAATTTTAAAAAAATCTCCCACCCACCTACTAATCTCCAGTATGTAGATATTTATTGATTCTCCTAGGATTAACTTTATCAGTATGTTTATAGAGCTTTCAATCGGTCTATTGCTCCATTGGGTTGCAATATCCTGGGGATTTTATTTCATCAACAATTATCATCTTTTTTTTTATATTATTCATTATTTTTTGTAATTTTAAAATATGTTTTGCATTTTGATCCAAGCACATTATAGGTTGGGTTCATTACATGTATATTTGATTATTTTTTATAAACCTTGGGTTGCCTATATGCCATATTTTTGTTTTTAATAATTAATTTTTATCACCTCATATATATTTACCCTTTGGCTATTCAAGCCTCATAGAAGTTTGTAGTTTTTTTATATGGTGTTTCATATACTTTTATATAGCTCAGATGCTTGTAAATGAAATACTCTTTGGACTCTCTTTAACATTTTTGATAGTATATAATTATTTTTGGAATCAGCGATTGAATCATTGACATATCTGATTCAAAGATATGCTTTATCCCTCAGTTTGTTTTTTAGAAAATGTCTTTTAACCACTTCAGCCCCGGAAGGTTTTACCCCCTTCCTGACCAGAGCACTTTTTACAATTCGGCACTGCGTCGCTTTAACTGCTAATTGCGCGGTCATGCAATGCTGTACCCAAACGAAATTTGCGTCCTTTTCTTCCCACAAATAGAGCTTTCTTTTGATGGTATTTGATCACCTCTGCCGTTTTTATTTTTTGCGCTATACACGGAAAAAGACCGAAAATTTTGAAAAAAAATGATATTTTCTACTTTTTGTTCTAAAAAAAATCCAATAAACTAAATTTTAGTCATACATTTAGGCCAAAATGTATTCGGCCACATGTCTTTGGTAAAAAAAATGTCAATAAGTGTATATTTATTGGTTTGCGCAAAAGTTATAGCGTCTACAAACTAGGGTACATTTTCTGGAATTTACACAGCCTTTAATTTATGACTGCCTATGTCGTTTCTTGAGGTGCTAAAATGGCAGGGCAGTACAAAACCCCCACAAATGACCCCATTTTGGAAAGTAGACACCCCAAGGAATTTGCTGAGAGGCATGTTGAGCCCATTGAATATTCATTTTTTGTCCCAAGTGATTGAATAATGACAAAAAAAAAAAAAAATTACAAAAAGTTGTCACTAAATGATATATTGTTCACACAGGCCATGGGCATATGTGGAATTGCACCCCAAAATACATTTAGCTGCTTCTCCTGAGTACGGGGATACCACATGTGTGGGACTTTTTGGGAGCCTAGCCGCGTACGGGGCCCCGAAAACCAATCACTGCCTTCAGGATTTCTAAGGGCGTACATTTTTGATTTTACTCCTCACTGCCTATCACAGTTTTGAAGGCCATAAAATGCCCAGATGACATAAACCCCCCCCAAATGACCCCATTTTGGAAAGTAGACACCCCAAGCTATTTGCTTTGAGGCATGTTGAGTCCATGGAATGTTTTATATTTTGACACAAGTTGCGGGAAAGTGACAAATTTTTTTTTTTTTTTTTTTTGCACAAAGTTGTCACTAAATGATATATTGCTCACACAGGCCATGGGCATATGTGGAATTGCACCCCAAAATACATTTAGCTGCTTCTCCTGAGTATGGGGATACCACATGTGTGGGACTTTTTGGGAGCCTAGCCGCGTACAGGACCCCGAAAACCAATCACCGCCTTCAGGATTTCTAAGGGCGTACATTTTTGATTTTACTCCTCACTGCCTATCACAGTTTCGGAGGCCATGGAATGCCCAGGTGGCACAAACCCCCCCCAAATGACCCCATTTTGGAAAGTAGACACCCCAAGCTATTTTCTGAGAGGCATGGTGAGTATCCCCTATCATAGCAATAGGTAGTGACAGGTACTCTTTTTTGCAAAAATTGGGGTCTATTAGACCCTAGATTTCTCCTCTGCCCTCAAAGCATCTGACCACACCAAGATCGGTGTGATAAAATGCTTCCCCAATTTCCCAACGGCGCTGTTTACATCCGGCGAAATCTAAGTCATAAAATGCTCGTAGCTTCCGGTTTCTTAAGCCATAGAGATGTTTGGAGCCACTCTGGTCTCTGATCAGCTCTATGGTCAGCTGGCTGAATCACTGCATTCTCAGGTTCCCTGTTGAGACAGGAGAGCCAGAGAAAAACACGGAAGACGTTGGGGGGGGGGCATTCCCTCCCACTGCTTGTAAAAGCAGTCTAGAGGCTAATTAGCCGCTAGGATTGCTTTTACATGAAAGCTGACCGCTGGCTGAAAAGAATAATACCAAGATGATACCTAAACCTGCAGGCATCATTCTGGTATAACCACTCAAAGTCGTGAATGGCGTACCTGAAGACAAAAAAATGGTTAACAATAAAGCACAGTAAACGGTAAGGTATAAAAAATTGCATACCTAAAAAGCAAACATGATAAAACATAATAACAATAAAACATTGCAGAATAGAATACAGTAAAAAAGAGCAGAACAATAGAGAGAGAGAATAGAGAGAGAGAAAGAACAATAAAACGACAACTATTTTTTTTTTATTTTATATTTTTGTATGGTTTATTTTTTTTTTTTTTTTACACTTTTTTTTGTAACTAACTTTTATAACTGTAACCGGTTCCAGGTTCGGGTCTCTTAAAATGCGATGGCAGCTTGGGAGACCCTGTGAAAGTGTGCCTAGTATGTGCAATGCTGTACCCTACGCTAATAGTCAACTAGTGCATGGTAGCGTTCAAAACATTCACCAATGCAAAGACCAGGATTGTCAGGACAGGAGGGACAATAATAGCGGGTGTCATGTCTATATCCGCGCTTGCTGCAGACACGACATCTTTTTTGGGGGGGTTCGTTGGGTAGGGGTACTCGGGAGGACATAAAAATGCCTCTCATGCAGCCGACTGCATTTGGTTGGGGATGTGACTGGGGGAAGTACGGGCGCTGCAGAAGCGGTGGGTTCCCAATTAGGATTGGCGAATGCAGCAGGAAGGGCACTATGGGCACGACGGGCCTGTGTTTGTCTTTTTGGTGGCAGCGGGACACTACTTGTGCTTGCCACCTCACCAGCTTGAACTGCACTTATGGGACTCGCCACATCACCACGTGTTACTGCAGTGCTGGTTTGACTACGACCGGGGTGTACTACGCCGCTGGTGCTTGCCAGTTCACCAAAACACTACCAAAAAAACTGTTAGCGATCGCAGGGATCAGGCCTGACTCTGCGAACGCTGCAGTTATGCGTTTAGTGTTTTGTAAGTGACAGTGATCGATCGATACTGCACTTGGGTGGGCTGGGCTGGGTCGGGCGGAGGGGCAAAACGCAGGTGCTAGCAGGTATCTGGGCTGATCACGCTAACACTGCGTTTGTGGGAACCCTAAACTGCTGGGGACGCTAGTATAGATCTGATCAGATCAGATATTGATCCGATCAGATACTATACCACTAAGGGAGGCGTATGCTGCGTGCGTGGGTGTTAGTGGTACTGGCGCTAATCTGACGCTGCCTGGGGCTGGTGCTTGCCAGTTCACCAAAACGCTACCAAAAAAACTGTTAGCGATCGCAGGGATCAGGCCTGACTCTGCGAACGCTGCAGTTATGCGGTTAGTGTTTTGTAAGTGACAGTGATCGATTGATACTGCACTTGGGTGGGCTGGGCCGGGCGGACGGGAAAAACGCAGGTGCTAGCAGGTATCTGGGCTGATCCCACTAACACTGCGTTTTTGGGAACCCTAAACTGCTGGGGACGCTAGTATAGATCTGATCGGATCAGATATTGATGCGATCAGATACTATACCACTAAGGGAGGTGTACGGTGCGTGCGTGGGTGTTAGCGGTACTGGCGCTAATCTGACGCTGCCTGGGGCTGGTGCTTGCCAGTTCACCAAAACGCTACCAAAAAAACTGTTAGCGATCGCAGGGATCAGGCCTGACTATGCAAACGCTGCAGTTATGCGTTTAGTGTTTTGTAAGTGACAGTGATCGATCGATACTGCACTTGGGTGGGCTGGGCAGGGCGGAGGGGCAAAACGCAGGTGCTAGCGGGTATCTGGGCTGATCCCGCTAACACTGCGTTTTCGGGAACCCTAAACTGCTGGGGACGCTAGTATAGATCTGATTGGATCAGATATTGATCCATACAGATACTATACCACTAAGGGAGGCGTATGCTGCGTGCGTGGGTGTTAGCGGTACTGGCGCTAATCTGACGCTGCCTGGGGCGACGCATATCACCGCCGGGCGATCAGGGGGCTAAACCTTTATTCGGTAATAAACGACGGGTGCCCTGACACTATAAAAAATAAACAAACTAACCAGCGTCACCCGTAACGGTTATACGGTGATCAGTGGTGAAAGGGTTAACTAGGGGGCAATCAAGGGGTTAAAACATTTATTAGATAGTATATGGGGGTCCCCGACGCTATAAAACGCTGACGGCGAACCTAAATATTTACGTCCCTAACTAGCGTCACCAGCGACACTAATACAGCGATCAGAAAAATGATCGCTTAGCAACACTGGTGACGGGGGGTGATCAAGGGGTTAAAACTTTATTAGGGGGGTTAGGGGGGTATCCTAGACCTAAAGGGGGCCTAACACTCACTACCCTAACACACTAACTGTCACAAACTGACACTATGCAGTAATAAGGAAAAAAAAAAAAAAAACCTGCTTGGTGTCAGTTTGTGACGGGGGGGGGGTGATCGGGGGGGGATCGGGGGGCGATCGGGGGGGGGATCGGGGTGTAATGTGTGCCTGGCATGTTCTACTGTGTGTGTTTGTGTTGTGCACTCACAGTTCAGTCTTCTCTCCTCGGCCCGGAACGGAAAATACCGAGCCGAGGAGAGATGACATCATTTTCTCTGCCTCTGTGTACAATACAGAGGCAGGGAAATGATCCCATTGGCTGGGAGCGATCGCGAGGGGGGGGCCACGAATGGATGGCCTCCCCCTCACCACCGATCGCCGGGGGACATTTGCCGACCGCCGCAGGCACCGGGGGGGGGGTCCGATCGGACCCCCCACCCGCGGGCAGGCAGGGACGTACAGGTAAGCCCTTTTGCCTGCCCGTGCCGCTCTGTCGACGTACATCGTCGTGCGGCGGTCGGCAAGTGGTTAAAAATGCCTTTTTAAACCAAATGTCTACTGTTACTTGGTAATATCTGGTTTGCATATGGTAAGTGGAGGTTTACTCCGGCATGGTATTTCCATTTCTGACCACCAGGGGGCTTTGCTATGTTTACCTTACACACTCATATAGCGCGCTTAGTTCTCCCAAATTCTCTCCTTTCATAACGGGATTGTATTTGTTAAACACCCATTTACTTAGCGCAATTGGCTTTAGCTGTTATGGTTCCTCCACCTTCTATATATTGACGTGAGGTGTACCAAGATGGCTACGCCTCAGACGACGTCCAGTGACAAAACGCGTAAGGCGGGACTTGGTATACGTCAACATCATTTCCGGCAACTTCCATTTTCTCTGTGTTGATCTGTGGAACGCACGCCATTCAGACCCAGGAACTGGTTGCTTATAAGCCATTCTTGAAATTGGGGCAGTTTGTTAGCCCCGTTTTGCTTAATGGAAAGTTCTTTTTAGTTTTAATGTGTGATAAATAAATATTTTTTACCGGATTTACGCTATGGATGCCCCGTTTTTGATTGCATGTGGATGCTGTTTTACATACATTCTGCTCCGGAGGAGGAGAGCTTATCGTTCCCTGGGAATATCCGGATTGGAGATGCAGTCTACTACAGGCTCTTTACCCCTGCAGGGGTGGGGGCTTCTGGTAAGTGCATATACCTGAGAGGGAGCACAAGAAGTCACCTTATTCGATGCACGTGGTCACTTCATTTGATGCACAGAAGCTGAAAGTCGCTACATCTGGAAATCAGCACAAGTCACTTTTATGGAAATATGAATATTGGACACGGGACAATGCTTCATTATATATTGGACTTTCCTATTGTCATACCATTGATATATATTTTTTTAATCCGATTCACTAGCCAACATATAATTCATTTTTTTCACAGGTTTTTATTATCATTAATTTATATAATTTTCTATTATTATTAATTTATATTTATCACTCAATTCACTTTGCATTTAGGTATTCACTTATCACTAATTATTCGTAGTAGCCATTGGTTACTCTTTGGTGATGCATCACATCTGATGTGGATATTGAGTGTTTTTACTTACCTACAGGATTTATTACCACTGTTTAGGGATTTGCACCTTTTTTTCTATTTGTCCTGAATAGATAACATAATAATTATGAACCTATCAGAGTTTTATAATTTTATACTGGTTCAAATTTATTTATTTAAATTTACCACCACTCCTTTACCGCTCCAAAGATGCTGCTAGCAGGACTTTTTTCCCCGTCCTGCTAGCGCACCGCTCCAGTGTAAAAGCCCCCTGGGCTTTCCCATTGGAGACAAAGCAGCGACACTTTCAGGGCGCTTTGCAGGCGCTATTTTTAGCGCTGTAGTTCCTGCAAAACGCCCCAGTGTGAAAGGGGTCTAAAGGAAAAAAGTCATTTAAATTACTGGAGGCAATAATGAATCGTCTATGGGAGAAATCAAAAGTGCTAATTTTAATGGCTTATATGCATGGCATTGTCATTAAAAGTGTTTGGGGACCTGGGTCCTGCCCCAGGAGACATGTATCAATGCAAAAAAAAGTTTTAAAAATGGCTATTTTTTTGGGAGCAGTGATTTGGACTGGGGGGGATCCCATGCCGTTTTTTTCAATGACTCATTTGTATTGCCGGGACCCAACAATTCATTATAGCCGCGAGTAGTTTTAAATTACTTTTTTCCTTTAGAAATGTAATTTTGTGCAGGGACTCTTCTAAACACAGGAAAAATGCGCCACTTTACAGGCATACTATAGACACCCCCCAGGTACGAAATTTAAAGGAATATTTCACTTTTATTGTTTCACTTTAAGCATTATTAAAATCACTGCTCCCGAAAAAAACGGCCGCTTTAAAAACTTTTTTTTGCATTGATACATGTCCCCTGGGGCAGGACCCAGGTCCCCAAACACTTTTTATGACAATAACTTGCATATTAACCCTTAAAATTAGCACTTTTGATTTTTCATGTTCGTGTCCCATAGACTTTAACGGTGTTTGTGTGTTCGAACAAATTTTTTGCCTGTTCGCATGTTCTGCTGCCAACGAACTGGGGGGCTCATCTCTAGTCAGGGACCACCAGTGCCACTTGTCAGGGACCACCATGTCAGGGACCACCAGTCAGGGACAACCATGTCAGGGACCACCAGTGCCGCTTGTCAGGGACCACTATGCCAGGAACCACCAGTGCCGCTTGTCAGGGAACACCATGTCAGGGACCACCAGTGCCGAATGTCAGGGAGCACGAGTTCTGAATGTCAGGGACCACCATGTCAGGGACCACTTGGGTCGCTTGTCAGGGACCATCATGCCAGAGACCACCAGGTCAGGGACCACCAGTCAGGGACCACCATGTCCACCAGGGCCGCTTTTCAGAGACCACCAGTCTCGAATGTCAGGGACCACCATGTCAGGGACCACCAGTCAGGGACCACCAGAGCCGCTTGTCAGGGACCACCATGTCAGGGACCACCAGTCAGGGACCACCATGTCAGGAACCATCTGTCAGGGACCACCATGTCAGGGACCACCAGTGCCGGTTGTCAGGGGCCACCAGTCAGGGACCACAAGTGCCACATGTCAGGGACCACCATGTTAGGGACCAACAGTGCCGAATGTCAGGGACCACCATGTGAGGGACCACTAGTGTTGAATGTCAGGGACCACCAGTGCCGCTTGTCAGGGACCACCAGTGCCGCTTGTCAGGGACCACCATATCAGGGACCACCAGTGCTGAATGTCAGGGACCACCATGTCAGGGACCATCAGTGTAAAGCCGGGATTATTATCAGAAATCAGTTGTATGACGTAGTGGGGATCTCGGTGTCAGGTATTGTATGTAAAAACACTGAGCGCTGATGCCCCGCCTCCCACCTGTATTGTGATTGACAACGCACTGTTCCTATAAAAGCGGGAGGTGGGACATCAGCGCTCGGCGTTCTCTTATACAATACCTCTGCACGGAGATAGCAATAGCAGGCGGGCGGGGGGGCGGTGCAGCGCAGCGGGGGGCAGAGTGGAGGAGCGGTGACTGGCAGGAGCAGAGGGGGAGTTGGGAGTTGTGCCTCCATGGGTGGCACAGACCAGGGGCTGTGAGACCCCCTCCGCCCACAACATGTCTGCTTCCTTCCTGCTTGCTTTCAGAGGTCTACAACGGGGCATGTCAGACTGCTGGATCAGCTTAGGAGAGGGATAGAAGCCAGCGGTCTTACAAACAGGACGTCAGCAGGCAATAACGTTTTTTCAGCAAGTTTCGCAGTCTATTACAGAGGAACTACAGAACTCTGAAGAACATAAATGGCAAAGTTGGTGAAGGTAGGCGATCAGCAACAAGGACATGGAAAAAAATGTCACTTTTATACATTATTTGGTCACATGATTTAATGTCTATGGTTTAGCGCTACATTTATACAGTCCTTTGCTTTTGAATTTTTGTCATATTCCATATAGCAGCTGTTTATCTTTCATCACTATATTGAGTTAGTGCAGTAACATTCCCCACTTTATATTTACAGAGCTATTTCTGTCCATTCATTCTGTGCTGCTGAGGCTTCAGAGAAGGAGATTGAGGGCTGTGTCCTTAATCTCCTTTCTCTGTCTCAAAGGAGAAACATCAGACGTCTGTTTAGACCCCTGATATTTCCCAAAAGCCCCCCAACAGGGCTCCTAAAAATTTTTAAGAAATAATAAAAAAATAAAATTGCTAATAAATAAATACTATTAAAATGGTAAAAAATAATTAAAAAAGAAAATAACAAAAATAAAATCTGACTGACACCTGTGGCGGAACTATCAAGGTCACACAGGTCACACATGTAGCCGGGCCCCTGGCATTCCATCACCGCCGGAGTCAAGGGGGCCCTTTATGGTTTTTTGTATCAGGGCCCTGAAGGTTCTAGTTAAGCCTCTGGCTGTACCATTTTGTGTAAACCCCTCCACTCCATCTATTATATTAAAAATCAGATATCCCAATTGTGGACAACTACAAGCTTCATAGAGATTAACGGGTGAGCCTATTCATTTCTATAGAGTTTATGTCCCTCTTAATAATCTAAACTCCAAAGTGTGCTGAAACATAAACAGGAGCTGTGGCAATAAATCCTTGCTGCTGGAATCCCCAAGAGATCTAAGACATTACGTTAATGGGTGACTCAGTCAAAAAGACTGCATCTATTTTTTTTTTTTTGTATATCGACCTTTTGAATAATGAGGATATAATTAAAACTAGCTGGTAAATTTTCTCAGAACACGAGTACAGTATGTGTGATATTATTCAACCTCTCATTCTTGCTTATGGGCAACATTCTCTTGTTACAAGACACTTGTCTTCATATAGTCCTATGTAAAAGGTGTCTATAGTACAAACTGCAGTGATAACATATGTTCAGTTGTAGGTCATCTGTTCAGAAATCTGTTAAACATGCAGCTGTATTTAAGTGACAGTCTCCCTTCTAATGCATATGTGCTAATTAGGAACAAGTGCCAAAATAGAATTCATAGAGCTGTATGATTCAGATTCAACATAGCAAGTAAACGTAGTGGCTCACATATAATGGGGAGTGGAATTATCTGATCTCCAATATGCTCTGCTGGTGTTTTCACATTGCATCAAACATTTAGTACCCTATTCATAAAATGACTGCATTGTGTAGCCTTTATAGCCCTGAGTAATTCTCTCTGCTTAAAGTGATATTAAAGGCTTGCGTTTTATTTTTAAAAAATTTAAACATGTTATACTTACCTGCTCTGTGCAATGGTTTTGCACAGAGAAACCCTGATCTTCCTTTTCCTGGGTCCCCTGTCAGCATTCCTGGCCCCTCCCTCTTGCTAAGTGCCTCCATAGCAAGCCACGTGCTATGGGGGCACACGTGCGTACTCGCTCCCAAGCCACGTCTGTGTGTCTATAAGACACACAGAGCTAGGCTTGGTCCTACCCCCCGCTCCCTCCTCACTGGCTGTGATTGACAGCAATGCGAGCTGATGGCTTCCAATGAGGAGGGAGAGACCCAGTAGAGCAGCTGCTCTTGTGCACATCTCTGGATCGAGATGGGGCTCAGGTAAGTACCTGGGGGGGGAGCTGCACACAGAAGTTTTTTTTACCTTCATGCAAAGATTGCCTTCCAACCACTTTAAATTGGAACTAAACTCTCAATCAACATTAATTATTTTTATGCTGCTAACATTAGTAAATAGATAGGAAGGTATATTAAATTTATTTGTTTTAAACTTATTTTTATATTTCTTCAGCTGCTTCCTGATTTCTGGCCTAGACCAAAATTATGTCATAGATCCTATGAGTCTTCATTGCTTTCTCAGCTAAGCACACCCTCCTACCTGCATGACTGAGCTAATGGCAGATGGATTTCAGGAAGTAAATTCTACATGAATCATCTGCCCTTGCGCAAGATGGCCAAGGCTAGAAATGCTAGGAGGGGTGTTTTTCAAAGTGATTTTTTAACAAGCACAGAGACATGGATGGATGGGTGAGTTTGCTTTAAATATTCAAAATTAATTAAGTAGTGTTTCTGTTTGTGGTGCTCAGATAAAGTTAAGTTCTGCTTTAATGCAACAGAGAGAGCTTCATGGTTGTCGTTGTCATGTGACTTTGACATTTTTTATTTATTTCTGTAGCGCCACCCCCGAAGGAGCAGTTGCAAATATGCATAAGTTCCTTTCTCAGTAGATTGCCCCGCAGCCAGGCACACAATCACAGTCATTCTTAACTGAGATAGGGTTGAGGAAATTGAGTGGGATACTCCAAAAATGAACTATGTACAGGTTGAGGACAGTAAAATCCTTTCTGAAAAGCAGAAGTCCTCGCAATAGCAATCTGTGGGTTTGGCTTGTAGTAGAACACAGCTGACTCTCTAGCACAAGAGGGGTGGCAGCAGCCCAAAAGTCTTTAAGATCTCCAGGGACAGTTGGTTGTATTCTCCCAACATATATTTTGACACCTTTCTCCTGTGATACCAGACTACATCTTCAGCAGACAGCCCCTTAGTCAGCTTTCTGCAGCTTTAGCATCCAGGCCCTCAGGTCACCCTTTTGAGGCCTCGCGAACAGCAAGCACATGACAGCGCTGCCCTGGAGGGCAGGAAGCCCTCCAGCCTGTACTTCCCCTCTGCAGGCAAAGACCCAGCAGCTCAGTGTCCTAGAGTATTTGTACAGACTCCCGGCAGTCTTCAGAGCCACGCTCCCTAAGATTGGCCAGGGCTGTATAAATATTCATGCTGCTATTTGGATTACTTCACACCCAATGTTCCAGAGAAATCTCCAGTTTTCTGGAAAACACAGGAAACAGTCAAAACTAGCAGCAGCTGAAACACTGAGCAGATCTAACTAATCACCCTCAGCTACACTGATTACAGTGAGCACAACTAAATCTATCTAACACAACAATTACAGCCACATTGGTTACAGTGTAGTTGATTTACTAAGAAAATGGGGAAACAATGGTCACTCTACTTCTAATTACTCCCAATTAAAAAATTTGAGACCTCAACTAGGAGAACAGGCGAACGGAAAAACGCGCAAATATAGGCGAACATGCGTTAGTAAATGTGAAATCTGCATAGTCACGGTTCCACAAGTGCCAATTGCAAACGAGTTTACAATATGGAACTGCACTGCAGCCATTATCATATGTGTACAAATTTGCGAATAAAACATTCTTATGTGGGATGTGCTCTACCTCGTGTGCAGCTATTTATGCAGAATGCAGTTCTGAATGAGTATTGAAGAGTAATGTCTGCTATTCTGTAAGGTTCGGTGAAATTCAGATCATCAAGAACGCGCTGACGTACAACATGTACGACAGCACTATAAAGAGGAAGTTCAATAGCCAGTGTGCCACCCTTTGGGCTCCTTCTGCTAATTTTATGTATTCGTGATTTTCAGCCTCGTGCTTTTCAGTTTGTTACTGCTCTTCAGTTTGTGCTTGTGGGTTCGTATCTGGTTTTCAGTGCGTGTAGTCAGTTCGCATCTGGTTTTCAGTGCATATTTTTATATTAAGTATTTGATTTTCAGTGCGTTCTTGTCCGCTCATTTCTGAATTTCAGCTCGCTCTTCTCAGGCCTTTCTGATTTTCAGTGCGTTCTGTTAGTTCGTTCTGACCGGCTGACCGTTTTTAAGCCATTTTGCGGGTACGTACTCATTGTAGAGTTCGTGCTGTGCAGGGGCTTGGTGTTGGGGTTCTTACTTTAACCCAAGCCCAGTCCATGAACAGGGCGAGGACGAGTTCATGGATGAAAAATTAGTTGCTCCAGCGTGACCAATTTTGCACATGCCTTTGTTGTTGGAGATCCGTGAGAATAATCCTGATGATTTCAGGAATTATCTGCGGATGACGGACCCCATTTTTCACTGTCTGTTGGCTTTGCTGTCCCCTTATATTAGGAAGCAGGACACCTGCATGCGGCAAGCCATCACTCCCGAGCAGAGGCTCGTCACCACCTTGCGGTACTTGGCAGCGGGGAGAAGTCTGCAGGATATCAAGTTCTCGACAGGCATCTTCCCCCAGGCTCTAGGAAACATTATTCCAGAGACCTGTTCTGCCATCATTCAGGTCCTGCAGAAGGACTATATTAGAGTAAGTTTTATCCTTTAACATCACTATATGTATTTAAATACATGTATTTTTTAAATAAATTTTTATTTTAAACTGAAAAAGATTTCCTTTGATTTACTGTTTGTGTTTCTTTTAGCAGTCTCCTAGGTTCTTCAATGGGTTTTTTTTTGGCCATTTTCTTCAATATTGCAAATGTAATTTCTTGGATACTCTTCTTCAGCTAACTATTATGTTGTGGTTCTGCTACACACACACACCTTGTTTTTGTTGTTAATGTATGTAATGCATTAATGATCAAAAATATTCATCATTTTCAGCACCCCGAATGAATTTTTTGGAGTGACGAAAATGGCCTGATGCAAATTATAAAGCACTGTGGGTGTTATTTACTAAAGGAAAATCCACTTTGCAGTACAAGTGCACTGCAAAAGTGCATTTGAAAGTGCACTAAAACTGTACTGAAAGTGCACTTGTAGTGCAAAGTGGATTTGCCTTTAGAAATTAACCCCCATTGTCACTGTAAACACCAACTTAAGCAAAAAACTGCTTTTGAGCATTGAAAGAAGAAGCCACATATTGTTAAGTAGAAAAATATTTACTCTGTGCACATTCACATGTGCGTTTAGAAAAGGGTTTTTGAACAAACCAACATATTTTTTTGATAACATTTTTTTTCCGACAGTAGAAATATCCTTTTTTGTGGTAAACAGGCATGTTTTTAAAGCGGGGGTCCACCTAAACCGCCAAAAAAAAAAAATATTAAAAGCCAGCAGCTACAAATACTGCAGCTGCTGACTTTTAATACATGGCCACTTACCTGTCCCAGGGTCCAGCGATGTCTGCAGGCGACGCCGAGAACCCGCTCGGTTCTCGGCAGCTGCCACCGCCATCCTAGGTGAGGGAATCAGGAAGTGAAGTGTTGCGGCTTCACTTCCCGGTTCCCTACTGCGCATGCGCGAGTCGCGCTGCGCATCGTAACTGGTCCCCGCTATCTCCTGGGAGCTGTGTGTTTCCCAGGAGACAGCATAGACTCCCATGGGAGTCTATGCTGGAAGTGGGTGCAAATACCTGTCTTAGACAGGTATCTGCACCCCCCTCCCCCCTGAAAGGTGCCAAATGTGACACCGGAGGGGGGGAGGGTTCCGAAAAGCGGAAGTTCCATATTTGTGTGGAACTCCGCTTTAAAAACATAAAATGATACACAACTCAGGAACTTACAAAGTTCAACTTTGATAAATTGAAGGCAATATCAGACATTAGTATGTCCAAACTGTGTTGATCTTACCTTCATCAGATGGGGTGATCTCACCCCTGTGAAAGCCAAATTTTTGAAGATGCATACAAATTGGGAGTCAAAATGGGGATTTCCCGCCTGATCCCATGGCTAATGTCAACATGTGCTAGCTCCCATCATGGGGGATCAATGGACGTGTTTCAGGGGTGCAACCCCTTCCTCTCACCTACTTTAGTTGCGAGGAAGGGGTTGCACCCACAAAACTTGTACTTTGATATCCCATGATGGCAGATAGCACATGTTGACACATGGGTTGATTTACTAAAAGCAAAAAGACTGTGCACTTTGGAAAGTGCAGTTGCACTCAGCAAGAGCAGTTGCTCCAGAGTTTAGTAAATGAGCAGAAGCTCTGCTGACTTTCATCAACCAATCATGTGCAAGCAAAAATGCTGTTTTTTAAATTTTCCTTGCATTTGATTGGGTACTCTTTGCAAAGTGAAGCTTTACCTCATTTACTAAGCTCTGGAGCAACTGCACTTGCAGAGTGCAATTGCACTTTCCAAGGTGCACAGTCTATTGGCCTTTAGTAAATCAACCCCACTGTGTGCATCTTCAACATTTTTTAGAAAAGTTATAATAAAAAAACAGAGAAAATTGAGTACTGTCCGTGATACTTTTTTTATTTGCACTAACATACAATTTTTCAGGACAAGCTTTCGGGGTATGTCCCCTTCTTCAAGGTGTACTGCTTGGACCTTGAAGAAGGGGACATACCCCGAAAGCTTGTCCTGAAAAATTGTATGTTAGTGCAAATAAAAAAAGTATCACGGACAGTACTCAATTTTCTCTGTCACAATTGCACTAATACGGCTACAATCAAATCAATAAAAAAACAAAAATTCAAAAATTTTGGTGTGTTTTATATTCTGCCTAAAACATCAATGATGTTTTTGAGTCTTTTTTCCATTGATGTCTTCCTTGATCTTCTGTAAATCCCGATTGCACACCATGATCTCCCTGATGAAAGCGTAGTCAGTTGCACTTGTGAAATGAGATTCTTTTTCCACAACATCCACATCACCTAAAATAAAAAAAAATACACCATGTATTATAAATATGCAGGCATCCATCTATTACCTGAAGCTGTGGTCTCAGACACTCACCTGTTGTGGTCACTATTTCGTTCACTTCATAAACCTCTCCTTCCTCCACATCCTGAGGTTGTGGTTTTGGGATTTCTCCTTCTTTAGGAGGTTGTGGGTCCCTGGTGTCCTCTGATTTCCCGATTCTTTTCTCCCCTATGTGAATAAAATATAGGTATACTTAGCACTAGGGACGAGCCGAACACCCCCCGGTTCGGTTTGCGGCAGAACATGCGAATGGACTGAAAGTTTGCGCGAACATTCGAACACCGTTAAAGTCTATGGGACCCGAACGTAAAAAATAAAAAGTGCAAATTTTAAAGGCTAATATGCAAGTTATTGTCCTAAAAAGTGTTTGGGGACCTGGGTCCTGCCCCAGGGGTCTTATATGGATATTAAGGGGAACCCCGCACCCAAATTAAAAAAAGAAAAGGCGTGGGGTCCCCCAGGCCCTATATACTCTGAACAGCAGTATACAGGCGGTCCAAACAAGACAGGGACTGTAGGTTTGTTCTTAAGTTGAATCTGTTTTAATTTGGAACAGGTACATTTTGTAAGTGTAGCTCCAGCCAAAAAAAATCAATTTTTAAGCTTTTTAGATAACATAGGGAAGGGTTATCATCACCCATGTAACATGTGTTTTGCTGTCTGTGCCCCTGTTCAGAAGAATTGGGCCTTAGGCACTGGTGGTGGTGCCACAACACTGCAACCCCTCACCAATACTCTAGTTGAGTGCAGGAACGAGCCCTGCTGGGAAATATTACAGCAAAAATTGTAATTACATGCCCCTGTTAAACAGGGGCAGAAAAATTGGGCCTTAGGCTCTGGGGGTGATGCCACAACACTGCAACCCCTCACGAATACTCTAGTTGAGTGCAGGAACGAGCCCTGTTGCAAAATATTACAGCAAAAATTGTAATTACACGTCCCTGTTAAACAGGGGCAGAAAAATTGGGCCTTAGGCACTGGTGGTGGTGCCACAACACTGCAATCCCTCACGGATACTCTAGTTGAGTGCAGAAAGGAGCCCCGCTTCAAAATATTACAGTAAAAATTGTAATTACACGCCCCTGTTAAACAGGGGCAGAAAAATTGGGTCTTAGGCACTGGTGGTGGTGCCCTGAAACAAAAATGTTCTTAGAAGCTATCAACATGAACATTGAGGAGGAATAGGATAGTCACTCAGCATAACAGGATAGTCACTCAGCATAGGCAGTCTTCAAGGGATCTCACATTCATAGAAAAATTAATTGGTTACATCAGCATCAGGTGCTTGGTAGCTGGTGATCCAAGACTGATTCATTTTTATGAAGGTGAGCCGATCAACTGAGTCTGTGGAAAGGCGCACTCTGTGATCGGTTACAAAGCCTCCAGCAACACTGAATGTGCATTCAGAAAGAACGCTGGACAGGCCAGTAGCTCAATTGCATATTGTGCAAGCTCTGGCCAGTGATCTATCCTCAAGACCCTGTAACCCAGTGGATTTTCGGTTAAAAAGGTCTCCAGGTCTGATCTTGCCCCTAGGTATTCCTGCACCATGTAAATCAGACTCTGGCGATGGTTGCTGGAGCCGATCAGACCTTGGGGCTGCGGACTAGAGAATTGTCTGAACGCATCGGTCAGACGGCCACCTTCTCCACCACTCCTTCTGTAACTGACTGAAGCCTTAGCAACACATTGTCCAGGAGGACCAGGAAATTGTAACCTCCCAGGCTCTGGAAACGCATTGCACAAACCTTTCTGCAAGGCATCCCGAAGATGTTCTATCCTCTGCTCCCTCTGCGAAAGCTGGATAAATTCTGCAACCTTACCCTTGTAACGTGGATCAAGAAGGGTTGCCAGCCAGTAATGATCCCTCCTTGATACCACGAATCCGAGGGTCCTTTCTCAGGCTTTGCAGGATCAAGGAGGCCATGCAGCAAAGGTTTGCTGAGGCATTCGATCCGGAGTCCTCTGGGTCACTAAGGATGACATGATCCACAGCCACCTCCTCCCAGCCACGTACAAGTCCATGGGTTTCTGGGGACTGAAAACGATCCCTTGAAGACTGCTGCTCTTGCTGTGTGATCGGCGGGCCCGCAGGAATACTGTCTGGATAAAGGGGGCCTTGGGAGGTAAGGAAGTCCTCCTCTTCCTCCCTCTGTTCTGCCTCAAGTGCCCTGTCCATTATTTCATTAAGCGTGTGCTCCAACAGGAAGACAAGAGGCACAGTATCACTGATGCATGTACTGTCACTGCTCACCATCCTCGTGGCCCCTGTGGTGACAGGACAGTGCATGCGTCCTTGATCAGTAGCCACTGGCATGGCAAAAAAAAGCCCAGCTCCCCTGACCCTGTCCTGGTGCCATACTCACACAGGTACTCATTGATGGCCCTCTGCTGCGTGTGCAGCCACTGCAGCATTGTCAAAGTTGAGTTCCACCTGGTGGGCATGTCACAAATGAGGCGGTTCTTGGTCAGGTTGCATTCCTTTTGAAGGTCAGCCAGCCGAGCACTGGCATTATATGACTGGTGGAAATGCCCACAGACTTTCCTGGCCTGCCACAGGAGATCCTGTAAGCCCGGGTACCTGCACAAGAACCGCTGCACCACCAAATTAAGGACGTGAGCCAAACAGGGAACATGGGTCAAGTGTCCCTGTCGGAGGGCGGAGAGGAGGTTGGTGCCATTGTCACAAACCACCATTCCTGGCTGAAGCTGGCGTGGCATCAACCACCTCTGGGTCTGCTCCTGCAGAGCTGAGAGAATCTCTGCCCCAGTGTGGCTCCTGTCCCCTAAGCAGACCAACTCAAGCACCGCATTGCATCTTTTTGCCTGAGTGCTTGCGTAGCCCCTAGAACACCTACGGAGCACCGCTGGTTCCGAGAAGAAATCTGCACAGAAAGAGGCCATAGAGGAAGAAGAAGAGGAGGGGGTGGAGGAGAGAGGTGTGGCAGAATCACCACTACTTGCATCTTGGAGGCGTGGTGGCGGAACAAGCTCCAACAATACTGCACCCTGTCCTGCATCCTTCCCAGCTGCCAGCAGAGTTACCCAGTGCGCCGTAAAAAGGAAGGTAACATCCCTGTCCATGCCTGCTGGACCATGAGTCAGCGGTAATATGCACCGTACCACAGACCGCCCTGTCCAACGAGGCCAAGACATTGCCTTCCACATGCCGGTAGAGAGCCGGAATGGCCTTTTGTGAAAAGAAATGGCATTTGGGAACCTGCCACTGAGGTACTGCACATTACACTAATTCACGAAAGGGGGCCGAGTCTACCAGCTGAAAAGGCAGCAGTTGGAGTGCTTGCAATTTAGCCAAGCTAGCATTCAGCCGCTGAGCATGTGGATGGCTGGGACCAAATTTCTTTAGATGGTTTAGCAACTGGGGTAGGGAAATTTGCCTGCTACAATCGAATGTTGGGCACACCTAATTCTACACCTTCATTCCTCTCAGTGCAGGTTTCTGAGAGGATTGAAGGTATAGTGGGGTTGGAGATCCCAGCTGATAAAGAGCAAGAAGTGGTCCGCCTTGTTCTTTGGTGTGGGTCTTTTAAGTACTGTTGCCAACGGACTGCATGGGAGGTCGACATATGTCTGGTCAAGCATGTGGTGCCCAAGCGGCTGCTGTTTTGGCCACACTTGATATGCTTCAGACATATGTTGCAAACAGCAACAGTGCGATCTGCTGCACACGTATCAAAAAAGGCCCACACCAAAGAACTTTTCAAAAAACGCGGGGAGTCAGCAGCGCCCTGCACATGCGGAGCTCTGCAGTGTGATGCAGTTGGGTGGCTGCCCTTAAGCTGGCCCCTGGAGGGCATCCTGCCTCGTTGGAGATATGCCACCTCCTCTCTTCTATCAGGCACCCATGTAGAGTCAGTGACCTCATCATCCCCTCCCTCCTCATCACTGGAGCAAACCTGGCAGTATGCTGCAGCTGGGGGAACTTGTCCTTCTTGGGCACCCCCTCTCTCTGGGCTCACGTTACTGCCTTCCTCAACCTGGGTACCATCATTGGAGCCTTTGAAATGCTGCGCATCCTCCTGCAGCATGTACCCGACACTGTGGTCGAACAGTTCGGGGGACTCCTCCATGCATGATGGTGGGGCTAGGGAAGGAGTGACTGATGACATTGAGCCGATGGAATAGGCCGCTTTGGTAGCTGCATTGGCAGGCAAACTACTCTGAGCCTGGGTGGCAGAGGATGAGGAGGATGAGGACGGCTTAGTTATCCACTCTACCAACTCTTCTGCATGTTGTGGATCAACATGGCCAGCTGCCGAAAAAAAGGACAAGCGTGCCCCACAGTCACGTGGTGAGGATGCACTGTGTCCACGACAAGCACTGTTGGCTGTAGACACAGAGCCTGCTTGCCCTATTTTAGTGGCCTGTGAGCATCTGCCTCTCCTTAGTGGCCTTCTAGACATGCTGTAAAATGTTATTAGCAAAACACCGCCTGAAGTTTACTAGAAAAAGTACACCAGAAATGGCCTGCAGTCAGATATAGGCTTGGCTAGACTAGAATGCAGTGGATATATATATGTAGGAGACTGTATATATGTTTAATGCACTGCAGATCACTGAATCACCTGCCTGCCTGCCTGCCTGAAAATGTATTTGAAAATGTACACCAGGAATAGCCTGCAGTCAGATATAGGCTTGACTAGACTAGAATGCAGTGGATATATATGTTGGAGACTGTATATATATTTTATGCACTGCAGATCACTGAATCACCTGCCTGCCTGCCTGAAAGTGTATTTGAAAACGTACACCAGGAATAGCCAGCAGTCAGATATAGGCTTGGCTAGACTAGAATGCAGTGGGTATATATGTAGGAGACTGTATATATATTTTATGCACTGCAGTTTACCGAATCACCTGCCTGCCTGAAAGTATATTTGAAAATGTATAAAAAACTACGAAAGACCCCCTATCGGGGCTTTAAGGCAGCCAATAAAATTCAGTAGAAATGGTCAAAAAAGGATTAATTTTATTGGTACAAAAACATATAATAAAAATGAGTAAATTGATTCTGACTGTTCAAGTCAGGACATGAACTGTGTGCATCATAAAAGTTACAACGGACAATACTCGTATCTAGGAACAGTACAAATTGCAATGTGTTATACGACAACCAAAGTGTCCTTAAGGGTAAAATCCCCAAAGTAAGGCAAAAGACAGTGCCCAGGAATAAAGCAATTTACAATACAATATATGGGACAACAGGAATTGTAGATATGAATCCTGACGCGTTTCGACCCTCGCTGGGTCTTCTTCAGAGGATGGGTTGTCCGCTGTGGAAATGCAAACATATATCGAACAATGGCATAAGACTCAACAATAGCAAACCCCTCTGTATACAATATAACATATCTGCGTAGATTCCATAATTACCTATCACAAGGTTCCTGGCAATACAAGATATTTAAGGTAATGTAGTTCCTCCTATGTCCTCTGTCTCCCCCGTGTCGGGCCAACTCCCCAGAGGAAGGGTGGCAGACCAGATGTGCCTTACGAGGGATCACGCCTATATACCCCCCACATATGTGCAGGGGAGGGGAGGGGCCGCAAATGGCCAAAAGCTGCACCTGGAGAAATTCACGTTGGCACTAAAGACAAAAATAGAAAGTGAGGAGTCAGTTGACTCCTCAAATGTTTGAAAGTTTCCCTATCACAGGGCATTATAGTGGGTCCATGGGTATGCAGGGAGACATATACAAAAAGTGGAAAGAAGAAAGGAAATAAAAGGAAAGGAAATAAAAAGAAATAAAGGGGAAGGGAAAGGGGGGAAAAGGAAAAAAGTGGGGAGGGAGGACGGAGGGGGAAAAAAAAAATGGATAAGGGGGGGAGGGGAAGGGGTTAAGTAAGGGGAGGGGAAGGAAAAAAGAAGGGGGGAGAGAGAGAGAAAGGGGAAAAAGGTAAAGAAAAGAAAGTGTGAGAGAAGTGTGAAAAAGTGAATGAATATAAATGCAAGAAAAACCAGTGAACCACGCAGAGTGAAAAAAATGTGACAGTAAGTGAGAAGAATAGACGAACAAACAGCAAAGACCCTGCTGCCCATCAAGGACCATATGGTAGTAAGAATATTGAATGGAAAGCAATGGGGTAGCAGCACCACAGGGGGAAAAAAAGGAGTGAAAAAAAGAAGTGAAAAAAGGGGGGGGATTGGGAGTGATGGGTGGGGACGGTGGTGCACAGTGGAGGGGGGGGGAAGAGGAGGGGAATAAGGTGGTGGATGGGGGGAAAGGGGGGAAGAGAGGAAAGGGGGGAAAGAAGGGGGAAAGGGGGGGTTGTTAAGGATGGGGAGTGAGGTATGGACAGGGTGGGAGCGGAGTGTACAGTGGTATGGGGAAAGGGAATGTGAAATAGGTGGATTGGAAGGTGAAAACACAAGATGAACACAACCCTCAACCAAACAAACAGCAACCAAATGTGTGAGAAAACTATGATAAAGTGCATGGGTGATCAAGGAACTGTTTACCCATTTAGGCGAACCAAAATGGTTAGGTATGGTATTCCTGGTTCTAAAAAGTTGAAATACAGAAAGTCAATCTTAACAGAATAAAGAGATATATAAGGGAAGATGCTAGGAAGCATATCAAGTGTACTTACCAATCACTTAGATCGGTGGGTGCATAGCCAGGTATCAAGCAGTTTGAAAAGATTCAGTAGCCTTCCCTTAAAGCTTGATGCATTTATAGGGAGTGTCATATGACTAACTCCCATCAGGTGCAGGCATACTGACACATTCGTCCCTCCTCCCCCCCCCACACTGGGGAAGAGCAGCACAGCTGTGCGCTCCAACGTGACCCCCCCGGCATTCAGGAGGAGTGTAGACTCTTGGGCGCTCCCGTCCCTTCCGCCGCAACTGTGCAGGCGCCGCTACGTCAGGCGCACGCGCTCTAGGTCGCGTGCGCGTGAACACGGCGTCCGGAAGGGATCTGGGACGCCGCTGGCAGGCAAGAGGCGCCCAAGACCAGGTGCTGACACCTGGTGGGCGTATACAGGAGACGCAGGGCCCAAGCGTCTCCCCTCTTTTCCTGCCAGGAAGGCACAAATGGTGCGCCCCCCGCCCCCTAGAGGGAAAAAAACGGCACGGAAGGGAGACATGATGGACATAGAAACAGGCAACAATTTGTTATACATTATAACATTGGAATGTAACACAGCCAATCCTCGTCACCCACTCACTGGGAAATATACATAGGGTCTATGTAGCTAAAGTTAACCCTTCGCTGGCCATAGTTATATATCACTATTGCCTAAAAGGTGACTCTTTGGTTATATTAGCCTCATCTTATTGCAATTTAGTAAGCCGATAACACATTTGACAAAAAAGGAAAAAAAGATTGCATAATACAGAAAATAAGCATATAAGGATATATATAGGGAACTGTGAACTGTTTCCAGGCTAAATTCCTCTGAGAATAGGATATTTGGAAGTAAAGGACATATTGTGTTGACTTCCATTTCACACACACAGAATTGTACATCATATACTAGAGAATATTGAAAGTGATCACGGTTAGCGATATTAATCGCATGTGGGAAAGTACCAGGCAGGAATGGATGTTAAATAGTGGAAAAGCTAATGGGTTATATATTATATTATAGAGAGCGCTCCCTTGATCTGCATGGGGGGGGGGGGAATAGGGGGGAAAAAATCTGGAGGGGGAAGGGAGGGAAAGGAGGGAAGGGAAGAAGAAGAAAGGAATGAGAAAAAGGGAATGGATGGTAGTATATTTCCACAAGGCGCTATGGAACGTTCGAAATGAACGGTCCCGTCCCATATGTTCATTGTGTTTTTCCAGATGAAAACCCCTGCAAAAAAGGGGCGAACAAAATTGATTCGTTGAGGCCTGGGGGAGAGGTGGCCTGTAGCTGGAATATCCATCTCTGCGTGTAGAAATTATATGCCTCCCAATGGGAAGATACGGGTTCCCCGCCTGCATACTATAAACATGTTGGGAAATGCGTTTCCAAAATTCCTGCCTGGTCTTTCCCACATAGTAAGCGCCACAGTCACATTCCATCAGATATACTACTCCACGAGTGTGGCAGTTCACAAATTGTGTGGGTGTAAATGTCTTTCCATTAGGAAGGGCAAAGATTTTATCTTTCTTGATAAAAATGAGCAATATGAGCAATGTCCACAGGGGAAGGAACCCACTATGGAACAGTGCTTCGCTCTCCTATTTTCATTGATGTATTCGCTCTGGACGAGCTTGTCCCGTAGTGACATAGCTCTTTTGTATGTTATGGTGGGTTTTTCTAGGACAAACTCACGCAATTTAGGGTCATCTTTAAGGATGCTCCAATGGCGCTCTATGATCTTTTTGATTGCCTGATGTTGTCGAGAGTAACGCATGATGATCCGGGTGAGGTTACCTTCAGAACTTTGGGAGGGTTTAGATCCAAAAAGCAGCTGGGATCTAGAATGTCCTATGGCTTGGTTGTACGCTTTTTTAAGGCACGATCGGCTGTAACCCCTTGCCAGCAGTCGATTCTGAAGCCCTTCAGCTTCTTTTTTAAAAAAAGCATCACTCGAACAATTGCGCCGAAGGCGCAAATATTGTCCATAGGGGATAGAATTCTTTAATGGAATGGGATGGAAACTATCAGAATGGAGGACCGTGTTCCCGGCAGTTGTCTTTCGAAACTAAGTACTGGAAAGACTTCTTTCCGCAGTGACCGAAATGGAGACATCTAAGAAGGTGACGCTGTGGGAGTCATGGATCATCGTAAAACTCAAATTACGGTCATTCACATTGATCCTATTGAAAAATTAAACTAGTTTGGTCTCGGGTCCCTCCCAGACGACAAAGACGTCGTCGATATACCTCAGCCATTTGGTTATATGGCTGGTGTATATGACAAGGTCCTCATCGTCCAAGAGGGACTTCTCCCACTCCCCCAGGTACAGGTTGGCGTAGGAGGGGGCGCAGCAGGTCCCCATAGCCACACCCTGCACCTGGAGGTAGTGGGAGTTGTCAAAGCAAAAATAATTGTGGTGCAGTATATAGTGCATACCGTTCAATATGAACCTGACCAGTGCAGGGTCATATTGAGAATGCTGTTGCAAGGCCCTTTGCACAGCAGCCAGACCCTGGGAATGGGGAATGCTGCTGTACAGCGCCTCGACATCGATGGTCACCAGAATGGCATTATCGGGTATCTTAAGATCATTGATGAGTTGTAGAAATTGTATTGTGTCCTTAACAAAGGAGGGCAAAGACAAAACAAGAGGTTGCAAGTGTGCATCTATAACACGGCTTAGGTTTTCTGATATAGCTCCATTGCCGGAAACAATGGGGCGACCTGTGAGTTTAATGGAGTTTTTATGAATCTTGGGTAGACTATAGAACGTAGCCACCTTAGGATGTGGGGTCCTAACAAACTCATAAATATTTTTGGTGATTTCACCTCTATAGAATGCACGATCAACCATGCTATAAAAGCTGGAGTTGTATTGATTGATATTGAGGGCTGAAATTACTTTATACCAGGCTTTGTTCTTTAGAATGTCTAAACACATTGAAACGTAGTCGTCATTGTTCATGACGACCACATTACCCCCTTTGTCCGAAGGTTTTATTACAATTTTTGGGTTTTTTGTAAGGCGCTGGAGGGCCAGATTTTCATCATATGAAAGATTGACCGGTTTTGATTTGGTTTGGGGTAGTTGGCATATATCACGAATGGTCTGCCTCAAAAACACTGCTACATTAGGATTAATGCTTGAGGAAGGGAATGTAGTAGAGGCCTTTTTGAACATTACTAGGGGATTTGGAGTTGATTTGTCTACCTCCTGCAGTAAGGCGTCCAAATCAATTTGGTCTATTAAATCCACCGTATTGTTTTCTTGGTAGAGGAGAGTTAGGTCTCGTAAGGCCCTGCATTCCTTTGAACTATAAGGGGGCCCATCCACAGCGTCATAATCGGGGTCATCCTTAGCATGCAGGTATTTGAGTAATAACCTGCGTGCAAAGAGTTGTAGGTCGGTAATTGTTTCAAAGACATCAAAGTTTTGTTCGGGACAGAATGTGAGTCCACGAGACAAAAGTTGTGTCTCACTTGATGATAAGTGAATGGAGGATAGGTTAACCACACTTAGGTGGTTTGTTGAATCCGCACCACAAAGGGGCCCAGACCTTTGCCTGTTTTGTTGGTTTGTGGGGACCCAGGTCCCCGAGCTGAGTTTAAAGCTTTTAGTGGGGCTGCTTTATTAGGGCCTACAGAGGGAGTAGGATGTTTAGAGGGTTCCTGTGCCTGTGAGATATTGCTATTTCGTTCGGGGAACACTGCCCTACCCGCTTGAGCAATCTGTTCTTTAGTTGCTGTATAGCCAGGTAAGGCATCTTAGGAATCTAGTTGTGTGGGGGTAGTGTCCATCAATCGTTTTTTGGAGTCATGTTCGGGAGAATTCCTGAAACTACGATCTCTTTTTTGTTGTGATTTACTACGCGCTTGACTGCGTTGAGAGAGATTTTTTCGTTCCGATTCGGAATCTGAAGATTTCCGAGATTTTGAAGTTTGAGGGGCTTCAGAATCGACTGCTGGCAAGGGGTTACAGCCGATCGTGCCTTAAAAAAGCGTACAACCAAGCCATAGGACATTCTAGATCCCAGATGCTTTTTGGATCTAAACCCTCCCCAAGTTCTGAAGGCAACCTCACCCGGATCATCATGCGTTACTCTCGACAACATCAGGCAATCAAAAAGATCATAGAGCGCCATTGGAGCATCCTTACAGATGACCCTAAATTGCGTGAGTTTGTCCTAGAAAAACCCACCATAACATGCAAAAGAGCTATGTCACTACGGGACAAGCTCGTCCAGAGCGAATACATCAATGAAAATAGGAGAGCGAAGCACTGTTCCATAGTGGGTTCCTTCCCCTGTGGACATTGCTCATATTGCTCATTTATCAAGAAAGATAAAATCTTTGCCCTTCCTAATGGAAAGACATTTACACCCACACAATTTGTGAACTGCCACACTCGTGGAGTAGTATATCTGATGGAATGTGACTGTGGCGCTTACTATGTGGGAAAGACCAGGCAGGAATTTTGGAAACGCATTTCCCAACATGTTTATAGTATGCAGGCGGGGAACCCGTATCTTCCCATTGGGAGGCATATAATTTCTACACACAACTATAGGGTCCCAAAAGTGACCTTCCTGGCCCTTTACAAAATACAGATCCCCATGAGAGGTGGCGACTGGAACAAGTCTCTGCTGCAAAAAGAGCAGAGATGGATATTCCAGCTACAGGCCACCTCTCCCCCAGGCCTCAACGAATCAATTTCGTTCGCTCCTTTTTTGCAGGGGTTTTCATCTGGAAAAACACAATGAACATATGGGACGGGACCGTTCATTTCGAACGTTCCATAGCGCCTTGTGGAAATATACTACCATCCATTCCCTTTTTCTCATTCCTTTCTTCTTCTTCCCTTCCCTCCTTTCCCTCCCTTCCCCCTCCCTCTTTTTTCCCCCCTATGCCCCCCCCCCATGCAGATCAAGGGAGCGCTCTCTATAATATAATATATAACCCATTAGCTTTTCCACTATTTAACATCCATTCTTGCCTGGTACTTTCCCACATGCGATTAATATCGCTAACCGCGATCACTTTCAATATTCCCTAGTATATGATGTACAATTCTGTGTGTGGGAAATGGAAGTCAACACAATCTGTCCTATACTTCCAAATATCCTATTCTCAGAGGAATTTAGCCTGGAAACAGTTCACAGTTCCCTATATATCCTTATATGCTTATTTTCTATATTATGCAATCTTTTTTTCCTTTTTTGTCAAATGTGTTATCGGCTTACTAAATTGCAATAAGATGAGGCTAATATAACCAAAGAGTCACCTTTTAGGCAATAGTGATATATAACTATGGCCAGCGAAGGGTTAACTTTAGCTACATAGACCCTATGTATATTGCCCAGTGAGTGGGTGACGAGGATTGGCTGTGTTACATTCCAATGTTATAATGTATAACAAATTGTTGCCTGTTTCTATGTCCATCATGTCTCCCTTCCGTGACGGTTTTTTCCCTCTAGGGGGCGGGAGCGCACCATTTGTGCCTTCCTGGCAGGAAAAGAGGGGAGACGCTTGGGCCCTGCTTCTCCTGTATACGCCCACCAGGTGTCAGCACCTGGTCTTGGGCGCCTCTTGCCTGCCAGCGGCGTCCCGGATCCCTTCCGGATGCCGTGTTCACGCGCACGCGACCTAGAGCAACCTGCGCAGTTGCGGCGGAAGGGACAGGAGCGACCGAGAGTCTACACTCCTCCTGAACGCCGGGGGGGGGGTCACGTTGGAGCGCACAGCTGTGCTGCTCTTCCCCAGTGTGGGGGGGGGAGGAGGGACGAATGTGTCAGTATGCCTGCACCTGATGGGAGTTAGTCATATGATACTCCCTATAAATGCATCAAGCTTTAAGGGAAGGCTACTGAATCTTTTCAAACTGCTATATACCTGGCTATGCACCCACCGATCTAAGTGATTGGTAAGTACACTTGATATGCTTCCTAGCATCTTCCCTTATATATCTCTTTATTCTGTTAAGATTGACTTTCTGTATTTCAACTTTTTAGAACCAGGAATACCATACCTAACCATTTTGGTTCGCCTAAATGGGTAAACAGTTCCTTGATCACCCATGCACTTTATCATAGTTTTCTCACACATTTGGTTGCTGTTTGTTTGGTTGAGGGTTGTGTTCATCTTGTGTTTTCACCTTCCAGTCCACCTTTTTCACATTCCCTTTCCCCATACCACTGTACACTCCGCTCCCACCCTGTCCATACCTCACTCCCCATCCCTAACAACCCCCCCCCTTTCCCCCTTCTTTCCCCCCTTTCCTCTCTTCCCCCCTTTCCCCCCATCCACCACCTCTTTCCCCTCCCCCCCCCCCCCCTCCACTGTGCACCACCGTCCGCACCCATCACTCCCAATCCCCCCCCTTTTTTCACTTCTTTTTTTCACTCCTTTTTTTCCCCCTGTGGTGCTGCTACCCCATTGCTTTCCATTCAATATTCTTACTACCATATGGTCCTTGATGGGCAGCAGGGTCTTTGCTGTTTGTTCGTCTATTCTTCTCACTTACTGTCACATTTTTTTCACTCTGCGTGGTTCACTGGTTTTTCTTGCATTTATATTCATTCACTTTTTCACACTTCCCTCACACTTTCTTTTCTTTCCTTTTTCCCCTTTCTCTCCCTCTCCCCCCTTCTTTTTTCCTTCCCCTCCCCTTACTTAACCCCTTCCCCTCCCCCCCTTATCCATTTTTTTTTCCCCCCTCCGTCCTCCGTCCTCCCTCCTAACCTTTTTCCTTTTCCCCCCTTTCCCTTCCCCTTTATTTCTTTTTATTTCCTTTCCTTTTATTTCCTTTCTTCTTTCCACTTTCTGTATATGTCTCCCTGCATACCCATGGACCCACTATAATGCCCTGTGATAGGGAAACTTTCAAACATTTGAGGAGTCAACTGACTCCTCACTTTCTATTTTTGTCTTTAGTGCCAACGTGAATTTCTCCAGGTGCAGCTTTTGGCCATTTGCGGCCCCTCCCCTCCCCTGCACATATGTGGGGGGTATATAGGCGTGATCCCTCGTAAGGCACATCTGGTCTGCCACCCTTCCTCTGGGGAGTTGGCCCGACACGGGGGAGACAGAGGACATAGGAGGAACTACATTACCTTAAATATCTTGTATTGCCAGGAACCTTGTGATAGGTAATTATGGAATCTACGCAGATATGTTATATTGTATACAGAGGGGTTTGCTATTGTTGAGTCTTATGCCATTGTTCGATATATGTTTGCATTTCCACAGCGGACAACTCATCCTCTGAAGAAGACCCAGCGAGGGTCAGCATTCATATCTACAATTCCTGTTGTCCCATATATTGTATTGTACATTGCTTTTATTCCTAGGCACTGTCTTTTGCCTTACTTTGGGGATTATACCCTTAAGGACACTTTGGTTGTCTTATAACACATTGCAATTTGTACTGTTCCTAGATACGGGTATTGTCCCTTGTAACTTTTATGATGCACACAGTTCATGTCCTGACTTGAACAGTCAGAATCAATTTACTCATTTTTATTATATGTTTTTGTACCAATAAAATTAATCCTTTTTTGACCATTTCTACTGAATTTCATTGGCTGCCTTAAAGCCCCGATAGGGGGTCTTTCGTAGTTTTTTATACACTTCATGGGGTGTGCAGCCCATTTGTCTACACTCATGTGAGTGTCATTCGTTGCCTATCGTATATTTGAAAATGTACACCAGGAATGCCCTGCAGTCAGATATAGGCTTGGCTAGACTGGAATGCAGTGAATATATATGTAGGAGACTGTATATATATATAGGAACGGACTGCAGTCAGATCTAGCTAAACTGGATACAGTGGTATATATATATATATATATATATATATATATATATATATATATATATACACAAGACTGACTGTATATATACAGTGGGGACGAAGTATTCAGACCCCCTTAAATTTTTCACTCTTTGTTACATTGCAGCCATTTGCTAAAATGATTTAAGTTCATTTTTTTCCTCATTAATGTACACACAGCACCCCATATTGACAGAAAAAACAGAATTGTTGACATTTTTGCAAATTTATTAAAAAAGAAAAACTGAAATATCACATGGTCCTAAGTATTCAGACCCTTTGCTCAGTATTTAGTAGAAGCACCCTTTTGATCTAATACAGCCAGTCTTTTTGGGAAAGATGCAAGTTTTTCCATACCTGGATTTGGGGATCCTCTGCCATTCCTCCTTGCAGATCCTCTTCAGTTCTGTCAGGTTGGATGGTAAACGTTGGTGGACAGCCATTTTTAGGTCTCTCCAGAGATGCCTAATTGGTTTTAAGTCAGGGCTCTGCCTGGGCCATTCAAGAACAGTCACGGAGTTGTTGTGAAGCCACTCCTTCGTTATTTTAGCTGTGTACTTAGGATCATTGTCTTGTTGGAAGGTAAACCTTCGGCCCAGTCTGAGGTCCTGAGCACTCTGAAGAAGGCTTTCATCCAGGATATCCCTGTACTTGGCCGCATTCATCTTTCCCTCGATTGCAACCAGTCGTCCTGTCCCTGCAGCTGAAAAACACCCTCACAGCATGATGCTGCCACCACCATGCTTCACTGTTGGGACTGTATTGGGCAGGTGATGAGCAGTGCCTGGTTTTCTCCACACATACCGCTTAGAATTAAGGCCAAAAAGTTCTATCTTGGTCTCACCAGACCAGAGAATCTTATTTCTCACCATCTTGGAGTCCTTCAGGTGTTTTTTTAGCAAACTCCATGCGGGCTTTCATGTGTCTTGCACTTAGGAGATGCTTCCGTTGGGCCACTCTGCTATAAAGCCCCGACTGGTGGAGGGCTGCAGTGATGCATGACCTTCTACAACTTTCTCCCATCTCCCGACTGCATCTCTGGAGCTCAGCCACAGTGATCTTTGGGTTCTTCTTTATCTCCTTCACCATGGCTCTTCTCCCCCGATAGCTCAGTTTGGCCGGACAGCCAGCTCTAGGAAGGGTTCTGGATGTCCCAAACATTTTCCATTTAAGGAGTATGGAGGCCACTGTGCTCTTAGGAACCTTAAGTGCAGCAGAAATTTTTTGTAACCTTGGCCAGATCTGTGCCTTGCCACAATTCTGTCTCTGAGCTCTTAAGGCAGTTCATTTGACCTCATGATTCTCATTTGCTCTGACATGCACTGTGAGCTGTAAGGTCTTATATAGACAGGTGTGTGGCTTTCCTAATCAAGTCCAATCAGTATAATCAGACACAGCTGGACTCAAATGAAGGTGTAGAACCATCTCAAGGATGATCAGAAGAAATGGACAGCACCTGAGTTAAATATATGAGTGTCACAGCAAAGGGTCTGAATACTTAGGACCATGTGATATTTCAGTTTTTCTTTTTTAATCTGCAAAAATGTCAACAATTCTGTATTTTTCTGTCAATTTGGGGTGCTGTGTATACATTAATGAGGAAAAAAATGAATTTAAATGATTTTCGCAAATGGCTGCAATATAACAAAGAGTTAAAAATTTAAGGGGGTCTGAATACTTTCCGTCCCCACTATATATTAAATACACTGCAGCTAACTGAATCGCCTGCCTGCTCAATCTAAATTAAATGACACTCTCTCTCGGTCAACGCCAGCAACACACTACACAGGGCCGACGTGCAGGGGGCCTTATTTAGTATGGGGCGTGGACTTAACCCCCTGAGCCATAATTGGCAAAAGGCACCCTGCCTTTGGCCAATTATGGCTTTCTTTGCTCACAGCGCTGTGATTTGCCAAAGCATGTGGGTCATAGTGCATGCTTGGCCAATCATCAGACAGCAATGCACTGCGATGTCGCAGTGCATTATGGGGCATGACGCACTGCTCGAATTTGGCGCAAACACCCCATAATGTTCGTATTTCGACGAACGCTCGAACAGCCAATGTTTGAGTCGAACATAAAGCTCATCCCTACTTAGCACACAGATATCTGAGGCAAGAAATAGGAATATGAAACATTACTTGGAAGTGTCGTATAATTGTCTGTTTTGGCAGAGTTCCAAGATGATTTTGACCTTTCCCCTTTATTAAAGCTGGAATACTTACCTTTTTGGGTAAAGTTTCACACATAGAGACACCCCTAGTATCCACTGGAGCACCTGTGTGGGACACCCTAAAAAATTTGTTTTGGTGTCCCACACTAGTGCTCCTGTGTCCAGATGTGTAAACAGCTGCTGAATGTCCTCTCCTTACACTGAATCAAGTTTGCATTTCATTCTAGCTACAAACCCATCTAGACATGATTTACTGTGCCCACGAACCTGAAACTTGTCATTTTAAACTGTACAACTGTAAAGAAAAGCACATGGAGCAGCACGAACGTAATAGGAATAATAGGAACACACGACAAATAATTACTTTTTTGCAGCACTCTCTTGATTCTTCTGTACTGATCCTGCTCCCTCAATTTGAGGTCTGTCCAGCGTTTCCTCAGATGATCCTTGGATCGCCAAAATTCTTTTGCAGACTTTTCATAACTTTAGTCATAATTTTGGCCTTTCTCACATTTGGCTTGCTGTACGGTCCATGCTTCTCATCATAGTCGGCCCTCTTTAAGATCTCCACCATCTCTACAAAGGACATATTAGTAGCCTTAAATCTCCTCCGGGATCGTGGCTCCATGCTTTCGTCATTGCTGCTGCTGTCTTCATGCACTTGTTCTTTCTCCGCCATGTGCTTTCTCTCTGCGCCGAAAGACAAGGGGCGGGAATATACTATAAAGAATGTAAGGGGCGGGTGGAGTTTCATGCATGCGCAGCGTATATAAAGCGTAAGACGCGTGTGTGATACGTACGATCTGTGAGCGGAGGACGGAGTAGCGGAAGTACCGATCGTTCTAACCAAGGTACAATTTTAACTTGGAGTATCAGTGGCCTATACTGCTTATAGATTGAGGCCTATATTGGGACAAGATTATGTAAGTTTAGCCTGACATTAGGGTTTGTCTTGTGTTGTGTCTTGACCTGACCGAATCCCAGGTCCCTCCCCTCCACCTTCAACAAAAAAGACCCAGGAAGGGGAGGAGCATGGAGGAGTCAGTGCTTGGGTTAATTTGGCAGGCTTCTGCGGCCCTCAGAACCCCCCCAGTCTTCTTGAGACCTATGCCTGCATGGCTACCAACAAAATGCAGGAAATGGAGGTGGGCCAACGCCTTTTGTGAGGAAGTGATATATATGGCCCTAAATATGGGGTTTATGGGCGAACTCACAAGCAAAACCCACCTGTGTGAGTTGGACCCTCCTCCTCCTCCATCTCCTCCACTTCCTGCCACAACTCCAACACCAGAGCCACAGCCTGGAAGTAAGCATGGAAGCAAGCGTGGAAGGAAGACAAGAGAGTGATGGCCTGGGTTCGGTCTGGTCTGGCAAAAGACGTAGGCGTAAGCCCACAGCCTAGGGACATATATGTCACCTGCTGCTTTTCCTGATCTCTCGGAGTCCTGGACCGGATTGTGCTCCCTATTAAATGGACTCCTCAGGCTCCCAATTTTGCCTATCAAATAGTTGATGGGGTACAAAGGCTTTGCTAATTTCACCAGTTTATCCAGCGATGCCTTCCTCTTTATTTTGTTATGACCCCTAATAAATGTATATTTTTTTCTTAAATCATTGGCTATGTGCTATAATTAAAAAAGGGCAGTTTGTTTGTGAGTAGGCAGGTACATTTTAAAAATACAATGTGAAATGAACAAGGGACACCAGCACCAACCAATCTCTTTGAGGTTAAAAAATACAAGATAATAATGGTGTTGTGGTAACTTGACACACAAAACGAGAAAAAATATTATGGAGATCACTTGAAAAAAAAAATAAAAACAGGAGATCTTGATTTAAAAAAAAAAAGGAGATTACTATAAACAAAAATTATAAACATTATTCTGGAGATCTGGCTAAAGAACAAAAAATATTATTCATGAGGTCACAAGAAATAATAAAGAAATCAGTTTGTCAGAACTCTCTGTGAATATCAGCAGCAAAACAACTTCATAATTCTAGCATTATAAAGAAGAAGAGAATGCGCTGCATGAAAGATTTCAAAATTTGCAGCGTGACGAATGTGCTATCTCCATTACAAACGTAGTTTTAACGTCACGTACTTGATTCAGAGCATGCATGGAATTTTGTGCGTCGGAATTGTCTACACATGCTTGGAGTTTACAACAACGGATTTTGTTGTCGGAAAATTTGAGAACCTGCTCTCAAATTTTTGTTGTCGGAAATTCCGACAAAAAATGTCCGATGGAGCCTACACACGGTCGGAATTTCCGACAACAAGCTCCCATCGAACATTTGTTGTCGAAATGTCCGATCGTGTGCATAAGTGTACTTAGCACAATGGTTAGTGGTCTGCATTGATGTCCAAAAAGCACTTAGGTCACGAGTTAAAATCCCAACCAACATTCCACCCACCTAAGGTAGCTGTGTGTGATTCTTCCAGCGAATAAAAAAAGAAAATAAAAAAGTAAACTAACACCCTGCGTGTTTACTAGTGTTTAATTGCACACAATAATATTTTCGAAAAATTACATACCATTGCATGCATTTGAAGAATTAATATTTTGGAATCAGCCATGCTGATGTGGCCTTGTCAATTAGGCCTAATTTCATCATATTCTGCTGATTACAATGTAAGCTTTAAGTAAGCTTTAAGTAAGTAAATCTTTGGGATTTGAACCAATAGTCTGAATGTTATGATTATTTCAAAAATTGGGTTTATGGGGTGGCAATTGGTGATTAGAGAAAATGAATACTTAGTTTGACATGTTCAATAGTTTACCTAGGCCATAGAAAAAATCATTGGCACCTGAAAATCAGCATTGGAACTGTTGAAAGCTTGCTGTTTTAGTTTTGGATTTACAATTTTTTCTCTATTTATTGACGTGCATGTGTGCAGAATAAAATGATTTTGTAGCCAAATAGATTTAATAGATTTGAAGGTGTTTTAATAATACTGTACATTCCACCTTATGGTTAGGTTTATCAGGAAGCTTCATTTTCATCTTAACCATTACATTAACTAGATTTACATTAGGAATTGTAAGTCTAACATGTGAGATTTAGAAGTAACTAGAACAAGATATGGGTCCACTGAGGCTCACAAACAATAAACACATGGTCAGACTGGACAAAGACACACAATTTGGAAACCCTGCTCACAAAAATACACATTTGAGGGCCAAAATGCAAAACTATTCAAGCAAACAGACAAAGCATTCATCAAACCACAGCCATAGTGGGCCATAGCGCGTTCTGCTGTGAGAGCCATGATTGGCCAAAAGCAGGGTGTCTTTGACCAATCATGGCTCGGGGGCAAGTCTATGCCCCACACTATGTAAGGCTGCTTACATAGCGGTCGTACATAGTGTAATGAATGAGAGCAGCAAAATGACATTTCTAGAGGAAAAAATGTCATTTAAAACTGCTCGCGGCTGTAATGTATTGCAGGACTCTGGCAATATAGATAAAAATCATTGAAAAAAAAACGCATGAGTTCCCCCCAGTCCATTACCAGGCCCTTCAGGTCTGGTAAGGATTTTAAGGGCAACCTGGCGCCAAAATAAAAAAAGTGGTGTGGGGGTCTCCCCAAAATCTATAACAGACCCTTATCAAAGCATGCAGGCTGCAGGAAAAGGGGGGGGGGGACGAGAGAACACCCCCCTCCTGAACTGTACCAGGTCACATGCCCTCAACATGGGGAGGGTGCATTGGGGTCCCCCCCAAAACACCTTTTCCCCATGTTGATGGGGACAAGGGCCTTATCCCCACAACCCTAGCCCGGTGGTTGTAGGGGTCTGCGGGCGGGGGGCTTATCGGAATCTAGAAGCCCCCTTTAAAAAGGGGCCCCCCAGATCCCGCCTATTTGAATGGAGTACATTGTACCGGGTGGTCCTGCCCTTGGTTATATAAGAGCTGTCATCGCGAAAAGGCTGCAGTCGGTGGGACGCTTCCCATCGAGGCAGAGTTTTTTCTTGTTTTTTTTTCGGTGCGTCAGCGCTGTGATTGAAGATGGATGGACATTGTGGGACACTTTAAAAAAAATAAATAAATAAAAGAATTATCAAAAACTGTCTCCTGTCATTTTTACTTTTTTTACACCTTTCTTGGTGAATGAGTAGGGGTACAATTTACCCGATACCCATTCACATGGGGGGGTGGTATCTGGTATAAGAGCCTGGTATTAATTTTTGGGGGGGCCCACGCCATTTTTTTTATTTTGGCACGGGGTTCCCCTTAATATCTGTACCAGACCTGGAGGGCCTGATATGGATTTTGGGGGGGACCCCCACGCCATTTTTTAAAATTTTCTATGATTTTTGCCGGGATCTGACAATACATTATAGCTGCAAGCAATTTTAGATGACATTTTTTCCTTTAGAAATGTCACTTTGCTGTGGTACTGTTATGAACATGGGAAAGATGTGCTACTTTACAGGCAGACTAAGGAGACCCCCCATGCACGATATTAAAAGGAATGTTTCAGTTTTATTGTTCCACTTTAAGCATTATTAAAATCACTGCTCCTGAAAAAACGTCTGTTTTTGAAACTTTTTTTTGTATTGATACATGTGCTCTGGGACAGTACCCAAGTCCCCAAACACTTCTTATGGCAATAACTTGCATATAAGCCTTTAAAATGAGCACTTTTCATTTTTCATGTTCGTGTCCCATAGACTTTAATAGTGTTCGCACAAATTTTTTGCCTATTCGTATCTTCTTTTGCGCACCGAACCAGGGGGTTTTCATCTCATCCCTAGTCATTAGCATCCAACATTAAAATATGGGTGCAGGATCACACCATACTTATACATCCATATCTGACACAAAACACAGTTATAGATTTGGTGTAAAACTCACACACTTGCTTTATTTATAATGTAATTTCTTCTGTTTCCATTATGCGAAACACGTCAGAAATGTAATAACTTGTGAAAAAGAAACTGTAACACCACAACAGAGGAAGAACATACAAACCTCTAGCCAGGTAGTGGTATATTTGAGATTTGAACCAATGAGCTTAGTGCTGCTAGGCAGACATGCTAACCAGTTTGCCACTGTGCAGAGTTTCCATCTCTGTGGTGTTAAACAGCCCTAAGTCCCTGGGGTGCAAAAAGTTAATCAATGCACATGTACCCTGGAAGTCCTGAGTGCCATTGAACCTGTTTCTGTGACACGCTATCTGTTTTTCTCAGGCTGGATATGGCTGATGACTGTCAGCATGCTGCTATAGGAGCCTCTCCAATTTTGGGGCTTTTTGCTTGGTAAAAGGCTGCAATTAGTGCTGGTGTGGAATTCACAAGGCTGCTTCTTGTCCTTCCCGATGGAATACATATAGCAAGATTTGCAGTAGTAGTCGAACCCTCCTACACCTAAATACTACATATCTTTAGGCATTTCCTTATAGGTGGTAGAATGACATTAGTCAGGAGTTATTTCTTGATTTATTCTGTGATATTTGGTGTTTATTGGTATGTGAGTTGGGGTGATCAGACTCAAGTGGTAGGTGCGTTTTCAATGAGTGCGTCAGTCCAAAACTATATTTTTTTAAGGGCAGCCCACTTTTATTTAAAAGCATTGAAAAGTTTATAAAGTATTGAAAAGTTCACAAAGACATCTTTAGCCCATGCAGGGGGTTCCACCATTAATGTATCCTGCACAATACGGATATTTCAGCCTCCTGGATTACTCCCTACCATACGGCTGCTTCAGGCCTCCAGCTTAGGCCTTAGGTCTGCTCCTCAGACCCAAAGGGTTCCTAGAGTTAAGCTCTCTTATAGCTTACTCGCGATCAGCTCCTTGTTGCTCTGTCACAGACACATCTTCCTCCTGCAGACATGTATACTCTGGCTGCCCCATACAGCCTCTGACTCCTGCAGAGGAATGGGAGTCCACCTGACTTCCATGCACAGACTTCCTGTCTGTTGGGTGGGGCCCTGAGCCATAGTCAGGCCATAACTAAATAGCCCAGCACACAGCTGTGCAATCAGCGTGCCTGTCCCTCCAAAATCTGGTTCAAACCAGCAATCTTCAAGGTACCCGGGATCCCACTGCCATAGAATGTAGAATAGTGGTGTTACCCTCTGAATTTTGGTAATGACATTTTGATTTGGATTTATGATGTTGGTACACATATTGCATAGTTGCCAACAGTCCTGATTTTCCCGGGACAATCCCGATTTTGGGACCCTTGTCCCGATTGGAGGCTGCCCCGAATCGGGATTTCCATCAGGAAAATCGGGAATGTTGGTTTTTTAATTTTTGGAGCAGCTGGCTCCAGCAAAATGGCCGCCGGCGCCGCCGCTAGATCTTCCCCCTAGTGTTCAGTGGAGAGAGGAAGGGGGCTCGATCCATGCAGCCAATGAATCGGCTTCTTTAGCTGCACGGATCGGCCCCTCCCCTCTCCACTGGACACAGGGCGCCGGTGTCTTGCCGAGAAAGTTCCCCAGCTATTCAGCTTCGTTCGGCTATTTCCGCCGGCTCGTACTGCGCAAGCCCTGCGCCTGCGCAGTACAGGGGGGTCCTTACTTGCCAAGGTGAACTTTCTCGGCAGAACACTGGCCGCTCCTGGAGTCCCTGGACGTGTGGTGGGGGGCGTTATGGGAGGGGAGGGTCTGCACTGGCACTGGCACTGATGGAGGGGGTGGTCTGCATTGAGGGGGCCCTGCACTAATAGAGGGGGGGTCTGCACTAATAGAGGGGGGTCTGCACTGATAGAGGGGGGTCTGCACTGATAGAGGGTGGTCTGCACTGAGAGGGGTCTGTACTAATAGAGGGGGGCTGCACTAAGGGGGGTCTGCACTAATAGAGGGGGGGTCTGCACTGAGGGGGGCCTGCACTAATAGAGGGGGGTCTGCACTGAAGGGGTTCTGCACTAATAGAGGGGGGTCTGCACTGATAGAGGGGGGTCTGCACTAATAGAGGGGGGCTGCTCTGAGGGGGTTCTGCACTAATAGAGGGGGTTCTGCACTAATAGAGGGAGGTTCTGCACTTATAGAGGGGGGTCTGCACTGAGGGGGGTCTGCACTAACAGAGGGGGGGCTGCACTAGGGGGGTCTGCACTAATAGAGGGGGGGCTGCACTGAGGGGGGTATGCACTAATAGAGGGGGGCTGCACAGATAAAGGGGGGGTCTGCACTGAGGGGGGTCTGCACTAATAGAGGGGGGTCTGCACTGAGGGGGTTCTGCGCTAATAGAGGGGGGTCTGCACTGAGGGGGGTCTGCACTTAAAGAGGGGGGTCTGCACTGATAGGGGGGCTGCACTGATAGAGGGGGTCTGCACTGTGGGGGTCTGCACTGATAGGGGGGGGGGTCTGCACTGATAGAGGGGGGGTCTGCACTGATAGAGGGGGGTCTACACTGATAGAGGGGAGTCTGCACTTATAGAGGGGGGTCTTCACTGATAAAGGGGGGTCTGCACTGAGGAGGTCTGCACTGATGGAGGGGGGTCTGCACTGAGGGGGGTCTGCACTGAGGGGGTCTGCACTGATGGAGGGGGGACTGCACTGAGGGGGTCTATACTGATAGATGGGGGGACCGCACTGAGGGGGGTCTGTATTGAGGGAGAGGGGTCTGTACTGAGGGGGGTCTAAACTGATGGAGGGGTCTGTACTAAGTGGGGGGGGGGTCTGTACTGAGGGAGGAGGATCTATACTGCTGGAGGGGCGGTCTGTACTTAGTGGGGGGGTCTTTACTGAGAAAGGGGGGCTGTACTGAAGGGGGACCATAGTTGGTGGAGGGGGGGTGACACCAATTTTTTTCCACACCGGGTAACACCAGCTGTAGTGACACCACTGGCTCTTGTCTCTGCAGCAATTTAACTTTAATGTACAGGAGGGGGGTTAACTATATACAGGAGGAGGGGGGTAACTATATACAGGAGGGGGGTTAGCTATATACAGGAGGAGGGGGGTTAGCTATATACAGGAGTAAGGGAGTTAACTATATACAGGAGGGAGGGGTTAGCTATATACAGGAGGAGGGGGGTTAGCTATATACAGGAGGAGGGGGTTAGCTATATAAAGGAGGAGGGGGGTTAACTATATACAGGAGGGGGAGGGTTAACTATATACAGGAGGGGGAGGGTTAACTATATACAGGAGGGGGGAGGGTTAACTATGTACAGGTGAGGGGAGGGTTAACTATATACAGGAGTGGGGTTAACTATTTGCAGGAGGGGGTTAACTATTTACAGGAGGGGGGTTAACTATGTACAGGAGGGGTTACTATGTACAGTGGGGGTAACTATGTACAGGGGGATACTATGTACAGGGGGGTAACTATGTACAGGGGGTAACTAGGGGGAGAGGGGAAACTATGTACAGGGGGAGGGAGTAACTATGTACAGGGGGGTAACTATGGCTCTGCCTGGGACACCTGGGATTTAAGGACTGAGGCTGGGAACACTGGTGTAAAGACTGACTCTGCTGGTGGCACCTGATGCAAGGAGGGACTCTGCTGGTGGCACCTGATGCAAGGAGGGACTCTGCTGGGGGCACCTGATGCAAGGAGGGACTCTGCCGGGGGCACCTGATACAAGGACAGACTCTGCTGGGGACACCTGATGCAAGGATGAACTCTGCTGGGGGCACCTGATGCAAGGAAGGACTCTGCTGGTGGCAGGCGACGTGGCTAGTGACACGCTCAGGGATCCCACTGATTCGGCTATGGTGAGTTGAATGATTTCTTTTTATATTACAATTTAATAATAGAAATAATGCACTTCAATCATCCCGACACCATAACAATCATGGTGCCGGGATGATTGAAGCGCTAACACCAGGTGTTTGGAGTATCTTTATCTGCTGATTGTTAAACTTTCTAGAATACAAATATTTCTATTGTTGTGTAGGATCTGGGCCTGCTGTCCCTCCATTCCTCTCTCCCCCTTTCCCTCTCCAGCCTTCATTCATCTCAGACTCTAACCACACCCCCTTTGAGCCATGCCCATTTAAGCCACGCCCACTATTTCACGTAAACCATGCCCATTTTTTGCTTCGCGCGCCACAGTTTTCTTTTTTATTGCTATGCCATGCCTACAAACGCATGACCCGCCCCCTTATACGGTTCCGCTTATAGCCAAAAAAGTGTCCCGCAAATTTTTTTTGCAATGTTGGCAACTATGATATTACATTGTTGTGGGGAAAATTCTGATCATTTGGAAATCCTAAACAACACACAATATTGTTACAAATTTTGCATCAGCAATGGTATTGTGTGTGGTTTGTGAAGACAGCTGTGGGAGTTTTGATTTAGATTTATGTGAGATGCAGAGCACAGAGTGCATGATCTACCATTTACTTATCTGATGTCAAAGGCTAAGTCTCTGAGCATGCTCAGTGTAACAAGAGGTATATCCCAAATGGCTATAGATCTATAGATATAGATACTGTATGTATATTGACAGATAGATAGATAGATAGATAGATAGATAAATAGATAGATAGATAGATAGATAGATAGATAGATAGATAGATAGATAGATAGATAGATAGATAGATAGATAGATAGATAGATAGATAGATATGGAGAGAGAGAGAAAAACATGAACACATTAAACATTACTAGCATTGTTTAAAAAAAGCAAAAAAAAAGCTAAATACAAACCCAGCAAGGACCATTTATTTTAGGAATTAAACACTTCTCCAAATTAAAGTATATGTCTTTGTGGAAGGAATGGTTGTACAATGAGAATCAATGGTTGAAATTGCATTTAAATATAAATATTAGCTATTATGCTAGTTTGCTAACTTTCTCGCACGCGAACGCATGTTTGGCATTCACGAATTTCGGAATTTACTATAGCGCGTGGTTAAAAATGAATGTGGGAATGATTGTGACTATTTTTATTGTCTGGGCATGCACACTTGCGCTAGTAAATAGTCGGAAAAACAGGGGGAATTTATCTCTTCTGTGACTTTCATTATATTTTTGTTTTCACATAAATTTTTGAAAAATGTTAAGTGCCGCTTCACATCAGCGTGCTCTGCGAGACAGCATGTGATTCGCACTGCACTGCAGTGCGAATCACATGCGATGTCCGTGCGATGCATTCGGACCAAACTCGTACAGGACCCTTTTTTTGGTCTGCACCAGAATCGGATCACATGGGTGTTCATGATTCATGTCCGAACTGTCAGTTCACAGTGCGATATGCGAGCTGAAATGGGGGTGTCATTAACAATGTATTGACACTCCTGGCAGTTCGCATAGGGCAGTGTGAACTGCTGTGCGAACCGGGTGTGATGCGGGAACCCGCAGTGGATTTGCAGGGTTCCCGCATCGCACAAGTGTGAACCGAGCCTATTTTATGTACAAACAATATACCACATGTTTAGGAACCATTTAATCTATGAGATCATGCTCTAAACATTATTTCCTTCCTTATTTCCAACTCCCATGCTCCTACCACAGGAACTGATTTAGACGATTGCTGATTTCCATGACCATTAGTAAATTCTCTTTCCCGACTATTTTTTCCTGCACGCTATAGTAAATGCCATTTCCGAGTAAATCTACCCGGTTTTAGCCAAATGTGACCATGTGTTCGCACATTCGCCGCGTAGGTGCTGTAGTAAATAAACCCCAGTGAGACAAGCTAAATTTATCTAGAATACAAAATTACAGCTCCACTGAACACAGTGAGCCAGCAATAAATCTAACTAATCCTAGTACCTATCTAAGAGGGCGCTACATTTCTTTCTATTGCACTTTGTTGGCTTCAGAATCCTGAAGCCAGCAGAGCAATATGCAGATTTTTTTTTTATAAAGCTACCTTTTAAATTATACCTCTTAATTTCTACAAATCGCAAACTTGACTTTTATAAATGCAATAATTACCCCTGCTGTTAAAAATAATGATGTTGGTATTGGCTGAGGCATTTAGTGACCATATGTTTGCACAAGGCCATCCTAGGTGCTTTAGGTACTCTGAGGCAGTAAAGCCAAACTTTCCTGGGAAACACAAGGGCTGCTATTGCCCTTGCTATCCCCTTCTGAAGGTACTGATTGTTTGACTTATATGTACTGAGCAATTTAGTTCAATAGAATTTGAGTCAATGACTTGGACCAAACATGCATATCATGAGAATTAAAGTTTGACACCCTTATTTGCATGCTTTTCCCATCTCATTTATAAAGGATCTCATTTATAACAGAGAACAGCTTTTGCAATCCACTCCTCTTTACACAAATCAGGTTAAAGTATGTAGCTGGTGGAGCTTCACAGAATTTAATCTCCTTAAAAGAGAAATATAGCCAAAGCTTTTTTGCCATACTTCTCTTGTGAGTACCAGGAGTACAATTAATTTTGTCCTCCTGTGACCCAGAGGCAGCTTATAGCAGAACATTGTGATCAGCTGATGGGGCACAGCTGTTCCAGACTCAGGATGCATCCCAACATTATTGTCGGGATCCACCATGCTGCTTGATTGACAGCTGGCTCCATCTTTCAGCGCATGGCTGGGAGTCAGAAGCTAGTTGCTCTCATCACCCCCCCCTAGCCTAGGGCCAACATTCACTGCTCTCCACTCAGAGCAGACTAAGAAATGAGCGATCACATGATCACTCTTAGATGTTGTTCCTGGTCTTAGAGCCGATGTGGGACAGCTGCAGCATCACACAGGTGAGTATGTATGTTTTTTTGTTTTTTTTTAAATCTCATACTTCTCCTTTAATAGCAAAAAGAAAGAGCTCCATGATTGGAGGAAAGACAGTCGCGTGGCTTTAACAGGTCACATGATCAGACTCTCTTTTCTGCTTTAATTTTTTCTTTATTAAACTATCTTTTTTCTCTGTTAAAAAAAAAAACAAAAACTATCTTTTAGTTCAGATGAGCTCTGCCAACTTTGCAGTGGTGAGTTAATTTGTAAAGCATGTTGTGCTTTATATATATATGTGTTTTTTCTTGCTTTACAGCAATGCAGAAATACTACTGAATGCTAAATGAGCTCCTTAGTGTCTGAGCTAACCATTTCAAGGCCAAAGCACCGATAAGTGGAAGAAGGAAAATAAAAGGGTTCTAATATATATATATATATATATATATATATATATATATATATATATATATATATATACAGTGGGGATAGAAAGTATTCAGACCCCCTTACATTTTTCACTCTTTGTTATATTGCAGCCATTTGCTAAAATCATTTAAGTTCATTTTTTTTCCTCATTAATGTACACACAGCACCCCATATTGACAGAAAAACACAGAATTGTTGACATTTTTGAAGATTTATTAAAAAAGAAAAACAGAAATATTACATGGTCCTAAGTATTCAGACCCTTTGCTTAGTATTTAGTAAAAGCATCCTTTTGATCTAATACAGCCATGAGTCTTTTTGGGAAAGATGCAACAAGTTTTTCACACCTGGATTTGGGGATCCTCTGCCATCCCTCCTTGCATATCCTCCTCAGTTCTGTCAGGTTGGATGGTAAACGTTGGTGGACAGCCATTTTTAGGTCTCTCTAGAGATGCTCAATTGGGTTTAAGTCAGGGCTCTGGCTGGGCCATTCAAGAACAGTCACGGAGTTGTTGTGAAGCCACTCCTTCGTTATTTTAGCTGTGTGCTTAGGGTTATTGTCTTGTTGGAAGGTAAACCTTCGGCCCAGTCTGAGGTCCTAAGCACTCTGGAGAAGGTTTTCATCCAGGATATCTGTCACGTACCTGATGGCGGAGCCCAGAATGTAGGGAGTAGCCTCTCGTGTGCCTCTGGCTCGAGAACCCCTGATAGAGAAAACAAGGACTCAAGAGCACAGGGGGCCACAAGTGCTTGGCAAGTGGCAAATGTGGAGCTGATCCGGACCTCTGGTGCAGCAGAAGGAGGGCTGGCAGGAACACTGGAACAGCTGACTGTGCAGAGAAGTACCGTAGCTGACAGGAGCTCAGAAACAGCAGACAGCCGGGAGGTGTTCTGTAGTTCAACTGGAGCACTGGAACAACTGATAGCAGGAAGATGAACCGGAACTCTGGCAGGAACACTGGAACAGCTGACTTGGGCAGAGAAGTACTGTAGCTGGCAGGAACTCAGGAACAGCAGGGAGGTGTTCTGTAGTTCAACTGGAGCACTGGAACAACTGATAGCAGGAAGATGAACTGGAACTCTGGCAGGAACACTGGAACAGCTGACTTGAGAAGTACCGTAGCTGGCAGGAACTCAGGAACAACAGGCAGCAGGGAGGTGTTCTGTAGTTCAACTGGAACACTAGCGAGGTCAGACAGGCCGGGTCAACACTGGCGGGCAGAGCAGGTACCAGACAGAGGCAGAAGAGTAGTCAGAGCACTGACCGGGTCGGCAACAGACAGACAGCAAACAACCGTAGGATGAGGCAGGAGAATAGTCAAACAAGCCGAGGTCGGGGACTGGTAGCGAACAGGAGTAGTCAGGAGCAGGCCGGGTAACAGGAATCAGGTAGACAGGTATACTGATAGCTTAGGGTCACAGGGAATGCTATAGAGCGGACAGCAAGAAAACATGCTGACAGGCTCCTTTAAATAAGTTCATTGGCGCCAACACTGTCACACTGCATGTCCGCGCACGCCCGAGTACCAATCGTACGTGCCCGCTTGCACCACCCACCTACACTTGTTCGTGCTAGCGTGCCTCCGCATGCGTTAGTTTGTGCTAGCGCGCACCCGCACACGTCCACCGGTTCTAACAACAGAAGTTCTGTGCCCCGATCCTCCGCCCACAACCGTGCTAACAGGACGTCTTTCATGACAATATCCCTGTACTTGGCTGCATTCATCTTTCCCTTGATTGCAACCAGTCGTCCTGTCCCTGCAGTTGAAAAACACCCCCACAGCATGATACTGCCACCAGCATGCTTCACTGTTGGGACTATATTGGACAGGTGATGAGCAGTGCCTGGTTTTCTCCACACATACCACTTAGAATTAAGGCCAAAAAGTTCTATCTTGGTCTCATCAGACCAGAGAATCTTTTTTCTCACCATCTTGGAGTCCTTCAGGTGTTTTTTAGCAAACTCCATGCAGGCTTTCATGTGTCTTGCACTGAGGAGAGGCTTCCATCGGGCTACTCTGCCATAAAGCCCCGACTGGTGGAGGGCTCCAGTGATGGTTGACTATCTACAACTTTCTCCCATCTCCCGACTGCATCTCTGGAGCTCAGCCACAGTGATCTTTGGGTTCTTCTTTACCTCTCTCACCAAGGCTCTTCTCCCCCGATAGCTCAGTTTGGCCGGACGGCCAGTTCTAGGAAGGGTTCTGGTCGTCCCAAACGTCTTCCATTTAAGGATTATGGAAACCACTGTGCTCTTAGGAACCTTAAGTGCAGCAGAAATTTTTTTGTAACCTTGGCCAGATCTGTGCATTGCCACAATTCTGTCTCTGAGCTCTTCAGGCAGTTCCTTTGACCTCATGATTCTCATTTGCTCTGACATGCACTGTGAGCTGTAAGGTCTTATATAGACAGGTGTGTGGCTTTCCTAATCAAGTCCAATCAGTATAATCAAACACAGCTGGACTCAAATGAAGGTGTAGAACCTTCTTAAGGATGATCAGAAGAAATGGACAGCACCTGAGTTAAATATCTGAGTGTCACAGCAAAGGGTCTGAATACTTAGGACCATGTGATATTTCAGTTTTTCTTTTTTAACCACTTGCCGACCGCCTACCGCATATATACTGCGGCAGAATGGCACGGGCAGGCAAAATCACGTACCCATACGTGATCTGCCTCCCGCGGGCGGGGGGTCCGATCGGACCCCCCCCCGGTGCCATCGGCGGTCGGCATCTGACTGGGAGCGTCGGGAGGCGAGGGGGAGACCATCCGATCGTGGCCCCCCCCTCGCGATCGCTCCCAGCCAATAGGAATCCTCCTCTGCCTGTGTGTCGTTTCACACAGGCAGAGGATGTGATGTCATCTCTCCCCGGTCTGGCAGTTTCCGTTCCAGCGCCGAGGAGAGATGACAAGTGAGTGCACAACACACACACACACACAGTAGAACATGCCAGGCATATTTACACCCCCGATCCCCCCCCCGATCGCCCCCCGATCCCCCCCCAATCACCCCCCCCCCCTGTCACAAACTGACATTAGCAGTATTTTTTTTTTTTTTTTTTTTTTTTTTCTGATTACTGCATAGTGTCAGTTTGTGACAGTTAGTGTTAGGGCAGTTAGTGTTAGGCCCCCTTTAGGTCTAGGACACCCCCCTAACCCCCCCTAATAAAGTTTTAACCCCTTGATCACCCCCCCTCACCAGTGTCGCTAAGCGATCATTTTTCTGATCGCTGTATTAGTGTCGCTGGTGACGCTAGTTAGGAACGTAAATATTTAGATTCGCCGTCAGTGTTTTATAGCGTCAGGGACCCCCATATACTATCTAATAAATGTTTTAACCCCTTGATTGCCCCCTAGTTAACCCTTTCACCACTGATCACTGTATAACTGTTACGGGTGACGCTGGTTAGTTTGTTTATTTTTTATAGTGTCAGGGCACCCGCCGTTTATTACCGAATAAAGGTTTAGCCCCCTGATCGCCCGGCGGTGATATGCGTCGCCCCAGGCAGCGTCAGATTAGCGCCAGTACCGCTAACACCCACGCACGCAGCATGCGCCTCCCTTAGTGGTATAGTATCTCAACGGATCAATATCTGATCCGATCAGATCTATACTAGCGTCCCCAGCAGTTTAGGGTTCCCGAAAACGCAGTGTTAGCGGGATCAGCCCAGATACCCGCTAGCACCTGCGTTTTGCCCCTCCGCCCAGCCCAGCCCAGCCCACCCAAGTGCAGTATCGATCGATCACTGTCACTTACAAAACACTAAACGCATAACTGCAGCGTTCGCAGAGTCAGGCCTGATCCCTGCGATCGCTAACAGTTTTTTTGGTAGCGTTTTGGTGAACTGGCAAGCACCAGCCCCAGGCAGCGTCAGGTTAGCGCCAGTACCGCTAACACCCACGCACGCACCGTATACCTCCCTTAGTGGTATAGTATCTGAACGGATCAATATCTGATCCGATCAGATCTATACTAGCGTCCCCAGCAGTTTAGGGTTCCCAAAAACGCAGGGTTAGCGGGATCAGCCCAGATACCTGCTAGCACCTGCGTTTTGCCCCTCCGCCCGGCCCAGCCCACCCAAGTGCAGTATCGATCGATCACTGTCACTTACAAAACACTAAACGCATAACTGCAGCGTTCGCAGAGTCAGGCCTGATCCCTGCGATCGCTAACAGTTTTTTTGGTAGTATTTTGGTGAACTGGCAAGCACCAGCCCCAGGCAGCGTCAGATTAGCGCCAGTACCGCTAACACCCACGCACGCACCGTACACCTCCCTTAGTGGTATAGTATCTGATCGCATCAATATCTGATCCGATCTGATCTATACTAGCGTCCCCAGCAGTTTAGGGTTCCCAAAAACGCAGTGTTAGCGGGATCAGCCCAGATACCTGCTAGCACCTGCGTTTTGCCCCTCCGCCCGGCCCGGCCCAGCCCACCCAAGTGCAGTATCGATCGATCACTGTCACTTACAAAACACTAAACGCATAACTGCAGCGTTCGCAGAGTCAGGCCGGATCCCTGTGATCGCTAACAGTTTTTTTTGTAGCGTTTTGGTGAACTGGCAAGCGCCAGCGGCCTAGTACACCCCGGTCGTAGTCAAACCAGCACTGCAGTAACACTTGGTGACGTGGCGAGTCCCATAAGTGCAGTTCAAGCTGGTGAGGTGGCAAGCACAAGTAGTGTACCGCTGCCACCAAAAAGACAAACACAGGCCCGTCGTGCCCATAGTGCCCTTCCTGCTGCATTCGCCAATCCTAATTGGGAACCCACCGCTTCTGCAGCGCCCGTACTTCCCCCATTCACATCCCCAACCAAATGCAGTCGGCTGCATGAGAGGCATTTTTATGTCCTCCCGAGTACCCCTACCCAACGAACCCCCCAAAAAAGATGTTGTGTCTGCAGCAAGCGCGGATATAGACGTGACACCCGCTATTATTGTCCCTCCTGTCCTGACAATCCTGGTCTTTGCATTGGTGAATGTTTTGAACGCTACCATGCACTAGTTGACTATTAGCGTAGGGTACAGCATTGCACAGACTAGGCACACTTTCACAGGGTCTCCCGAGATGCCATCGCATTTTGAGAGACCCGAACCTGGAACCGGTTACAGTTATAAAAGTTAGTTACAAAAAAAAGTGTAAAAAAAAAAAAAAAAAAAACACAAACAAAAATATAAAATAAAAATAGTTGTCGTTTTATTGTTCTCTCTCTCTCTATTCTCTCTCTATTGTTCTGCTCTTTTTTACTGTATTCTATTCTGCAATGTTTTATTGTTGTTATGTTTTATCACGTTTGCTTTTCAGGTATGTAATTATTTATACTTTACTGTTTACTGTGTATTATTGTTAACCATTTTTTTGTCTTCAGGTATGCCATTCACGACTTTGAGTGGTTATACCAGAATGATGCCTGCAGGTTTAGGTATCATCTTGGTATCATTCTTTTCAGCCAGCGGTCGGCTTTCATGTAAAAGCAATCCTAGTGGCTAATTAGCCTCTAGACTGCTTTTACAAGCAGTGGGAGGGAATGCCCCCCCCCCCCAACATCTTCCGTGTTTTTCTCTGGCTCTCCTGTCTCAACAGGGAACCTGAGAATGCAGCCGGTGATTCAGCCAGCTGACCATAGAGCTGATCAGAGACCAGAGTGGCTCCAAACATCTCTATGACCTAAGAAACCGGAAGCTACGAGCATTTTATGACGTAGATTTCGCCGGATGTAAACAGCGCCATTGGGAAATTGGGAAAGCATTTTATCACACCGATCTTGGTGTGATCAGATGCTTTGAGGGCAGAGGAGAAATCTAGGGTCTAATAGACCCCAATTTTTGCAAAAAAGAGTACCTGTCACTACCTATTGCTATCATAGGGGATATTTACATTCCCTGAGATAACAATAAAAATGATTTAAAAAAAAAAAAAATGAAAGGAACAGTTTAAAAATAAGATAAAAAAATAATAATAATAAAGAAAAAAAAAAAAAAAAAAAAAAAAGCACCCCTGTCCCCCCTGCTCTCGCGCTAAGGTGAACGCAAGCGTTGGTCTGGCGTCAAATGTAAACAGCAATTGCACCATGCATGTGAGGTATCGCCGCGAAGGTCAGATCGAGGGCAGTAAGTTTAGCAGTAGACCTCCTCTGTAAATCTAAAGTGGTAACCTGTAAAGGCTTTTAAAGGCTTTTAAAAATGTATTTAGTTTGTCGCCACTGCACGTTTGTGCGCAATTTTAAAGCATGTCATGTTTGGTATCCATGTACTCGGCCTAAGATCATCTTTTTTATTTCATCAAACATTTGGGCAATATAGTGTGTTTTAGTGCATTAAAATGTAAAAAAGTGTGTTTTTTCCCCAAAAAATGCGTTTGAAAAATCGCTGCGCAAATACTGTGTGAAAAAAAAAAATGAAACACCCACCATTTTAATCTGTAGGGCATTTGCTTTAAAAAAATATATAATGTTTGGGGGTTCAAAGTAATTTTCTTGCAAAAAAAAATTATTTTTTTATGTAAACAATAAGTGTCAGAAAGGGCTTTGTCTTCAAGTGGTTAGAAGAGTGGGTGATGTGTGACATAAGCTTCTAGATGTTGTGCATAAAATGCCAGGACAGTTCAAAACCCCCCCAAATGACCCCATTTTGGAAAGTAGACACCCCAAGCTATTTGCTGAGAGTCATGTTGAGTCCATGGAATAATTTATATTGTGACACAAGTTGCGGGAAAGAGACAATTTTTTATTTTTTTTATTTTTTTTTGCGCAAAGTTGTCACTAAATGATATATTGCTCAAACATGCCATGGGAATATGTGAAATTACACCCCAAAATACATTCTGTTGCTTCTCCTGAGTACGGGGATACCACATGTGTGGGACTTTTTGGGAGCCTAGCCGCGTACGGGACCCCGAAAACCAAGCACCGCCTTCAGGCTTTCTAAGGCCGTAAATTTTTGATTTCACTCTTCACTGCCTATCACAGTTTCGGAGGCCATGGAATGCCCAGGTGGCACAAACCCCCCCCCAAATGACCCCATTTTGGAAAGTAGACACCCCAAGCTATTTGATGAGAGGTATAGTGAGTATTTTGCAGACCTCACTTTTTGTCACAAAGTTTTGAAAATTGAAAAAAGAAAAAAAAAAATTTTTTTTCTCGTCTTTCTTTATTTTCAAAAACAAATGAGAGCTGCAAAATACTCACCATGCCTCTCAGCAAATAGCTTGGGGTGTCTGCTTTCCAAAATGGGGTCCTTTGGGGGGGGTTTGTGCCACCTGGGCATTCCATGGCCTCCGAAACTGTGATAGGCAGTGAGGAGTAAAATCAAAAATGTACGCCCTTAGAAATCCTGAAGGCGGTGCTTGGTTTTCGGGGTCCCGTACGCGGCTAGGCTCCTAAAAAGTCCCACACATGTGGTATCCCCGTACTCAGGAGAAGCAGCTAAATGTATTTTGGGGTGCAATTCCACATATGCCCATGGCCTGTGTGAGCAATATATCATTTAGTGACAACTTTGTGCAAAAAAAAAAAAAAAAAAAAAAAATTTGTCACTTTCCCGCAACTTGTGTCAAAATATAAAACATTCCATGGACTCAACATGCCTCAAAGCAAATAGCTTGGGGTGTCTACTTTCCAAAATGGGGTCATTTGGGGGGGTTTTATGTCATCTGGGCATTTTATGGCCTTCAAAACTGTGATAGGTAGTGAGGAGTAAAATCAAAAATGTACGCCCTTAGAAATCCTGAAGGCGGTGCTTGGTTTTCGGGGCCCCGTACGCGGCTAGGCTCCCAAAAAGTCCCACACATGTGGTATCCCCGTACTCAGGAGAAGCAGCTAAATGTATTTTGGGGTGCAATTCCACATATGCCCATGGCCTGTGTGAGCAATATATCATTTAGTGACAACTTTTTGTAATTTTTTTTTTTTTTTTTTTTTTTTGTCATTATTCAATCACTTGGGACAAAAAAAATGAATATTCAATGGGCTCAACATGCCTCTCAGCAAATTCCTTGGGGTGTCTACTTTCCAAAATGGGGTCATTTGTGGGGGTTTTGTACTGCCCTGCCATTTTAGCACCTCAAGAATCGACATAGGCAGTCATAAATTAAAGGCTGTGTAAATTCCAGAAAATGTACCCTAGTTTGTAGACGCTATAACTTTTGCGCAAACCAATAAATATACACTTATTGACATTTTTTTTACCAAAGACATGTGGCCGAATACATTTTGGCCTAAATGTATGACTAAAATTGAGTTTATTGGATTTTTTTTAGAACAAAAAGTAGAAAATATCATTTTTTTTCAAAATTTTCGGTCTTTTTCCGTGTATAGCGCAAAAAATAAAAACGGCAGAGGTGATCAAATACCATCAAAAGAAAGCTCTATTTGTGGGAAGAAAAGGACGCAAATTTCGTTTGGGTACAGCATTGCATGACCGCGCAATTAGCAGTTAAAGCGACGCAGTGCCGAATTGTAAAAAGTGCTCTGGTCAGGAAGGGGGTAAAACCTTCCGGGGCTGAAGTGGTTAATAAATCTGCAAAAATGTCAACAATTCCTGTGTTTTTCTGTCAATATGGGGTGCTGTGTGTACATTAATAAGAAAAAAAAAATGAACTTAAATGATTTTAGCAAATGGCTGCAATATAACAAAGAGTGAAAAATGGGAGGTCTGAATACTTTCCGTCCCCACTGTATATAGTATGAATACTTGTTTCCTCAAGCAAATTTAACTTGAGAACTTATACATTCTCTTTGTTCTCATAAGATTTTTTTCCAGCTGTCAGATGAATTTAGGAAATTTTAATATATATCTCTCATTAATTTAACAGTATCTGTAAATAGACACGGCAGATAGCATGCGCATATATTCACTTGATGCTTGCTTCAACACGTTATCCAACTCTTGGGGGCTTATTCTTGTATTTCATTTATTTACCTTACTTAGAAAGTAAGGACCCCACAACTCCCTGGGTACCTGGAAACAGCCAAGGAGGAAAAGATTTTCTGCTTTCATACCTCAGTAGCACAGAGAGATTACATCTGATGAGGTAGATGTACCTGGGCAAGTGATCTGCAGCCAGGCAAGCTGCGCCCCACTGTCAGAACTGGTCTGTAGGCAACTGAGCCAGAGACCAATAGCATCCAAATTCTCTGGAAGACCCAGCTACTGTGGGTGCCCCTCCCCAACTGCTAACAGATCACCCTAGTTCCGGTGGGGTGGCCTTTTGTCCTTGAGCCTTGAATTCATAAAGCTGTTCACCTGTATTACTAGAGCTATCCTGGAGTTCACGGAGAGGAACGCTGTCTATAGGGATAATCACAAGTAGCTGTTTGTGTTCTGAATTATTTCTTTTGCGGTCATTTTGAGTTTTTGAACATGCAATGAAGTATGACAGTTCTGTTCATGTAGTATGACTTTGATGCAATTTTACACTCTTTTGCTCTCAAGTGGCATCAAAGTCTTCTAAAAGTCTCATTACAGTTAAAAGATAGGGTTAAGGGCTAGGGTTAGGGTTAAATGTTACAGTTAAGGGTTTGGGTAATCGGTAATCATTAGGTTTAAGGTTAGCGGTAATTGTTAGGGTTATTATTCTAACCATAGCATATACCACTAACCCTAACAATTACCTCTTTCCTCAACCTTTACTCTATCTCTAACCCTGATGCAGCGTACACACGAGCTGACTTTTCGACCGGACTGGTCCGACGGACCGAGTCCTGCGGACAATCCGATCGTGTGTGGGCTTCATCGGACCTTCAGCGGACTTTTGCAGTCGAAAATCTGACGGACTTTAGATTTGAAACATGCTTCAAATCTTTCCGACGGACTCGAGTCTGGTCGAAAAATCCGCTCGTCTGTATGCTAGTCCCACGGACGAAAACCCACACTAGGGCAGCTATTAGCTACTGGCTATCAACTTCCTTATTTTAGTCCCGTCGTACGTCATCACGTACGAATCTGTCGGACTTTGGTGTGATCGTGTGTAGGCAAGTCCGTTCGTCCAAAAGTCCGTCGGAAGTCCGTCAAAAGTCTGACGAATGGCTGCGGGACTTTTGTTGCCGAAAAGTCTGCTCGTGTGTACGCGGCCTTACTCTAACCCTAACCCTAGCCCTTAAAGTGATACTAAAGTCTCAGTTTTTCTTTGTTAAAAATAATAAACAATTTCATACTTACCTGCTCTGTGCAGTGGTTTTGCACAGAGCAGCCCCAATACTCTTCTTCTCGGGTCCCTCTTCGGTGCTCCTGGCTCCTCCCTCCTGTTGGGTGCCCCCACAGAAAGCAACTTGCTATGGGGCACTTGAGCCGAGCCACAGCTCCTTGTGTCTATTCAGACAGGGAGCTGCGGGTCGCCCCATCCCCTAGCTTTGTCAAACTTACCTGAACCCCCAATACTTACCTGAACCCCCTCTTGATCCAGTGATGTTGCACAAGAGACTCATGACTGCCCAGGACTCCCCTCCTCCTTGGCTGAGACAGCAGCAAAGCGCCATTGGCTCCTGCTGCTGTCACTCAAAGTCACTCAGTGCTGAGTGTGCTCTGCTGTGTTCAAATCATTCACCAGAAATCAGGAATGATTAGAACACAGCAGAGCACACTCAGCACTGGAATTACTTTGAATACACAAAATATTTCTTTCAATCAGATCACAGATTTATATATTTCAGGACTATATTTATTCACTACTTAATAACTCTCTTTTGTACATCACCACAAAGCAGAGCACACCATTTTTTGTTTTTTATTGCCCTATCGGCATACTTACTGTGTAGAGGTGGGGGGGTGGGGGGAGAGCAGAGGACTGTGTGGATGCTGGTCGAGAAGGATGGGAATTGGTCCGTGGTGACACTGGGCAGGGGAGCACTATGGTAATGAAACACGATGGTGACATATATCTATATCTATATAGATATAGATATATAGATATATATCTATATATAGGCTGGTGCTGGACTACAGCAATATGGAGGAGACTTTGACTTTTATTCTTCTCCGAGATCCTGATGTTATGTTACACCAGTCTCCTCTGGCCAGCAGGGAGAGAGCTAAGGCTAAGCCAATAGACTTCTATGCAGAGCGCTGAGAATCCTGGCAGTTGTAGTTTGAGATGGCAGCCATATGCTTACCCTCTGCTTCCCACCATGGATCACAGGAGGCTTTCGGGGAGAGACTGAGGAGGCCTCCCTTCTACAGTGAGAGGTCACTGCAGCATCCCAGGGACTACTGAGGGGGCTATTTGCACTTTGCTGATACTGCTAGCTGGGACTAAGCCACTGAGAGCAGGCCACCAAGTGTATCCAATCCATACCACACCCACACTGCACTATATACCGCACTTATTCCAAACCTAGAATGCACCTATGCCAACCCTATACCACATTATACCAAACCTTTACCGCATATGAGCCACATCTACATTGCACCTGTGCCGAGACTATACCTATATTGCATGCAGGTTAACTGGGACTGTGGTTAAGTGCAAAGATGCTCCTAAGGGGCCCCAACAATAGCCAGCAGAAGAATATCTCAAAGGACTGCCTCTCCCATATTAATTATTCTGCAAGCCCCCTTTATTACTCTGTTCCCTTTACTACTATCTTCCTTTTCTTTTAGACACTGCATACCCAGTTTGTCTGGGAGTAGCATCACCACCACAAATGCGCTCTGGCAGTATAGTTCCAGCACCTTGTAGATTAAACTTTGTTACTACTCATTGCTGCACGTAAGGTGTCCTTGTTACTGTTTATATTGATCTGCATGAAAGATGTCATCTTATGCCTAGTCCTTACTGTTAATCACATTTTATGTTCAATTGTCTTCATTGCAATTGTTAATCCATTTTATGCTTACCTATTTACCAACCATATTGGGTGACAATATATTACGTTTGTCTTTATTATTGGATACTAAGTATTACTTTCAGTGATTTTCTGTGATATTGTATGTTTGTAAGATTGAGGCAAAGAACAGGGGACCCATCCTATCCAGTGGCTCCTACAGGGGTAGTGATATAAAATATATAAATATATAGATACATATATATCGATATATATATAGATTTATATATATATATATGTATATATATCTATGTATATAGTCAAGACATTGACAAGGTTAGAAATAATGATTTGTATTTGAAATAACATTGTTTTTACATCAAACTTTGCTTTCATCAAAGAATCCTCCTTTTGCAGCAATTACAGCATTGCACACCTTTGGCATCCGTCCACAACACTTTTTTCCAGTCTTCCTCTGTCCAATGTCTGTGTTCTTTTGCCCATCTTAATCTTTTTCTTTTATTGGCCAGTCTCAGATATGGCTTTTTCTTTGCCACTCTGCCCTGAAGCCCAAAATCCCGCAGCCGCCTCTTCACTGTAGATGTTGACACTGGTGTTTTGCGGGTACTATTTAATGAAGATGCCAGTTGGGGACCTGTGAGGCGTCTGTTTCTCAAACTAGAGACTCTAATGTGCTTATCTTCTTGCTTAGTTGTGCAACGCGGCCTCCCACTTCTTTTTCTACTCTGGTTAGAGCCTGTTTGTGCTGTCCTCTGAAGGGAGTAGTACACACCGTTGTAGGAAATCTTCAATTTCTTTGCAATTTCTCGCATGGAATAGCCTTCATTTCTAAGAACAAGAATAGACTGTCGAGTTTCAGATGAAAGTTCTCTTTTTCTGGCCATTTTGAGCGTTTAATTGACCCCACAAATGTGATGCTCCAGAAACTCAATCTGCTCACAGGAAGGTCAGTTTTGTAGCTTCTGGAAGGAGCTAGACTGTTTTTAGATGTGTGAACATGATTGCACAAGGGTTTGCTAATCATCAATTAGCCTTCTGAGCCAATGAGCAAACACATTGTACCATTAGAACACTGGAGTGATAGTTGCTGGAAATGGGCCTCTATACACCTATGTAGATATTGCACCAAAAACTAGACATTTGCAGTTAGAATAGTCATTTACCACATTAGCAATGTATAGAGTATATTTGTTTAAAGTTAGGACTAGTTTAAAGTTAGCTTCATTTAAAAGTACAGTGCTTTTCCTTCAAAAATAAGGACATTTCAATGTGACCCCAAACTTTTGAACGGTAGTGTATATCTATATATATAGATCTATCTATCTATCTATCTATCTATCTATCTATCTATCTATCTATCTATCTATCTATCTATATATATATATATATATATATATATATATATATAGATAGATAGATATATATATATATAGATAGATAGATAGATATATATATATATATATATATATATATATATATATATATATATATATATATATATATATATGTATATATATATATATATATATATATATGTATATATATATATATATATATATATATATACACATACACAGTATATAGACCATATACAGTACATATAGTAAGACCCACCCATTCCACTGGAAAAAAACATAGGTACCACAAAACGACATCAAACAATAACATATTAGAAAACTGACTTTTTCTTAAATAAAACACCAGCAGACTTGCATACAGATCTGCATGATTTTTGTGTGAATCAGTACAGATAAAATCAGATTGTTATATTACTATATAATGATCCTTTTCATCATCATCATCATCATCATCATCATAATATCATTATTTATTAATACATTTTTTTAAATTATTTATTTAATTAATTATTTATTATCATTTTTAAGAATGATTCTTTAGTAATAAGAACACACCAGAACGACATTGTAGGTTAAGGCAAAAGTGGTTTAGATGATAATAACATTATAACTTGAAGGACACTTTTGAAGGGCGGGTCCACTCAAAACTGAATTTCAGTTATGGGTAAATGCGGGCAGGATGTTGATGTCATTGTATCTAGGCAAACATAAGTTTCCAGCTTTGGACAACTCACTTCTAAAAGTAAAGTCTATATTCACACTGAAGTGTGAGAAAGAGTTATCAAGAATCAGACATTAAAAAATAGCTGACAGACAAATGTATCTTTGTTTTAGGGTCTTGTATGTCGCAATGCCTTCAAAAAATGCAAGGTTGAGGGATCATCATCAGCATTCAGACTTTATAAAGAATGCAACAAGAAATGTAAAGGTGCGATAAGGACGGCTAAGATAGAACATGAAAGACAGCGGAGGAGAGCAAAAAAAATCCCAAGAAATTCTTTAAGTATGTAAACAGTAAAGAAGAGAGGACAGACCATATTGGCCCCATAAAGAATGAGGAAGGACATCTGGTTACAAAGGATGGGGAGATGGCGAAGGTATTGAATTTATTCTTCTCCTCAGTCTTCACGAGAGAATCCGGGGGGCTTTAGTAACCAAAACTGCAGTGTTTATCCTCATGACACATCACAGGAAGCACCTCTATGGTTAACAGAGGACAGAATTAAAATTAGACTTGGGAAACTTAACATTAATAAATCACCTGGACCAGATGGCTTGCACCCGAGGGTACTTAGGGACATCAGTCAAGTAATTGCCAGACCATTGTTCCTAATTTTTACTGACAGTCTACTGACTGGAATGGTACCAGCTGATTGGAGAAAAGCCAATGTAGCACCTATATTTAAAAAGACCCCAAAATACATCCCTGGGAATTACAGACCAGTTAGCCTAACATCAATAGTATGTAAACTCTTGGAGTGGATGATAAGGGACTATATATAAGATTTTAGTAATGACAACGGTATCATTAGCAGTAATCAGCATGGATTCATGAAGAATCGTTCTTGCCAAACCAATCTATTAACCTTCTATGAGGAGGTGAGTTGCCATCAAGATAAAGGAAGGCCCGTAGACGTGGTGTATCTGGATTTTGCAAAAGCATTTGACACAGTTCCCCATAAACGTTTACTGTACAAAATAAGGTCCGTTGGCATGGACCATAGGGTGAGTACATGGATTGAAAACTGTCTACAAGGGCGAGTTCAGAGGGTGGTAATAAATGGGTAGTACTCGGAATGGTCAGGGGTGGGTAGTGGGGTCCCCCAGGGTTCTGTGCTGTGACCAATACTATTTAATTTGTTCATAAACTACCTGGAGGATGGGGTAAACAGTTCAATCTCTGTATTTGCGGATGATACTAAGCTAAGCAGGGCAATAACTTCTCCGCAGGATGTGGAAACCTTGCAAAAAGATCTGAACAAAATAATGGGGTGGGCAACTACATGGCAAATGAGGTTCAATGTAGAAAAATGTAAAATAATGCATTTGGGTGGCAAAAATATGAATGCAATCTATACACTGGGGGGAGAACCTCTGGGGGAATCTAGGATAGAAAAGGACCTGGGGGTCCTTGTAGGTGATAGGCTCAACAATGGCATGCAATGCCAAGCTGCTGCTAACAAAGCAAACAGAATATTGGCATGCATTAAAAGGGGGATCAACTCCAGAGATAAAACAATAATTCTCCCGCTCTACAAGACTCTGGTCCGGCCGCACCTAGAGTATGCTGCCCAGTTCTGGGCACCAGTCCTCAGGAAGGATGTACTGGAAATGGAGCGAGTACAAAGAAGGGCAACAAAGCTAATAAAGGGTCTGGAGGATATTAGTTGTGAGGAAAGGTTGCGAGCACTGAACTTCTTCTCTCTGGAGAAGAGACGCTTGAGAGGGGATATGATTTCAATATACAAATACCATACTGGTGACCCTACAATAGGGATAAAACTTTTTCGCAGAAGGGAGTTTACATAGTTGCCACTATGTAGAGGGTTCTTTACTGTAAGAGCGGCAAGGATGTGTCCATTGGAAAGACCATCAGACCTTTGATGCCGAAAAGTCCGCCCGTGTGTACACGGCAAAAGGGCATACATTTTTGATTTCACTCCTCACTACCTATCACAGTTTCGAAGGCCAAGATATCACAACCCCCCCCCCCAAATGACCCCATTTTGGAAAGTAGACACCCCAAGCTATTTGCTGAGAGGCATGGTGAGATTTTGCAGCTCTCATTTGTTTTTGAAAATGAAGAAAGAAAAGAAAAATGTATTTTTTTTTCTTTTTTTCAATTTTCAAAACTTCCTGACAAAAAGCTAGGTCTGCAAAATACTCACCATACCTCTCAGCAAATAGCTTGGGGTGTCTACTTTCCAAAATTGGGTCATTTGGGGGGGGGGGGTTGTGTTATCTGGGCATTCCATGGCCTCCGAAACGGTGATAGGCAGTGAGGAGTGAAATCAAAAATTTACACCCTTAGAAAGCCTGAAGGCAGTGCTTGGTTTTCGGGGTCCCGTATACGGCTAGGCTCCCAAAAAGACTCACACATGTGGTATCCCCGTACTCAGGAGAAGCAACAGAATGGCAAAGAAGGGTAAAAGAAGGACAACAAAGCTAATAAAGAAGGAAAACAAAGCTAATAAAGGGTCTGGAGGATATTAGTTATGAGGAAAGGTTGCGAGCACTGAACTTATTCTCTCTGGAGAGAATGCTTGAGAGGGGATATGATTTCAACATACAAATACCATACTGGTGACCCCATAATAGGGATAGAAATTTTTTGCAGAAGGGAGTTTAACAAGACTCGTGACCACTACGTAGAGGGTTCTGTACTGTAAGAGCGGCAAGGATGTGGAATTCCCTTCCACAGGCGGTGGTCTCAGCGGGGAGCATCAATTTTTTCAAGAAACTATTAGATAAGCACCTGAACGACCGCAACATACAGGGATATACAATAAAATACTGACACATAATCACACACATGGGTTTGACTTGATGGACGTGTGTCTTTTTTCAACCTCACCTACTATGCAATGGCCACAGGTTAAGTGGGTTCTGGTAGAAACTGGTTGTGAAAATGTGTCTTCAGACAAAATCAGCTGTCAGCATCCAATGATCTATGATACTAGTTTAACCACTTCAGTCCCGGACCATTTGGCAGCTCAATTACTTTTTACAATTTGGCACTGCGCTGTTTTAACTGGTAATTGCGTGGGCATACAATGTTGTACCCAAACAAAATTGTGTTTTTTTTTCCCCACAAATAGTGCTTTCTTTTGATGGTATTTGATTGCCTCTGGGCATTCCATGGCCTCCGAAACTGTGATAGGCAGTGAGGAGTGAAATAAAAAATTTACACCCTTAGAAAGCCTGAAGGCGTTGCTTGGTTTTCGGGGTCCCGTATGCGGCTAGACTCCCAAAAAGTCTCACACATGTGGTATCTCCATACTCAGGAGAAGCAACAGAGTGTATTTTGGGGTGTAATTTCACATATGCCCATTGCATGTTTGAGCAATATATCATTTAGTGACAACTTTGTGCAAAAAAAAAATTTATCTTTTTCTCGCAACTTGTGTCAAAATATAAAATATTCCATGGACTCGACATGCCTCTCAGCAAATAGCTTGGGGTGTCTACTTTCCAAAATGGGGTCATTTGGGGGGGGGGGGTTGAACTGTCCTGGCATTTTATGCACGACATTTAGAAGCTTATGTCACACATCACCCACTCTTCTAACCACTTGAAGACAAAGCCCTTTCTGACACTGTTTGTTTACATGAAAAAATAATTTTTCTTTGCAAGAAAATTACTTTGAACCCCCAAACATTATATATTTTTTAAAAGCAAAGGCCCTACAGATTAAAATGGTGGGTGTTTCATTTTTTTTTCACACAGTATTTGCGCAGCGATTTTTTGGGGGAAAAACACACTTTTTTAAATTTTAATGCACTTAAACACACTATATTGCCCAAATGTTTGATGAAATAAAAAAGATGATCTTAGGCCGAGTACATGGATACCAAACACGAAGCCTCTACAGGTTACCGCTTTAGATTTACAGGGAAGGTCTACTGCTAAAATTACTGCCCTTGACCTGACCTTCGAGGTGATACCTCACATGCATGGTGCAATTGCTGTTTACATTTGATGACAGACCGACGGTTGCGCTCGCCTTTGCACGAAAGCAGGGGAGGGGGGGGGCAGGGGTGCTTTTTTTTTTGCTTTTTTATCTTATTTTAAACTGTTCCTTTCATTTTTTTTATCATTTTTATTGTTATCTCAGGGAATGTAAATATCCCCTATGATAGCAATAAGTAGTGACATGTACTCTTTTTTGAAAAAATTAGGGTCTATTAGACCCTAGATCTCTCCTCTGCCCTCAAAGCATCTGACCACACCACGATCAGTGTCATGAAATGTTCGTAGTTTCCAGTTTCTTAGGCCATAGAGATGATTGGAGCTGTTCTGGTTTCTGATCAGCTCTATGGTCAGCTGGGGGGAACCACTGGCTGCATTCTCAGGTTACCTGTTGGGACAGGAGAGCCAGAGAAAACCATGGAAGACGGTGGGGGGGGGGACATTCCCTCCCACTGCTTGTAAAAGCAGTCTAGAGGCTAATTAGCCACTAGGATTGCTTTTACATAAAAGCCGACCACTGGCTGAAAAGAATGATACCAAGATGATACCTAAACCCGCAGGCATCATTCTGGTATAACCACTCAAAGTCCAGCAACATACCAGTATGTTGCTGGTCCTTGCTGGGCATATATTTTAATCTTTGTTTTCATTGAAATAAAAAGGAGACAGGGGCGCACCAGCCTTGTGCATTAACTTTTAAAACATTTATTGAATAAAAATAGTAAAAGGAAACAACTCAAAAGCAATTGGTGGAGGAGGCACAACATAAAATCGCACTGACAGACAGCCTGCGACTTAGGATGAGCGAAACCTTCCAAGGATCGTGGAGGAACGCACAGGCATCACAATCAGCTAACGCGTTTCGAAGGGAGGGTCCCTTCTTCATCAGAGCTATGCCCCTGTCTCCTTTTTATTTCGGTTTCTACTAGGATCCCCATCCTTGAGGGCAGCAAGGCCTGTGTCTACGTATTATCTATGGTGATCCACCTGTGCGCAGGAGTTGTTTTTTCTCTTTTGATCTTTTTTTTCATGCCTGTGGGCTGAACGAAAAAAAGAGATTGATCGGTGGGTATGCCCACCATTAGAATACCTCCCTTCATCACCCACTTCTAATGATAGGCATACATGCACCATTTTGTTTTTAAATGTGGTGGTGAAATCGCCTCCTACAGCGCTGGAGTCACGGCTTTATGTATCGTGGGAGAAAATGCTGTTGCTGTCAAGATAAATAAATCAGTGCTGCAGCTAAATGGCCTAAAAAATATATGCCGAAGCATGGGGGCAACCGCCCCAAAAGTTAGGAGCAAATCGCTCCTCCACCCCTGCTGCCCCCATGCTTTGGCATATATGCTCTTTTTTTTTAACTGTGGTGGTGAAATCACCTCCTACAGCGCTGGAGTCACGGCTTTATGTATCATGGGAGCAAACGCTGTTTCTGTCAAGATAATTAATCCACGCTGAAACTGAATGGCGTACCTGCTAAGCAAATGATGGTTAACAATAAAACAAAGTAACATTACAGTATAACAGTAAGACATACCATACCTGCAAAGCAAATAAAAAAAAATAGTAAAAAATAAAACATTTTTTAACGCAATCTGTGCCTAAAATATATATATGCCGAAGCATGGGGGCATCCGCCCCAAAAGTTAGGAGCAAATCGCTCCTCCACCCCTGCTGCCCCCATGCTTCGGCATATATGCTCTTTTTTTTAACTGTGGTGGTGAAATCACCTCCTACAGCGATGGAGTCACGGCTTTATGTATCATGGGAGCAAACGCTGTTGCTGTCAAAATAAATAAATCCGCGCTGCAACTGAATGGCGTACCTGCTAAGCAAATGATGGTTAACAATAAAACAAAGTAACATTACAGTTTAACAGTTATGCCCCGTACACACGGTCGGATTTTCCGACGGAAAATGTGCGATCGGAGCGTGCTGTCGGACATTCTGACCGTGTGTGGGCTCCATCGGACATTTTCCATCAAATTTTCCGACACACAAAGTTTGAGAGCAGGCTATAAAATTTTCCGACAACGAAATCCGATTGCGTCAATTCCGACCGTGTGTGGCCAGTTCTGACGCACAAAGTGCCACGCATGCTCAGAAGAAATTCCGAGACGGAACAGCTCTGTCTGGTAAAATGAGCATTTGGAATGGATACAGCACTTTCGTCACGCTGCAATATTTTAAATAGTTTAATACAGCGCACTCTGTTCATCTTTATAATGTGAGAAGAATGAAGTAGTTTTGCTGCTCATATTCACACAGACTTCTCACAAAGTTATTTCTTTATTCTTTTTCGGGATTCCCTCAATATATTTTGATTTGTCACATCTGACCACATTTCTTTTTGGTTGTTTTTAAATTAATATATATTTTTTTTTTTTGGGTTTGTATTTTTTTCAAGACTGTGTTTTTATTGTTTTTTTTGTGTTTTATTCCATAAAATTTTTGTGTGTGTTTTGTGTGTCAAGTTACCACAACACCATTATTATCTTTTATTATTTAATCTCAAGGAGATTGTTTGGTGTTGGTGTCCCTTGTTAATTTCACATTGTATTTTTGAAATGTACCTGCCTCCTCACCAACAAACTGTCCTTTTTGAAGGAAAACACACATAGGCGAGTATAATTGAAACAAAAATTCCTTTATTAAGGGCTCAGAACCAAACAAAGAGGGAGGCAACTCTGGAGAAACATCATGAAGTGGCGAAGCCTTTGACCCCCAGGGCAGACATCAATTCTTTTCCAGCAAAATTAGTGGCCAGAGGAGTCCATATGTAAGGGAGTGCAGTCTGGTCCAGAAGTCCCAGAGATCCGGAAAGCAGCAGATGACATGTATGTTCCCAGGCTGTGGTCATACAAGAGGCCCCATATTTTGCCAGAGCAGACTGAACCCAGGGCCATCACTCTCTAGTCTTCCGTCCACGCTTCCTTCCCGGCTGTGGCTCTGGTGTTGGAGATGTGGCAGGAGGAGGAGTAGGACCTGGAGGAGGAGGAGGAGGAGGACCATGGGTGAGGTCACAAATGTGGGTAGCACATGTTATTTGGCCCCTCAACCCCTTATTGAGAGCTTCCAAAATTAGGAACTCACATAGGAGTCGTTGGCCCTCCTCCATCTGCATCATTTTGCAGACAGTTATGCCAGCAAAGTCCTCCTCCACAGTGTGGGGGGTTCTCAGGGCCTCTGTAGCCTTCCAAAGGAGGCCTATGGCAGCCTCCTCCAGGTTACTCCTCTTCCTGGCACTTTTTCTTTGAAGGTGGAGGGGAGGGACCTGGGTATTGGGCAGCCTGCTTGGCCCGGCCACCTCCTGGCTGAGACTTCCCTGTGTATGAAAAAGGGACATGGTTTTAGTTTTTGCTTCATCAATCACAATCAGAAATTAGTACTCCAAACTAACATCTAGTTAACATCATTGATTGAATAACCATAAATATTTAGAGGAATGCAGTACCTGGCTCAAGCTGGGCTCCTCCACATGTTGCTGCCTGAAAGGCCCAGGTTGGGCATCAGAAGCCTCAGCTGGGGGGGGAAGAAAGCGTGGAAGGAGGAGAGGAGAGTGCTGGCCTGGGTTCAGTCTGGCCTTCCAGAAAATGCAGCCTGTCATAGTACCACAGCCTGGGGACATAAATGTCATCTGCAGCTCCTGATCTCTGGGAATCCTGGACCTTCTTGCACTCCTTTTGATAAGTGCTCCTCAGGCCACCAATTAGGATCTTCAAATAGGTGATGTCTGCCGTGGGGATCACCGTCTCCACAAATTCTAACAAATTATCCAGCACTGCCTTCCTCTTTGTTTGGTTCTTATATTCAGGGTGGCTTATCTGCCACAGACAAGGCAGCTCCCTGAACATATCAATGAAGATTGGCATAAAGTCCTTATCTTTCAAGATATCCATTTTCACTGCAAGACGCAACACAAGACAAACCCTAATGTCAGCCTAAAGTCTTCTAAACTTGTGCAAATACAGGCCTCAATCTAGAAGCAGTATAGGCCCAATGTTAAATCTTACCTTCGCTATCACAATCGGCACCTCCGTTACTCCTTCCTCCGCTCACAGATCGTATGTACTACGCACGCGTGTTACGCTTTATAGACACTGCGCATGCGTGAAACTCCGCCCGCCCCTGATGTTCTTTCTAGTCTATTCCCTGCCCCTTCTCGTTCGGCGCAGTGGGGAAGAGCACATGGCGGAGTCAGAGCAGGTGTCTGATAATTACACCAATGAGGAGGAGGAGGAGGAAAGCCCAGAGCCTGAAACGTCCCGATCCAAAAGGAGACAATTTAAGGCATCAAATATGTCCTTTGGGGAGATGTTGGAGATGGTCGACATAAATTTAAAGGGCCGACTATGACAGGAAGTATGGACCTTACCCCAACCCCAATGTCCGAAAGGCCAAGATCATGGCGAAAGTGGTCAAGAGTCTGCACCGGAATTTCGGGTACGACGATCGAAAGATCAGCTCAGGAAGCGGTGGTCGGACCCCAAATTAAGGGAGCACGAGCAGTACAGAAAGATCCGCAGAGTGCTGCAAAAAAGTAAGTAGTTGTGCTGTGTTCCTATTCTTTTTATGTTTATTGCATTCGTGCTGCTCCATGTGCTTTTCTTAACTGTTGTCCAGTTTAAAATGGCAACTTTCATGTTCATGGGCACATTATTCGTTCGTATCAAACATTGTTCGTTTGGCCTAGAAAACACCATGGTTTTGGCCATATGCATTTGGCCACATTTTTTAGGGCCTACTTGTCTGAAACTAATTTGCTTGTGTAGATGTGTTTGTAACTAGAATGAAATGCAAACTAGATTCTGTGTAAGGAGAGGACACTCAGCAGCAGTTTTCACATCTGGACGCTGTAGCACTAGTGTGGGACACAAGAACACCCTTTTTATTAGGGGGTCCCACACAGGTGCTCCAATATATACTATAGGGGTGTCTCCATCTGGGAAGCTTGGACAAAATAGGTAAGTATTCAAGCTTGACAAAGGACAAGAAAAATGCTACATCTTGGAACTCTGGCCACACAAAAAATTGTACCCCATTTACAAACAATGATTCATATTTATAGTTCTGCCATCAAATATCTGTGTGCTAAGTATATCTTTTTTTATTTACATAGGGGTAGGGCTGAAACAACTAATCGATTAATCGGCAACTAATCGATTATGAAAATAATCGATTACTATTTTCATAATCGATTAATCGGCCAGTAACATAATGGGGTTAGCCTTTTATAGTACAAAAAGAGCAAATAATCGCTACTGTAAAAATTACTTTCACAGTTCTACTGTAATAAAATGAACCCCTTACAGTAGTGATTATCTGCTTTTTTTGTACTATAAAGTGTAATTTTATTTTTTTTAACCCCATAATTTTACTAAACGTCTTAGACTTGGTTCACATCTATGTGTTTTTTGGTGCTTTTTGCAGAAACACACTACAGTTCATTTACATGGTTTCCTATGGGACACGTTCACATCTATGCTTTTTTCAGCCACTGCGTATTTGGAAAGGGTCAGGGACTTTTTTTAACACAAAACTGTGCATTTTTGGTTCATTATACTTCAATGGAGAAGCTGCAGAAAAGCATGTAATGTGTTTTTGCAGAAATTTGTGTTTTTTAATCTGCCCAACAACAAATTGGCCAAAATAATGCAAAAACGCAAATTGCAGCAAAAATCACGTGTGTAAAAATCAAAAAGCACTGCAGAAACAGATCACAAGCAAACTGCATAGGTGTGTACCGAGCCTTATGCTGGCCACACGGATCAATTTTCAGACGAGAATGTTGTTTGAAATTTTCACTTGCTTTTAACATTTCTGTTTAAAATGAATGTAATCTCTGTACAAAAACCACATACACTGTCTGAAAATTCCTTTAACCAAGAAGTTTTCTATTATTTCCAAATTTTCCCGTCACTGTGGTTGAAAATGAACGTCAATTTGACCCCACTAACAATTAGAAAATCGAAACCCAATGTTCTTAAAATTACATTTTCTTTTTTTGAAGGAAGACATTTTTTTTTTTTAATAGAAAAATTTGATCTCTGAGTCTGATATTTACCAGATTTACTCTTTAATAGTATATACAGTATATCTCTTCTGTCTGTTATTCTCAGAGTGGATTAGAGATTTTGCTCCCTAACCATATAGTTGGTTATTTATATTTTCCACTGCATAGAGATATTTAGGAATAAATTGCCTTTTTTTTAAAAAAAAACTTTACATATTAACTAAATTATACACCACACTTTTTTTGATGTTATTAACCGATTAATCGATTAATCGAAACAATAATCGGCCAACTAATCGATTATGAAAATAATCGTTAGTTGCAGCCCTACATAGGGGAGAAAAGACTAGGAGGACACCCCTCATCCGAGGAGACCAGAGACCCCCCACCTCTGGAAGAAGGGGAAATCCACCCAAGACAAACAGAGCAGGAGGAGGAAGACGTGGTGGAAATTGGCACGACAACAGGTGAGTGTCTGCAAACACAGGCTCAGGTAAGAGATGGATGCCGGCATATTTATAATACTTTTTTTTTGGTTTCTATCTTTTTTTAGGTGATCGTGATGTTGTGGATCCAGATCCTTTCACCTCGGAAAGTGCACAGATCCAGATCGGGGAGATCATGGGGTGTAATAGGGACTTGGAAAACATCAAGAAAAACATCAATGATGTTCTTCAAAAAAATAAGAACATCATTGATGTTTTGGGGAGAGTTTAAAACCCCTCCAAATCCCTTTGATTTTTGTTGTGCTACAATTTTTTTACATTTTAAGTAAAATTGTTGAAAAGCCAAATTTTGAAGATGCACACAGTGTGTCAACATGTGCTATCTGCCATCACGGGAGATCAATGGACGCGTTTTGGGGGTGCAACCCCTTCCTCAATAATAAAGTAGCTGTGAGGAAGGGGTTGCACCCCCAAAACACGTCCCTTGATCCCCCGTGATGGCAGGTAGCACATGTTGACATTCGGAAATTTGTGTGCATCTTCAAAATTTGGCTTTTCCGGGGGTGACTTCACCCCATCTGAACGCAATATCAAACACAGTTTGTAAATACTCATGTCTGGTATTGCCTTCAAGTTCTACCAAATGTGAACTTTGTAAGTTCAAGATTTGTGTCTTTCTTGTTGATTTTAAACATGCCTGTTTTATCTTAAATGGACATTTCTACTTTTTCTAATGTGACCCCAAAAATTGTTATACAATAAACATGTTGGTTTGTTTTAAAAACATTTTCTAAATGCACATGTGATTGTGCAGGTAGTAAAAAGATTGTTAATCAAGAATGTGTGGATTATTGTCTCAACGCTCCCAAACTTTTGTTGTGCTCTAATTGATGTTTTCTGTGACAATGGAGGTTATTTCCTATAGGGCAAATCCACTTTGCACTACAAGTGCAGTTTCAGTGTCTTTGCCTTTAGTAAATAACACCCAACAGTGCTTTGTAAGGTTACCCAATCACGCCATTTTCAGGACTCACCACATTTCTGTCAGGGTCAGCTAAAACAAACACAAGCAGTAAATGTCACCAAAGATTTGCTTATTTTTGTTTTTTTTATTTGAAAAAGGTTTTACACATGTCTGGCATATTGATAGCCCCCCTACCCGCAAAGAATTCAAGGTATCTTAGCCGGACATCACGGCACTCAGGGGGCAAGCCAGGATGGCCACTTTCAAGCGCCGTCAGGGTTGGTTCTGACTGCACGGAGCTGAGACACAGATCACTGCACGGAGCTGAGACACACAGAGATCACTGCAGCTGTGTTAACAGTCGTCAGAAGAGGCAGGCATAGGGTAGGCTTCAGGAAACGAGCTGTGAGGAGAGGAGGGGGGATGGTAGGAGTGCTCTGGAGGTGAGAGCCTGTCATGCTTGATATATGTGAGGGTTGAGTGCATAGAAGTGGCACACCCCCCCCCCCCACCTGCTACAACTATCCAGTGTGTGTGTACTGAATGCCTAACACATTGGGGGCTGCACAAACTATTATTGTCGAATTTCTTACTGTGATTTCCCTATCATCTCTCCCCTCTGGAACCATCTACTGATCTGCAAGCAGTATATTTCTTGCTGATTGGAATGTCTTCCTTTTTTTATTTTTGCAGTAATGTTGACCTGTTTACTATCCAAGTTGCTGCCAAAAGACTCAATGGATTTGTTAAAGTGATACTAAAAGGGGTATTATTTTTTCTTTAAAATGAAAGATATCATACTTACCTGCTGATCTCCTGTACTATGTCTCTGACCATCTCCTGTACTATGTCTGCAGTCTCTGATCATCTCCTGTACTATGTCTGCAGTCTCTGATCATCTCCTGTGTTATGTCTGCAGTCTCTGATCATCTCCTGTACTATGTCTGCAGTCTCTGATCATCTCCTGTATTATGTCTGCAGTCTCTGATCATCTCCTGTATTATGTCTGCAGTCTCTGATCATCTCCTGTACTATGTCTGCAGTCTCTGATCATCTCCTGTATTATGTCTGCAGTCTCTTATCTCCTGTACTATGTCTGCAGTCTCTGATCATCTCCTGTACTATGTCTGCAGTCTCTGATCATCTCCTGTAGTATGTCTGCAGTCTCTGACCATCTCCTATAGTATGTCTGCAGTCTCTGACCATCCCCTGTAGTATGTGCACAGTCTCTCTGACCATCCCCTATAGTATGTCCGCAGTCTCTGACTATCTCCTGTAGTATGTCCACAGTCTCTGACCATCTCCTGTAGTATGTCCGCAGTCTCTGACCATCTCCTGTAGTATGTCTGCAGTCTCTCTGACCATCCCCTGTATTATGTCTGCAGTCTCTGACCATCTCCTGTAGTATGTCGGCAGTCTCTGACCATCTCCTCTAGTATGTACACAGTCTCTGACCATCTCCTGAAGTATGTCTGTAGTCTCTGACCATCTCCTGAAGTATGTCTGTAGTCTCTGACCATCTCCTGTAGTATGTACGCACTCCGCAGTCTGACCATCTCCTGTAGTATGTCCGTAGTCTCTCTGACCATCTCCTGTAGCATGTCCGCAGTCTCTGACTATCTCCAGCTGGTCAGAGACTGCAGACATGATACAGGAGATGTCAGAGACTGCAGACATGGTACAGGAGATGATCAGAGACTGCAGACATGGTACAGGAGATGCAGGTTTTGGTTCCGAAAAGGGAAACACCCTCAAAATAGGCACCTCATCCCAGGCAGAAATTAAATAGATAAAAAAAGAAAGGGAAGGGATTTTTACGGTGCAAATTATTCAAATATAGAAAAGAAAGCTATATGTTTTTTCTCTTTTGTTAAAACAAACAGTTTTATTATTTACATTAAAAATAGACACATATGCCAGTAAATTGTAACAATACAGTTAAAACAACATGGTCAAGAATGGAGAGTAACATATAGGATATACGCTACAAATTCATAGATAATAGTTATTGCATACTAGCCCGACATGTTTCGCATTAGTCGCTTTATCAAGGGGTATGCAATTAAGTAGCGAGTCATCCAATACTTTTAATGATTCTACAAAAGGAGAAAAAAGGTTTTACATATAAGAAAATATTTTGCAATAATAATACAACATAACATAAATGAAAAATGTGTTGTCACTCTGAAGCATCCATAGAGGCTTACCCCCAAAAAGAAGGATTGACCCTAGATGGACTCGTCAGAACCAGCATGTGCAGACGCAGCCGAGCGGGACAGCAAAGAGGGCCTGAATTGCAACCACAGGGAGCAGTAAGGAGAAGCTGTTATACAGATAAGAGGTATTAAATATTGGAGGGTAGATATCATTGTACAAAAGGTTAATTGGATTTATGGAGGGCACAAAGTTTAAATGGGTATCACTTACATCAAAAAATTATTAGTTGCATCTGCAATCCGAGAAGTGCAGTTAAGCGCCAGAAGTGGCAATAGCAGGAAATGGATGGGTGGAATATGCGTTTGGAACTGGGAGACAAAACATAAACACAATTTGCACAAGGAGATAATTGAAATTAAAATTAAAGATATGCTCCATAGAGAAATGTTCAAACGATGTTATCAATCAACATCATAGTAGAAGTATGTTCAGAGTATAGGGTTTTCAGTTAGTTTAGAAAGGAAGGGGGATGTTATAAACAAATTTGAGACTCAACCAGAGTTCAACAAGTGTAACCATAAGAGCATAGCTGTAGAATATGGAGCAAGGTATGGTGAAAATCACCAGTCACGTTACCTAGCTTGGATCTTCACTTACATCCTCCGGCGCTGGCAGACATGGCTGTCAGATTAGCCGGTTTAAATACTGCTCCCCATCGAGACGGCGTGTGACTTCTTTTTGGGGGTAAGCCTCTATGGATGCTTCAGAGTGACAACACATTTTTCATTTATGTTATGTTGTATTATTATTGCAAAATATTTTCTTATATGAAAAAACCTTTTTTCTCCTTTTGTAGAATCATTAAAAGTATTGGATGACTCGCTACTTAATTGCATACCCCTTGATAAAGCGACTAATGCGAAACATGTCGGGCTAGTATGCAATAACTATTATCTATGAATTTGTAGCGTATATCCTATATGTTACTCTCCATTCTTGACCATGTTGTTTTAACTGTATTGTTACAATTTACTGGCATATGTGTCTATTTTTAATGTAAATAATAAAACTGTTTGTTTTAACAAAAGAGAAAAAACATATAGCTTTCTTTTCTATATTTGAATAATTTGCACCGTAAAAATCCCTTCCCTTTCTTTTTTTATCTATTTAATGGTACAGGAGATGATCAGAGACTGCAGACAATGTCTGCAGTCTCTGACCATCTCTTGCAGTAGGTCTGCAGTTTCTGACCATCTCTTGTACCATGTCTGCAGTCTCTGACCATCTCCCCTAGTATTTTGGGGAGAGCCTGGAGCTCCTTTAAGTTGTTGTCTGCTGTGTTTAGACTTTGTTACATGCAGGGAGTGTTGTATTTTTTTTAAAGAACAGATCGAATAAAAAAAAATGGAGTTCTCCTGACAGCTTGAATTTTTTTGATGAAAACCATGCGCACTTGCACTGTAATCGTGATGCATCGTGATGCATCGCGGAATCGAATCAAATCGTTGACATGATAATCGTAATCGAATTGAATCGTGAGGCCAGTGAAGATGCGCACCTCTAGTACGTATACGCAACATGGCTAGAAAATGGTCAGCTGGTCAGAACGAAGTAACAGAACGCACTGAAGAACAGCAAGGCCTGTAAAGAGCAACCTGAAAAACAGTACCGAACGAACAAGAACAGAATGACAAGAGTCACGCGTCACTTGCTGCACGCACTGAAGAGCAGATACAAACCCACAAGCACAAACTGAACAGCAGAAAACGATCTGAATACCACGAGTCTGAAAAAGCGCGAATCGTCTCTCACCAAACTTTTACTAACACGAGATTAGCAAAAAGAGCCCAAAGGGTGCCGCGCTTGATTCTGAACTGACCTTTTCTTGTCTCATCGTACGTGGTGTACGTCACCGCGTTCTTGGCGATCGGAAATCCTGATAACTTTGTGCGACCGTGTGTACGCAAAACAAGTTTGAGCCAACATCCGTCAGAAAAAATCCATGGATTTTGTTGTCGGAATGTCCGATCAATGTCCGATCGTGTGTACGGGGCATAAGACATACCATACCTGCAAAGCAAATACAAAAAAAGTAAAAAATAAAACATTTTTTAACGCAATCTGTGCCTAAAATATATATATGCCGAAGCATGGGGCATCCGCCTCAAAAGTTAGGAGCAAATCGCACCTCCACCTCTGCTGCCCCCATGCTTCGGCATATATGCTCTTTTTTTTAACTGTGGTGGTAAAATCACCTCCTACAGCGCTGGAATCACGGCTTTATCTATCGTGGGAGCAAACGCTGTTGTTGTCAAGGTGAATAAATCCGTGCTGCAACTGAATGGCGTACCTGCTAAGCAAATGATGGTTAACAATAAAACAAAGTAACATTACAGTATAACAGTAAGACATACCATACCTGCAAAGCAAACACAAAAAAAAACATAGTAAAAAATAAAACATTTTTTAACGCAATCTGTGCCTAAAATATATATATGCCGAAGCATGGGGGCTTCTGCCCCAAAAGTTAGGAGCAAACCGCTCCTCCACCCCTGCTGCCCCCATGCTTCAGCATATATGCTGTTTTTTTTAACTGTGGTGGTGAAATCACCTCCTACAGCGCTGGAGTCATAGCTTTATCTATCGTGGGAGCAAACGCTGTTGCTGTCAAGATAAATAAATCCGTGCTGCAGCTGAATGGCCATACCTGCAAAGCAAATACAATAAAACATATTAAAAAAAAAAAAGAGAGAACGATAGATATAGAACAATAGTGAGCGACCAGTAGAGTGGAAAGTAGAGAGCGAACTTAAGAGAGAGAACAACAGAGAGAGAGAGAGAGAGAGAGAGAGAGAGAGAGAAGAAAAATACAACCACAACTATTTTTGGCTTTTTTATTTTTGTGGTTTTTTTTCACTTTTTTTCACTTATAAAACTGTAAAAAAAACTATAAACTGAACGTTGCAGATTAGGGTCTCTCAAAATGTGATGGCCATCACATCTTTCGAGACCCCGAGACCCTGTGTACATGTTCCTATGACTGTGTGGTGCTATACCCTACACTAATACTCAACTAGTGTGTGATAGCGTTCAAAACAGTCACCAATGCAAAGACCAAGTTGGTCAGGACAGAAGGGACAATAAAAGCAAGTGTCACGCCTAAATCAGCACTTTCTACAGACACAACATCTTCTTTGGGGTGTTCTTTGGGTAGGGGTACCAGAGAGGACATGCAGAAAATGCCTCCCATGCAGCCGGCTTACTGCATTTGCGTTGGGAAGTTGGGCCAGAGCACCGTCTGGAAACAGAAGGGCTCTGATGATCTCTTCCTGGAATTTAAGGAAGGATCCAGTTCGTCCTGAAGCTCTGTATAGCACTTGAGCGTTCAGCAAAGCCAATTGAAATAAGTATACAGACACTTTTTTATACCAGTGTCTGGCCTTACGGGCAATTAGGTACGGCGCCAACAACTGGTCGTATATTGACCATATTGAGTTTATATTCGTGGACACAGAGGGGTTTCTCCACAACACCAGTCGCCGTAGGAATTTGGACTGTCATGTCTGCGTGAAGGGAGGAAAGAACGAAAACATTGTTATTATCCCTCCACTTCACAGCGAGCATATTTTTAAATCTCAAGCAGGCTCTCTCCCCCAGCCTAAGACGGGAATCTACAAGCTGCTGGGGAATGCCCGGAGATTAGATCGCACAGTGCCACATGCGCCAATTTGATGATTAAACAAGTGACAAAAAAGTGGCATGCTTGTGTAATAATTGTCCACATACAAGTGGTACCCCTTTCCGAATAAGGGTGACACCAAGTCCCACACAATCTTACCAGTGCTCCCTATGTAGTCATGGCAGTTCTCCGGCTCTACAGAACTCTTCCCTCGTAAACCATAAAACTACATGTATAGCCTATGGCCCTGTCACAGAGCTTATACATCTTGACCCCATATCTGGCACGCTTGCTGGGAAGATACTGTTTGAATGACAAGTAACCAGAAAACGTAATCAGGGACTCATCAATGCAGACAACTTGATGGAAGTAAACAAAGCTGCAAAACATTGGTTGAAGTGGTTTACGAGGGGCCGAATTTTGTAGAGCCGATCAAATTCAGGGTCACTCCAAGGACGACAGAGTTCATTGTTGTTGAAATGCATGAACCGCAAGATCTGCTTGTATCGTGTCCTGGTCATGGAGGCAGAGAACACAGGCGTATAGTGAATTGGGTTAGTGGACCAATATGACCACAACTCACTCTTTTTAGTTACGCCCATGAGGAGGGCTAAGGTAATAAATTCGGTGACCGTAATTGGTCTCCAATTTCTGGCAAGGGTCAGCTGGGGATTAGCAGGGATTTGACCAGCATATAAATTGCTTTGGTCCACAATAGATCTATAGAGATCTTCGGTGAAAAACAGCGAATAAAAATCAAGTGACATAAAATCAACTTTTTCCACCTGAATTTTGGGTTGGCCAGTGAAAGGGGGAAGTACGGGTGCTGCAGAAGTGGTGGGCTCCCAATTAGGATTGGCTAATGCAGCAGGAAGGGCACTATGGGCTCGACGGGCCTGTCTTTGTCTTCTTGGTGGCAGCGGGACACTACTCGTGCGTGCCACCTCTCCAGCTTGAACTGCACTTATGCGACTCGCCATGTCACCAAGTGTTACTGCAGTGCTGGATGTACGACCAGGATGTACTAGGCCGCTGGTGCTTGCCAGTTCACCAGAAGGAATAGCAGGCCCAAGTACTGGCTCTCTGCTCCATACGAGGGACCTGCGGTTTTTGTACCTCCACAACAGCAGAAGAAGATCGGGGTCTGGTACGCCTGACCTTGGCAGGGACCACAACTCCGTCGTCAGAGCTATCTGTCAGGGTGCTGCTGTCATCTACAGGATCGTATTCTGAGCCTGAATCTGACAGATGAGTGACTCCCTCTTCACTATCTGTCATGCTCAGAAACGTGTAGGCCTCTTCGCTACTCGATTTGCCATTTTGGGCTCTAAATTTACTGGTACAGTAGTGAGACTCACAGGTAAAAAAGCTCTCGACTGTTAGCAACTGATTCAAACGCTACCAAAAAAATTGTTAGCGTTCGCAGGGATCAGGCCTGACTCTGCGAACGCTGCAGTTATGTGTGTTGTGTTTTGTAAGTGACCGTGATCGATTGATACTGTACTTGGGTGGGCTGGACTGGGCTGGGCTGGGCTGGGCTGGACTGGGCGGAGGGGCTAAACGCAGGTGCTAGCACAGGGGTCTTAAAACTAAGGCTCTCCAGTTGTTCAGGAACTACAATTCCCATCACGCCTAGTCATATCTGTGAATGTCAGTGTTTTACAATGCCTCATGGGATGTGTAGTTCCGTAACAGATGGAGGGCCGTAGTTTGAGGATCCCTGTGCTAGCAGGTATCTGGGCTGAGCCCTCTAACACTGCGTTTTTGGGAACCCTAAACTGTTGGGGACGCTAGTATAGATCTGATCAGATCAGATATTGATCCGTTCAGACATTATACTACTAAGGGAAGACGTATGGTGTGGATGTTAGCGCTACTGGCACTAATCTGAGGCTGCCTGGGGCGACGCAGACCCTATCTGATGCTAAAACCTAGGTTTGATCACCCGCGGGGTGATCAGGGGGTTAAACCTTTATTGGGTAAAATATGGCGGGTGCCCTGACGCTATAAAAAAAAATCTAGCTAAACTGCGTCACCCGTGACACTTATACTGTGATCACAGGTGACAGGGGGTAATCAAGGGGTTAAACCTTTATGGGGGGGTTAGGGGGGTCCCTAAACCTATCTGAACCTAATACTAATTACCCTAACACTGATTAGTGTCACTAACGACACTAGTACAGTGATCAAAAAAAAACCTGATTGCTGTACGGGGTAACACAGTGACAGGTATTGAAGGGGTTAATTGGGGGGGTGATCGGGGGCTGAATGTGTGCCTACGTGACCTGGTGTCAGTGTAGTGTTGTGCAACTCACTTTTCTGATGCTCTCTCCTCTCGGTCTGAAATGAAAAGACCGACACGAGGAGAGATGACATCACTTCCCCTGTCAGTGTTTACAGTTACACAGACAGGGGAAGGATATTATTTGTCAGGAGCGATCACCAGGTCCAGGCCAGATTTCACTGTCTTGGGCCTGGGGATTGATCGGTTCCTGATCGTATCCGATTGTCGCGGCCAGTGGGGGGGGGGGGGGGCGCGCGCACGCGCCCCCAAGCCGGCCGTGCGCCTGCCGTACAATGAAGGCGTTTTGCCTGCCTGTGCCATTCTGCCACAGTATAACTGCAGCGGACGGTCGGCAAGCGGTTAAACAAGATCTCATGATGTATGTCTTGACCCCCCCCCCATATGTGTCACGTGACTTCTTTTGTTCCACTTTGCATAAAAACTCAGCTCACGCTGCCAATAATCTGAGCATTCTTTGAAACGGCTATTTTGTGTTGTCTTCATTTGAATGTTCCCAGGGCCTTGAGAGGTTTCACTGATCGTCTAAGTGTCTGAGCAGAATTAACCCTTATGCCGCGTACACACGGTCGGACTTTCTAGAAAGCTAGGTCCGACGTACCTGCCGCCAGACTTCCGGCGGACTACCGCCGGACTTTCTGAACGGCCGGACTTGCCTACACACGGCCGGACTTTCCGGAATCCGGTCTTCCCGACGGACTTCCGCCGGACTTTCAGAACGAACGGACTTTCCCACACACGGACAAGTCCGTTCATTTTGAACCTAAATTTGGTACGACGGGACTAGAAAAGGAATTCAATCTCGCCGCTTTTTTTGGCGAGATTGAAACCTTGCGAGCCCCGTCGCAGGCCCTTAGGTCTGGTATGGATTATAAAGGGGAACCCCTACGCCGAAAAAACGGCGTGGGGTCCCCCTAAAATCCATACCAGACCCCGATCCGAGCACGCAGCCTGGCCGGTCAGGAAAGGGGGTGGGGACGAGCGAGCGCCCCCCCCCCCCCTCCTGAACCGTACCAGGCCGCATGCCCTCAACATGGGGGGTGGGTGCTTTGGGGGAGGGGGGCGCCCTGCGCCCCCCCCCCAAAGCACCTTGTCCCCATGTTGATGAGGACAAGGGCCTCTTCCCGACAACCCTGGCCGTTGGTTGTCGGGGTCTGCGGGCGGGGGCTTATCGGAATCTGGGAGCCCCCTTTAATAAGGGGGCCCCCAGATCCCGGCCCCCCACCCTATGTAAATGAGTATGGGGTACATGGTACCCCTACCCATTTACCTAGGTAAAAAGTGTCAGTAATAAAACACAACACAGGTTTTTAAAATAATTTATTAAACAGCTCCGGGGGGGTCTTCTTCCGTCTTCGGGGGTCCCTCCGGTTCATCTTCTCCCGGCGTCCGGTTGGTTCTTCTCCGCTCTCCGGCCTCTTCTCCCGGTGTCCCAGGTCTTCGGCCGGCCCCTCTGCTATCTTCAGGTAGCTCTATTGCTAGCGGAGGTCCGGACTTCTTGGCTTCTTGGCTTCTTGGTCGACCACGCCCCCTAAAACGTCACAGTCCCAGCATGCCCAGGGACTGTGACATCATATGGGGGCGGGGTCTCCGCCTATATAAGTCACAACGCAGCCCTCAGAGACCAGTCCAGCCGGAGAGAGCGTCGTGTCAACATCTGGGGGAAGAGAAGAGAAGAGAACACAAGAAGCCAAGAAGCCAAGAAGTCCGGACCTCCGCTAGCAATAGAGCTACCTGAAGATAGCGGAGGGGCCGGCCGAAGACCTGGGACACCGGGAGAAGAGGCCGGAGAGCGGAGAAGAACCAACCGGACGCCGGGAGAAGATGAACCGGAGGGACCCCCGAAGACGGAAGAAGACCCCCCCGGAGCTGTTTAATAAATTATTTTAAAAACCTGTGTTGTGTTTTATTACTGACACTTTTTACCTAGGTAAATGGGTAGGGGTACCATGTACCCCATACTCATTTACATAGGGTGGGGGGCCGGGATCTGGGGGCCCCCTTATTAAAGGGGGCTCCCAGATTCCGATAAGCCCCCGCCCGCAGACCCCGACAACCAACGGCCAGGGTTGTCGGGAAGAGGCCCTTGTCCTCATCAACATGGGGACAAGGTGCTTTGGGGGGGGGGCGCAGGGCGCCCCCCTCCCCCAAAGCACCCACCCCCCATGTTGAGGGCATGCGGCCTGGTACGGTTCAGGAGGGGGGGGGGGGCGCTCGCTCGTCCCCACCCCCTTTCCTGACCGGCCAGGCTGCGTGCTCGGATCGGGGTCTGGTATGGATTTTAGGGGGACCCCACGCCGTTTTTTCGGCATAGGGGTTCCCCTTTATAATCCATACCAGACCTAAGGGCCTGGTATGCCCCGCGCTCGCCGCAATAGGAAGATTTGTTTTTCCTATTGCAGCGAGCGCGAGATGCAGTAACCTGCTCCTCCGTCGTATCTGGTCCTTCGGACTAGCATACAGACGAACGGGCTTTCCGTCAGGAACTGAGTCCGGCGGAGGTACGACGTAAAGATTTGAAGCAGGCTTCAAATCTAAAGTATGTCGGATTTCCGCAAAAATCCGACCGAAAGGGTCCGTCGGAAGTCCGATGGAGACCACACACGGTCGGACTTTCGTCCGGCGGCGTCCGTCGGACTTTTGCAGGTGAAAAGTCCGACCGTGTGTACGCGGCATTACAAACACTAATTTTTTACAGCTGCTATAAAAACAGGTAATTTCAGATGATATAATATAAAAACAGTTCCCAAATATTTTAATATGATAGGATGGCTCATTGCAATGAATGCTACTTTTATTCTAATTCTATTTTCATGGTAACATATTCACTGTAGGGAAAAGCTTCTTTAATCTACTTATTGCAGAAAAAGACTTAATAAAGTACTTACAGATCATTTCTGTTTTTAATTGTAAAACAAATTTAATTATGCTGCATAGATGGCCAGTACACATGCTGGACAACTACTCCCACGGTGATGCTTCAGTTTTTATTATCTTTGCTATTAATTATGTGTTATTATTTAGGTAGATCCTGTAAGGACTGGGCCTTTGTCATTCTTAATGGCCCTAAAGAAAAGGGGGATGTCAATCATTTTATCCTACATTGGTCTCCTTTTTTGATGTCAGCCAGAGAAAATAACGTTCCACGGTCAATTTGCCATCATTACTTTTAATAAGCTAAAAAAAAATCTTCTTAGCATGAAAATAAATTGACTGTGGAAGATTTGGCTATATATGGATTACTTTTGGTCATGAAAATTATAATTAGGTACACTTTCTTTTTTTACCATTTGTGAGAAAAGTTTTAAAGGGCATTTCCAGGAAAACAACTAAAGAGATGAAAGAGAACCTATCAGAATAGATGTTTATCAGTGCTGATTTTTTTTTAAAGGTCCAAGAACCATCCTTATTCTTGTGGCACAAGAAAAAATGGGCAGGTTAGGTGTTCTTATGCCGCGTACACACGATCGTAATTTTCGTCGGAAAAGCCTTGGATGGTTTTTCCGACGAAATTCCGCTCAAGCTTGTCTTGCATACACACGGTCACACCATTTTCCGACCGTCAAGAATGCGGTGACGTACAACACGTACGACGGCACTATAGAACGGAAGTTCAATACCCAGTGCGCCACCCTTTGGGCTTCTTCTGCTAATGTTAGTAGAAGTTTGGTGAGAGATGATTTGCGCTTTTCAGCCTTGTGCTTTTCAGTCTGTTACTGCTCTTTACCTTGTGCTTGGGGGTTTGTATCTGGTTTTCAGATTGTCTGCATCTCCCCCCAGGCTCTGGGAATCATTATTCCAATGACCTGTTCTGCCATCATACAGGTCCTGCAGAAGGACTATATTAGGGTAAGTTTTCTCCTTTAACATCACATTCTATGTATTTAATGTATGCTAATGTTTTGTATTTCTTTCATCATTCCCTAATTACCATGATTGTAATATGCTGTGAATGTCCTCTTTATCCTCATGCATGCTGTAAGCTTTTAATGCTCCTTTTTTGGCCTACAGGCATATTTGCGTTCACTAACCTCCCCAGCATGCTATCCTGGGACCATACACACCTAGCCTAGTCACTTAACAATGTATTTTTTCAGCTCCATTGTAGTGCTTTACCCTAAACACCCCATAAAATGTGTCCAAATGTTATTGTTGTCCTTAAATTCAGGCAGAGTACCAGAGGCTTTTTTTTGGGGTCCCAAACTCATTTATAACCCCCCCAAAATGTTTCCAATGGGCCATCAGAGGGGGTGAGGAATGTGATAAGTGGACCTTATATTTTGTCTTTAAATACTCCATAAAATAAATGTTATACTGATGTTGGCCAAGAATGTTTGTGTCTAATCTGCTTGCAATGTTATGTGCAAAAGTACTAATTTTTTTTGTTTCTTTTTTGACTCCACAGTTTCCTTTAATGCCACAGGAATGGCAGACTGTGGCCTCCCAGTTTGCCGAGCGTTGGGACCTTCCTAACTGCGGAGGGGTAATCAATGGGAAACATGTTCACATCGTCCCATCACCTCACTCGGGGTCCTACTATTTTAATTATAAGGGTTTCAATAGTATCGTGTTGATGGCGGTGGTGTCGGCAACATATGAATTTTTATATGTGGACGTGGGGAAGAATGGCCGAATGTCGGATGGTGGAGTCTTTGCCCAGAACGAGTTCTACCGACGTCTCCAGAGTTTTGGCTTGGAATTGCCACCTGCGGAAGAGAACGTTGAAGGACTCCCATTTGTTTTTATCGCTGATGAAGCATTTGGTCTGGGTGATCACCTGATGAGGCCATTCCCTCAGAGGACCCTCACCCCGGAGAAGAGGGTTTTTAATTACTGGCTGGCCAGAGCCAGAAGAGTCATAGAGAATGTCTTTGGGATAATAGCCAGCCGGTTCTGCCTATTTCTTACGGCAATTGATATGGCAGAGTACAAACTGAACCATATAGTTCTAGCATGCTGCATACTTCACAACTTTTTAAAGAGAAATGCTCCTAATTATGTTGCCTTAGTTGGGCCTGAGGCCGGACTTCCTGAAACTACACTGACGGCCCTGGAAGCTGGCCGTCCTTAGTTGCCCCCCCCAAAGCGCCGTGAAGTGTGGCAAAAATATGTGGATTATTTTACGGGTAGGGGGGCCATTGCTATCCCAGCAAATTTGTAAATATTTTCTATTTTATCTGATAAAATCTTGATTTTGATTTACTGCTTGTGTTTCTTTTAGCTGTCTCCTAGGTTCTCCTAGTGCACTTGTAGTGCCAAGTGGTTTTTCCATTATTAAATAACACCCATTGTCATTGTAAACACCAACTTAATACAAAAACTGGTATTAAGCATTGAAAGAAGAAGCCACACATTGTTGAGTATAAAACCTTTTACTCCGTGCACATGCACATGTGCGTTATAAAACATTTTTTGGGTAAAAACACATATTGGTTTTATAAAGTTTTACCTTGAAAATTTTTTTTTGTACATAAACAGGCATGTTTCAAAACATAACATACACAACTCAGGAACTTACAAAGTTCAACATTGAAAAACTGAAGGCAATATCAGACATTATAATGTCAAAAATGTGTTAATCTTGCCTTCATCAGATGGGGTGATGTCACCCCTGTAAAAGCCAAATTTTGAAGATGCACACAAATTGGGAGTCAAACTGGGGATTTCCCTCCTGATCCCATGCCTAATATCAACATGTGCTAGCTGCCATCATGGGGGATCAATAGATGTGTTTTGGGGGTGCAACCACTACCTCTCAACTACTTGAGTTGCGAGGAAGGGGTTGCAACCACAATACATGTACATATATATTCCCTGATGGCAGATAGCACATGTTGACACACTGTGTGCATGTTCAAAATTTGATGTCATTTTGTTGTTATTTAGATTCTTCATAGTACATCAATCCTGTTCATGTTCATCATGCCTTTGTGCACTGTCACTGGTGAAATGAGGAGATTGTTCTTCCACAACATGCACATCACCTAAAAGAAAAAATACACACCATGTATTATAAATATGCAGGCATACCTCTATTACCTGAATCTGTGGTGTTAGACACTGACCTGTTGTGGTGACAATTTCAACCACTTTTTCTACCTCTCCTTCCTCCACATCCTGAGGTTGTGGTGTCCTCTGTTCCCCTTCTTTCAGAGGTGGGGGGTTCTTGGTGTCCTCAGACGTCCCGAGTCTTTTCTCCTCTATGAGAATGAAACAAAAGGTATACTTAGCACACAGATATTTGAAGCCAGACATAGGAATATGAGACATTGCTTGGAAGTGTTGTACAATTGTCTGTTTTGGCAGAGTTCCAAGCTGAAGACATGATTTTTTTCCTTACCAAAGCTGGAATACTTACCTTTTTTGGACAAGTTTCACACATGGAGACACCCCAAGTATCCACTGGAGTACCTGTGTGGGACACCCTAAAAAGTTTGTTCTGGTGTCCCACACTAGGGCTCCTCGGTCCAGATGTGTAAACAGCTGCTGAGTGTCCTCTCCTTAGATTACACTGAATAAAGTTTGCAATTCTTTCTAGTTTCAAACACATCTAGACAACAATGTCCTAAACTTCTTTTAATACAAATTAGCATGACCAAATGTAGTTAACCCTGTATCTGCCAAAAAACATCGCATTTAGTTGGCAAACGAACGATGTTTACTGCGACCATTGTTCATGTGCTCATGAACATGAAAGTAGCCATTCAAAACTGTACAACAGTAAAGAAAAGCACGTGGAGCAGCATGCAAGTAATAATAATAATAGGAACACACGACAAGTACTTACTTTTTAGAAGCACTTTCTTGATCCTTCTGTACTGATCCTGCTCCCTCAATTTCAGGTCTGACCAGCATTTCCTCAATTGCTCCTTGGATGGTCGTACCACAAAATTCCTGTGCAGACTCTTCACAACTTTAGACATGATCTTGGCCTTTCTCATATTTGGGTTTAGGTAAGGTCCATACTCCCCTCTTCAAGATGTCCACCATCTCCACTATCTCTCCAAAGGCCATATTTGAGGCCTTAAATCTCCTGTGGGATCATGAAGTTTCTGGCTCTGGGCTTTCCTCCTCGTTACTGCTATTACGCACCTGCTTTGTCTCCGCCATGTTCCTCTCCCACTGCGATGAAAGAAACGGGGCGGGGAATATTCTATAAAGAACGTCAGGGAAGGGCGACGTGGGCGGAGTTTCACGCATGTGCAGTGCATATAAAGCTAACACGCGTGTGTTGTACGTACGATATGTGAGTGGAGGAAGTGCCGATCATGAGAACAAAGGTAACATTTTAACTTGGGACATCAGTGGCCTATACTGATTCGAGATTGAGGCCTATATTGGGATAAGATTAGGAGAGTTTAGCCTGATATTAATGTTTTTGTCTTGTGTTTTGTCTTGCAGCAAATCTAAAACAATTCAAAGACCCGGAATTCATGGGCCAGTTCATAGACAAATACAGGGATATGAGAAATTTGTGGGAGGTTAAAAACCCCTTATATCGAAATAAACCAGCTAGGAAGGCATCGTTGGAGAAACTGCTGCAATCTGTGAAGACGCAGGTCCCGGACGCAGACATCGAGTTTGTGGATCAGAAAATTGGTAGCTTGAGAAGCACGTATAGGAAGGAGCTTAATAAGGTCCAGGCTTCCATGAAATCAGGAGCAGCAGCAAAGGATGTGTATGTACCCAGTCTGTGGTATTACAACAGGATGCTGTTTCTGGAAGACCAAATTGAAGCCAGGGAATCACTTTCTACACTTCCATCCACCCTTCCCTCAACCCCAGCTGAGGCTTCCGAGAACCAACCTAGGCCTTCCATCCTGGAAGAAGTTGAGGAGCCCAGCTGGAGCCAGGTATAATATTTTTTAACATATTTATTGTCCGAAAATTTTTTTGTTAACTAGATGTTATTATTAATAAAAAATGAATGATTTAACAAAAAGTGTTTTACATATCAATAGACAGTAGAGGCCAAAAATTATTGTGACAGGAATGAAAAATGCTGGGGTCAGAATAATAGTCTTTTCTATTTATTAACATTCAATTTGCAACAGTCATGAGCTGAAAATTGTGTGTGATTGATGAACCAAAAACTAAAACTATGTCCCTTTTTCATACACAGGAAGACCTCAGTCAGGACGAGGCTCTGGAATGTGGCAGACAGGAAGAGGCGGGGGTAAGTGTCAGCTAAGAGGTGGGGGTGTCAGCCAGGAGGTGTCCAGGCCCAGTAGCCTCACCCAATCCCAGGTGCCTCCCCTCCGCCTTACAACAAAAAGGGCCAGGAAGGGGAGTAACGTGGAGGAGGCAGCACTGGGCCTCATTAAGGAGGCTAATGCGGCCCTGAAAACACCACCCGACGCTGAAGAGGCCTATGGCTGCTATGTAGCAGCAAATAGAGGAGGGCCAATGCCTCATCTGTGAGAAGATTATATTACAGGCCCTTCATAAGGGGTTGAGGGGCCAAATGGCTAATAACATGCACTTATGTGCGCTCGCCCATCCTCCTCTTCCTCCTTCTCCTGCCACAAGTCCACCTCCAGAGCCACAACCTCCAAGGAAGGCAGCAGGGAAGGCTGCAGGGAAGCGTGGAAGGAAGGCTGCAGGGAAAACAAGAAAGTGATGGCCTGGGTTCAGTCTGGTCTGACAGAAGACTCAGGCTGTTGTAGTACCACAGCCTGGGGACATATACAGTGGGGATGGAAAGTATTCAGACCCCCTTAAATTTTTCACTCTTTGTTATATTGCAGCCATTTGCTAAAATCATTTAAGTTCATTTTTTTCCTCATTAATGTACACACAGCAACCCATATTGACAGAAAAACACAGAATTGTTGACATTTTTGCAGATTTATTAAAAAAGAAAAACTGAAATATCACATGGTCCTAAGTATTCAGACCCTTTGCTCAGTATTTAGTAGAAGCACCCTTTTGATCTAATACAGCCATGAGTCTTTTTGGGAAAGATGCAACAAGTTTTTCACACCTGGATTTGGGGATCCTCTGCCATTCCTCCTTGCAGATCCTCTCCAGTTCTGTCAGGTTGGATGGTAAACGTTGGTGGACAGATGCTCAATTGGGTTTAAGTCAGGGCTCTGGCTGGGCCATTCAAGAACAGCCACAGAGTTGTTGTGAAGCCACGCCTTCATTATTTTAGCTGTGTGCTTAGGGTCATTGTCTTGTTGGAAGGTAAACCTTCAGCCCAGTCTGAGGTCCTGAGCACTCTGGAGAAGGTTTTCATCCAGGATATAACTTGGCCGCATTTATCTTTCCCTCAATTTCAACCAGTTGTCCTGTCCCTGCAGCTGAAAAACACCCCCACAGCATGATGCTGCCACCACCATGCTTCACTGTTGGGACTGTATTGGACAGGTGATGAGCAGTGCCTAGTTTTCTCCACACATACCGCTTAGAATTAAGGCCAAAAAGATCTTGGTCTCATCAGACCAGAGAATCTGATTTCTCACCATCTTGAAGTCCTTCAGGTATTTTTTAGCAAACTCCATGCGGGCTTTTATTTGTCTTGCACTGAGGAGAGGCTTCCGTTGGGCCACTCTGCCATAAATTCCTGACTGGTGGAGGGCTGCAGTGATGGTTGACTTTCTACAACTTTCTCCCATCTCCCGACTGCATCTCTGGAGCTCGGCCACAGTGATCTTTGGGTTCTTCTTTACCTCTCTCACCAAGGCTCTTCTACCCCGATAGCTCAGTTTGGCCAGACGGCCAGCTCTAGGAAGGGTTCTGGTCATCCCAAACATCTTCTATTTAAGGATTATGGAGGCCACTGTGCTCTTAGGAACCTTAAGTGCAGCAGACATTTTTTTGTAACCTTGGCCAGATCTGTGTATGCCACAATTCTATCTCTCAGAGATCTTAAGGCAGTTCCTTTGACCTCATGATTCTAATTTGCTGTCATGAAAGACGTCCTGCTAGCACGGTTGTGGGCGGAGGATCGGGGCACAGAACTTCTGTTGTTAGAACCGGTGGACGTGTGTGCGCCAGCGCGAATAAACGCATGTGGAGGCACGCTAGCACGAACGAGTGTACGTGGGTACGTGGTGGTGCGAGCGGGCATGCACGATCGGTACTCGGGCGCGCGCGGATACGCGCGGGAGTGCGCAGACATGCAGTGTGACAGTGTTGGCGCCAATGAACTTTTTTAAAGGAGCCTGTCAGCATGCTTTCTTGCTGTCCGGTCTACAGCGTTCCCTGTGACCCTAAGCTATCAGTATACCTGTCTACCTGATTCCTGTTACCCGGCTTGCTCCTGACTACTCCTGTTCGCTGCCAGTCCCCGACCTCGGCTTGTTTGACTATTCTCCTGCCACATCCTACAGTTGTTTGCTGCCTGTCTGTTGCTGATCCGGTCCGTGCCCCGACTACTCTTCTGCCTCTGTCTGGTACCTGCTCTTCCCGCCAGTGTTGACCCGGCCTGTCTGACCTCGTTAGTGTTCCAGTTGAACTACAGAACACCTCCCTGCTGCCTGTTGTTCCTGAGTTCTTGCCAGCTACGGTACTTCTCTGCTCAAGTCAGCTGTTCCAGTGTTCCTGCCAGAGTTCCGGTTCATCTTCCTGCTATCAGTTGTTCCAGTGCTCCAGTTGAACTACAGAACACCTCCAGGCTGTCTGCTGTTTCTGAGCTCCTGTCAGCTACGGTACTTCTCTGCACAGTCAGCTGTTCCAGTGTTCCTGCCAGCCCTCCTTCTGCTGCACCAGAGGTCCAGATCAGCTCCACATTTGCCACTTGCCAAGCACTTGTGGCCCCCTGTGCTCTTGAGTCCCTGTTTTCTCTATCAGGGGTTCTCGAGCCAGAGCAGGGGCGGACTGACCATTCGGGCATATCGGGCACTGTCCGAGGGCCCGGAGGCCAGCAGGGGGCCCGCCCCTGACTGTCGCCAAACATCCGGAGCAGACACAGAGAGAGAGCTCTGCTGTCTGTCAGCATATATCCCCGATCTGCAGGTTTCCCGGATACTGCATGCACACTGCTGACATTTCACTCCCTCCAGCACTACTTTGGGCAGAACTACAAGAGCTGTGAGTACCCCCGCTCTCATACCAATTCAGCCTGTCACTGTCTCTTGTAGCCTTGCAGCCGCAGCACAGATGCCTCTGTAATCTTTCCTGCACGCTCACCCTCCTCTCCCTGTGATTGATGAAGGAGGTGAAGTCCGTTCCAGCCAGCTACTGTCTCTTCTGGTCTCCCGGGAGTCCCAGTCACTGCACGTTTCTCTGTGTTCCTTCCCGTGCTCTCCCCCTCCTCTTCTCAGGCTTGATAAGAGGTCACTGCACTGGCTCCTTCTCAGCATTCCAGTCAGCACATCTCCCACCCTCAAACACCACAATAGGATTGGGGTGGGGGGTCATTAAGAGCACCTGTCTTTACTCAGCAATAGCCCGGTCTGTCATTACAAATTCTTGCCCTGCTACCTGTACTCTGCTGCAGGTGAGCAGCAGGTACATCTGGCTCCTTGCTGGCCTGGCCACATGAGGAAAGGAGAGGAGAGCTGATAACCAGGTTCTGTAAAAGGGACATCTACACTGATATGTGCAGTCCCAACAGTGCCCACCAATGCTGCCAATCAGTGCCACCTACCAGTGCCTCCTCATCAGTGGAGCCTATCAGTGCCACCCATAAATGGCTTTTGCTATTTATTTTTCAAGTGCCCATGAGCTCATCAGTGACGCCTATCAGTGCAGGTTCATCAGCAGACAGCAGTGAAAGAGAAAAATGACCTGTTTGCTAAATTTTTTTGTGAAAAGAATGTAAAAAAAATATTAAAATGAATTAAACATTAGAATAAAAAAACTGTAGAAAATCAGACTAAAATTTCTAATTAGATTAAAAAGTCACACTAAATACATGGCATAGTTTAGCCACACATACTGTGTGCCACAGCACGCTATGCACACTGCAGGTCACTTTAATGTTGCGTTATAAAGATGGCTGCTGCGTGGTGGCCATCTTTAACTGCTTCAGATCCGCGATATAGCCGAATGACGGCTACAGCGCAGACCTACTTTGCCAGGAGGACGTCTATTGTGCTCGAGCGGCCTGCACACCCCCTGCAGGGAGCGCGCAACACACTCTGTGATCAGCGAGTCTATGAGATCCCGACCCATTACTACGTGATCAGCTGTCAGCCAATGACAGCTGATCATGTGATGTAAACAAAGCCAGTAATCAGCTATTTTTTATCCTTATGCTGACAGCCTGAGGAGAAAAAAAGCCGATCACTGACGGCTGTCAGAGGGACATAGGTCCCGATCAAGGAGAGCAGCCCCCAGGTCATCTGTGCCCACCTGTGCCACCTACCAGTGCACAACAGTGCTGCCTACCAGTGCCCACTAGACATGTGCACATTGAAATATTTTGTTTCGGAATTTTGTTTTCGTCCGAAAAATAAATTTATTTAGTTACTCCCAAAATTCGTTTTTCTTTATTTCGTTTTTCGTTAAAAACTTGCATTCGTACGAAAATCCAAATTAATTAAGGTTGAATTTGACATTGAAGGCTTATGGTGTCTGTCGAATGTTCAAAGAAGCAGCTAAACTGTACGACGCCGTATAGTTTAGCGGCTCTGTCGAATCTTCTTAGAACTTTCAACAGACACCATAAGCCATAATCCTCTTTGGTTACAATCAGCCAATAACATTCATCATCATCATTCTTTTTATTTTTATTTTTCTTCCCCCACCCAATTCCAGCAGCGATCTTTTCTCCCCTATGTCAAATCTTTTCTCTCTATGTCGAAACTTTTCTCTCTATGTCAAATCTTTTCTCTCTATGTAGAATAATCTTGGACTAATGGAGTTAAGGTTAGGCACAATCGACCACAGGTTTGATGGGCACAGATTGTTATTGTCAGCATCATGTCGAATCTCCTATCTATATCGAAATGTTGTAGCAACGAAAACGAAAATAAAGCATTCGTTTATGTCGGATCTTTCGTTTTTCGGATTCTGCATTTCTGAAATTCGGACGAAAATGCATTTGGACGAAATCGAATGCACATGTCTAGTGCCCACCAGCGCCACCCATCAGTGCCCACAGTGCCACCCATCAGTGCCCACAGTGCCACCTATCAATGTCACCAATCAGTGCCTCATCAACAGTGCTTCCCATCAGTGCCACCTAGCAGTGCCATCCATCAGTTACTTATCAGTAACACCTATCAGTGCCACCCATCAGGGCCCATCAGTGCCATCTTATCAGTGGCCATCAGTGCCGCCTTCTCTTTGCCCATCAGTACCGCGTTATCTGTGCAAATTAATGCCGCCTTATCTGTGCATATCAGTGCCGCCTTATCTGTGTCTATCAGTGCCCACCAGTGCAGCCTATCAGTGCCCATCAGTGATGCCTCATCAGTGCATATCAATGAGGGAGAAAAATTACCTGTTTGCAAAATTGTATAACAAACTATGAAACTTTTTTTTTCAAAATTTTCCATCTTTTTTTGTTTGTTTAGCAAAAAATAACCCCAGTGGTGATTAAATACCACCAAAAGAAAGCTCTATTTGTGTGAAGAAAATGATAAAAATTTCATTTGGGTACAGTGTTGTATGACCGCGCTATTGTCATTCAAAGAGTGACAGCGCTGAAAGCTGAAAATTGGTCTGGGCAGGAGGGGGGTTTAAGTGCCCAGTAAGCAAGTGGTTAAACCTGGGGGCCCCACGATCTCCTATTGCCCGGGGGCCCCATGAGCTGTCAGTCCGCCCCTGAGCCAGAGGCACACGAGAGGCTACTCCCTGCATTCTGGGCTCCGCCATGAGGTACGTGACAGTACCGGACAGCCATGTCCAAGCCCACGCAGGGAGCCTCTCCCATGGATGAGCTCTGCTGCCATCTTGCTGGACTTACCCAGGTGGTAAAAAGCCTACAAGTGGGCTATACCCAGCTGGAAGGCCGAGCTCTAGCAGCATCCACACCTCCAGCATCCGGGACTTCTGCTGCACCCTCAGTGGTGATGTTGCCGCCTGAACCCAGGGTCCCCACGCCTGAAAGATTTTCGGGTAACCGGAGTAAATTCAGGTCTTTCCGCAATTCATGTGAACTCTTTTTTGCTCTCCAACCAAGGACTTTCTCCCTGGAAACCACCAAAGTGGGGTTCGTGATCTCGCTACTGACAGGCGAGCCCCGTCCTGGGCCCATCGCCTACTAGAAAAGAAAGATGCCTCACTTGATACCCTGGGCACCTTCTTTCAGGCCATGTCGTCATTATATGAGGACCCGCAGCTGACTGCTTCTGCAGAGGCAGCCTTGCACACCCTACAGCAAGGCCGCAGACCTGTTGAGGACTACGTGTCGGAATTCAGACGCTGGAGTTCCGACACAAATTGGAACAATGCCGCCCTATGGTATCAGTTCCGTATGAGCCTTTCGGAATCTTTAAAGGACGAACTAGCCCGAGTGGGTATTCCAGAGACTTTAGAGGGCCTCATAGACCTTTCTATCCAAACAGACAGACGCCTGAGAGATCCTCTGGTCCTGCTCGTCCTGTCTGGATGTTGCCCCGTGTGCCTAGTTCTCCCCACTCTGCTCCTCCAGCTTCAAACGCCATTGCTTCAAATATGTTGGAACCAATGCAGCTGGGCCTTTGACACCTTTCACTCACTCCTGAAGAGCGTCAACGCCGTCGGGCTGGTAACCTGTGCCTGTACTGCAGGGAATCTGGACATTTTGTACGAACATGCCCGGCAAAGCTTCGTAAGTGCCTTTCTGTCTCCCCTGCTCTTACCCCTACTGTACTGAATAATGTTTCTCATCTGGCTGTTCCGATTCTCTTACAGCTCCCAGGAGGGAATATACCAACCAGCGCTATCATTGATTACGGGGCTTGCAGTGGCTTCATAGACTTGTCCTTCGCTTTCAGACATCACATTTCCCTCCGGCCCAGAGCGAAAGGACTTTCTGTATATTTGGCCGATGGCACTACCCTCAGATCAGGCCAGTAACCCAGGAGACTGTACCTTTGCTCACCACCATTGCCAGCACTCATCAAGAGCTACTTTGTCTGGATGCCATCGAGTCTCCTCTATTTCCCATCATTCTAGGCATGCCGTGGCTCAAGGCCCATAATCCGCAAATTGATTGGACCTCAGGGAAGATTGAGTTCCCTTCCTCTTACTGCCATCAACACTGTCTACCAGAAGTCACCAAGGCCCCTTCTTCCCTATTATGCATGGAAACTGACGCCAAGATCTGTCAAGCTTTACCTGAAGCCTACCACAGCTTTCTGGATGTTTTCAGTCAAAAGGGTGCTGAGACTCTTCCTCCCCACCGGCCATACGATTGCCCAATTGAGCTCCTTCCAGGGGCATAGATTCCTTTTGGGAGAATTTTTCCTTTGTCAGAATTAGAACTAGAAGTATTAAAAACCTACATTGATGATAACCTAAAAAAAGGGTTCATCCGACCATCCACGTCCCCGGCAGGAGCAGGAATCTTCTTTGTGGAGAAGAAAGACCATTCTCTACGCCCTTGTGTGGATTATCGGGCACTTAATAAAATCACAATCAAAAACCGTTATCCTTTACCATTAGTGCCAGAACTCTTTCAAAGGCTGGGGTCTGCAGTATAGTTTTCTAAGTTAGATCTTTGGGATACCTACAACCTTGTCCGCATTCGTAAGGGAGACGAATGGACGATTGCTTTCCGTACTCGGTTTGGGCACTTCGAATATTTAGTCATGCCTTTCGGACTTTGTAATGCTCCTGCTACATTTCAGCATTTTGTGAATAACATCTTCAGAGACTATCTTGACCTGTTTGTTATTATTTATTTAGATGACATCCTAATTTTTTTTTTTCTTAGCTGAACATCGTGAACATGTCAGAAATGTTTTGACCCGACTTCGCCTGCGCGGCCTCTACGCCAAGCCTGAGAAATGTGTCTTTGAACAAGAGAGTATCCAGTTCCTTGGTCTAATTATCTCTGTGGAAGGCATCAAAATGGACCCTCAGAAGGTTTCCGCCATTCTGGACTGGCCCGCTCCTGCTGACAAGAAGGGAATCCAATGTTTTGTAGGATTTGCAAATTTCTACAGAAAATTTATCATTGGATTCTTCACGATCATTTCTCCCATTACAAGGCTAACCAAGCAGGGCCTTAAATTCCACTGGTCTACTGAAGCTCAGGCGGCCTTCACAACGCTGAATGATCTGTTTGTCTCAGCCTCAGTTTTAAAACATCCTGATTCCACATTGCCATATATTTTGGAGGTGGATGCCTCGGAAATAGCGGTCGGTGCAGTGCTTTCCCAGAGACAGGGGCCTAGGGCTCTTCTGCACCCAGTCGCTTTTTTTTCTCGCAAATTATCGGAAGCAGAGAGGAACTACGATGTGGGCGACCGAGAGTTGTTAGCGATAAAAGCCGCGCTTGAGGAATGGCGATATCTTTTAGAGGGAGCAGCTCATCTGATTCTTGTTTATACAGATCACAAGAATCTGGAATATTTAAAGACTGCCAAGATGTTGAAACCACGACAGGCCAGATGGGCACTTTTCTTTACCAGATTCTCATTCCATATATCCTATCGTCCCGGGTCAAAAAACATCAAGCCCGATGCGCTGTCATGAATGTACAGCGGATCAGAAGCATCTTCTCCGCCAGACACCATCTTGTCCTCAGGAAACTTTCTGTTGCTCCAAGGGGATCTACTTTCAAGCAAATCAAGCAAGCCTCCAGGAACATTTCTACTCCGCCTGATACAGCTCTACAGGCCAGAGATGATCTTCTGTGGTTTAGGGATAGGATCTTCGTATCCCAGGAGATGCGAGCAGCAGTTCTTAGTTCCTGTCATGATCACATGTTGGCCAGCCATTTCGGCGTGCATAAGACATCTGAACTTCTTCAGCGCACGTTCTGGTGGCCGCAGTTAGGAAAGGATTGCAAGGACTATGTGGAAGCATGTGTCACCTGCATTCAAAATAAGGGCAGCAAGTCTAAAGCTTGGGGTCTGTTGAAACCATGGAGGATGATCTCCATGGATTTTATTGTCGAGCTGCCACCTTCTGAAGGTTACACTACAATCTTTGTAATAGTGGATAGATTATCCAAGATGGCACATTTCTTACCAATGAAGGGCACCCCTACTGCTGCTGAGACCGCTAGGACATTTATCAAGGAAGTGGTGAGGCTTCATGGCATTCCTGCCAATATCACTTCGGATCGGGGGGTGCAATTTACCTCTAGGTTTTGGAGAGCTCTTTGTGAGTCCCTGAAAATTGACCTCTCCTTCTCTTCTGCCTATCACCCTCAAACAAATGGCCAGACGGAGAGGACGAATCAGACGCTGGAGCAGTATCTGCGCTGCTTTTCCTCTTTCTCCCATGATGATTGGGTTTCGCTTCTACCCCTTGCCGAATTTGCTTACAACAATTCTGTTCATTCTGCCACGAAGCAATCACCGTTCTTTGCAAATTATGGTTTCCAACTTTGATTTTTTGCGCGTCCGAATTGCATACAGATAACCGAAAAATAGAAAACCTGCTCTCAATCTTTTGTTGGCGGGAATTCCGCCAGCAAAAGTCCAATGGAGCATACACACGGTTGCAATTTCCGGCCAAAAGCTCTCATCTGACTTTTGCTGGCGGAATTTCCGATCGTGTGTACGGGGCATTACATTTCAGTGAATGCATATACGAGGTGTGTCTAAAAAGTTTGGGGAATGGTATCAGGAAATAAACGAAACAGAAGATACAAACAAATTACCTTTAATGGCCTTCAAAATAATCGTCATCCTTCGCAACACACTTTTGGCAATTGAGTAACAAAAGTTCCGCGCTTAGGACAATGAAATAAAAAAGGGACTGCTGCCCCCCTAAAAGTGGAAAACACCAAGGTGTAATCCAAACTGAAATATATGTTCTAGATAGGGGATTAGGCGCTGTCCTACTGTGTTTTGTGATAAATCTTCTCAAGAGAATACAAGAAAATATTGGTTTAAAAGCAAAAGTGTCATAAATATCAGGAGACAATTGATGTGCAAGAATAATTAATAAGTGAATCACCTGTGAGGTGAAAATAAAGAAAAAGTGCAAAGCGTGCTAAAGTGCATATAAAATGGCATATACAAAAAATCGCATGTGCAAAAAAATTGTATATCTATGTAACATGAGAGATCCCTATACATGAAAAAGTGCTTGGGGAACCAAAACCAGTGGAATAAATATAAAAGACATGTATTAGATGATCCGCTTAAACAATAATTAAAACAAATGCATAGCGTAAACCTCAAAAAATGGAAAGTTTTCGTGTGGAAAAAACCTTAGTGTGTGTGAAAACACAATTGCAATCAAGTCAATCAAGGCAGACCCTTCTAAAGGTGTATAAACACACTCAGTGGATAATACAATCAATAATAAGTTCTTTGGAACAGATTATTTCAGCAACAGTTCTGGAAGTATGTCCCACTGGTGTAGGGAAAAAAATCACAATTTTCAACCGTTGGTGTCCCGACCTCCGCTGCACCCCCACTCGTGTGTACACTTACCGGACTGCCTAACCCCTGCAGGGGTAAAAGGCATATGTAGACAGTCCTGCGATGACAACAGCGGGAAGTGGTCCTCGGTTCAAGGGTGCTATATACTGCTCTGGCGTGAGGTCAGTCCCAGTGACAGGTATCCGTGCAAGGTGAAAACAGAAAACACTTCATAGTGTGAATCCATAAAAGGTAGGAAGTTTATTGAAAATCCATAAAATAACAGTCCATAAACTGGAGTTAAAACCACAACTAAAAGCACTGTGCAGGAAGCCGACTAACAGTCGAGGGGCAACGTGGTAAGGCGTGCGTTCCACCGCCCGACAACTGAAAGCGGAACTGACACGAGCTGGAAGAGAGCGATGCTGACGTGTGCGTATCACGAGGCCACGCCTTACGCGTTTCGTCATCAAGACGTCATCTGAGGCGTGGCCATCTTGGTGCCCCACACGTCTAAATAGGGAAACGGAGGTGCCGCTCTGGCCAATCGGATGCTAGTAACCCGCCCCTTTGTCTCATCAAAACGAAACCAACTAATTCGCTGGTCTGGCGCCATCATGTGGTACAAAAAAATATATAATGGTTTTCGGGCGCCTCCGTTTAAGAGATGTAAAACAGAGAAAGATGTAAAGCAGATAATAAGTAAGACTGGAGGGTAAACGATCAGCGAGGTGATGTCCCCTCAAGCCAAATGCATTTGATATTACATATCCCAACATGTTGTAACTTCCAAACGGTAAAAATATGGACGAAATATAAATATGTTAAAATCATATTATAAAAATAATTAATATATAAAATTCAGACATACTTTATAAGTAACTCAAAAAAGGTTAGTATACCAAGGGAAGAAACATTTATGGTGGGGGCCGTAATAAAAATGTATCTAAGGCTACGTATCTAAATCTATTACTGTAAACCCATAGCATATATACATCTATGATAGGCCCATAAGGAGAATAACTTAATTCATAATCAAGGCCTATGGAATATTAAAATTATAAAAAAGGATCAGAGGATAAAAAGCCTATGTTATATCTATGGTGTTAATGGATGAATATCAAGGGGGATCCCAACCAAAATCTATGTGAAAGATGGGGAGGACAAAACAGCATGATGGTAATAGATCACGGACCTATATACAAATGAAGGATCATATAAGCGCTGTTAAAAATAGATCAGGGGCCTATATAAAAATTCAAATGAAGGGATACAGTGTGAGCCAAATCCCGTGCAGATGGCTCACTCACACACTAATACAGATGGTTGGAGTGGAGATAGTTGGAATTAAAAATCGGAATGTGTGACTTGGGGATGGATGAATTGAAAGCTTATGCAGAGGCTGAACTACTAGTGGAGGAAAGGCCCTTAGAAGTTGGACAAGAAACAATTAAGATCTATCTCTACATTTAAACCTCTAGGGACAAGACAATCTAAACGGTGTATCCACCTCGTTTCGTTTTGTGATATCAGTAGCTTTTTACTCCCCCCTCTCCAGTGATTTTTTGTGGTATCTATCCCATAAAAAATAAGGCCTGACGGGTCCCTATGATGAAATTCATCGAAGTGTCTGGAGAGGTTGTGTTTGGGGAACCCTTTTCTTATGTTATTAATATGTTCCCTGATCCGTACACAGAGGGGTCTGGTGGTCCTACCCACATATTGTAGCCGGCACGGGCATTCAATAATATAGGTTACGTGGGTGGTGTTGCAGGTGACCAATTCCCTAATCTCATATTCCTTGCCACTCCTAGACCTAAAGGATGTTCTTTTTTTAGGTTGTCTTTTACTGACGCGGCAGGCCAAACATTTTTGACATCTGTAGAAGCCCTTCATATCCGAGAACAATTTCACTTCCTTGGGGGGATCAATAACATTATGGACCAGATGGTTTCTAAGGGTAGGTGCCTTCCTATAGATAAACTTGGGTTTTTTTGTCAACAGGTTAGCAAGAGTTCTATCGGATTTTAGGATCGGCCAATACTTCCTTACAATGTGCTCAAAAGATTTGTATTGTTTATTGAACCCTGTGATAAAGGCGACATCTACCGGAGAGCTATTCTTCCTATTGCCTACTGTCAGCAGGGAATTCCGGTCACATTCCTGTACCTCATTTCTAATGTTGGCCAGAACATCTGGGTCATACCCCTTGTCTGTAAATTTCTTGATCAGAGTATCCGTCTGCTTTCGATAATCTTCAATGTGACAACATTGAAGATTATCGAAAGCAGACGGATACTCTGATCAAGAAATTTACAGACAAGGGGTATGACCCAGATGTTCTGGCCAACATTAGAAATGAGGTACAGGAATGTGACCGGAATTCCCTGCTGACAGTAGGCAATAGGAAGAATAGCTCTCCGGTAGATGTCGCCTTTATCACAGGGTTCAATAAACAATACAAATCTTTTGAGCACATTGTAAGGAAGTATTGGCCGATCCTAAAATCCGATAGAACTCTTGCTAACCTGTTGACAAAAAAACCCAAGTTTATCTATAGGAAGGCACCTACCCTTAGAAACCATCTGGTCCATAATGTTATTGATCCCCCCAAGGAAGTGAAATTGTTCTCGGATATGAAGGGCTTCTACAGATGTCAAAAATGTTTGGCCTGCCGCGTCAGTAAAAGACAACCTAAAAAAAGAACATCCTTTAGGTCTAGGAGTGGCAAGGAATATGAGATTAGGGAATTGGTCACCTGCAACACCACCCACGTAACCTATATTATTGAATGCCCGTGCCGGCTACAATATGTGGGTAGGACCACCAGACCCCTCTGTGTACGGATCAGGGAACATATTAATAACATAAGAAAAGGGTTCCCCAAACACAACCTCTCCAGACACTTCGATGAATTTCATCATAGGGACCCGTCAGGCCTTATTTTTTATGGGATAGATACCACAAAAAATCACTGGAGAGGGGGGAGTAAAAAGCTACTGATATCACAAAACGAAACGAGGTGGATACACCGTTTAGATTGTCTTGTCCCTAGAGGTTTAAATGTAGAGATAGATCTTAATTGTTTCTTGTCCAACTTCTAAGGGCCTCTCCTCCACTAGTAGTTCAGCCTCTGCATAAGCTTTCAATTCATCCATCCCCAAGTCACACATTCCGATTTTTAATTCCAACTATCTCCACTCCAACCATCTGTATTAGTGTGTGAGTGAGCCATCTGCACGGGATTTGGCTCACACTGTATCCCTTCATTTGAATTTTTATATAGGCCCCTGATCTATTTTTAACAGCGCTTATATGATCCTTCATTTGTATATAGGTCCGTGATCTATTACCATCATGCTGTTTTGTCCTCCCCATCTTTCACATAGATTTTGGTTGGGATCCCCCTTGATATTCATCCATTAACACCATAGATATAACATAGGCTTTTTATCCTCTGATCCTTTTTTATAATTTTAATATTCCATAGGCCTTGATTATGAATTAAGTTATTCTCCTTATGGGCCTATCATAGATGTATATATGCTATGGGTTTACAGTAATAGATTTAGATACGTAGCCTTAGATACATTTTTATTACGGCCCCCACCATAAATGTTTCTTCCCTTGGTATACTAACCTTTTTTGAGTTACTTATAAAGTATGTCTGAATTTTATATATTAATTATTTTTATAATATGATTTTAACATATTTATATTTCGTCCATATTTTTACCGTTTGGAAGTTACAACATGTTGGGATATGTAATATCAAATGCATTTGGCTTGAGGGGACATCACCTCGCTGATCGTTTACCCTCCAGTCTTACTTATTATCTGCTTTACATCTTTCTCTGTTTTACATCTCTTAAACGGAGGCGCCCGAAAACCATTATATATTTTTTTGTACCACATGATGGCGCCAGACCAGCGAATTAGTTGGTTTCGTTTTGATGAGACAAAGGGGCGGGTTACTAGCATCCGATTGGCCAGAGCGGCACCTCCGTTTCCCTATTTAGACGTGTGGGGCACCAAGATGGCCACGCCTCAGATGACGTCTTGATGACGAAACGCGTAAGGCGTGGCCTCGTGATACGCACACGTCAGCATCGCTCTCTTCCAGCTCGTGTCAGTTCCGCTTTCAGTTGTCGGGCGGTGGAACGCACGCCTTACCACGTTGCCCCTCGACTGTTAGTCGGCTTCCTGCACAGTGCTTTTAGTTGTGGTTTTAACTCCAGTTTATGGACTGTTATTTTATGGATTTTCAATAAACTTCCTACCTTTTATGGATTCACACTATGAAGTGTTTTCTGTTTTCACCTTGCACGGATACCTGTCACTGGGACTGACCTCACGCCAGAGCAGTATATAGCACCCTTGAACCGAGGACCACTTCCCGCTGTTGTCATCGCAGGACTGTCTACATATGCCTTTTACCCCTGCAGGGGTTAGGCAGTCCGGTAAGTGTACACACGAGTGGGGGTGCAGCGGAGGTCGGGACACCAACGGTTGAAAATTGTGATTTTTTTCCCTACACCAGTGGGACATACTTCCAGAACTGTTGCTGAAATAATCTGTTCCAAAGAACTTATTATTGATTGTATTATCCACTGAGTGTGTTTATACACCTTTAGAAGGGTCTGCCTTGATTGACTTGATTGCAATTGTGTTTTCACACACACTAAGGTTTTTTCCACACGAAAACTTTCCATTTTTTGAGGTTTACGCTATGCATTTGTTTTAATTATTGTTTAAGCGGATCATCTAATACATGTCTTTTATATTTATTCCACTGGTTTTGGTTCCCCAAGCACTTTTTCATGTATAGGGATCTCTCATGTTACATAGATATACAATTTTTTTGCACATGCGATTTTTTGTATATGCCATTTTATATGCACTTTAGCACGCTTTGCACTTTTTCTTTATTTTCACCTCACAGGTGATTCACTTATTAATTATTCTTGCACATCAATTGTCTCCTGATATTTATGACACTTTTGCTTTTAAACCAATATTTTCTTGTATTCTCTTGAGAAGATTTATCACAAAACACAGTAGGACAGCGCCTAATCCCCTATCTAGAACATACACTTTTGGCAATGTTCATAAAGCTTCTGGAAACTGTCAGTAAAGGCCTCTTTAGGAATAGTTTGCTGAACCACTGTCACCCATTCTTGGATTGCCACCACATCTGCAAAATGTGCACCTTTCATGACGCTCTTCAGACGGGGAAACAGAAAGAAGTCTGCAGGCACCAGATCAGCAGAGGACGGTGAATGATCGAGAACAGGTACGCTGCACTGAGCCAACAATAGGCGCACATAAATCGTATAGTTCGCAGGGGCATTATCGTGCAGCAACAGTCACTCTCCAGTCCCGTGCAACTCTGGCGGAACACAGCGGATGCGTCGTAGCAACCATTTCGAAAACGTCCTCATAGAACAGTGGTTCTCAACTCCAGTCCTCAGGACCCACCAACAGGCCAGGTTTGCAAGATAGCTGAAATACATCACAGGTGATATCACTTGCTGCTAAGTGATTGCAATTTTCTAGTCTGCAACTCCCCAAGGTAATACCTAAAATCTGGCCTGTTGGTGGGTCCCGAGGACTGGAGTTGAGAACCACTGTCATAGAATGTGATGTTCAAGGTTTGACCTGAAGGAACAAATAGATGATGCCATAGTTGACAAAGAAGGCGTTCAACATTGTCTTGACCTTGGACATTGGCAGGCGACTGTTTTTGGGTCACGGGGAAGATGGTGAACGCCATTCCAATGATTGCCGATTGGATTCTGGATCAAACTGGTAGAACCAGGTCTCATCCCCTGCGACAATGGTTCGCAGAAAGGATGGATCCTGGTCACATATGTAATGAAATCCCCAGAGGTTTTCATCCTTCTTGCTTTCTGTGTGGCACAAACCGGGAACAGATCTTCTGCTTACCCAAATCTTTGCAGACAATGTTGCGCACCATGTCCTTGCTAATGGCCAATTCCTCTGCCATCATAGAGTCAGTCACCGATCTCGTGCCAGCATTTGTTGCATGCTTTGATCATGTTTGGGGTTCTGCTTGACGATGGCCAGCCCGAACGTGGCTCATCCTCAGTCTTTTCCTTCCTCTCACGAAAGCATTTGAACAAGTCGTAAACACACTTTCTGCTCACGGTTTCCATCCCTTATACTTGCACCAACATTTCATGCATCTCCGTTGCACTGTGACCCTACCACTTACACTGACTATGTTCGACTGCCCACAGCAGGTTTACCCTGACAGTCACGTGTACTCCACTCTAGGTGGCGCTTTTCTACGTCCATCTGGCCCATGTTGCTGTTGATATATCGGACTATTCGCCAAACTTTTTAGCCACACCTTGTATGTTCTGTGTCAATATTCCACTATTAAAGCTAGGATGAAGATTACAGCCCTGTGACTTGCACCTTCAAACCCAAGATAGCAGTTTCTCTCTTGACAGCTTCCATTATAATGCATATAGGGTCTGTGCTACTTGTCAAAGAGTGTAAAGTAATATATGTGATCAACACAGCCTACTGTGTTATATGACTGCATGAGAAGAATTATCCAGGTAACCATCTATTGTTATGGACTATTGTTTACTAAAGGTTAAAGCTTTGTCTGTTTTATCCTTCCAGATAAATCATGTCACAAAATAAATTCATGATATTATAGCCTGCAACGTATTCTGGGGATGTCTCCCCATTGTCAGAATATAATACTTCAGTGGGAAGCACTCCCCCATCCACATCGAGTGTGTGGATGGGGGGAATTGGTCATTTTTTTCCATTCAACCTCCTGGTTGAATTAAAAAAGATGAATCATCTATGGGCTGCTTTAGTCTAAATATGATTGGGCTGGTTGATTGCTTGTTTGTTTACTCAGCACTCATGACACTCCACTGTCCTCATACTACATATCGCTCTATCCAGTGGTGTATTTAGGTTTTGTGCTGCCCTAGGCCAGACTAAACTTGTGCACCCCTTAATTTGAATATTACCCACCACTTCCTGCTAAGGCCACACCCCTTTCTGTTTAAGACCTGCCCTATCATCTGTAAACCACACCCCTTCCTCTTTAGGCTCCACTTTTTCCTCTCTATACATTAAAATTGGGCACCAAGTGCCTACTTGTAAGCTCCTTGAGGGCAGGGACTGATGTGAATGTACAATGCAGGCCTCACATTTTGAAGTCCTGAGCCACTAGCCAGGCCTTAAGAGTTACTCGCCGCCACTTGCCCCACCCAACCCCTACCCTGCCCCGCCCCTAAGTCTGATCTTAAATTAGCTCCTGAAATTACACTGTTAAATGTTTTATGCAGAATTAAGATCCAAAAATAAATATTAACAACAACTTTAACAATAATAACATGAAGCATATCAGTACCTATCAGTGCAGACTTATCAGTGCCCATCAGTGCAGCCTTATCAGTCACCACCAGTGCAGGCCTTATCAGTCGCCACCAGTGCAGGTCTCATCAGTCCCCACCAGTGCGGCCTCATCATTCCCCACCAGTGCGGCCTCATCAGTCCCCACCAGTGCGGCCACATCAGTCCCCACCAGTGCGGCCTCATCAGTCCCCACCAGTGCAGACCTCATCAGTGGCCACCAGTGCGGCCTCATCAGTCGCCACCAGTGCTTTATTCATACCTGTCCTCAGGCTTCTCCTTCAGGTCAGGGAAGCTCCTCTCCTTCATCATTTCCAGCCAGTCCTCCTCGGAAGGAGAGGGATGCTCAGCGCTCTGCTCGTCCATAGATGAGGCCACTCGCTGATAGGAGGAAGAGCCGAGCAGGACAGACATACTTAGAGGAGCACGCAGGAGAGCAGGGCCAGTCATCGGCTGCTCTATGGGGGTGGGGGCAGTCACCGGCCGCTCTATGGGGGCACAAGCCCCTCCACCCTACCCAGCCAAGTACGTTCCATATAACCCATAAGTACCACACTACAGCAAGCCGCCGGCAGCCGGGGATTGAAAATGTGTGGGAGGCGGGAGTCAGGAGGGCTTCTTTGCATGCAGGGGGGCGTCAAAGTGCCGCCCTAGGCCTGGGCCTTGTTGGCCTAGGCCAAGATACTGCACTGGCTTTATCCAGAGGTGCTTGGACTCAAGGGATCATTTCCGTCTCCGCTGGTTACTCTTTTCCAGTTGATTGCCACGTTAACCTAAACAGTGAAAGCTCTTTAGGATTGTTATTTTCAGTTGGAGTGCCTGATTCAGACTCTGGTTTCATCCTCTATACCTGGTACTCATGCTTAGTCTTTACCTTAAAGAAACCTTGAAGGCTGGGTTCACACTAGTCCAGTGCGAATTGCAGCTCCGGTTTCCTTGTGAAGATAAAAATTATTCATTCAGCGGTTCCTCTCCCTTGTAGCTGCGGATCAGATAATCTGGGAGAGGGGGGAGGTGTAGTGAGGAGGGGGAGAGAATTCCTGTTCACAAGGGAACATATCTGCAAATCAGATGCATTCCCATCGCACCGCACTGCCTAGAAAACGCACACATTTTTTGTGCAATGCAGAGTGCGGATGAAACACACATTTGTGAACTGGACCCATTGAAAAGAACATATTTTTAAATGTTCTGCAAATTGGATGCGGTGTAAGCCGCATCCAATTCGCATATATGTGAACCCAACCTTAGTGGCTAACTTGAAAAATGAAAAAGAAAATTGGTGCTATGAAGCGCATTATTCGCACATTAAGCGCAAGTATAATGACAGATAAAAAAAGACTTGTACAGTACATCATTTTTTTCTGCTTTGAAGTTCAAAAAAATAAATTTACAATCCACTTTGCTAATAGAACAGGTATCAAATCAGGAACAGTTATTAAATAGCTTCTTGAAGACACGGATGATGTTGAAACGCATTGAAGTGGGGTTTAGGAGACAACGCGGGCAATATCGGGGACGTCACTTCTTGCCGGTGACATGCATGCGGCAGCCAGCCAGTACAGCATTGCTGGATCCTACTGGGTGCCAGTTCTAGGAACTGATACACATGAGTATGACTAACACAGTAATACATACACATGCATTGGGGAACTTTAAAATAAATGGGTTGCGCTATGTTGTTGCTTTTTGTTTTTTTCCATCCCATGAGCATACACATTTGAGAGTCCAGGGGCAGTGGTGAGATTCGGAGTGGCACTGATATTACACTTATTTGGGTCACACCATCTGGTGAGTCTCAGTTTGCAAGGGGAGCGATGCACAGTCACTGAGAGAGCACATGGTGGCAATAGAGGCGTATGGACTTTGTGGAGCACGCTCATCTGTTTAACCACTTGCTGACCGACTCACGTTAATATACGTCGGCAAAGTGGCACGGGTGTGCAAAAAATCGTACCCGTACGTTGCTGCGTCATCTGCAGCTAGCAATGTCTGGCCGGTGGCCCGCGATTGTGGCACGGAGGGCCAGAACAGGGAGATGCCTATGTGAACAAGGCATTTCCCTGTTCTGCCTCGGGAGCAGTGATCTCTGTCATGTTCTAGTGAGCTCATCCCCCCTACAGTTAGAACATGCTGAGGGAACAGAGTTAACCCCTTGATCGCCCCTTAGTGTTTAATCCCTTCCCTGCCAGTAATATTTACACAGTGATCGCTGTATAAATGCCAAGGGTCCCAAAATAGTGTCAAAAGTGTCCGGTCTGTCTGCCGCAATGTCGCAGTCATGATAAAAATCGCAGATCGCCGCCCTTACTAGTAAAAAAAAATATTAATAAAAATGCCATAAATATAGCCCCTATTTTGTAGACACGATAACTTTTGCGCAAATCAATCAATATACGCTTATTACGATATTTTTTTTTACCAAAAATATGTAGAAGAATACATATTGGCCTAAACTGTGGAAGAAATTATTTTTTATATATATTTTTTGGGGATATTTATTACAGCAAAAAGTAAAAAATATTGTTTTTTTTTTCAAAATTGTCGCTCTTTTTTTGTTTATACCGCAAAAAATAAAAACCGCAGAGGTGATCAAATACCATCAAAAGAAAGCTCTATTTGTGGGGAAAAAAGGACGTCAATTTTGTTTGGGTACAAAGTCGCACAACCACGCAATTGTCAGTTAAAGCGATGCAGTGCTGTATCACAAAAAAGGGCTTGGTCAGGAAGGGGGTAAATCCTTCTGGGGCTGAAGTGGTTAATGTATTTGGACCAGTGGCGGCTGGTACTCAAAATTTTTGGGGGGTGCAAACGAACTGAAAAATACTGAAACAAAAACATCAATTGCAGCCACTGTGCCCCTCATATACAGCCACTGTGCCCATCTTATGCAGCCAACTGTGCCCATCATATGCAGCCAACTGTGCCCATCATATGCAGGATCTGTGCCCATCACATGCAGCCTCTGTGCTCATCAAATACAGCCAACTGTGCCCCATCAATTGCAGCCTCTGTGCCCATAATATGCAGCCACTGTGCCCCGCAAATGCAGCTAAGGATGCTCTATCAGTTGCAGCCTTTGTGCCCATAATATGCAGCCACTGTGCCCTCCCGCCTGCCCGCTGTCTGCCCCGCACTTACCCCATCGTGGTGGTGGGCCAGGCAGCAGGTCAGGCGGCAAGCTGTGGGACGTGTAGCGCAGCGATGGATGCAGGACTCCTCCGTGCATGTCTTCTTCCTGTTCTGCATGGCGGCCAATGGGATTGCCTCTACCTTCAGCCAATCAGGTGCCTGGTTTTACATACGAGCCTCCTGATTGGCTGAGAGGCGGTTCTGTGTTAGCAAAGCAAACATTCATGGGGCACCCATCCCACACACAATTTCGCCGATGTTTTCTTCATTGGACAGCGGGGAGCAGTCCTCATCACAGGGCTGGATGAGGGCGGGAACTGCTAGAGTTAACTTTTTCATTAAACAGAAGGTGATTGGTTGCCAGGCAATCCTAGCAACCCATTCACCAGCCTGTTAATGTGAAAAGTTAACTTCAGCAGTTCCTGCCCCCATCTAGCCCTGTTATGCCGATCTCTGCTGCTCTGCTTGCTGTACACCTGTGTAAGGTAGGAGAGTTCTACCTACGCAGTGTGTGTGTTTGTGGGGTGGCATGCAGAGGACACTACAGTGGGGGGGGGGGGGGTGCTGGGGACAGAGGACACTAAAGTGGGGGGTGCAGAAGACAGGGGACACTACAGTGGTGGTGCAGGGGACAGAACACTACAGTGGGGTGCAGGGGACAGAGGAAGCTACAGTGAGGGGGTGCAGGGGACAGAGGACACTACACTGGGGAGGGGGTGCAGGGGACAGAGGACACTGCTATAAGGGTACAGAGGACACAGCAATAGGGGGGGGACAGGGACCCCTTCTCACCTGGGGACAGGGACCCCTTCTTGCTTGGGTTTAGGGACCCCTTCTCACTTGGGGATAAGGACCCCATCACCCCTGGGGACAGGGCCCCCATCACCCCTGGGGACAGGGCCCCCATCACCCCTAGGGACAGGGCCCACATCACCCTTGGGGACAGGGACCCCTTCTCCCCTGGGGAAAAGAACCCCATCACCCCTGGGGACAGGGGCCCCATCTCACCTAAGGGCGGGAATCTGATTTTCTCTAGGGACAGGAACCCCATCTACAAACCATGCTGGCTGGCAGGGCTGGCGCCAGTCACCCTTGGGTCCCAGGATGGGGGAGGGCAGTAAAATCCGAATCCCCAGCTACATACTCCCTCAGGGTGAACTGGCTTTGTAATAGTGAAGCACCTTAAAGTGAGGTAAACCTGTACTGTTATTATTACTATGTTAAGATTTTTATTATCTTGATTTATTAGCAGGTGAATAAGGCCCTCCATGCATGCACATACATTGAATCCGGGCCTTAAGTGGAAAAAGGTTGCTGACACCTGTTCTAGTGGAACCAATTGCCTTTCAGAAGTCACCTAATTAGTAAATAGAGTGCACCTGTGTGTGATTTAATCTCAGTATAAATAAAGCTGTTCTGTAAAGCCCTCAGAGGTTTGTTAGAGAACCTTAGTGAACAAACAGCATCATGAAGGCCAAGGAACACAGCAGACAGGTCAGGGGTAAAGTTGTGGAGAAGCTTTGAACATCTCACGGAGCACTGTTCAATCCATCATCCGAAAATAGAAAGAGTATGGCACAACTGCAAACCTACCAAGACATGTCTGTCCACCTAAACTGACAGGCCGAGCAAAGAGAGCATTAACCAGAGAAGCAGCCAAGAGGCCCATGGTAACTCTGGAGGAGCTGCGGAGATCCACAGCTCAGGTGGGAGAATCTGTCCACAGGACAACTATTAGTCTTGCACTCCACAAATCTGGCCTTTATGGAAGAGTGACAAGAAGAAAGCCATTGTTGAAAGAAAGCCATTTGCAGTTTGTGAGAAGAATGTGGAAATACTGTATGTGGAAGAAGGTGCTCTGGTCGGATGAGACTAAACTTAAACTTTTTGGCCTAAAAGCAAAACGCTATGTGTGGCGGAAAACTAACACTGCACATCACCCTGAACACACCGTCCCCACAGTGAAACATGGTGGTGGAAGCATTATGTTGTGGGAATGCTTTTCTTCAGGGACAATGAAACTGGTCAGAGTTGATGGGAAGATGGCTGGAGCCAAACAGCAATCTTAGAAGAAAAAAAAGAAAAAAAAGGTTCCAGAGCTACAATGGGATGGTTTAGATCAAAGCATAATAAAAGCATATTCATGTGGTAAAATGGCTCAGACAAAGTCCAGACCTAAATCCAATTGGGGATCTGTGGCAAGACAAATCAAAATTTCTGTTTACAGGTGCTCTCCATCCAATCTGACAGAGCTTAAGCTATTTTACAAGGAAGAATGGGCAACAATTTCACTCTCTAGATGTACAAAGCTGGTAGAGACATACCCAAAAAGACTTGCAGCTGTAATTGCAGCGAAAGGTGGTTATACAAAGTATTGAAGCAGGGGGTCTGAATACAAATTCACGCCACACTTTTCACATATTTATTTGTAAACAAAATTTGAAAACCATTTATCATTTTCCTTATGTGCTACTTTGTGTGGGTCTATCACATAAAATCCCAATAAAATACATTTATGTTTTTGGTTATAACATGACAAAATGTGGAAAATTTCAAGGTGTATGAATACTTTAAGGCATTATAAATATTGGTACTGCCAGAGACACACAAGAATAATCCCTTGTTCCATTTCTCCTTACTCAAGCGTACTGTGCCTGATGCTTTTAAAAAATGGATCCATTAAATAAATAAACTGAAGGGCTTGCCCACAGATACATTTTTTGGAAACATCTTAAATGCTCATTTTGAAAAGCTCCCCCAAATGGGTATCTGGATCCACTCTTAGGAAAGATGGGGAAGATGGGGGGGGGGTCAATGTGAAGAACTTGCCATTAGCCAGAGTGTGTGCAGGCTCGTGCAGGCACATGTGTATACGCGGAGCCTGGCTGATGGGCTCACAGTTGGTCTAGTCTATAGTCCATTGTTTTCAGCGTTAATAAACTTATAGAACATTATTTTCCAGATTTTCTTAGCAAACAGCATTGTAGGATAAATCTTTATCTGAAAGAACGTGTAGAGGGATCAGGTCTAAATGATATGTTAGTTTATTAAAGCAAGAAAAGGGGTCAAAAGGGTTTGCGGACGGATGGACCTCCCATATGATTGGCGACAGCCAACAGGTGTCAGGTCCCTTAAGTCAATGTGACAGATGCACACCGCTGGGGTCAGGAGTGCACCGCTAAGCTTGTGGACCCTTTGGCTGGTGCTGCGGATAGAGCTCTGAGTGGTTCAGGAAAGCAGCTCCACATGAGCACCGACATAGATCGAAACAGGGAGCTAGTACATAATATTCCCCAGGGCGCGGAGTCTAAGAGCCAGCAGGTTTTCACCAGGGCCTCTGATGGTGAGGATAACCTTTGTTGCAGCTGACTCCAGGATGGGGCCCTCAGGGTCTCCCAACTCATGCTCACGGCAGGCTCTGGTGGATGGAGAGGAAGCAGCAGTGGAGGGCAACAAGGAATAGTCAGAAGGACAAGCCAGGGGTTGGGGTAACAAGCAGAAAGGGATTGGCAGGAGAACACGCCAAAGGTCGGGGCTACAAGCAGACAGGGATAGTCAGGAAACAAGCCAAAGTCAGTACATGGAAACAAACGTAAAGCACACAACAAGAAACACACAGGGGAGCCTAAACACACTATTGCTTGGGCAAGGCAGGCTTGGAGTGCACGGTGTTAAATAGCGTTTCCTGTTAGAGGCTAGGGTGGAGCCACACTGAGAGGAGATTACTTAAGCATGCAGGTGTGAGAGTGCAGTCCCTAAAGCTGATACGCAGACAAGAGGTAAGCAGACAGACAGGGCATGAAACATTACTGCAGATTCATGACAGTACCTCCCTCTAACGAGGCCTCCTCCTCCCTCTCTTGGGCCCAGGCTTGAAGGGGAAGCTCAAATGAAACCTCCTGAAAAGACAAGGTGCAAAGACATCAGATGCAGGGATCCAAGACCTCTCCTCAGGACCAAAACCTTTCCAATGCTCAAGGTACTGAAGAATGCCTTTACAGAGCCGGGAATCCAAAATTTGACTAACCTCGTACTCATGATTATCCTCAGAGACTGGAACCGAGGTAGGGAGAGGATGAGAGATCTTATTGAGGACTAAAGGTTTCAGAATGGAAACATGAAAAGAGTTTGAGATCTTGAGGCTTTTAGGGATTTGAAGTTTAAAACAAACCAGATTTAACTTAAAAATTATAGTGTACGGGCCAATGAATCTTAAGGCAAATTTTAGAGAAGGAACCCTGAGCTTGAAGTTCCTGGTGGAAAGCCAGACTTTGTCTCCAGGCTGTAGAGACGGTCGGCAAAACCTTTAAATTTATCAGTAGCTGCCTGGAGGAAATCATGAACATCACCCCAAATAGAATTGAATGATTGTTGAACCGTAGCCAAAGCTGGAATGTCTGGAGAACAGGTCATAGGAAGAGGGAGCAGAGGGTGTCTTCAATAAACTGTGAGAAAGGGTGTCTTCTGAGAACTGATGTTAACATGATTGTTGTGAGAGAATTCTACCCACGGGAGTAGAGAGGACCAATCATCATGATGAGCAGAGACTAAAGTGCAGAGAAAGATCTCTAACTCCTGATTAACCCTCTCAGTCTGTCCATTGGATTGAGGATGGTACGAAGAGGAAAAGTCCAAGAGGATATTGTACAACATAATCTGTGTCCCTAGTACAATTTCTGTGGAGACGACAAAATTGGCTACGTGGAATATTGCTAACCCATCTGGGGTAATGGCAGCTGTCAAAATGAATAAAGGAGTTCCCTGCTGTGGGTTTTATGAAATTCTTAGTGTATTCTCTGCATAGCTTTGAATACTGCCAATCGAATACTGTCTTTCTTCGAAAAATGCCTAAGACGATCTGTGCATGTGCTGTGTTTACATCACGCCAGCTGATCAACATAGCTGAAGTGATATTTGGCACTGCGCACGCGCAGACCCATTGGGGGCATTTTTGGACGGGAGACATTTCTCGACAGAACACCGGAACAGCCACAGTGGAAGGATCCAAGTGAGCAGTGCGAATCTGGAGCATTTTTAACGCTATGGCAAACTGATCCATGCAGTGGTCCTGCTCATTCAATCTGGAAAAAATATTACCACTAGGTGGATTGCCTGCATCTTCTGAACTAATGACCTTTGCCTACTGTCAGGAACCATGAATCAGATGAAGACAGAAAATGCTGTAAAAATTACACCTTTTAATATAGTAGTAAAAATGGTCCAAATAGTAAACGTAGTCAAAACATAGCCAGGGTTCGGTAATCAAAGCGGGTAGTCAGTGTAAGACAGTAAATCAGGAAGACAGAGATTAGCGTAGTCGGAGCCAGCAAACAGGGTCAGGAACCAGAACAGACGTCAGCCAGGCAAGTCTTTAACAGGAACTCAGCAGAGAATCTTCAGATATGTTGACCAAGGCAAAGGCATGGGAGAAATTAACCAGGCAGTTTAAGCCAGAAGGGCTGGCTGATGAGCAGGAAATGTTTACCAGGTGAGGCACTGTGGAACAATAAGTGCTGGCAATTAACCGACAGCTGAGAAGGAAGGGCTGAGCCCAACCCTGATAATAACTAACCAGCTTGTTGTTTTAATCTGTGAGATCTTCATGTAACGCTCAATAAAAATTTTTTTTTATATATAATCTACTCGAAGTTATGCCTCATTAAAATCCCATGGACATTTGATTTGGTTTATGTACGTACACATAAGGGATGGAGACATAGCATTTAGGCACCAGATCACAACCTATTAATTTGTTACACAAAAGGGTTAAAGCCCAACTCCAGCTTTTTTTTTTTTTAACTAAACAGAAACTTAGAAAAAGTGGAACATTTATGGTTGTGGAGCTTGGCAGCACTAAGGATGAGCCGAACACCCCCCGGTTCGGTTCGCACCAGAACTTGCGAACAGACCAAAACTTCGCACGAACGCTAGAACCCCATTGAAGTCTATGGGACTCGAACATTCGAAATCAAAAGTGCTCATTTTAAAGGCTAATTTGCATGGTATTGTCCTAAAAAGTGTTTGGGGACCCGGGTCCTGCCCCAGGGGACATGTATCAATGCAAAAAAAACGTTTTAAAAACGGCCGTTTTTCGGGAGCAGTGATTTTAATAATGCTTAAAGTCAAACAATAAAAGTGTAATATTCCTTTAAATTTCGTACCTGGGGGGTGTCTATAGTATGCCTGTAAAGGGGAGCATGTTTCCCGTGTTTAGAACAGTCTGACAGCAAAATGACATTTCAAAGGAAAAAAAGTCATTTAAAACTACTCGCAGCTATACTGAATTGCTGGCCCGACAATACACATAAAAGTTCATTGATAAAAACGGCATGGGAATTCCCCACAGGGTAACCCCGAACCAAAATTTAAAAAAAAATTATGTGGGGGGTCCTTCTAAATTCCATACCAGGCCCTTCAGGTCTGGTATGAATATTAAGGGGAACCCCGCGCCAAAATTAAAAAAAAAAAATGGCGTGGGGTACCCCTCAAAATCTATACCAGACTCTTCAGGTCTGGTATGGATTTTAAGGGGAACTCCGCGCCAAATTTTTTTTAAAAAAATGGGGTTTTTATCAATTAACTTTTATGTGTATTGTCGGGCCAGCAATTCAGTATAGCTGCGAGTAGTTTTAAATGACTTTTTTTCCTTTGAAATGTCATTTTGCTGTCAGACTGTTCTAAACACGGGAAACATGCTCCCCTTTACAGGCATACTATAGACACCCCCCAGGTACGAAATTTAGAGGAATATTACACTTTTATTGTTTGACTTTAAGCATTATTAAAATCACTGCTCCCGAAAAACGGCCGTTTTTAAAACTTTTTTTTGCATTGATACATATCCCCTGGGGCAGGACCCAGGTCCCCAAACACTTTTTATGACAATACCATGCATATAAGCCTTTAAAATTAGCACTTTTGATTTGTCCCATAGACTTTTAAAGGGTGTTCCGCGGCATTCGAATTTGCTGCGAACACCCCAAATTGTTCGCTGTTCGGCGAACTGGCGAACAGCTGATGTTCGAGTCGAACATGAGTTCGACTCGAACTCGAAGCTCATCCCTAGGCAGCACCAACCATGGATTAGCCAGTTCAGAAAACTGCAAAGTGCGCTTTGTTCAACAGCTCTCAGATAAAGTGTAGACTGAAGAAAATCTTTCTAGCAAAAAGGAATCATTCATGGAGTAGGAGGGGTTATACATTGCATGACAGTGTCCAATTTCTTATGAAGGTGGCAGTTTACCACATCATATTAGAATAACTACTGATCCTGAAAAATACAAATAAAAAATTTCTTAATTTTCCCAAGAATTGTGGGAAAAAATTACAACTTCAAAAAACTCACCATGCCTCTTACTAAATACCTTGGAATGCCTGCTTTCCAAAAAGGGGTCATTTGGGGGTATTTGTACTTTCCTGGCTTGTTAAGGTCTCAAGAAATGAGATAGGCCTTCAGTACATCAGGTGTGATCAATATTCAATGATTTGCACCATAGCTTGTAGACTCTATTTCTATCTCTATTTCTATCTTTCACAGAGACCAAATAATATCCACTAATTTGGGTTGTTTTTACTAAGGAAATGTAGCAGTATACATTTTGGCCCAGATTTATGGAGAAAAATTACTTATTTGCAACATTTTACAATAGAAACTTAAAAAAAGTGTTTTTTCCCCCCAAATTTTCTCTCTTTTTTCGCTTATATTGCAAAAAATAAAAATACCACCAAAAGAGAGCTCTGTTTGTGAGAAAAAAATGATAAAAATTTTGTTTGGGTACAGTGTAGCATGACTGAGTAATTGTCATTCAAAATGTGAGAGCGCTGAAAGCTAAAAATTGGTCTGGACAGGAAGGGTGTATAAATGCCCTGTATTGAAGTGGTTAATATTGTCTTCACATTATTGTCTTCAGCATTGAAGCGCGATAAGACTGCTGAATAAGGGTATAGACGGGGACCCATTCACACCACTGTGTGGCAGTAACATGCGGCAATGCATGTGATGTTCATGGTGTGCTGCAGTCCGTCATTGTGATTAGTACCCCAGCACACCTTTCCCATGCACTTGTGTTACAGCACACCTCGATGCAAGGTAACACATTTCCATGTGTTAGGTGTGCTGAATAGCGCAAATGCTGTAGAAGCAAATTTTGCTTTGTTGTGCTATGGTAAGCACAGCATTCTAATAAATAGGCTGGCTTAACACAACACATGTTACTGAGCATTAAACACACCACAACACTGGTGGTGAATAGATCCTAAAAGAAATTAAAAAAGGCATGCCTGGGGGACTTTATGGAGGGGACTAGGGGGCTCATAGTTAATAAAAAAAACCTGAACTGGGTTTTAAATAATAGGTGCCAAAACTGTTTTTCCATGTTTGACTACTTCATATTGGCAGTATGTACAGTATTTGAAAAGTAAAAGTCAGGTAACCTTATGTCCTCCTTTTTACTGCTTTTGCCAATCATTAGACATGTGCAGTTCGTTTAGTTCTGAATAAATATTCAGACAACTTTTTCATTATTCGGATATATCCCAATACCCGAATTAAAGTATAAACTAACGTTCCTGAATGTGTAGAAAAAAGTGCAGCGCTAAAATATATTAAAAAAGTTGTTGAGCGCAACTTACAAAAAAATGCAAATTAGTGACCATATAATCTGAACAGTGTTACCATAAATCACATATAAACAAGAAAATGCTAAATACTGCCAAAAACTTGCATAAATTGCATATAAAATCGCATATGAAACAAGAAAAATGCTAAATAAATAAAAACTTGCATAAATCAAGCAAAACTGAAAAATACATAGAAGGCCAAAACATCATATATATATAAATATATAGTGAATGTCTAAAAAAGTCCACAAAAGTGACTAAAAAATCTTCATATGAATATGTGAATTGATGTGATTGCTTGACCTCGTGATACCCGTCACCTCTAGTAAAAGGAAGGCTTACCAGACCGCCAGCGACCCCCCTTACTCAGGGAGGTCAAAGAGCGCAGATCCCCTGCCAGATCCCCCTCCAGATCTCCTGGGCCTCCTTGATCTCTCAGGCATCTCTTGTCGGTATCCTGGACGGTCTCTCAATCATGGTAAGTATCCCAAGTGTTCAAAAGATTGTGCAAATCTTGCAAAAAAGATATGATACTCCAAATAGTGTGATACTGTTTCATCAAGAAGATTTATTGGAGTAAATGATACAATGCTGTTTGGGAGCTTCCACAAGTCTCCAATTAGCTTAAAACCGTTTTAAAACAAAGAGTTGCTAGCAAGTAAAAAGTCCTGTATACAGACATTTAAAAAGCGATCGCTCATGCGCAGAGCATGTGGGCGCGACTACCCGACGATCGTCTCATTAACAACTGACATCATCAGGGGCACACCCACACGCCTGCGCTGACGCTCTAAATAGGCTGCTGGCAGAGCAGAGATGCTCATTCCCTGGTTGGACCTATAGCAGCACTTCTCTGCTCTGCCAGCAGCCTATTTAGAGTGTAGTCGGGTAGTCGCGCGTACACGCTCTGCGCATGAAAGGTATTGAATTTATTCTTCTCCTCAGTCTTCACAAAGGAATCGGGGGGCTTCAAAACTGCCATGTGTATCCTCATGACACATCACAGGAAGCACCCTCATGGGTGGACAGAATTAGAAATAGACTTGAAAAACGTAACATTAATAAGTCACCGGAACCAGATGGCCTGCACCCGAGGGTCCTTCAGGAACTCAGTGAAGTAATTGTGAACAATTGACCATTGTTCCTAATTTTTACGAACAGTCTACTGACTGGATGGTACCAGCTGATTGGAGAAAAGCCAATGTAGCACCAATATTTAAAAAAGGGCCAAGATACACCCCTGGGAATTACAGACCAGTTAGCCTAACATCAATTGTATGCAAGCTCTTGGAGGGGATGAAAAGGGACTGCATAAAGGAAGGCCAGTAGACGTGGTGTATCTGGATTTTGCAAAAGCAATGTCATGGTCCATAGTGAGAGTACATGGATTGAAAACTGGCTACAGGGGCAAGTTCAGAGGGTAATGATAAATGGGGAGTACTCGGAATGGGCAGGGGTGGAAAGTGGGGTTCCCCAGGGTTCTGTCCTAGGACCTATAGAAAAAGCAGTACAGCGCATAAAGTAAATAAAATACAGAAAGTGAAAATAAATATAAACTAAAGTCCAAAATACACAAATTGCAAGCAATATTCCAGTGATTCCTCCAGTGACTCAGGTGACATATGGAAAACGCAAGGTGACTGTAGTAACATACACGGACCTCCACCTTCGGTGACACCAGCTGCTCACCTTAATAGATGGACCCCTGAGTGAATCAGTCAGGTCAAAATCAGCGGTTCCCTCACAGGGACAATACCAAAGGAAGACAGCAGCAGCAGCAGCAGCTTACAAATGTCAGCTTTCAGTGACCAGCAAGTAGGCAGATAATTCACATGTAAAAGAGGTAGGAAAGAATCTAGTGCTCTCTGTATAGTACTAAAAACATTTATTAAAATATGCAGGAACACTCACATTACAATGCACTGTACCCCAGTGCGGAGGATGAAAGCGTGGATGGAGTGGATGTCCCAAAACAGGATGGACGAGCAGAGCGCGGGTGACGTCACGATCGGAGCACGTACACAGATGGCGTACGCGTTACGTCCCTCAAAGTGGGCGGGACTTCCTCAGCGGCGACGGCTGAGCGTGAGAACACCATTTAAATACAAGTCCGCTCCTCCCCTTCAGCCAATGGGCTCAAATGTATAACCATCCCTATGGTAACCCTGGCCTAACTATTTAGAAACAGGAAGTGACTTAAAGAGCTCATACCGAGCGATCAATGGGCTTGAATGTGCCCATCACTATGGTAACCGGGATCAAGAAATTCAAACCAGGAAGTCACTATGTGCATGAAATAGCCATATAAAAAGGCTGATAATAAACCACCTATAGACATATGCCACAAAGACATAGCTATACAGCTAAAAAATATGGAGAATAATAAAAAATGATTACAGTAAATAAAGATTATAATAATTATAGAAAAAACGGCGTAAACCCCGCGACTCCGCTCAGCATCCTGGGTCATCCAATCCCATAATACAAAATACATATAAAATTAACATTAACATTTAAAAATGAAATGAAAAACAATAATACAGAGAGCATTTACTAGTGATCAGAAATAAAGCAGTTAACATCGAACTCGAAGTTTAAGCCCCCTGGAACAAGAACCTTAGTCTCGTGAATCCAATGAGATTCTCTACGACTAATTTGGCGTAGAAAATTGCCCCCCCTCCAATGCTTATTAACTCTCTCTATACCCCAGAAGCTTAAGTCCCTGGGGTTTTGATTGTGTACCAATTTGAAATGCTTTGAGTCATTGTGTGTTTTTATTCCTTTTTTAATATTGTTAACATGTTCACCTAAGCGAACATGTAAAGGGCGGGATGTCCTACCAATATATTGTAAGCCACACTCACACTGTAGCATATAGACAACCCCGACCGTAGTGCACGTTATGAGTTGTTCTATTTTATATTCTTTACCTGTGGAGGTGGCTTTAAAACTTTTACGTCTTTTGTTTTTGCACTTGGAATGCCTTCAGGCTGTGCACCGCCCACAGGCATAAAATCCTGAGAGAAAGGAAAAAAGTCTACTTTCAGAGTGTACGGGGGGATCCACCACGCCAGGGGCTAGGCGATCCCGTAGGGATGGAGCCTTTTTATAAATAAACGATGGACGGGGTGGCAATAGGGGACCCAGCACACGATCCTGTTTAAGAATTGGCCAATTCTTTAAAACAAGTTTTTCAAATTGTTTGTGCTGGATGTTGTAATTCAGTACCATTTTGAAATTCGAGACATCTGAACTAGTGTCTTTGATTTTATCGGCTATCAAAGAGGTCCTGTCCATAGCCATAACCTTCTCAACCTCACTGCTTAATGTGTGTGTGTCATATCCTTTTTCTGCAAACCTAGATGAAAGTAAGGCGGATTGAGAGAGGAAATCACTATCTCGTGTGCAGTTCCATCTGAGTCTAACAAATTGTCCCCTCAGGATGTTACAAAGCCATGATTTGTGATGACAACTCCCCAGGGGAATGTAAGAGTTCCGGTCTGTAGGTTTGAGATAATTACATAGTCTAAACCCCTCATCACCTTTCCAGATTTCAAGATCAAGAAACACTATTTTTTCTTTACTGAAGTTCCATGACAACTGGATATTCTTAGTGTTATTATCAAGTTTCCGGATAAAGGAATCCAAGCTGGATTGATCCCCGTCCCATACCATGATAAGGTCGTCTATGTACCGTTTTAAGCACACTAACTCGGGGGGTCGTTGCTTGAACACTACGTCTTCCTCCCAGTGGGCCATAAAAAGATTGGCCACACTGGGAGCAAAACGAGCGCCCATCGCAACGCCCCTTTTTTGAAGGAAGAATTGGTGATTGAACCAAAAGTAGTTCTTAGCCAAACAGAAGGCCAGACTTCTCAACAGAAATTTTTTATGTTTTTCAGGGAGATCAGAGAACATTGATAGGGCCCATTGGACAGAGGATAAAGCATCCTCATGACCAATTATAGTATACAGGGACCCTACGTCGGCTGTAATCAATATACTGGAAGGGGAGCAACTGACAGTTTCAATGATTTGAATAACATGTTTTGTATCCTTAAGGAAGGCTTCCGTTTTAAAGACCAAAGGCTGAAGGAAATGGTCAATATATTGACCTAACCTGGAGGTTATGGAGTCAATACCATTTACTATGGGCCTCCCAGGGGGGGTTGTTAATATCCTTATGGATTTTTGGGAGGCAGTAAATGATAGGGGTTCTGCAGAAGAGAGGATCCAAATAGGAAGCTTCCTTCTTACTGAGAACATTCTCATTTTTCCTTCCTCAATTAGCCAATGGAGCTCATCCTTATAGGCCAACATAGGGTCCTTGTTGAGAACCTGATAGGTATCATGATCTGCCAGTAGCCTGTTAAGTTCTTCCATATATTTAGACTTATCTAGGATCACCAGACCCCCTCCTTTATCCACAGGGCGGATGATAATATCATTCCTTGTTTCCAGGGATTTGATACCTTGTCTAATGGGTAGTGGATCAACAGCCTTCCTAACTTTCATTTTGTCCAGATCATTAAACAACATGTTCTTGAATACTTCAAGATACTTGTTATCAGCATTGAGAGTATTGAAAGTCGATTTATTGCGTAAATTAGAGTGGTGACCTCCTACAATAGTGGCTGATCTACTAGAATTAGACAAGAAATACTTTTTCATGTTGAGATGTCGAACAAATTTATGGATATTGACATAAGTATCAAACTTACTCAAATTCCGAACGGGAGCGAACTTCAGCCCCTTATCTAGGACTTGAATCTCGCTCTCGCTCAGAACAACGCTGCTCAAATTGTAAATCCCTGTTCCTAATGGGGTCTTTGCTTTTTGTAATCGCCTACCCCCTCTAGTTCCTCTCTATCTTTTCTTTTTCGAGGTGGGCCTGCCATTTGTGGGGGCGGAGTCTGTGGTCGGTATTTCCACCACTCTCCCGGGTTGGGCTGGTAGGACTGCGACCCTCTCCCCGGTCCATTCTGAGCCCCTAAAAAATCCCCTCCCTCATTATTAACCTGCTGTAGTGGAGCAAATCTGTTAGATAAGGGTAATTGACCTCCATGCGTGTATTGGGGTGGGTCTCTTCTACTGTCATTATTATAATAGGAGTAAGAACCATGTTTCTGATTATCCCATCCCTGGGGTGACCCATAATCCTGCTGGAAATATGAATGGTCATAATTCTCTTTACCGGGGATATGTGGGGGGCCCCTCCCTCTACCTCCACCTCTCTTTGAGTTCCCTCTATTTCCTCTACCTCCTCTTAAGGGGGGGCTGGTGGGGGGTGACCATAGGAATTGGGTGTGGCGGGGGGGGCCTGAGGTGCTAATTGTATTATTGTGTACAGTTTGAGAGTTAGTCCCAGATGGATTGGGAGGGGGAGCAGCCTGCCATCTAAAAATATTCCCACTCCTAAAATCATCAGAGTCTCTCATATAGGACCAATCCTATTTAATTTATTCATAAACGACCTGGAGGATGGGATAAACAGTTCAATCTCTGTATTTGCGGACGATACTATGCTAAGCAGGGCAATAACTTATCTACAGGTGTGAAAACCTTGCAAGAAAATCTGAACAAATTAATGGGGTTGGCGACTACATGGCAAATGAGGTTTAATGTGGAAAAATTTAAAATAATGCATTTGTGTGGCAAAATATGAATGCAATCTACTCCCTGGGGGGAGAACCTCTGGGGGAATCTAGGATGAAGAAGGACCTGGGAGTCCTAGTAGATGACAGTCTCAGCAATGGCATGAAATACAAGGAGCTGCAAGCAAAGCAAACGGAATATTGGCATGCATTAAAAAGGGGATTAACTCCAGAGATAAAACAATAATTCTCCCACCCTACAAGACTCTGGTCCGTCCGCACCTGGAGTATGCTGTCCAGTTCTGGACACCAGTCCTCAGGAAGGATGTGAACCGGAGAGAGTCCTGAGAAGGGCAACAAAACGAATAAAGGGTCTGGAGGACCTTAGTTATGAGGAAAGGTTACAAGGACTTATTCTCTCTGGAGATGAGACGCTTGAGAGGGGATATGATTTCAATGTAGAAATACCGTACTAGTGATCCCACGATAGGAATAAAACTTTTAGCGTAAGGGAATATAATAAGGCATGCGGCCTTTCATTAAAATTAGAAGAAAAGCAGTCTAATCTTAAACTGCGTAGATGGTTCTTTACTGTAAGAGCAGTTAGGATGTCTAATTCCCTTTCACAGGCAGTGGTTTCGATAATTTTCAAAAAACTATTAGATAAGCACCTGAACAACCACAACATACAGGGATATACAATGTATTACTGACATAAAATCGCACACATAGGTCGGACTTGATAGACTTGTGTCTTTTTTCAACCTCACCTACTATGTAACTATACTATGTAACTATGTAACTCTGACACTGGATACCATCTCTCCATCAAACCTCAACACACTCATTTCATAAAAACGAGCTTTGAACATGTATGTCAGCATTTCCTGGCCTACTCTTGACTCTTTATGCCTCCTTCTATAATCAAACACCCTCAGCACCTCTCTCTTATGTGGTACAGTGGGAATGAGATTTAACAACCTCAATAAATCTAGATGATTGGAATAAGGCCTGGTTGACTTAAGCAAAATGTTCTTTTAATACTATGACCCTTGAATCAGCTAGGTGGCATTGGGCTCCTGCTTGTATAACCCCAGCCAAATCCCAGATGCAGTGATTTGTGGCCAGCGAGGGGAAGTTTTACATATCTGGTGGTCTTGGCCGTCTATGACTGGATTTTTTTCCGAGGTCTTCTGCTTGTTATATTCTTCATTTCATCTGACAATTCGCAAAGATGCCAAATTGGCCCTACTAAATTGCAATATCCCGGGCCTTTTCACTTACCAACAAAAATTTGCATCTTAGCTGTTGATAAATGAAAAGATGTTCAGTGTTTTAATGGACTCCCATTCTAAAACTGGCTACACATTATATAATTTTCTTGTTCTATTCCTTTAGATTTACCTTCAACTACTGTATATAGTGCAAGGGCCTACCTGATTGCATACAATTTGAAAGTGTTTAAGTTTAATCTCATATTATATGGTTTTGGTAAATCTAAAGGATATTTGTTTAGTTCTCAAAATCTGAAAACCTTGGACCAATTATTCCCTACCTTCTCTACACCCAGTCAGTTTAGGCTGTTTATAGTGTAACATCTGAGACATTCCTGAGTCTGTGAGGATCCTTATTTAACTTCTTTTCCTCCTTTTTCTTTCTTCTCTAGGCCATTCTTCATTTCACATGCCTTTTCCACTTTTGCTGGTTGAACATGAAACCGGATATCTGGCCCAATGGACCTCTATAGGATTGTAAACACCTCGAAACTGGTCCAAACGTCATAGCAGTTAAACCTAATTGAGTTTGTCTTGCTACACTATTTGTTCAACTGTCTGTGTAAGTGATTTGTCTCCCTGAGTGGGCGAGCTTGAAGCTTGTCATTCTCTTAAAAACCCAATAAAAAAACTATTGCACAGAAAAGTAAAAGCCATTCCTGCTTTGTTTCAAACCACTCTAGTACACCTTGATCAAGTCTTGCATTTGACAAATTCAGTTTAAAACTTCCTGTTAAGAAAAAAAAGATGTCACAGGGTGAAATACACGATTCTGAATTAGTTCCTGCGTTTTAAAGGTCCCTTTGAACCAGTGCACTGATTTGGGGGAAACAAACTGTGTAATGGAAAGACTGAATCTCAAAGTAAATGTCTTTCGTTCTATAAAGATGCAAGAGAAGTGTGATTACAACACCAGAGGACTGCTGTGTGTAGGCGTAGGTGCCTAGTTCAGGCTAAATGAAAGATGCAAACCACATGCGGGGTCTAAGATGCTTATTTTAAATTAGATTGGACAATATGAGCATTTCCTGTTTGTGACAACCTTTGCAAATCTACAGCTTGGTAAAACCTTCAATTTTTGAAATTGATTTCCTAATTGTCTGGTGGCTTGAGAGCATTTCAACAATTCAGCTTGCAGAAATATCAGCCAAACCAAATGCTTAGTGTAGTATAATGAAAATGTCAGGCTCTTCATTAATGCATCACATTGCAGGTATACTTAGTGTTAATCATACGGCATTCCTCTTAGATGCTGGCAATTTCTGGTGTTTTAAGTAAACCCATCATGGTAAAAGTACAGGGACCACCAATTTCTGGCCTCTTAAAAATGCTGGTTGCCTGTCTATTTTTATGACCCACTGACTTTGATACTCTGAGACACTGACCCAAAACAAGTATGGAGATCAGAAAAGTCAGTTAAAAATCAGTTCATATAATAAACTCCTCCTGGAGCTCCTCCAGATACCTGACCCTACCATATGGATATCCCAGGGTATCTACCTACTATCCCACGTTCTCCATAATGGAGAAATTAAAACATTTGATCAGTTGAAAGCAGAAGTCAACCTCCCAAATTACATGCTTTTTCGCTTCTTTCAGGTGCGTCATGCACTTCACACTCAGTTTATGGATACATACTCTACTTTATCCTCCATAGATGCATTGGAGGTGATATATCGGGAAGAACCACGTCAGCTCATATCTCTCCTTTACAACATGCTCACCACGCCACCCGCAACAAAACTAGCATATTCTATCAAGCAGAAGTGGGTAGATATTGTGGGAGAACTGGAGGATGAGGGCTGGGATGAAGTGTTGGAGATGCCTAAGTTGGTATCCCCCAAACTGTCTGACAGACTCACGCAAACTTATATCATGCATAGGGTGTACCTGACTCCACAACGCCTGGCTAAGTTTTGCCCTCCCGCAGTGCCCCAGGTGTCTGATCTCGGTTGGCACCTTTAATCACTTCATCTGGCGGTGCCCTCGGATTCAGGGATACTGGTTACAGGTTGTCCTGTTCCTACATGACCAAATGGGCTCCCCTGTGTCTCTGGATCCTAGACAGTGCCTGTTGGGCCTTTTTCCTGAACATAGAATAGATAAGTTCACGCTCCACTTTTTGCATGAAACACTATTCACAGCAAGAAAGTTAATAGCCCAAAACTGGATTCAGACAGCTGCCCCTACATTAATTGCCTGGTTTGCCTTAATTAACAGCACCTTACCCTACAAAAAGGTGATTTACACAAATAGAGGGTGCCCGACCAAGTACAATAAAATCTGGGATAGATGGTTACAATCCTCTTCAACCTGCACCACATAAACTGTTGTCACTTCACATGTTAGTACAATGTAACCCCTATCTTCTAAATTGCTGATAGATTCATGTAACCAAAAATGGTTATCAGCTTATATGGGAATAAATAGACTCCAACATTAACTGTTATATTTATGTTACTTGTGTTTTTTGTTTTTTTTCTTATGCAGTTTATTGAGATGTGAGGGTCTTTACATTGTTAACAACACACTGTACAATTAGCATGTATGACTATTCTGTACAAACATAAAACTCAATAAACGTTTGTTTCTTAAGGAAAAGTCAAAGTTCTTGTTCTTTAATTGTAGCCCATCCTGTGGTGATGTATTGGGTGGAGTGTTTACAAGAGATGTACTGACCAGGTGATTGATTTGTGTAGCGCTCACCCCCCGAAGGAGCCGCTTAATGATAACCCAAGTCTCCTTTACGTGTTCAAAGGTTGCCAGCCCTGGTCCCAGTCTGAAGAGCACACTGACAAACACAGACTCAGTCTAGGAGTGTCTTTTTGAAGATTTATTGTACTACTTAAATTCTAGTGGGTAGATGAAGGAGGGTGCAGGATGCTCCAAAGCACACACAGGCATTAGGGGACAGATACTCAAGCAAAGTCCTTCAGTAGCAGCCTTACTATTGCTGGAGGTAGAGGGCACAGCCAGCTAGTCTGAGACTGTAAGAAAAGTCACAGTCCTTGTAGCAACCTTTGGTGTCTAACACTCATAGCACAGACACACATGGAGATCCGGGCAAAAGCTCTCTAATCGGCTTCCCTGCGGCACTCTTTAGTGAAAGGGGTCCTTCTCCTGCCCAGCTTGCTAAGGTAGTGTCCACCAGAAATATCCTTTCAGTCTATGTTTTTCCAGGCCCCCAGCCAAGCCTATGCTAATTACAACAGCTCTTCAGTAACACAGGCTGCCTCCTAAGGGCAGAGGCTTATGGAGAGAGACACCTGATCAGATCCCCCCAAACATTTATCTTCTCCCCAGCCACTTCTGCTGGGACATCTTCTCAGGGATGGGATAAGTTTCGATAAATATCTATAATCCAGCGAGTAACCCTCTTACACTATTTCTAGAACAGTCTTCAGGAGGCAAGCAGAATCAATCAGCCCTTACAGGTTCCTTTTAAAATACTGCCTAAACAGCAGCCCTTTCGTGTACCTAAACAGTAATTCAGAAAAGTCAAGCTCTCTTTTGGGTGGTTTGGGTTAGGGTTTGGGACCTCTTTAGATCTTAAGCTGCCTGAGACCCTTTTCTTCTGAGAATGATTGCCAACCTGACTACAGTTGTCAGCTTCCCAAATAAATTCTCTACATATTTCTATGGAGAATGAGCAAGAGCAAGCAGGTCAAACTTGTGTGGCCCTCTCACTCCTTCCTTGCAGCCCCACACAGTTTTGCAGCGAAATACTTCGAAAAATGTTTTAAAAGCTATTTTTCCTATAGTATTAACCCAATATTACATAGATGTGGCCCTCAGTGGGAATAATGTGGCCCCTTGAAGATTTAGTTCTCTCAATTTGGTCCACTCTTTTATTTAAATTTGACAAGCCTGAACTTGCACTGGCAGGGCAAGGTCCTCTGGTGTCCATACGACAAAGTGCGCCCCCAACCTCACCCTGAGCTGAGACGATGGAAAAAAATAGCTAAGGTTCGATGGGGATGAATGCATTGCAGTGCTCCAATTTGTGAACAATAAAAAATTGTGACTTCTAAAAGTTTTGATTATATAGGATTACCAAATAATCCTATATACAAAAAGTAACACAGTAGAATAGTCTCACAATGTAACACAACAACGTTGTGTGTGTGTATATATATATATATATATATATATATATATATACATACGGTATATATTTAAATATAAAGAAGTTCCCCCCAAAGTAGGAAGTTTCCCAAAAACCGATCCGTTCTTTTCTGTGTGTAGTTGTTCCCAAATATCAATCTTCAAAGTTTTAGTTCAGTGCAGTATATGTGCACCCTCCACTTAAGCCCTCATTCACACCAATACAATTTGTCATGCAATTTGACAGGTCAAAATCGCATGACAAGTCGCACCCTATTTGCGTCAAAAGAATTGATCAAATCGTTGTGTCTCAGAAAGAGGTTCCTGCACTACTTTTCTGCAATTTCTGTTAAATGAAGTCACAAGCCACTATTAAATCACACATAAAAAATTGCACTGATTTGCAGCCTTGAAATCGCGCTGAAGTAGTGTGAGTTCAAAGCCGTACTGGTGTGAACCAGGGCTAAAATTGAAACCACTCTTACCAAATAATTTACCTTTCTTTTAATGGAAAGGTAAAAGTGCTTTGTGTAAAATCCCTGTGCTGGCAAACTTATCCAGCTGTTTACACATGTACATAGCTGGAAATATTTCCATGAGAATTTTTACCCAAATTGGTTTTGCCTTTCCCTATTCTACATGCAGAATCTCTACTGCTATTGTATTCAGCATCTGCAGCATGTGATAACATGCAGTTACTGTTTGGCTGATTCATTTCCCATCCAAGTTAGTTAATTTTTAAATCAACTATTGCTGAGCTTGGTGGTGCCTGCAGCACCACCCATGACTCCAATATAATTTCTTTTTGCAGGAATCAGCTGACATTTGAAAAATATTAATTTGGCCTAAAAATATAATCTTTTTGTTTGTTCAGAAAAACAATAATTTGTTTTGTAAAGATAAAAAAGCTTATTTTTTATTATATCAGCAGCAGACAGCGTGACACCGTTTTTGGTGCTTTTTTCATAATTTATAGATTAAAGTATAAATGTATTTGCAGTACTAGCAAAAATATGCTATACTCGATTGAAAAAAAAAAAAAAACACCCTTCAAATCCAAAACAAGCAGTTGACTCAGAAGAGGGCCTCTGGAGGTTGCTGTTTACCTGGAAGTGATATATATACCTATGTTGGCGCACAGGATATGTTCCATAAAAGTATTAAATGAAGGCAGCACATGAGACATAGGGGGTTATTTACGAAAGGCAAATCCACTTTGCACTACAAGTGCACTGGAAGTGCACTTGAAAGTGCACTTGGAAGTGCAGTCGCTGTAAATCTAAGGGGTAGATCTGAAATGAGGGGAAGCTCTGCTGATTTTATCATCCAATCATGTGCAAGCTAAAATGCTGTTTTTTATTATCCTTGCATGTCCCCCTCAGATCTACAGAGATTGCACTTCCAAGTGCACTTTCAAGTGCACTTACAGTGCACTTGTAGTGCAAAGTGAATTTGCCTTTCGTAATACAACTATCACAGGAATTCTTATCACTAAAAATGTATACAAAGTTATTCTTATGCCGCGTACACACAAGCGGACTTTCCGGCATACTTGGTCCGGCGATCTTTCCGACGGACTTTGTAGCGTAGGTGCGCTGGACTTACAAACGGGCAGACTTGGACACACACGATCACTCCAAAAGTCTGATGGTTTGTAACGCGGTGACGTACAGCACGTACGATGGGACTAGAAAAAGGAAGTGCAAGCCCCACTACGCCACCCTTTGGGCTCCTTCTGCTAATCTCGTGTTAGTAGAAGTTTGGTTAGAGACGATTCATGCTTTTCACACTTCAGCTTATTTTGATCGTTTTCTGCAGTTCAGTTTGTGCTTGTGAGGTTTGTATCTGCTTTTCAGTGCGTGTTGGTCAGTTCGTAACCTACCTAGCAGGCCGTTCTGGTCCGCTCGTTTCTGATCTTCAGGTCGCTCTTCATAAGCCTTGCTGTTCTTCAGTACGTTTGTTCTAAGTTTGTTTGTTTGACCAGCCGACCGTTTTCAAGCCATGTTGCGTGGACGTACTTGTTCTCGAGTTCGTGCTGCGTGGGGACTTGGTGTTGGGGTTAATACTTTGACCCGAGTCCAGTCCATGAACACGGCGAGGAGGAGTTCATGGACGAACAATTGGTTGCACCAGCGTGACCAATTCTCGCAGATGCCTTTGCTCCGTAAGATCCGTGAGAATAATGCTGAGGATTTCAGGAATTATCTCAGGATGACGGACCCCATTTTTGAACGTCTGCTGGTTATGCTGACCCCTTATATCTGCAAGCAGGATACCTGCAGAAGGCAAACCATCACTGCAGAGCAGAGGCTAGTTGCCACTTTACGTTACTTGGCAACTGGGAGAAGTCTTCAGGACTTGAAGTTCTCGACAGGCATCTCCCCCCAGGCTCTGGGGATCATAATCCCAGAGACCTGTTCTGCTATTATTCAAGTCCTGCAGAAGGACTATATCAGTGGTTCTCAACTCCGGTCCTCAGGACCCACTAACAGGCCAGGTTTGCAAGATAACTGAAATACATCACAGGTGATATCATTTGCTGCTCAGTGATTGCAGTATTCTAGTCTGCATCTCCCCCAAGGTAATACTTAAAATCTGGCCTGTTGGTGGGTCCTGAGGACTGGAGTTGAGAACCACTGGACTATATGAAGGTAAGTTTTATCCTTTAACATTACATGATATGTATTTAATTTAAGTTGTTGGTCCGGTTGGTGAAAACAACACCCTTCATAAAGACACCTCATCCCAGTGAAGACTAAATCAAAAAAAGGGGGAATAAAGGGGATTTTTGCGGTGTCAAATGTAGAGATATACAATAGACTTCTTATGAATAAAATATAATATTTATTATCAAAATATTTTTAAAAGATAAAAGAAAAACAAACAAGGCATTTGGTGGTCTACATCACATACAGAGGAGTATTGAATCACAGCAAAAAAGATATTGCACACTAGCCCGACATGTTTCGCTTCTCAAGCTTCCTCAGGGGATGTGCAAGGAGTTTGTTCTGTTGAGACCACTAAATAGATGAAAAAACAGAATTATAGCGACAATTCACAAAATATACAAAATATACAGGAAAATTATGCATACAAAGTATTGAGTAGAGTATGAACCCAGTTGCACGAAATAGATACTTACCCCATGCGGTAATAATACCCATGAGCCACCTGGCAAAGCCCCTGACTTAGTCCCAAATGACCGGATCCCAGGGGGTCAATTTGGCAAGGTCATAGAGGGCTGATAGGAAGACACTGAGAAATAATAATAGAATTGCCAAGAGTTAAATTTCTGGATTGAATATATAAGGTAAATTGATGTGGAAAGGTGAAGGAAGAGAGGAGAGGAGGAGGAGGGGAGGGCTGGGGGGGGGAGGGGTAGAATGGGAAATGGGAAGGGAAGGAGGGGGGGAGGAGAGACGGAAGCAAATGGCTTAATGCAAACAAAGTACTGTATTATAGTACTTTGTTTGCATTAAGCCATGTAACTATGGAGAGCTTGTCTCCCACAATCCATTTTATTTATTTATTAATCATTTATTTATTTCTTTGCTGATGCTTAGTTATAATTTCTGGGCGAGTTACCCAAACTCTATGGTGTTTTCATCTCTTTCATAGGCACACTCAATAACTCACCTATAGCTATCATGCAAGTCTATCCTCTTATTCCCTCACCTTCAATACTATAAACATTACAATCATATACTAATAAATCCCTTATCATTTCTAGTTTGCCCCAGCAGCAAACCTTATACATGGTCTGACCAAAACCCTTTAACATCATTGTGTTGTATGGACCATTAGACACCCAAACGAATATAACATTCAATGTGAGTATATATATACATTTAAATCCTCTCAGCAAGACAAATTTCCTTTTTCAAATCTTTAATCCTCCTTCCCTCCTCCCCCTTCCCACCCCTCCTTCCCCCCCTCTTCCTTACCCCCCTTTGCTTACGTCTCTCCTCCCCCCTCTCCTTCCCTTCCCATTTCCCATTCTACCCCTCCCCCCCCAGCCCTCCCCTCCTCCTCTGAACCCCCTCTCCCTCCCCCCTCCTCCTCTCCTCTCTTCCTTCACCTTTCCACATCAATTTACCTTATATATTCAATCCAGAAATTTAACTCTTGGCAATTCTATTATTATTTCTCAGTGTCTTCCTATCAGCCCTCTATGACCTTGCCAAATTGACCCCCCTGGGATCCGGTCATTTGGGACTAAGTCAGGGGCTTTGCCAGGTGGCTCATGGGTATTATTACCACATGGGGTAAGTATCTATTTCGTGCAACTGGTTTCATACTCTACTCAATACTTTGTATGCATAATTTTCCTGTATATATTGTATATTTTGTGAATTGTTGCTATAATTCTGTTTTTTCATCTATTTAGTGGTCTCAACATAACAAACTCCTTGCACATCCTCTGAGGAAGCTTGAGTAGCGAAACATGTCGGGCTAGTGTGCAATATCTTTTTTGCTGTAATTCAATACTCCTCTGTATTTGATGTAGACCACCAAATGCTTGTAACTTCATATTGCCCAGTTACAGTATGTCTTGTTTGTTTTTCTTTTATCTTTTAAAAATATTTTGATAATAAATATTATATTTTATTCATAAGATATGTATTTAATGTTTGCTAATGTATTGTCTTAATGTCCTTGTTACCTAATTACCATGCTTGGACTATGCTGTGAATGTCCCCTTTATCTTCATGCGTGCCTGTTTTTTTACATTAATAATTTTTTGCCCTACATGCATATTTACCTTCAATAACCTCCCCACCATGCAATCCTGGGTCCATTTTAGGGATGAGCTTCGAGTTCGAGTCCGAACAGCGAACAATTTGGGGTGTTCGCGGCAAATTCGAATGCCGCAGAACACCCTTTAAAAGTCTATGGGAGAAATCAAAAGTGCTAATTTTAAAGGCTTATATGCAAGTTATTGTCATAAAAAGTGTTTGGGGACCTGGGTCCTGCCCCAGGGGACATGGATTAATGCAAAAAAAAGTTTTAAAAACGGCCGTTTTTTCAGGAGCAGTGATTTTAATAATGCTTAAACTCAAACAATAAAAGTGTAATATCCCTTTAAATTTCGTAGCTGGGTGGTGTCTATAGTATGCCTGTAAAGGGCGCATGTTTCCCGTGTTTAGAACAGTCTGACAGCAAAATGACATTTGGAAGGAAAAAACCCATTTAAAACTACCCGCGACTATTGCATTGCCGACAATACACATAGAAGTTCATTGATAAAAACGGCATGGGAATTCCCCACAGGGAAACCCTGAACCAAAATTTAAAAAAAAAATGACATGGGAGTCCCCCTGAATTCCATACCAGGCCCTTCAGGTCTGGTATGGATATTAAGGGGAACCCCGGCCAAAATTTTTTAAAAAAATGACGTGGGGTTCCCCCTAAATTCCATACCAGACCCTTCAGGTCTGGTATGGAATTTAAGGGGAGCCCCGCGCCAAAAAAAAAAAAAACAGCGTGGGGCCCCCCCAAAAATCCATACCAGACCCTTATCCGAGCACGCAACCTGGCAGGCCGCAGGAAAAGAGTGGGGGACGAGAGTGCGCCCCCCCTCCTGAACCGTACCAGGCCACATGCCCTCAACATTGGGAGGGTGCTTTGTGGTAGCCCCCCAAAACATCTTGTCCCCATGTTGATAAAGGACAAGGGCCTCATCCCCACAACCCTGGCCGTTGGTTGTGGGGGTCTGCGGGCGGGGGGCTTATCGGAATCTGGAAGCCCCCTTTAACAAGGGAACCCCCAGATCCCGTCCCCCCCTGTGTGAAATGGTAAGGGGGTAATTACCCCTACCATTTAACTAAAAAACTGTCAAAAATGTTAAAAATTACAAGAGACAATTTTTGACAATTCCTTTATTTAAATGCTTCTTCTTTCTTCTATCTTCCTTCATCTTCTTCTGGCTCTTCTGGTTCTTCCTCCGGCGTTCTCGTCCAGCATCTCCTCCGCGGCGTCTTCTATTTTCTTCTCCTCGGGCCGCTCTGCACCCATGGCATGGGGGGAGGCTCCCGCTCTTCTCTTCATCTTCTTCTTCATCCTCTTCTCTTCTTCCTTCTTCCTTCTTCTCTTCTTCTCTTCTTCATTTTCTTCTCTGGGCCGCTCCGCACCCATGCTGGCATGGAGGGAGGCTTCCGCTGTGTGACGGCGTCTCCTCTTCTGACGGTTCTTAAATAACGGGGGTCGGGGCCACCCGGTGACCCCGCCCCCTCTGACGCACAGGACATGATGGGACTTCCCTGTGGCATTCCCCGTGACGTCACAGGGAAGTCCCGTCAAGTCACCGCGCATCAGAGGGGGGCGCAGTCACCGGGTGGCCCCGCCCCCGTTATTTAAGAACCGTCAGAAGAGAAGATGCCGTCACACAGCGGGAGCCTCCCTCCATGCCAGCATGGGTGCGGAGCGGCCCGGAGAAGAAAATGAAGAAGAGAAGAAGGAAGAAGAGAAGAGGATGAAGATGAAGAGAAGAGCGGGAGCCTCCCCCCATGCCATGGGTGCGGAGCGGCCCGAGGAGAAGAAAATAGAAGATGCCGCGGAGGAGATGCTGGATGAGAACGCTGGAGGAAGAACCAGAAGAGCCAGAAGAACCAGAAGAAGAAGAAGATGATGAAGGAAGATAGAAGAAAGAAGAAGCATTTAAATAAAGGAATTGTCAAAAACTGTCTCTTGTCATTTTTAACATTTTTGACAGTTTTTTAGTGAAATGGTAGGGGTAAGTACCCCCTTACCATTTCACACAGGAGGGGGCCGGGATCTGGGGGTCCCCTTGTTAAAGGGGGTTTCCAGATTCCGATAAGCCCCCCCGCCCGCAGACCCCCACAACCACCAGCCAAGGTTGTGGGGATGAGGCCCTTGTCCTCATTAACATGGGGACAAGGTGTTTTGGGGGGCTACCCCAAAACACCCTCCCAATGTTGAGGGCATGTGGCCTGGTACGGTTCAGGAGGGGGGGCGCACTCTCGTCCCCCCCTCTTTTCCTGGGCCTGCCAGGTTGCATGCTCGGATAAGGGTCTGGTATGGATTCTTGGGGGGACCCCACGCCGGTTTTTTTTTTTTGGCGCGGGGTTCCCCTTAAACATCAATCATGTTCTTCATTTCCTGTTGCATGGTGTCCAGCCATTTTCTCATGCTGTCAATTTGGCCATTCCACACCATTATCTGCCCAATCAGTCTTTGTGCACTGTCTGTGCTAAATGGCTCCGCCGCGTGGCCTTCCACAACCAGAACATCACCTAAAATGTGTGGATAAAAAAATGTATAAAAATATTCATGCCTAAATAGATTAACTTAAGCTGAGGTGTCAGTCACTCACTTGGTGGGGTAGAAATATTGCACACTTCCTCCACCTCTCCTTCCTCCAGCTCGTTGGGTGGGCGTGGTCTTGGGCTGGGGCCTGGGCTAATTGCTGCCTGAGGCTGGTGACTTGGGGGGGTCCTGGGATCCTTGGACTATTGTTTGAGTCTTTTCTCCCCTATGAGAATAACAAAAGGTATAGTTAAAACACAGTGATATTTCAGTCATGAAAAAGGAACATGAAACATTGGTTAGAAGTTGGGGACAATTGTCATTTTGTTTCCCAAAAAATTTTGAAGACAGGATTAAAATTCAAAAATGCAAAACAATACACATTTTCATGCAAGTTTTACTGAATCATTTTTGAAGAAGCATTATAGTTTCAAACACATCTACACAACATCACCACATTTTTGGAATACGACAAATTATCAAGACCTAAATGTATGTCCAACCCTGTACCATCGTATTTGGCGAAAAACAAACGTCATTTTCTTAGTATCATATGTATTTTCAAAAGAATGGTCTTTACAAATGTTGCTGTATAAACGAAAAGCATATGGATCAGCATGCAAGTTAAGTACCTCAATAGGAACACACAACAAGTACTTACTTTTTTTAAGCAGCTTCTTTATTCGCCAATATTGTTCAGGCTCCCTAGTTTTGAGGTCAGACCACTGCTTCCTCAATTGTTCTTTAGCCCGTTTAATGTCGTTTAATGCCAAATTTTTGGTCAAGAGTGGTAACAACTGAGGCCATTATTTTGTCCTTCCGCATATTGGGTCGGGTGTACAATATGGACACCATCTCCACCATCTCTTCAAAGGCCATGTTGGTGGCCTTATATCTCCTCCTGGATCTGGATGGTTGTGGCTCCGGGCTTTCCTCCAAGCTACTTGCAGATAATCTCTCTGCCATCTTTCTCTGTATACTTCCACTGCGCAACGAAGAGTGAAGGGGCGGGGACAAATCGTACTAAAGAAGGTCAGGGGTGGGCGACGCAGGCGTAGCATGACACATGCGCAGTGTATATAAAGCTACGTATGGCCTACGTATGTCTGAGCGGAAGTAGCGAGCGTCAGAAACTAATAGTAAGATTAAACGTGGGTGTGTGTTTGGTGAATGTGTTTGGTGTGTGTGTGTGTGTATATGTGTACCCTAGATTCTTCAAAAAATAATACTGGGAGTTTGGACTGACATTACAGTTTTTATCTTGTGTCTTGTCTTTCAGCAAAAATGAATCCCTTTAAGGATGCTGAATTTTTGACACGTTTCATTGATCTGTATCAAGAAAAAAGAAACCTGTGGGGGTCAAGCACCCATTATATTTTAATAGAAATGTAAGGAAGGCAACACTGGGCACACTTTTGGAATTTGTGAAGACTCGAGTCCCTCAGGCAGATCTTAAGTTTGTGGACAGTAAAATTGGTATCTTGCACAATATGTACAGGCGGGAACACAATAAGATCCAGGAGTGCCGCAGATCAGGAGCAGCAGCAGACCAGGTTTATGTCCCCAAGCTGTGGTACTACCAAAAACTGCGATTTCTGGATGACCAGACAGAAGCAGGGCAATCACTTTCGACCCTTCCCTCCAGCCTTCCCTCCACCTCCACCCTTTCCTCCACCCCAGCTGAGGAGTCCCAGGAAGAACTGGGCCCTTTCATCCTTGATGAAGTGGATGCGCCCAGCTTCAGCCAGGCATACTTTTTTGTGAAATTGGGATTGTGTAAATATTAATGATGTAAACGTAAAAAATTTTGAAGTGCTTCACCAAAAATGACTTCATCACAATTATCAATATGTAGACATATCACTAGACAGTAGTGGCCAAAAATATACTTCAAATATTGGTGAGCAGCTACAATAATGGTGGGGGTCAAAAAGATAGCCTTTACTATTTGTTTAGAATTATATTTGCAAGTCATGAGCTGAAAATTGTGTGTGATTGCGTAACCCAAAATTACAACTACCGGTATGTCCCTTTTTTTCACCAGGATGAGCTCCAGAGGTATAGAGGAGGAGGCCTTGCCCAGTGGGAGAGAGGAGGAAGCCGTGGCTGAGCCCAGTAGAAGCCTCACGGAATGTCAGGTGCCTCCCCTCCGCATTACCACAAAAAGGCCCAGGAAGATGACCCGAACAGAGGAGGAATCACTAGCCCTCATTCGGGAAGCCAGCCAAATCCTGAGCACATCACCCAATGCTGAAGAGGCCTATGGAACATATATGGCCACCAGGTTGCTGGAACTAGAAAAGGGGCAACGCCTGCTCTGCGAGGGTCTTATTTTTCAAGCATGTAAGAAGGGCTTGACAGGGGAGCTTACTCAAACAACCTATATAGCAGATGAAGCCACTCCTCCTGCTACTCCTCCTCCTCCTCCTCCTGCCCCAAGTACACCACCAGAGGCACAGCCTCCAAGGAAGGCTGCAGAGAAGCGTGGAGGGAACGCTGCAGGGCAGCGTGCAGGGAACGCTCCACGGAAGAGTCGAAGGTGATTGCCTGGCTTCTGTCTGGTCTGACTTCTGACTGTGCTCCCTAGTCGCAAGATACCAATTTTATTTTCCAAATAATTGATGTGTGTCCTGGGGGACAAAAGGCTTCACACATTCCAAAAGTGTCTCCAGTGTTGCCTTCCTCATTTCGTTTTTTTACCAAAATAAATGGATTTTTTCTTTACCTTACATTATTGACTATGTGTTTTGATTAAAAAAGGACATTTGGTTTGTGAGTAGGCAGGTACAGGTCAAAAAGACTATGTGGGTTATTTACAAAAGGCTAAATCATTTGGCAATTCAAGTACTAGTGCAAAGTGTACTTTATAAATTGCACTGCAAGTGCAGTCTCTGAAAATCTGAGGGGAAGATCTGAAATGAGGGGAAGCTCTGCTGATTTTATCATACCATCATGTGCAAGAGAAATGTTTTTTTTTGGGGGGTTCCTTGCATGTGCCCCTCGGATACACAGCACTTCCAAATGCTCTTTCAGTGCAATTCCAAGTACAATTTGCACTTGTAGTGAAAAATGATTTTGCCTTTTGAAAATAACCCCCCTATGTCTAATTAAGAAGGGAGACCAACCTCATTAAGGTTCATTAAAACAATAAAAAATATTAAGGTTATTGTGGTAACTTGAAACTCCAAAAAAATAAATAAATAAAAAAAATAACATTTTGTATAATTTAGCACACATTGTAAAATAGATTCTGTTTAAATCTAAAAAAATAAAGATGAGTCCAAAAAATAATTTTCTAATTTATTTCTGGAGATCTGGCTTTTAAAAAATATAATATTAGTCATGGCATGAGGACAAATCATGAATAAAATAGTTTGTGAGAACTCTGTGTGAATATAAGCAGCAAAACAACTTCATTACTCTCGTATTATAAAGAAAAAAAGAATGCGCTGTATTAAAAGATCACAGAAGAGGAATGTAAAAAGAACCAAACGAGGAACTCCTGTGCTGCTAGCGGACTCCTATACTAACAGGGGGACACTGCTGCAACACCTATAAGACTGCTCCAAACAGACAAAGAAACTGCATAAATACTAGGGGGGTGGTAGTTGCGCTGTGATAGGGAAGGGGATAGGGAAAGGGGGAAACTACACTAAAGTACATAAGGCAGACATGCCAGGTGACCTAAAGAAAAAAAAAAATAATAATTTTTTAAATGGAACAAAAATGAATGTAAACAGCACACTGGTAAGTGTAAGTAGTGAATGACTGGAAAGGCACACTGGCTAGTGCATATAGTAAACAAATAAATAAAAACCACTAAATAGTGTAAGCATTAAGGCAAGGTGGTATTAGATCACATAGAGGTGAGCAATGCATATGATGAAAAGGGGCAATCAAGCTAATGAAATATAAAAACAATAAATGCATATAACACTAAGTGCACAAAAAAGTGGATAAGGGATAACAAATGGTCTTATACATAAATCAGAGACACTTGACCAATGAAATTGTGAAAAACAGAGTGCAACATAAAAGTATATAAAATAAATACAATAGTGATGGCAGAAGGAAATATTATTCCCAAACTTCTGAAAAAAACATATAAAAATGGTGTTTCATATAAACGACAGTCCCACCACCAAGTGTAATAATGCTGAGTCGCAGTCCAAAGAAACAGCCAACAAATGACAGGTGAAAAGGGGTGGTCTTCGATGGGGGCACCTCAGTGAACACAGGCCCCTTACCTTACGGCTGTAAGGTATACAGCATATGTGTTAGACGCCCAGTAAGAGATGGAATCCAGAAAAATTGCAGCAGATGGTATGGCTCATAAATGCAGTGTTATCACATGCGAAAAAAACACATGAACAGCATATGGTGTGATACCGTATGAAAATGGGGGGGGGAATGGCGAGCTGAAGGAGGGGGTGGGGGAGGGGGGGGGGTTGCACTCACTTGTGACAGATGAGCGCAAGCCTCAATCCACGAGTGCCGAACTCGTATAATCCACACCGCTGGCCATAGGACCCTCTAACATCTCACATCTCCTGTAGCTCACCACCCGTCATACGTCATATAAACGATGTAGTAACAAGACAAGAAAACCGCATATAGCGTAATCCCGTACAAAAAACACACTTTATTGTATAAAAACACTTATGAACTTACGTGAACTTCGCGTGACTTCTTCAGAGGATCATCTGAAGAAGTCACGCGACGTGACGACACGCGTTAGGAGCACGGGACGCTGCCACACAACAGCTGATGTTACGAGCACGGCGCTCGCGGAGTTTTACCCCCCAGCTGTCTACTTTTGTAAGTTCATAAGTGTTTTTATACAATAAAGTGTGTTTTTTGTACGGGATTACGCTATATGCGGTTTTCTTGTCTTGTTACTACATCGTTTATATGACGTATGACGGGTGGTGAGCTACAGGAGATGTGAGATGTTAGAGGGTCCTATGGCCAGCGGTGTGGATTATACGAGTTCGGCACTCGTGGATTGAGGCTTGCGCTCATCTGTCACAAGTGAGTGCAACCCCTCCCCTCCCCCACCCCCTCCTTCAGCTCGCCATTCCCCCCCGATTTTCATACGGTATCACACCATATGCTGTTCATGTGTTTTTTTCGCATGTGATAACACTGCATTTATGAGCCATACCATCTGCTGCAATTTTTCTGGATTCCATCTCTTACTGGGCGTCTAACACATATGCTGTATACCTTACAGCCGTAAGGTAAGGGGCCTGTGTTCACTGAGGTGCCCCCATCGAAGACCACCCCTTTTCACCTGTCATTTGTTGGCTGTTTCTTTGGACTGCGACTCAGCATAATTACACTTGGTGGTGGGACTGTCTTTTATATGAAACACCATTTTTATATGTTTTTTTCAGAAGTTTGGGAATAATATTTCCTTCTGCCATCACTATTGTATTTATTTTATATACTTTTATGTTGCACTCTGTTTTTCACAATTTCATTGGTCAAGTGTCTCTGATTTATGTATAAGACCATTTGTTATCCCTTATCCACTTTTTTGTGCACTTAGTGTTATATGCATTTATTGTTTTTATATTTCATTAGCTTGATTGCCCCTTTTCATCATATGCATTGCTCACCTCTATGTGATCTAATACCACCTTGCCTTTATGCTTACACTATTTAGTGGTTTTTATTTATTTGTTTACTATATGCACTAGCCAGTGTGCCTTTCCAGTCATTCACTACTTACACTTACCAGTGTGCTGTTTACATTCATTTTTGTTCCATTTAAAAAAAAATTTTTTTTTTTTCTTTAGGTCACCTGGCATGTCTGCCTTATGTACTTTAGTGTAGTTTCCCCCTTTCCCTATCCCCTTCCCTATCACAGCGCAACTACCACCCCCCTAGTATTTAAGAAGAGGAATGTGCTAGCTTCAATACGAAGGCTAGTTTTACCAGACTGAGCGCTTCCGTCTTGTACTTGCTTCAGAGCATGCGTCAGTTTTGGTCCATCGGAATAGCACACAGACGACCGGTTTGTACGCTAGAAAGCGGAGTCCGTCGGATAGATTTGAAACATGTTTCAAATCTAAGTCCGTCAAACTTTTGAGAAAAAAAAGTCAGCTGGAGCCCACACACAATCGAATTGTCCGATGGACTCCGGTACGCCGGACCAAGTATGCCGGAAAGTCCGCTCGCATGTACGCGGCATTAGGTAAAATTACTCAATCCCTCACCAATATAAACATTTAGGATGGAATTTCAACACCAGTTCATGCAGGAGGGAGGCATCCCAGGGCTCAAAAGTGTCTGACATCCTTTTTGAAATTGAGCCCATTAGGTGTATAGGTTTTAAGTTGTAATATCCAGAATACCTCCCTTCTGCATCACCCCCCCCCCCGGTGTCCATACTACTGACATGTCTCCCCCGCAAGATGATTATTGAAGTGCTGAGCTGCATTCATTGAATGTTTTTTCTGTATATTATACGGGTGCTCCCTGAAACAATCTCAAAGGCGCCTTGTGGTTCTGAATATGGCAAAGACCACAAGTGATGACACTTACAATTACAATTAACAAATTATTCTATTTTAAACTGCTTTCTATTCACCCAAGGACGAACAGTCTCCGCAGATGCAGTCTCCGCATTTTATGCTCTCGTCATACATTGTATTGAATTATCTGTAAACTACTACACTATAAGGATCTCTCCCATGGCCTCTGTCTTTGTATTTTCTTTTTCTGATCTCTCCATATACTTGGAGGAACCCTGGCCAAAATAGGCAGTTGAGCCACAGTTTTTTCTAATTGCCCCTTTTAGTCCAGCACATTGGTCAGATGGGGTTGTACATATACCGTGGTTAGCTTAGCATCCGTGGTTATAAATATTACCACCTCTTGGGCTTGGTAGGCAGTACCACCGCTGGATGTGTCCTATTCAAGTAAATGGGCTGTGGTGCAACCATGAACGTAACATATGGCTTGTGGTTGTGGTACAGTATTCTATTGTATAATCCCATTTTGCTGTATAAAAAAAAACCTATACCCCCCTCTAGATCCAATCTTTTGAATGCCATTGCAGAAATTAGATGAATGGAACATCTAACAGCCCTTCAGCAGTCAGCCTTAGATAACTTTACCGTGCATGGCACCCATGAGATATGTTTATTTCAGATTCATAGTCTTGATGCATTACATTTATATTATCTTACTTTCATGAATAGATCTTAACACTTTTGGAAGACTTATTTTCAATATCTTAATGATGTACATTCTTAAGATGATTAACATTCATTTTCTGTTTCTACTTAATTATTAAGATTAATTGTATAATTTTGCTCCATCTTCTTTGATTAAATAAAATTATATATGTCGATTGTTGACCTTTTGTAAATTTTTGATGGTCATATGCCCACATTCTGTAGCAGTATAATTTGACTGTGACTTCTGTTTTGTGCTGTTGTTAAAACCTCAGTAAAAAATATAGTTATAAAAAAAACTGGCAATCAGGCAATCACCTCCTGAATGCCCGATCCACTGCCAATTGCTTTTCAGAGACTGCTGCAGGTGTAAACAAGCCCTAAAAGTCCTATCTGACACTGAGGCAGAGGGACTGTATTTCTCAAAGGAGCACAAGTGTGGTGACCTGATCACATTTGTAGTTTATTGATACTTCCTCCAGCTCAATCGATGAAGGTCCAGGCCTTAGTACAGGCCTGGGCTCGAGGAAGAGTTTGCAGGAGCCAGAGTGGATCAGTGGATTGCACTTGCAATACTTTGCAGGCTCAAATGAAAAAAAAAATACACATTTTGCTATTTGCAAAATAGATACATTTATTTATTTGTTTTTTTTTTGCAAAAGTAGTCGCCCAAACATCACAATTGGTGCTAGAATGTATGGGACATGCATTAAAAATTAAAGGGCCAATATTCTCTTTGACCTAGAAATAGAGGAAATATTGAAAGAATTGCTAGTGGCCAATGCTGCACAGCAGCAGGCTAATGCGGAACAATTCTCAGCCAATGTAACACTCTTAGAAAGGTATGAAAGCCCAGCAAAAGGAACATGGGGGTCCATATAGGCACAATGCCATACAATTTAAACTTTGACTGCGGCAGTAGAATTACTTTCTCAAAGATGTACAAGTCAATGGTTGTTGCCCATGGCAACCTGGAAACCACCACAGCAGGTCGTTTCTTACAAAAACTGACACCTACAAAAGATGTGGAGACATATCTACTGAAGTTTGAGAGAACCGCAGGATGAGAAGGGTGGGTGGCCCTGTAAAAAATGGGTCAGTAGGCTTAATTCCACTTTTCATATCAGGAGACCCCCAAAAGATGTACTGTGACCTCACTCCTGAGGATGCTACATTCTATGAGCATCTGAAACTAGAGATTCTAACTGATCTGGGTGTGATATTGTCTTTCAGAGCAAAGTGCAGTGGGTGCACTATTGGAGCTACCGATCTGATCAGCTGACACAATCAGAAATGCACATTCTCATACAGTTGGTCACTAAGTGGCAGCAGCCTGAGTCCTTGACTGGACCTGAAATGTTAGAGACGGTCATGATGGATTGGTACCTTTGGTCTCTGCAAGCTGACCTCCAACAATGGGTGTGTTACAGAGACCTGAAAACTCCTAAGCAACTGGTTGAAATGGTTGAAAGATACACAGCAACAAAAAAACAGTACATCCCCAAAACAGATAATGAACTTGGTAATAAATGCCTGGGAATTGGGAAAAATACATTACAGAATCCTATGATCAGCCTAAAAGAATCCAGTAAAATATCAACCTCAGGGTGAGTGCCATTCAATGTTGGAAGTGTCATAACTGGGGACAAACTAGGGCACAATTCCCATGGCCAGAGGAGCTTATGCAATATGAGCAGGCTTTCTTTCTGTGCAAAGGAAGCTTGTGCTGTGCACCCCATTTCAGGTGAGGGGACCTTTGCATGCACTGTAATCACTAACCAGGTCCCAGTCATGCCTCTTCTGGACTTAGTAAGCTTGGTGAACCTGGTGAACCTGTCCTACTATCCCGCTAGTCCCCCAAATATAACAATATTAATAAATATAAAGTTGGCAAACCTTCCTGCCTAAATAATACCTCATAGTCAGACATGCAATATAGTGAGAGGATGTTCTTCCTGGCCTGAAGAGTCAGGAAAAACCCTGGAAGGACTTCCCTCATAATGTTAGGTGCCACCCTGATTACGAGGTCCTAAACGAGCAGAGGTAGGGTTCACAGAGGTTACTGTTAAGTGCAGGTCCCTGCAGAGCTGACAGAGGTGCAGGTGGGGACTTTCACATAGTGGCAATGCCGGTTCCACTGAATTGATGTCACAAACCCAGGGCAGGCCAACCAAAGGTCAGGTTCCAAGTCAAAAAGTACCAGCATGCTCTCAATGTATAGTGATTTAGTGGAAGGAATGTCCTCCACATGGTATGTATTGATGTGAGTTACAGGAATACATGTTAGCTCCTGATGCAAAAAAAAGAAAGAAAAGCAAGTATGTTATTAGGTTGTGTTCAACTGGATTCAATTGGTCTTCAGTTCAAAACCACATCCTATTTTAATTATATTCTACTACTGGAATATTTAGGTGTTTTATTTCAAGGCCATAATGCAAAAAAAAAATCACTCTAAAAATGTTAATCCCAAATGTGTAGAAAGGTCCAGCGTGGGATATGTGGCTGTGCTTCCAAGTTGCCTTTCTGCCATTATAAGATAGAGCAGTCTTTAAAGCTGTGCCAATTTACAGTTCACTTGTGAGTTCCCCTGATGTGCTGTGTACAAGATTGCTTATTTAAATTTGTTTTTCAAAGGTAATTCTTCAGAATCCGTTAGGAAATGTATGCTTGTCCACTTATATTTTAATCCTTGTCTTTCATGTTCCCTGTCAGCCTATGCTTACTAATAATATAATGTATAATGTATTTGTTGTTTATCTATCTATCTATCTATCTATCTATCTATCTATCTATCTATCTATCTATCTATCTATCTATCTATCTATCTATCTATCTATGAGAAATGGCCCTCCCCAAACAGGATAGTGCTCTAAACCTGCTTCAGTCGCTATTGTTGTATATGATACCAACGAGCAAGCTAAGCGCAGTTTTTCTCATGAAGTTTACCAATGTATATTGAGATTATATTTTACATATGCCAGTTTTTTATGATCTAAAGATATGTGACTACTGTCTGATTTATCTGTTTGTTATTATTGTAGTACTTGGGTCTTGCCCTTTATTGGAGTTCAATAAAAATTATATTTGAAAAAAAAGAGAACCAGAACCTTCCCTAAGTGGAAGAGTGGGTTTGATAATAAAGTTGGCAGTGCCTCCATCCAGGACAGGGCCTCTGTGAACAGAGAGGATTCCCATCCTGGGAAATTAATTAGTAATCTAAACAAAGTAATTGGGAGCAGAGGAACAACTGCAACCAGCATATAACATTAACCACTTGCCGCCCGCCATATAGCAAAATGACGGCGACAAAGTGGTTGTGATATCCTAAAAACAAAAGGCAGTACAGTGCATAAATTTAAAAAATCGAATAAAACAATAAACAAAAGTCTATTAGTATGTTATAAGGCAAAAATGTCCAGCAATTAATCCGGTGACTTGAGTGACATCCACAAAACGTTGAGTGACTGTAGTGAAAGAAACCTCCACCTTCGATAACACAAGCCGCTCACCTCAGCAGATGGACCCCTGAGTTAATCAGTCAGGTCTAAATCAGCGGTTCCCTCACAGGGATAATGACAGGAAAAGATGCACTTATAACTGGTCACACACCGATAGCAGATGGACTTGCAGTAATTATATGGAAAAAAGTAAAAAGAGATCTAGTGCTCTCTGAATGTTGCTTAAAAGGTTTAATATAAAATCAATGGAAGCACTTACAAACATTGCACTGTACCCCAGTGCGAAGGATAAATCATGAAAATGGATGCTCCACGAGAGTAGACGAGCAGGACGCGGGTGACGTCACGATCTTTGTCACGTGGTGATTCCGTACGCGTTACGTCCCTAAAGGAGACAGGACTTCTTCAGCGGCGACGGCATGACGTGACACACCCGCTTTATATGCATGTCTGCTGATCGAAATAACCAATGGGTGCCGGTGAATACTAATCACCATAGCAACCCAGGAAGTGTATACGCAAAGGGACACTATACGAAAAGGGTCCACCTTTAAAGTGGTATAGAAAAGACAACTTTGCCATAAGATAAGAACACTAAATAGCCATCACTTTGCGAACAAATGAGATGGTTTACTACTGTTAAAACAAAAATAAAATTGTGTAATAATCACCCCGCGTTCACGCTCGATCTCATGAAACATCCATAATTGTAACAACTACAACATAGTTGTCACTATGAATAAAAAAACAAAAAAAAGGCAAAAAAAACATAAATAAAAACTAACAACGGTCAGAAATAAAACAATTGACGTCAAAATCAACGTTCAGGCCCCCCGGAACGAGAACCCTGGTTTCATTCGAATCCAATGGGATTCCCTGCGACTAAGTTGACGTAGAAAGTTACCCCCCCTCCAATGTTTAATAACTTTTTCGATACCCCAGAAACTAAGTCCTCTGGGATTTTGACCATGTACTAGTTTGAAATGTTTGGAAACATTATGGGTTTTTAATCCTTTTTTAATGTTATTGACATGTTCCCCTAGTCGAACATGGAGGGGCCTGGAGGTCCTTCCAATGTATTGAAGGCCACACTCACACTGGAGCATATAAACGACCCCAACTGTTGTACAGGTGATTAATTGATCTATCTTATACTCTTTACCAGTGGAAGTGGCCGTAAAGTTTTTGCGTTTTTTATTATTACATTTGGAATGCCTGCAGGCTGTGCACCGCCCACAGGCATAAAAACCTGAGAGAAAAGAGAACAATTTGTTATCTGATTGTATGGGGGGATCCACCACTCCTGGGGCTAAACGATCTCGTAATGAAGGAGCTTTTTTGTATATGAACAAAGGCCGCGGTGGCAACAGGGGATCCAGCACTCGATCCTGCTTAAGGATCGACCAATTCTTTGAGACTAGCTTCTCAAATTGTTTATGCTGAACGTTATAGTTGAGTACCATTTTAAAGTTGGAGACACTAGAACTGGTGTCCTTCACTTTTTCAGCAACCAATACTGCCCTGTCCATAGCTAGAACTTTATCTACTTCACTATTCAAGACATGTATATCATATCCTTTTTCCTGAAACCTGGATGTAAGTAACCTTGATTGTGTAATATAGTCACTGTCACGTGTACAGTTACGTCTGAGTCTGACGAACTGCCCCCTGGGAATGTTACATAGCCATGATTTATGGTGGCAACTCCCCAATGGAATGTAGGAGTTACGATCAGTAGGCTTAAGGTATTTACATAGCCTGAACCCATCAGTATCTTTCCAAATCTCCAGATCCAAGAAAATGATCTTCTCTTTACTGAAATTCCAGGAAAGCTGGATGTTCTTGGTATTAACATTAAGTGTCTGTACAAAGGTATCCAAACTGGACTGATCACCCTCCCAGATCATGATAAGGTCATCTATGTACCTTTTGTAACATACTTGTTCAGGGGGGTGATGCTTGAACACCACATCTTCCTCCTAGTGGGCCATGAAAAGATTGGCCACACTGGGAGCAAAGCGGGCGCCCATTGTAACGCCCCTTTTTTTTAAATAGAATTGGCGATTAAACCAAAAATAGTTTCTAGCTAAACAGAAACTTAAACATTTTAAAATAAAACTTCTATGTCTCTCTGAAAGATCAGAAAACAAGGACAAAGCCCATTGGACAGAGGTAAGAGCATCCTCATGTCCAATGATAGTGTAAAGAGACCCTACATCGGCTGTGACCAAAATACTCGAGGATGAGCATCTAGCCGATTCAATGATTTGGATAATGTGTTTGGTGTCTTTAAGATAGGCTTCTGTTTTACACACCAAGGGCTGGAGAAAATGGTCAATATATTGGCCTATCCTAGAGGAAATGGAATCAATTCCATTGACTATAGGCCTCCCAGGAGGATTGACACTATCCTTATGGATTTTTGGGAGGCAATAAATAATGGGGGTTCTACAGAAAAGGGGATCCAAATAGGATGCCTCATTTTTGTTGAGAATGTTACCAATTTTCCCTTCCTCTATTAGCCAATGAAGTCACCCTTGGCCAACAGGTTTGCCCCGTTACAACATTATGGCACAAATGAAGGAGGGGATTTTTCAGGGGCCCAGAGTGGGCCGGGGAGGGGAGCACCGATGCCCAATCAAGTGGAGTGGTGGAAACAACGGTCGCAACCATCCCCACAAACAAGTGGTCAACCTCGAAAAAGAAAAGAGAGAGAGGAAGTAGAGGGAGTAGGAGATTACAAAAAGAAAAAACCCCATTAGGTGCAGGAATTTATAATTTGAGCAGTTGCTCTTTGAGCGAGAACGAGTTAAAGGTCCTGGATAGAGGACTGAAATTCGCTCCTGTTCAAAATTTGAATAAATTTGACACTTATGTTAACATTCATAAATTTGTCAGACACTTAAACATGAAAAAATATTTTTAGTCAAATCCTGGTAGACCAGTTTACTACCGCAGGGGGCCCTTATTCTAACTTACGGAATAAATCTACTTTTAACCCTCTTAATGCTGACAACAAGTACCTTGAGGTGTTTAAAAACATGTTATTTAATGATCTGGATAGAATGAAAGTTAGAAAAGTAGTTGACCCACAATACATCAGGCAGGGTATGAAATCTCTTGAAACAAGAAATGACATCATAATACGCCCTGCAGATAAAGGAGGGGGTTTGGTGATTTTGGATAAATCCAAATATTTGGGGGAATTACATAGGCTGTTGGATGATCATGATACATACAAAATCCTCAATAAAGACCCCATGCTGGTGTATAAGGATGAACTTCATTGGCTAATAGAGGAAGGGAAAATTGGTAACATTCTCAACAAAAAGGAGGCATCCTATTTGGATCCCCTTTTCTGTAGAACCCCCATTATTTATTGCCTCCCAAAAATCCATAAGGATAGTGTCAATCCTCCTGGGAGGCCTATAGTCAATGGAATTGATTCCATTTCCACTAGGTTAGGCCAATATATTGACCATTTTCTCCAGCCCTTGGTGTGTAAAACAGAAGCCTATCTTGAAGACACCAAACACATTATTCAAATCATTGAATCGGCTAGATGCTCATCCTCGAGTATTTTGGTCACAGCCGATGTAGGGTCTCTTTACACTATCATTGGACATGAGGATGCTCTTACCTCTGTCCAATGGGCTTTGTCCTTGTTTTCTGATCTTTCAGAGAGACATAGAAGTTTTCTTTTAAAATGTTTAAGTTTCTGTTTAGCTAGAAACTATTTTTGGTTTAATCGCCAATTCTATTTACAAAAAAGGGGCATTGCAATGGGCGCCCGCTTTGCTCCCAGTGCTGCCAATCTTTTCATGGCCCACTGGGAGGAAGATGTGGTGTTCAAGCATCGCCCCCCTGAACTAGTATGTTACAAAAGGTACATAGACGACCTTATCATGATCTGGGAGGGTGATCAGTCCAGTTTGGATACCTTTGTACACTTGATGTTAATACCAAGAACATCCAGCTTTCCTGGAATTTCAGTAAAGAGAAGATTGTTTTCTTGGATCTGGAGATTTGGAAAGAAACTGATGGGTTCAGGCTATGTAATTACCTTAAGCCTACTGATCGTAACTCCTACATTCCATTGGAGACGTGCCACCATAAATCATGGCTATGTAACATTCCCAGGGGGCAGTTCGTCAGACTCAGACGTAACTGTACACGTGAGAGTGACTATATTACACAATCAAGGTTACTTACATCCAGGTTTCAGGAAAAAGGATATGATATACATGTCTTGAAAAGTGAAGTAGAGAAAGTTCTAGCTATGGACAGGGCAGTATTGGTTGCTGACAAAGTGAAGGATACCAGTTCTAGTGTCTCCAACTTTAAAATGGTACTCAACTATAACGTTCAGCATAAACAATTTGAGAGGCTAGTCTCAAAGAATTGGTCGATCCTTAAGCAGGATCTAGTGCTGGGTCCCCTGTTGCCACCGCGGCCTTTGTTCATATACAAAAAAGCTCCTTCGTTACAAGATCATTTAGCCCCAGGAGTGGTGGATCCCCCCATACAATCAGATAACAAATTGTTCTCTTTTCTCTCAGGTTTTTATGCCTGTGGGCGGTGCACAGCCTGCAGGCATTCCAAATGTAATAATAAAAAACGCAAAAACTTTATGGCCACTTCCACTGGTAAAGAGTATAAGATAGATCAATTAATCACCTGTACAACAGTTGGGGTCGTTTATATGCTCCAGTGTGAGTGTGGCCTTCAATACATTGGAAGGACCTCCAGGCCCCTCCATGTTCGACTAGGGGAACATGTCAATAACATTAAAAAAGGATTAAAAACCCATAATGTTTCCAAACATTTCAAACTAGTACATGGTCAAAATCCCAGAGGACTTAGTTTCTGGGGTATCGAAAAAGTTAATAAACATTGGAGGGGGGGTAACTTTCTACGTCAACTTAGTCGCAGGGAATCCCATTGGATTCATGAAACCAGGGTTCTCGTTCCGGGGGGCCTGAACGTCGATTTTGACGTCAATTGTTTTATTTCTGACCGTTGATAGTTTTTGTTTATGTTTTTTTTGCCTTTTTTTTTGTTTTTTTAATCATAGTGACAATTATGTTGTAGTTGTTACAATTATGGATGTTCCATGAGATCGAGCGTGAACGCGGGGTGATTATTACACAATTTTATTTTTGTTTTAACAGTAGTAAACCATCTCATTTGTTCGCAAAGTGATGGCTATTTAGTGTTCTTATCTTATGGCAAAGTTGTCTTTTCTATACCACTTTAAAGGTGGACCCTTTTCGTATAGTGTCCCTTTGCGTATACACTTCCTGGGTTGTTATGGTGATTAGTATACACCGGCACCCATTGGTTATTTCGATCAGCAGACATGCATATAAAGCGGGTGTGTCACGTCATGCCATCGCCGCTGAAGAAGTCCTGCCCCCTTTAGGGACGTAACACGTACGGAATCACCACGTGACAAAGATCGTGACGTCACCCGTGTCCTGCTCGTCTACTCTCGTGGAGCATCCATTTTCATGATTTATCCTTCGCACTGGGGTACAGTGCAATGTTTGTAAGTGCTTCCATTTATTTTATATTAAACCTTTTAAGCAACATTCAGAGAGCACTAGATCTCTTTTTACTTTTTTCCATATGATTACTGCAAGTCCATCTGCTATCGGTGTGTGACCAGTTATAAGTGCATCTTTTCCTGTCATTATCCCTGTGAGGGAACCGCTGATTTAGACCTGACTGGTTAACTCAGGGGTCCATCTGCTGAGGTGAGCAGCTTGTGTTATCGAAGGTGGAGGTTTCTTTCACTACAGTCACTCAACGTTTTGTGGATGTCACTCAAGTCACCGGATTAATTGCTGGACATTTTTGCCTTATAACATACTAATGGACTTTTGTTTATTGCTTTATTCGATTTTTTAAATTTATGCGCTGTACTGCCTTTTGTTATTACTTATGTTCAGGGATTTGGTAAATTTGACCCTCAGTACTACAGCTGCTTATAGTTAGGGTTACATGGTTTGCGCTGGTTGATTTCTCATTTTATGGTTGTGGTATCCTGACTGGACGTCATATGCGCCCCCGGGGGCGCCCATCACGGCGATCGTTACTGCGGTGTGTCAGACAGACAAATAACAAATAATGTCCACAACCCGTGGTAGGGGAGAAATCAACCTCATGGGCCACCCAATACAGATTTTCGCGGACATCTCGCAATTGACTATCCAAAAAGACGGGCTCTGAAACCATTATTGGCACAGCTTACTAACCATCAAATCAAGTACCGTTGGTCATTTTCTTTTCGCCTGTCTTTTACCTTTAAGGGAAAGACACATTCTTTTGCCAATTTTTCGGATGGAGAAGACATCCTCATGGGCCTCGGCTTGATATCCAGGGAATCATCATCCTGGACCTAGGCCTGTACAAGACTCCCCTTCAGTGGTTTGGAACCCACAATGTTGGCTGTAGTTAAGCCAGTTTAATTTGTCTTCAAGACACCAATGTGACTACCTTATTTCTGGAGGGAGGTGATCCCCTCTGCTTATTGGGAGATTAGAGTTAATTAATCTATATTTGGTGTTTTAATATGAAGGTCCTATAGTTACAGTAGAAACAGACCCCCTAGTCTAGTCTAGTCTAGCCCAGATGGACTTAAGTAAACATAAAGTATTAGTTAGCTAGATTTGCTAGGCTTCCCTCACTAATAGTACAATGTTTTACACGGAAAGTGCAGGGGCGGAAACGCATGCCACTTTTCGGCGAGCTTGTCGTCATCAGCAAGATGGTGACAACCTCGCTCAACCTGATGGAGACCACAGTCTCCTGGACCTATACGAATATGTTCTTATTTTTATATCAGTTTTCTGTGTACCTTATTTCTGGGGGGACAGGTGGACACTGGTCCAGTTCATCTTACCCCAACATTGTTTTCTCATTCCTTCTTTCTTTTTTCTTTCCCATTTCTTTGAGTGCACTCCTACATCCGAAATTTGAAGAGATCCATCAAAACATCCTCTTCTCGATGGAGATGACGAACATCCACAACAGACGAGTACAGTCTCACACTCCCATACTCATATACTAACACATAATGTTCAAGGCTTAAATTCCCCTACAAAACGAGCCAAGGCATTTCAAAATTACCATAAATTAGATATAGATTTTCTACTTCTTCAGGAAATGCATTTTTCGCGTACCTCAGCTACCAGATACTTAAATGCTAGATATCCCACGTTCTATTTATCGAAAGGTCCAGACAAGAAAAGAGGGGTAGCGATTTGCATTGCGAAGAGGGTACCGTTTACTCCCACCACAGTCATAAGGGATAAGGAGGGGAGGTACGTCATGGTAGCGGGGAAAGTGAATGAAAATGCTATCACACTCATATCATATTACGCCCCCAATACGGGTGAGGTAGCATTTTTTGAAACTATGCTAAAAACTCTGATGCCACATGTACAAGGTCAAGTTATAATGGGTGGTGATAGCAATGTCTCCCTGGATCAAGCCCTGGATAGGACCAATGTGCACAAACCTATTGTGAAACATATCCCCAAACAGGGTATTAAACTAGCCCGGACTTTACACTCCTATGACCTCATAGATATTTGGAGGGACTTTCATCCTACGACCAGGGATTATAACCACTATTCCCAGGTACACAAAACATACTCTCGCGTAGACCATTTATTCACACAATCTTCACTCCTACCCTCAATTGAGTCGGCTAAAATAGTGCCCAGCTCATGGTCAGATCACGCACCAGTACAAATGACACTAACCGACCTGTGGATGAGACCAAAACCCTCAACGTGGCGGCTTAATGCTTCATTACTCAATGATCCCATCATATATACTGAGATAGAGAAAGCCATTCGACAGTACTTTACTGATAATCTTGCTAGCGACACTTCCCCTAGCATTAATTGGGCAGCGCATAAAGCCACCATTCGCGGCAAACTGATCCAAGTAGCCTCTAGAAATAAACGCGATAACGCACAGAAGATACAGCAACAGGAAGATGAGTTACAAAAAATAGTTCAGGAATAAAAATCTAACCCTCATCTAGACCTGCGACATAAAATAGACAGCGCGAACAGCATTGAACCTTAGCCTCACAACCAAAGCTGAGAAATATCTCCGCTGGTCTAGACATCGTTTCTACACCAGGGGAGATAAACCTACTACGCTTCTAGCTAGAAAGCTAACCCCGCGACCATTTAACCCTGCTATGCCAAGATTACGGACGCGGGATGGGAAATTTACCCAAAACCCCGAAGTGATACTCCAAGAATTTTCGAGGTTCTTTACTAATTTATACAACAAACAGAACTCAAGTAGCACAAGAGCACATAGAATTAATGGAAGCAGATTTCACAGAGGGGGAGATTTTGGCAGCCATTAAATGTTTGAATCCCACAAAAGCACCTGGCCCAGATGGTTTCACAGGCCACTATTATAGAAAATTTGCAGCCATATTGACTCCGCAACTGTGTTCCTTTTTCAATGCGATACAGAAAGGAAGCCCACTAGCTACACATGAAAATGAGGCCCTTATACAAGTAATTCCTAAACCGGGAAAGGATCATGGGGATCCTGCTATCGCCCTATATCGCTCATCAATGTGGATCTCAAACTAATGACTAAAGTGTTAGCGACCAGAATGAACTCCTTTCTAGCCAATTATATCCATCCAGACCAAGTGGGATTTGTCCCCAATAGGCAGGCCCCTGAACAAATCCGAATGGTGATATACATCATAGCAGCGCTTAACTCAACCTGGGACGACCAAGGCACACGGAAGGGAATGCTACTGTCATTAGATCTTTGTAAGGCGTTCGACTCGGTCACGTGGGACTACATCTATTACACATTGAGGAGATATGGATTTGGGTCCCATTTTCTGACTATATTACAGATATTATACAACACACCTACGGCTAGACTCCAGATAAAAGGCTATAAATCACACACAATAGATATACATAGGGGAACGAGGCAAGGGTGCCTTCTATCTCCTATTTTTTTTTTCACAAAAAGATTTTTATTAAGAAAGAATAAAGTAGCAGGCTATCTCCTATTTTATTTATTTTGGCACTAGAGCCCCTAGCAGTTAAGCTAAGACATCACCAAGATATAAAAGGTATCTGTTGTGGAGACGGGGAACAGAAATGTTCCCTGTTCGCTGATGATATTTTGATGTTCTTCTACTCCCCAGTTACATCTCTTCCCAATCTTTACCAGGTCCTACAACGCTTCACAGTTTTTTCTGGTCTCACGATCAATCACTCCAAATCTGAAGCTCTAAATTTAACCTTAGAACCGCAGACAGTAAAACTGCTTCAAAAGTCATTCCAGTTCAAATGGCAGAAAGATAGGCTCCCATATCTAGGAATCTTTCTAACTCCCACCATACAGACTCTGTACCAAGTCAACTATCCCCCCCTTTATAGGAAACTGACAGCAGATTTATTGAGATGGGCTAATAGCCCTCCATCGTGGTTCGGCAGACTGTACTCCATAAAAATGAGCCTCTTGCCGAGATTGTTGTACTTGTTCAGAACTCTTTCGATAGCTATCAATAGACACGACCTTAAGGTTTTTCAGAAAAAGATAATGAAGTTTATTTGGGGGGATACAAGACCTAGGGTGAATAAGCGAACCCTCTATACCCCCAAAACTAAAGGAGGTCTGGGGGTCCCAGACTTGGTCAAATATTTTGAGGCAGCCCAGTTGGCCCAATTAATTCGCTCCCACTCCGGGCTACCTCAACCGACCTGGATGAAAATGGAATCATCCCCCTATCCCACAAAACCGATTAGCCATTTGATGTGGCTTCATATGAAAAACAGGCCGACTATATTGTGCCCTACACTATCCTTTTCATTGAGTTTATGGGACAGATTACAAAGGCCTTTTACTTTTCGCTCCACTCATGCTCCCTTAGCCCCGTTAACGGGCAACCGAGATTTCACCCCGGGTCTCAATCCTCACAGATTATCATGGTGGACTATCTCTCATAGAAACAATCTCTCATAGAAAAGCATCAGTTACCTAATACAGAATTTTATCATTACCTCCAGATAGTGCACTTTCTGAAAACTCTACAGCGCAAGACGGATATCATGACCTCCACCCCAATGGAATATTTATGTAGGTCTTTTGATAAACATAAAGGTCATATATTAAAAATTTATAGTATCTTGACTTCCAAGACGGAAAAATTATTTTATATGCAAAAGTGGGAACAGGATATGGAGGTAACGATGGAAATGGATGTATGGTTTAATATGGTGCAATCAGCTTTAAAAGGTTATATTAATACCTCCCTGATAGAGGCGAATTACAAAGTTCTACTACAGTGGCATATGGTTCCGGCGAGAATTGCGACATATATCCCTGACACCTCCCCACTATGTTTCAGGGGATGCGGCAAGGAAGGTACAATGTATCATACTTGGTGGATCTGCCCTAAAGTCAGACGATTTTGGATACGCATTTATAACTTTATCTACTCACTGACTCAAGTCAATCTAACCAAATCTCCACAACAGGCACTATTGGGGGGTCAAGTGGAAGGAGTGGATCTTGGAGAAAGCCTCTGATCCCCTTTGAATTGGTAAGAGTAAAGCTGACGTGGATCATGATTAACGAACGCCTTTCGGTGATTCTTTTGGATAAACAGCGGGCTTTCGACAGGATTTGGGAACAGTGGTTGTCCTATCTGTCTACGGACTTTGACAGTTAATAGATCTTAATGGAGATCCCTAGGGGTGCACTCAACCCCAACCCTTCCCCCACCCTTTCTTTTCTCCCTTATTCTCCTCTTTTCTCTTAAAAGAACAAAAAATAAGTGTAGCGCTATACAATGTCCAATATGAACGCCGTTTGGCCAATCAGTTCAAAAATGTAAGTAGGAAGGAATCAACCGTATCTATGAAAACAGGTAGTCCTCAAGTAAACATTATAAAACAAGGACATCCGGCGTCCAAAATGTAGACAAGCACACTCCCACCGAGAGATGAAAAGGCTTACCGGATAAGGTGGACCCAAAGGGGCATACGCCGGGTTGGGTCGGATAAGGCTTGGGTGGTGAGTGGCTGTGCTTGGCTTGAAGAGGTGATGTTTGTGAATGGTCCCACAAATTGCTGTATCCCTCTAAGCAGTGCCCAAATCTTGAGGGGTGTAGGTGGTCTCACAGGTGTGGGTGGTCCTCCGGATCGCGGAAGGATGGAGTAAAACGTTGTTATATCCCTCAAGACGATATTCCATGAGCCCGAAAATTATGGTGATGGGTAAGGAGAGAAAGGAATGGCCACATAGTGTAAATCCGAAAAGGGAAATTTATTTAAAATATAGATATACACTCACATGTAGATCCAAATAAAAACAGCGCTGTGAGAGAGCGTCTTCATAGACGTCGTCGCCCCCCCCCAGAGGACGTCTATGAAAACGAAACGCGTCGGGTGGGACCCCACTGTCGCCTCTCTCACAGCGCTGTTTTTATGTGGATCTACATGTGAGTGTATATCTATATTTTAAATAAATTTCCCTTTTCGGATTTACACTATGTGGCCTTTCCTTTCTCTCCTTACCCATCACCATCATTTTCGGGCTCATGGAATATCACCTTGAGGGATATAACAACGTGTTACTCCATCCTTCCGCGATCCGGAGGACCACCCACACCCATGAGACCACCTACACCCCTCAAGATTTGGGCACTGCTTAGAGGGATACAGTAATTTGTGGGACCATTCACAAACATCACCTCTTCAAGCCAAGCACAGCCACTCACCACCCAAGCCTTATCCGACCCAACCCGGCGTATGCCCCTTTGGGTCCACCTTATCCGGTAAGCCTTTTCATCTCTCGGTGGGAGTGTGCTTGTCTACATTTTGGACGCCGGATGTCCTTGTTTTATAATGTTTACTTGAGGACTACCTGTTTTCATAGATACGGTTGATTCCTTCCTACTTACATTTTTGAACTGATTGGCCAAACGGCGTTCATGTTGGACATTGTATAGTGCTACACTTATTTTTTGTTCTTTCATTTCATACCTTGTTGGTTGTGTTAGCTGCTTTTGTCCCCTTCCTTTTCCGTGCAGCGCAGAATTATTTTGTATACATCCTCTTTTCTCTTACCCTATCCTTTCTCCTTTTGTTTGTTTTTGCAGGTTTCCTGTTTTATGTCGTTATCCTGGTACTATAAGTGAAAGATCAAGATCTAGTATTGGATTTATTAGTTATAAGGCGGAGGGGGGTGGGGCTGGGGCCTTCCCGTCCACAGTGTAGATCCCAAATGGGGTGGATGGTTGGGTTCCTGGCATTATACCTTCTCTCCAAGGAACACACGAGCGGTATGGAAATAGTTCTAGGGGCAATGAAAATATAAAGATGGACACTTATATTACCAAATTTATGACACTCTACATTCTGAACACATATGTATGAGAGTGAAAGGGACAGAATTGGTTGTGAGCAACCGGATAGCCGTTTTCACCTCATGTAGAGATAATAGAGATGACATAGTCTGTTTATGTGATTCTTGCTGGCCATGTTGGCCGAGATATGTCTCCTTTTTCCTTTCCTTTTATATTCAAGGAATGTATATTGTATATTTTCTATATGCTATTTTCAATAAAAACCATTGGAAAAGAAAATATTAATAAAATAGTTCGGTTCACATCCAGAACATGCGAACGGACCGAAAGTTTGCGCGAACATTCGAACACCGTTAAAGTCTATGGGACTCAAACGTGAGAAATCAAAAGTGCGAATTGTAAAGGCTAATATGCAAGTTATTGTCCTAAAAAGGGTTTGGGGACCCGAGTGCTGCCCCAGGGGACATGTATTAATGGAAAAAAAAGTTTTAAAAATGGACGTTTTTTCGGGAGTGATTTTAATGATGCTTAAGGCGAAAAAAATAAAAGTGAAATATTCCTTTAAATATCGTACCTGGGGGGTGTCAATAGTATGCCTGTAAAGTGGCGCATGTTTCCCGTGTTTAGAACATTTCCTGCACAAAATTACATTTCTAAAGGAATAAAAGTCATTTATTTGAGGCTTTAATGTAATGTCGGGTCCAGGCAATATGAATGAAAATCAGTGAGACAAATGGCATGGGTACCCCCCCCCCCAGCCCATTACCAAGCCCTTTGGGTCTTGTATGGATATTAAGGGGAACCCCAGGCCCTATATACTCTGAACAGCAGTATACAGGTGGTGCAAACAAGACAAGGGACTGTAGGTTTGTTCTTATGTAGAATCTGTTTGTAATTTGGACCAAGTAAATTTTGTAAGTGTAGCTCCAGCCAAAAAATCTATTTCAAAGCTTTTTGGAAAACATAGGGAAGGGTTATCACCCCTGTAACATTTGTTTGTCTGTCTGTGCCCCTGTTCAGAAGATTTCACCTCCCTTTCTGTCCCAATGACAATTGGATTTTGAAAATTTAGTGTTTTTAAGGGAAACAAGGATTGGTCATAAATCAGTGGAGGAGACACCTTTTTCCCATAATCACTCTTAGAGGACAGAATTTTCCTATCCTAGGGGTAGATTTCCTCTCACTTCCTGTTGTTTCCCTCCGTTTGTAAGTAGGAGTCATTTGTAAGTTGGATTCATGAAAATAGGGGACCACCTGTATATACTATACGACCTGCCCTATACACTCAGGGCACAATTGGGCCTTAGGTGTTGGTGGTACCAGAACACTGTAAGCCCTCACAGTTACTCTTGGTGGGCACTAGAACGGGCCCTGCTGTGAAATATTATATCAATAATTGTAATTACATGCCCCTGTTAAACAGGGGCAAAAAAACTGGGCCTTAGGCGGTGGTGGTGGTGGTGACACAACACTGTAAAGACTCCCAGATACTTTTGTTGAGCGCAGGAACAGGCCCTGCTGTGAAATATTTGATCAAAAATTGTAGTTATACACCCCTGTTAAACAGGGGCATAAAAATTGGGCCTTAGACAGTGGTGGTGGTGCCAAGACACTGCAACTCCACACAGATACTCTTGTTGAGGGCAGGAATGAGCCCTGCTGTTAAATATTTGATCAAAAATTGTAATTACACGCCCCTGTTAAACAGGGGCATAAAAATTGGGCCTTAGGCAGTGGTAGTGATGCCACAACACTGCAACCCCTCACAGATACTCTTGTTGAGTACAGGAACCAGCCCTGCTGCAAAATATTACAGCAAAAATTGTAATTACACGCCCCTGTTAAACAGGGCAGAAAAATTGGGCCTCAGCCACTGGTGGTGGTGCCCAGAACCAAAAATGTTCTTAGAAGCTATCAACATGAACATTGAGGAGAAATAGGATAGTCACTCAGCATAGCAGGATAGTCACTATCAGCATAGGCAGTCTTGAAGGGATCTCACCTTCATAAAAAAATTAATCGGTTATGTCAGCATCAGGTGCTTGGTAGCTGGTTATCCAAGACTGAGTCATTTTTATGAAGGTGAGCCGATCAACTGAGACAGTGGACAGGCGCTCTCTGTGATCGGTTACAAAGCCTCCAGCAGCACTGAATGTGTGTTCCGAAAGAACGCTGGATGCAGGACAGGCCAGTAGCTCAAATGCATACTGTGCACGCTCTGGCCAGTGATCCAACCTCAAGACCCAGTAACCCAGTGGATATTCGGTTGGAAAGGTCTCCAAGTCTGATCTTTCCCCTAGGTATTCCTGCACCATGTACAACAGACGCTGGCGATGGTTGCTGGAACACATCAGACCTAGGGGCTGCGGACTAAAAAATTGTCTGACGCATCTGTCAGACGGCCACCTTCTCCACCGCTCTGTGACTGACTGAAGCCTGAGCAACACATTATCCAGGAGTACCAGGAAATTGCACAGGCCTCCCGAAGATGTTTCATCCTCTGCTCCCTCTGCGACGGCTGGATAAGTTCCGCCACCTTACCCTTGTAACGTGGATTAAGAAGGGTTGCCAGCCAGTACTGATCCCTCTCCTTGATATCACAAATCCGAGGGTCCTTTCCCAGGCTTTGCAGGATCAGGGAGGCCATGCAGCGTAGGTTTGCTGAGGCATTCGGTCCGGAGTCCTCTGGGTCACTAAGGACGACCTGATCCGCAGCCACCTCCTGCCAGCCGCGTACAAGTCCATGGGTTTCTGGGGACTGGAAACGATCCCTTGAAGACTGCTGCTGATACTGAGTGCCAGGCTCCACCTCCATGCTGACACAATCCTCCTCCTCCTCTTCCTGTGTGATATGCAGGCCTGCAGGAATACTGTCTGGATAAAGGGGGCCTTGAGAGGTAAGAAAGTCCTCCTCTTCCTCCTTCTGTTCTGCCTCAAGTGCCTTGTCCATTATTCCACGCAGAATGTGCTCCAACAGGTAGACAAGAGGGACAGTATCACTGATGCATCCGCTGTCACTGCTCACCATCCTCGTGACCTCCTCAAATGGTGACAGGACAGTGCATGCATCCTTGATCATGAGCCACTGGCGTGGTGAAAATAAGCCAAGCTCCCCTGACCCTGTCCTGGTGCCATATTCGCACAGATAGTCATTGATGGCCCTCTGCTGCATGTGCAGCCGCTGCAGCATTGCCAACATTGAGTTCTACCTGGTGGGCATGTCACAGATGAGGCAGTTCTTGGGCAGGTTGCATTCCCTTTTGGAGGTCAGCCAGCCAAGCACTGGCTTTATATGACAGACGGAAATGCCCACAGACTTTCCTGGCCTGCCTCGGGAGATGCTGTAAGCCCCTGTACCTGCACAAGAACCGCTGAACCACCAAATTAGGGATGTGAGCCAAACAGGGAACATGGGTGAAGTGTCCAGTCGGAGGGCGGAGAGGAGGTTGGTGCCATTGTCGCAAACCACCATTCCTGACTGAAGCTGGCATGGTGTCAACCACCTCTGAGCCTGCCCCTGCAGAATTGCCAGAATCTCTGCCCCAGTGTGGCTCCTGTCCCCTAAGCAGACCAACTCAAGCACCGCATGGCATCTTTTTGCCTGAGTGCTTGCGTAGCCCCTAGAACACCTACGGAGCACCGCTGGTTCTGAGGACAAATCTGCACAGGAAGAGGCCATAGAGGAAGAAGAAGAGGAGGGGGTGGAGAAGACAGGTGTGGCAGAATCACCACTACCAGCATTTTGGAGGAGTGGTGGCGGAACAAGCTCCAACAATACTACACCCTGTCCTGCATCCTTCCTAGCTGCCAGCAGGGTTACCCAGTGCAAAGTGAAAGAAAAGTAACATCCCTGTCAATGCCTGCTGGACCAGTGGTAATATGCACCTTACCGCTGACCGCCCTGTCCAACGAGGCCAAGACTATGCCTTCCACATGTCGGTAGAGAGCCGGAATGGCCTTCAGAGAAAAAAAATTGGCGTTTGGGAACCTGCCACTGAGGTACCGCACATTCCACAAATTCTCGAAAGGGGGCAGAGTCTACCAGCTGAAAAGGCAGCAGTTGGAGTGCTAGCAATTTAGCCAAACTAACATTCAGCCGCTGAGCATGTGGATGGCTGGGACCAAATTTCTTTTGCTGGTTTAGCAACTGGGGTCGGGAAATTTGCCTGCTACAATCGGATTTTGGTGTACCGCTAGCAGATTGCCCGGAAGTGCTTGGGACACCTAATTCTACACTTTCATTCCTCTCAGTGCAGGTCTCTGAGAGGACTGAAGGTTAAGTGGGGTTGGAGATCCCAGCTGATGAGGAGCAAGGAGAGGTCTGCCTTGTTCTTTGGTGTGGGTGTTTTAAGTACTGTTGCCAACGGACTGCATGGGAGCTCGACATATGACTGGTCAAGCATGTGGTGACCAAGCGACTGCTGTTTTGGCCACGCTTGAGACATATGTTGTAAACAGCAACGGTGCGATCTGCTGCACACGTCTCAAAGAAGGCCCAAACAAAAGAAATTATGGAAAAACGCGCGACCCTGCACATGCGGAGCTCTGCGGTGTGATGCAGTCGGTTACATGCCCTTAAGCTGGCCCCTGGAGGGCATCCAGCTATGTTGGAGATGTGCCTCCTCCTCTCTTCTATCTGGCACCCACGTAGAGTCAGTGACCTCATCATCCCCTCCATTCTCACCACTGGAGCAAACCTGGCAATATGCTGCAGGTGGGGGAACATGACTGCCAGTTTCTTGTCCTTCTTGGGCACCCCCTCTCTCTGGGCTCACGTTACTGCCTTCATCCTCAACCTGGGTACCATCATCAGAGCCTTCAAAATGCTGTGCATACTCCTGCAGCTTGTACCCTACACTGTGGTCGAACAGTTCAGGGGACTCCTCAGGGCATGATGGTGGGGCTAGGGAAGGAGTGACTGATGACATTGAGCCGATGGAAGAGGCCGCTTTGGCAGGTGCATTGGCAGACAAAGTACCCTGAGCCTGGGTGTCAGAGGATTAGGAGGATGAGGGCAGCTTGGTCATCCACTCTACCAACTCTTCTGCATGTTGTGGCTCACATGGCCAGCTGCCAAAAAAAAGACAAGCTTGCCCCACGGCCACATGCTGAGGATACACCATGTCCACGACCAGCACTGTTGGCTGTAGACACAGAGCCTGCTTGCCCTCTTTTAGTGGCCTGTGAGCGTCTGCCTCTTATTGGTGGCCTTTCAGACATACTGTACAAACAATGCCTGAAGTTTACTAAAAACAGTACTCCAGGAATGGCCTACAGTCAGGTATAGGCTTGGCTGGACTACAATGCAGTGGATATATATTTTATGAACTGCAGCTCACTGAGTTACCTGCCTGCCTGAAAGTGTCTTTGAACACGCACTCCAGAAATGGCCTACATTCAGGTATAGGCTTGGCTGGACTACAATGCAGTGGATATATATTTTATGAACTGCAGCTCACTGAGTTGCCTGCCTGCCTGCCTGAAAGTGTCTTTGAACACGCAGTCCAGGAATGGCCTACAGTCAGTTATAGGCTTGGCTAGACTTTATATATATATATATATATATATATATATATATATATATAATGAACTGCAGCTCACTGAGTCACCTGCTTGAAAGTGTCTTTGAACACGTACTCCAGGAATCGCCTACAGTCAGGTATAGGCTTGGCTGGACTACAATGCAGTGGATATATATTTTATGAACTGCAGCTTACTGAGTCACCTGCCTGCCTGCCTGAAAGTGTCTTTGAACACGCACTCCAGGAATAGCCTACAGTCAGGTATAGGCTTGGCTAGACTATATATATATATATATATATATATATATATATATATATATATATATATAAGCCTGTGTATATATATATATATATATATATATATATATATATATATATATATATATATATATATATATATATATATATATATATATATATATATATTAAATGAACTGCAGCTCACTGAGTCACCTGCCTGAAAGTGTCTTTGAACAGGTACTCCAGGAATGGCCTACAGTCAGGTATAGGCTTGGCTAGACTATATATACAGGCCTGTATATATATATATATATATTAAATGCACTGCAGCTAGCTGAATCAACTGCCTGCCTGAAGTATATTAGAAACAGTACACCAGAAACGGTCTGCAGTGAGATCTAGCTAAACTGTATACAGTGTGTGTGTATATATATATATATATATATATATATATATACTAGACTGATTGTATATATATATATATGAAATACACGGCAGCTAACTGAATCAACTGCCTGCCTAAAGTATATTTAGGCAGGCAGTTGAGGCAGGCAGCAGGAACGGACTGCAGTGAGATGTAGCTAAACTGTATGCAGTGGATATATATATATATATATTAGACTAACTGTGTATATATATATATATATATATATATATATATATATATATATATATATATATATATATATATATATATATATATATATATATATATATATATATATATATATATATATATATGAAATAGACTGCAGCTAACTGAATCGCCTGCCTGCTCAAACTAAATGAAATGACTCTCTCTCTGCCTCTCTCTGTCTCTCTCCTAACAACGCCACCAACACACTACACACGGCCGACGTGCAGGCCGCCCTTTATAGTGTGGGGCGTGGACCCCCTGAGCCATAATTGGCCAAAGGCACCCTGCCTTTGGGCAATTATGGCTCTCTTCGCTGACAGCGCTGTGATTGGCCAAAGCATGAGGGTCATAGTGCATGCTTGGCCAATCATCAGCCAGCAATGCATTATGACGATGACGCAGTGTATTATGGGCCATGACGCGCCGCTCAAATTTGCTGCGAACGGCCCATAATGTTCGATCTTCATTGAACAATCGAACAGCCGATGTTCGAGTTGAACTCATGTTCTGCTCGAACAGACAGCCCATCCTTACTCCAGATGAAGGATGCAGCAAAGTTCAGCTGCAGGGGCCCCTGAGAATGAATGCGATGTGGCATTCGTCTTTGTATTGGAGTCCTGAAGACAATATCAGTGGTCATGGGGAGGACCTCCAACCATTATCCAACCAGCCTAAAACACAGTTTCTTACCAGCCAAAACTGTGGTGTGGAACTTAAACTCAGAATCTACACGGCGTCTTAGTCTCAAGTTGTTTATAATCTGTCATGCAACTGGACCTCTAACTACCAGAAGTGGCAGTATGATGCCTAACCTGGTTATAGCGTATGCTGGCTATTAAGCCCTGAGTTAAACCTAGCTATAGAACCAGACCAGAAGGGACAGGGTTAACTAAAATAAAATGAGCTGCGTATAACCTCTATTACAATAAACAGGTTCAACTACAATTAAACAGCTAGGTGACCACTACATGCACACACCATATCACAGACTTTTTTATCTGGTATAGTACATACACCAAGGAGACAGATATACTTCTGTCACCAGTCTCTCTCAGATTGAGAATCTCTCAATTTATTTCCTCCCCCTGGGTTTTTAAACCCAGTCACCCGGAAAGAGACAGGAAGTGTTGTACCCAAACAACTCTGTGAACATTAAGCAGCACAGCCCTTACAGACAGTAGAGGACAGCAGATCCCTACATATCTATCTACTGTATCTGTCTATCTGTCCTCCTCCATTGAGAAAAGTTCCTTCGTTGTTTACACATGTAACATGATCTCTGAACTTGGGAGGGATTCTTGCCATTTATAAAACTCTCCCCCATTCACAGATTGTGTTACATGTAGAATAATCAATGAAATAATTTTTCTCAATGGAGGATGAAGTGGGAGGAGATGGGTTCTAATCCGAGCTTCTATGCTACAGTTCTGCCCAATGACCTGATGCTATTAATCCCCACTATGGCTGAAACAGGAACAGGAACAGCATTCCTGCACAGAAAATTACTTCAGGACCCAGCTGCCTGTAGCATACTTCATTAGAAGAAACCTTTTATACTGGGAGGTTTTCAGGCGCTTACCTTTTGCTTGAAAAACGCTTCCAATTCAAGTGTGGCTTTTCACACTCTGGCGATGGTCTTGCGGGACATTCCGAAAAGTGCTGATAGCAGCATCTTTGGGGCAGTTTGGGAGCGCTGTATTTAGCACTCCCAAAATGCCGTGCCCATTGGAATGAATGAGCAGCGCCACCGAAGTGCCTGAAAAGCGATTCGGAAGTGCCGCAACACTGGAGTTTTTCTAAAATGTCAATTTTGTTTGTGAACATTCTACGAAAGTGCCACTGCACAGGCAGATTTAGTGTATCCCCTATGTATTTTATTTAAAGGATTGTGTTTTTAATGTTTTACTTTAAGAATTAGAGCTAATGCACACTGCAACTCAAAGGAGCTCAAAGAAGCGGCTCCTACAGGCTTTTGAGCTCTTTTGCGCTCTTATTTTTTCTGCCTAGAAACTCCCCTCAATGTTAGTCAATGTGTCCATGCACTCTATGGCTTTTTCAGGCCTTTTCAGGCATATGCTTCTACAGGCGAAAATAATTCTCAATGGGCCCATGGAGGAAGAAAAAGGGGAACTCCACATAGTGCAGATCAAATGAGGTTTTTAATGTCCAAAAAAACTATACAAAATACAGGTGATCACGAAACAGATAAAAAGTATAAAAAGTATAAAAAAATGGCAATATGGGAAGCTGAGGGCTGGCCCTACGCGTTTCAACTACACAGTCATCAACAGGGGCTTCCCACATTGCCATTTCGGCAATTTGCCAAAAGAGAAAAAAGGCCAATAATGCTGCTGAAATTGAGGCGGTGCTCCACGCTCCGCCCCTGGTGCCGCCCATTACGGGGGTGTCGTATAGCACATTAGAGAGAGGAGAGCTGCCTGGTTGATTATAGCGCTCACTTGCACTATAATAGCGCTTGATCACAGCTTTCATTTCAATAGCTGTGTGTTCCCTGCAGCGTGCTGTCACATACAGCTCCTCCTCAACCAGGCGGCGGCAGCTCTCCTCTCACCTCCCCTGCACAGGTAGGCTGCACTGGGGACACACAGGCTGGCTGCACTGGGGACACACAGGTAGGCTGCACTGGGGACACACAGGCTGGCTGCACTGGGGACACACAGGCTGGCTGCACTGGGGACACACAGGTAAGGCTGCACTGGGGACACACAGGCTGGCTGCACTGGGGACACACAGGCTGGCTGCACTGGGGACACAGGCTGCACTGGGGACACAGGCTGGCTGCACTGGGAACACACAGGCAAGGCTGCACTGGGGAAACACAGGCTGGCTGCACTGGGGAAACACAGGCTGGATGCACTTGGGACACACAGGCAAGGCTGCACTGGGGGCACACAGGCAAGGCTGCACTGGGGACACACAGGCAAGGCTGCACTGGGGACACACAGGTAGGCTGCACTGGGAACACACAGGTAGGCTGCACTGGGAACACACAGGCTGGCTGCACTGGGGACACACAGGCTGGCTGCACTGGGGACACACAGGTAAGGCTGCACTGGGGACACACAGGCTGGCTGCACTGGGGACACACAGGCTGGCTGCACTGGAGACACAGGCTGCATTGGGGACACAGGCTGGCTGCACTGGGAACACACAGGCAAGGCTGCACTGGGGAAACACAGGCTGGCTGCACTGGGGAAACACAGGCTGGCTGCACTGGGGACACACAGGCTGGCTGCACTGGGGACACACAGGCTGGCTGCACTGGGGACACACAGGTAAGGCTGCACTGGGGACACACAGGCTGGCTGCACTGGGGACACAGGCTGCACTGGGGACACAGACTGGCTGCACTGGGAACACACAGGCAAGGCTGCACTGGGGAAACACAGGCTGGCTGCACTGGGGAAACACAGGCTGGCTGCACTTGGGACACACAGGCAAGGCTGCACTGGGGACACACAGGCAAGGCTGCACTGGGGACACACAGGCAAGGCTGCACTGGGGACACACAGGCTGACTGCATCTGACAGGCATGGGAGACTACATTGATTATTTATTTATTTATTTCAGGTACTTATATAGCGCCGTCAATTTACGCAGCGCTTTACATATACATTATACATTCACATCAGTCCCTACACCCTCAAGGAGCTTACAATCTAAGGTCCCTAACTCACATTCATACATACTAGGGCCAATTTAGACAGGATCCAATTAACCTACCAGCATGTCTTTGGAGTGTGGGAGGAAACCGGAGTACCCGGAGGAAACCCACGCAGACACAGGGAGAACATGCAAACTCCAGGGAGGTAGTGTCGTGGTCGGGATTCGAACCAGCGACCCTTCTCTTATATCATGTCTGCAGTCTCTGACCATCTCCTGCACCATGTCTGCAGTCTGACCGTCTCCTGTACAATGTCTGCAGTCTGACCATCTCCTGTACCACGTCTGCAGTCTCTAACCATCTCCTGTACTACGTCTGCAGTCTCTGACCATCTCCTGTATTATGTCTGCAGTCTCTGACCATCTCCTGTATCATGTCTGCAGTCTCTGACCATCTCCTGTATCATGTCTGCAGTCTCTGACCATCTCCTGTAGCATGTGTGCAGTCTCTGACCATCTCCTTATCATGTCTGCAGTCTCTGACCATCTCCTATATCATGTCTGCAGTCTCTGACCATCTCCTGTATCATGTCTGCAGTCTCTGATCATTTCCTGTACTATGTCTGCAATCTCTGACCATCTCCTGTACTATGTCTGCAGTCTCTGACCATCTCCTGTACTATGTCTGCAGTCTCTGACCATCTCCTGTACCATGTCTGCAGTCTCTGACCATCTCCTGTACCATGTCCCCAGTCTCTGACCATCTCCTGTATAAAAAAATTTTTTTAAAACAGTAATTTTCGGTATCCGTCATTTTTGGTATCGGTTTCGGTTTTCGGCCTAGTGTATTTTTCATTTTCGGTATCGGTTTCGGCACCAAAAAGCCATTCGGTGCACCCCTATTTTTTATCCTGGAGAAAGAAAACAGGAAGCAGGAATATACAAGTACATGCACTGAACATAGACAGAACATCCTGTTATTATATTACCATAGAAAAACACACTATAACACAGCAGTGCCACCTACTGGTATAGATAGGGATAATGCATATATATAGATATATATATATATATATATATATATATATATATATATATATAGCGGGCACCTACTTTTGGTAGGTGACCTTTTTCCTGGTAGTTTCTATGTCAGGTAAATTTAGCAGGCCTGTCTGTTGTTAATTTTCCTTCGAGTGGCAGGTAGTTTGTATGCTAATCTCGGCCAATCATTAATTTGCTGTGTAACACCCGGGACTCTCATATAAAAGGGGAGTCACGTGGTTTCGGGGGGAGTTTGAGTAGAGCAAGAAAAGCCAGCCTGGTTCCCGAAGGGGGGAGTGGAGGTTTTTCCCCTCCGGGTAACCGACGGAGCTTCACCCTTGCAATAAGGGTGAAGAACGGGTCCTCGAGGAGCAACAGACGACATCTCACAGCATGTAGTTGCTGGTGTCGATGGCTGCCCCTGCGGGGAGGGGAGCGGGCCATAAAGGAGAAAAGGAACTAAGAATCATTGCGGAAGAAGTAGCAACAAAGCAGAAGGAAACTGGGCGATCAATCGTTTATGAGTGACACATGGACTATTGATCACATGAGTGAAAGTCCAAGGGAAGGGTACTACCAGAGGCTGAGGGTTGTTGGTACGCATTTCAGTGAGAAGGGCAGTGATGGCCTATGACTTTGGGTTCAGCAATGCCCCCGGATTCCAATCAGTCAAGCGGGAAGAGTTATTCGGAGTGACTTTTCTTTAGCTCAACTTGGAAGTACCATGTAGATGGGAAGAATACGGACTGTTCTTTAAAAGTCATGCAGAAGTTGTTCAGAGTGACTCTTTATCAATTATTCTCTATCAAATCTACTTCCATCTTCCCTGATTGAAGAAATCACACAAAGTGATTTCCCAACTATCCGCCATTGATTATAGTTTTCCTGTAAGAGCAACTGGAAGATGATCATGTAACAAAGAGCATCTCAGAGGAAGTCCTTCTCCCATCCCAGTTTATGTTGATGAATAAAGCAAGAGAAAAAGCATTAAGGACTGTGAGTTTTGAATCTATGGGCTGCGAGGGTTGGGTGGTGAACGTGAATTACGGATATAATAATTAATCAGCCGCTCCTTCGGGGGTAAGTGCTTCATGTGGGGGCTCGTCCGGGATAACTGTTTCACGTTTGCCGCTAACCATCTCCCATAGCAACAAAGTCTGCATTTCAGTAACTGTTGCCAAGATAGCCTGCAGCATAACAGTACCTGCCACCAGGGGTCGCTGGGGAGGACTTTCAAAATTTGCAGCTACAGTTCCTCGCGCGCTGAACCAACAAGTGGGGGGTGGAGCCACGCTCCAGAGGAAAAGTTTTCAGCGTGTAGCGTGCCACGTGCCAGAGCGAGAAAGGCGGAGGAAGATGGCAGAAGGTGTTGGGAATATACTTGCCATGCAGCGTTTACCTTATTTGCAGGACTGGGTTCTGGTTGATTGACACCGTTGTTCGGTTGGAGCTGACTGGAGGGCTGGCATTGAGAGTGATTGACGGAGTGGAGAGGCTCTGTATGTTGTGTCCCGGATGTCGGAGGCCTACAGTTGGAGTCACCGCCTGGGCCCAGTGTGGACATTGTGGTGTTCAGTTGACACGGTTGGGACCCGTCCAGCAAGAAGTCAAATATTATATTGTCAGTATCGCAACAGGACTTTGTCTGCAGCAAGAACAGGTGATTCGGAAAGGCCTGGAGTTGGTCGTGTATCGCCTGCAGCAGCAGTGGAGGAGCTCCCATCTGATTCGGCTGAATCGGAGTCACCAGAAGATCAGGTAGGATCTAATGGAAAAGCCTGTAGCCTGGCTGGGGACCCAGGGACTGTTGAAGTTATTGCCCAGTCTTTGGAAGAAACCCCTGAGGAGCCGGTTAGCAGTAAGCCCTTTGATTTGCCTGTCCGGAAAGGAGCCTAAGTTAGAGGAGGTGGATCCCTCGGGTGAGCCGGACAGGGTAGATGGAGGCTGGGCTGTAGATTGGGGATCACCACAGATTCTGCAAAAGTATGGATCGATGGACAATCTCTTTGAGTGGTAATCTCCAGAAGAGTTTGATTCAAGTAGTGAGGAGGAATATTTCTTGGAAAGTTCAACTTCAGTGGAGGCTTTCACAGGAGTGTCAGGAAAGTTGTATGGTGCAGTTAAAACGCCAGTACCTCCGTTTAATGTGTCAAGTACTACCTTTCCTCCTAGGCCAGCTACGTTTCAGCAATGGGTCAGCAGGGCTACTGACGCTTTTGTATTGCCTGGTAGAGGAAAGGCTAAGGACTTGCCTAGACTCTCAAGATTCCAGAGAGAGGTTCAGCGAAAGTTAGCTCAAGAATGGGGCTTTGATTACCCCTATGTTCCGGAACATGTTATGGATATTATTGAAAGTTCTCGGGAAACATGGGAGGATGAACTTGTGTGGGATTATCTTCACGTTCCTAAGCCAAAAAGGACACCTGACAGTGAGGTTTGGGTCCGGTTCAAGGATATTCATCGTGAGTGGAGGCTTGGAAGAGCTATTCACAAAGATAGAGTATTAGTGGTAAAGGCTGGACAAAATACCTGTAGCTACTCTATCTCGGTGAGAGGACCAGGGGACAGTCGGAAGAGGTTGCCTGACCCGAGGTACTATTTGTGAGCAGGATTGTATTCACAAATGTATTTTTTTTCTACCCAGATTGACTGCAGGATGGCAGATGGGTTAGGGTGGGTTTTCCCCCAAGTAAACAGTTAAGCAGGAGACTTGCATTCATGGTGCCTAACAAGGACAAAGTTAAGGACACTAGAGTGCGCTGTTTCTGCTAAGTCCCTTTGTAGCACAATTACTTCTCCAAGGACTCTTATTTAAGAGCCAAACAGAAAGTTTATTTGACAACGGGCAGACGGATCCATTTGCTGAGCATGTCTGTTTGGGATGCGCTTTGCAGGAGTACTGCTGGACTCCTTTTGAGGGAGCGATTATCTCAAAAGGAACACCCATGCCATAAGGGATTGTGTATTTGTTCAATTACCCGGTAGAAGATGATAACCCCCTCTGTTTGGTAATGTTTATATAGTAGTCAGTATAAGTTAGAAATATTTTGTGCCTTCTTTTAGGTGTATTGAAGATGTGACGGCTGTCTATCTCACAGATGAAGGCCTGTGGTAAGCAGAGTATTCCTCCTGCGGGAGCAATGCTTTGGTTCCGCTTGTATGGAATATTAGATGTAGGGATCTACAGTCAGGCCATGTAAATACTATTGTGCTGATTATGTGTGCAGTGACAATTGATGTTATCCCTGTTTTAAGTTAATTTCCTTTTCCCCATTCCATGAGATGTATTGAGATGCTCTTTCCTCTTTAAATTTAAGGGATTACTCTGAATTCATTCCCCACAACTGGGGACAGTTGTGATTCAAGTGGGGGGTGTATGTAGCGGGCACCTACTTTTGGTAGGTGACCTTTTTCCTAGTAGTTTCTATGTCAGGTAAATTTAGACAGCCTTGTGCTATTACAGCAGGTCTGTTTGTTGTTAATTTTCCTTTGAGTTGCAGGTAGTTTGTATGCTAATCTCAGGCCAATCATTAATTTGCTTGGTAACACCCGGGACTCTCATATAAAAGGGGAGTCACGTGGTTCCGGGGGGAGTTTGAGTAGAGTCCTGCTCTGAGGAGCGAGAAAAGCCAGCCTGGTTCCCGGAGGGGGGAGTGGAGGTTTTTCCCCTCCGGGTAACCGACGGAGCTTCACCCTTGCAATAAGTGTGAAGAACGGGTCCTCATGGAGCAACAGACGACATTTCACAGCATGTAGTTGCTGGTGTCGATGGCCGCCCCTGCGGGGAGGGGAGCAGGCCATAAAGGAGAAAGGGAACTAAGAATCATTGCGGAAGAAGTAGCAACAAAGCGGAAGAAAACTGGGCGATCAATCTTTTATGAGTGGCACATGGACTATTGATCACGTGAGTGAAAGCCCAAGGGAAGGGTACTACCAGAGGCTGAGGGTTGTTGGTACGCAAGTCAGTGAGATGGGCAGTGATGGCCTATGACTTTGGGTTCAGCAATGCCCCGGGATTCCAATCAGTCAAGCGGGAGGAGTTATACAGAGTGACTTTTCTTTAGCTCAACTTGGAAGTACCATGTAGATGGAAAATAGTGGTAAAAGCTGCAAGCACACATATAGAGATACGGACTATTCTTTAAAAGTCATGCAGATGAAGAAGTTATTCAGAGTGACTCTTTATCAATTATTTTCTATCAAATCTACTTCCATCTTCCCTGATTGAAGAAATCACACAAAGTGATTTCCCAACTATCCGCCATTGATTATAGTTTTCCTGTAAGAGCAACTGGAAGATGATAATGTAACAAAGAGCATCTAAGAGGAAGTCCTTCTCCCATCCCAGTTTATGTTGATGAATAAAGCAAGAGAAAAAGCATTAAGGACTGTGAGTTTTGAATCTATGGGCTGTGAGGGTTGGGTGGTGAACGTGAATTACGGATATAATAATCAGCCGCTCCTTCAGGGGTAAGCGCTTCATATATATATATATATATATATATATATATATATATATATATATATATATATATATTCACATTATAAAGCAACTTTACATTACATATTGTTGTTTTTCCAGCACCCCTATTCAACAGCATGTGCTTTGTCAAAGTATATTCAGCTTCTTCTGGAAATAGCTATGACGTTCCTTCAACAAAGGCTTGGTGAGTGCATCAGCAGTCAACTCCGCTGACGGGCAGTATTGAATGTCAATAACACCTTGCTTTTGATTATCCCTCAGTAGGTGATACTTGACGTCGATGTGTTTGGTCCTAGGATTGACCCTTTCTGATTGTGTAAGCTTTATACAACTTGCTTGCCTTCAAAAATGGAAATTGGTTTTGACATGCCTATCCCAATGTCTACAAAAAATTGACAAATCCATATCGCTTCTTGACACGCGTGTGCTGCTGCAGTGTACTCTTCTTCAGTTGAAGATAGAGCGACAGTTGCTTGCTTTCGACTAGACCAACTTATGGTTCCTTCCCCATACTGGAACATGAATCCACTTGTGGTTTTGCGGTCTGTGCAGTCTCCGGCCAAATCAGCATCCACATATCCGACCAGATTTGGATTTGATGCTGCTGGTAAACATAACTTCATCTGAATTGTTCCTTTGAGGTATTGTATCACTCTTTTTACTGTGTTCCACTCACGCTGGCAGGGAGCTGAGATTTTCCTGCATAGTATGCCCACTGCTGCGGCTGTGTCTGGTCTTGTCACAGTGGCAACATATAGCAGCTTACCAATTGCTCTGCGATACATGTCATTGTTGGGTAGCAAGTTTTCTGCTTCATTGCTCTTTAGATAGCCTGGTTCCATAGGAACCTTTGCAGCTTGCATATGGAATAGTTCAAAGATTTCGAAGATTTGTTGAGATGGATTGAGAAGATAACTCCCATCTTCTCTCTCTATTTGGATTTCCAGATAATAGCTAATATTCCCTAGCTCTTTGATTTCAAAACGTTCTTTCAGCTTGTGAACTATCTGATTGTAATCCCCTTCTTGTTCAAAACAGGTTATAATGTCATCAACATACAGTAGATAAGGATATATATCCATCTGCCTTTTTGATTCTTGGAGTAGAGAAAGGGGTCTGCTTTACTTTTTGAGAATCCCTCTGGTAAGTACTTCATTTACTTTCTCATTCCACATCCTTGCAGATTGCTCAAGATCGTAGATGCCCTTCTGAAGTTTACACACAAGGGTGTCTCCTTGCTCACACCCTGGTGGTTGCTCCATGTAGAGGTCTTCCTGAATGTCTCCATATAGGAAAGCCGTTTTAACATCTAGGTGTTTCACTTGCATGCCCTTTCCAGAGCGAATTTTTCGTTATAATCTTCACTGCATTTCTGGGAGTAACCCTTGGCAACTAGTCTGGCTTTGTATTTGTGTATATTCCCTTCTGCGTCTAACTTTACTTTGAAAGTCCACTTACTTCCTATAGTTTTGCGGTTAGGAGGGAGCTCTGTAAATGTCCAGGTTTTATTTTCTTGAAGTGAATTTAATTCTTCTTCTACTGCCTCTCTCCATTTATTGGCTTCACGTTTTGCCAGTTTTTCTATGTCTTCCCAGAATGTTGGTTCAGTGTTTTGCTTGCATCTATCTAGAAAGGTTACTTTGTGGTATAAGCAAGGAAGCTGAGACTTCTGCAGTGTGTAAATGTGCTTTTACTATACAAAGATGCTGTACATACAAAACTATTACAATATTAGGAATACAATATAAGACAATACAAGGCAATACAAGACTGACAGATATCTATAATAAGCAAAATGCCTAGCAAATGAACAGCCTATGGTCTGTATGAACAAATACACTTAAAGGTTACTTATCTTCTGTTACTGTATGCTCGTGATCTCCATTGGCAACAATTCTTCTGGAAATCAGGCACTTTTCTTCTATCATGAGAGGCTTCTGATCTTACAGCATGATGATGTGTGTGTGTTCCAGTCTACTCATCTTTTTTATTTGTACAAGATTGTTACCAAAAGTTATTGGTTACAAACTTGTTTCCATAACAAACGACTAACAGTCATTCTTTCAGTTTGAGAGCTGAAAGAATATCAAACAAGTAAGTCTCTTGTTTACTGTAGCTATAGAGACAATAGCCTATTCAAACTGTAATACAACAATGGTATCTACGTACCGATTGTATGTAACAGCATTTGTTTGAGAAATCTACTCAAGCCAAAAACCGAACACTATTGTACTCTGTGCCCATTCATATGTTATGTCTGATTAATATAAAAAAATCATATTTTAACAAACGCAACACATTCCGCCCTAGATTATTTTTCCTTTCAGACCCCATACAGAAAATCACTTCATTACTAAGAAAACTCATTCTAAACATTAATTTTCCTTGAATGCAACACCTCCCATATTTCTGTAATTGAGAAGGCGTTTCAGTCTTTAACTAATTGTTCATTAGAAAGTCCATTCTAAAGTTCTTTACAAAGTATCTAAAGTTCTTTACAAACAAGTCCAGGCTTGTAATACATCAAAGGCCTAGTTCTCCACAGCTCTTGCGATCTTCCGTCATCCTTTCCATCATGTAACCACTTTTCTCTGGTCTTCCTATGGATCAAATCGGAGACAGCCTGGGGAGTGGAAAACAAAGCGGATTATCTGTTCCTTCTAATAATACATAAACAGTAGATCCAAGCCCTTCAGCTACAATCTCTCTTCTAAATGGCTTTTTGCCTGGATATCTGACTAACACTTTGCCCCCTGCCTGTACCCACTTCTGACCCTCCCAAAGAACATCAATAGAGAGGAGAGGAAATATACTGATATTTCCCAAAAGATCACTGCTGTTTATTTTGGAAGGTTTGATGTTATGTAGCCTCACTTTCCACTCTTGCTGAGAAATATCCACTAACCAGGCAGAGTCCCAGCCAAAGTCTTCTAGCTCATCTGCCAATGCAAATATAACTTCAAACCTTCCTACCAGATGCCCTCTTATTTCTAGATAGGCTTCAGATACGTCACTCTTGGTTTCTATGTCACGGGAAGCGGTAACATGGTATCTGTTAAGCTCTGTTTTTTCAGGAACCTTACATAAATACTGAACTCTGCACTCCAGCTGTGGAATCTGTGCCCCAGCCCCTACCATCCTCTCATATGGTGTGCTTTTGGCTATTGGCCTAGAATTTAACAACATGATTGTCTGTGTGAGGACCTGATCCCACCCCCTTAGTGTAGGTGTGGGTGTAAGTTTATGTATCTGGTCCTTCAATAGCCCGTTGTATCTTTCAATCGAACCAGTTGCCTGTGGATAGTATGGGATGTGGCACAACCAGTACACTCCAGAATCTTTGGACCACTGCTGTACTGTTGATCCGGAGAAGTGTGAGCTGTTATCACTTTGGACTTGTTTGGGACAACCATAAGCAACGACAAGTTTCTGGAGCAGTTGAAGCGTTGCGGCTTGACCTGCACATTTGCAAGGGTGATCAAGCATAAGTCCTGAATAGGTGTCCACTGCAGTGCAACAATATCTCAGTCCATTGTTTCCCCGAGGCAGGGGACCAATGAAGTCAATCTGCCAGATCTCTGCAGGCCTCTCACCCCTCTTAATCGACCCGGTGGAGTACTTTTGCAATGGCCATTGTCGCACTTCTCCACACACTGTACAGTTCCCTATTACAGTCTTTATCATGTCCATGGATATAGGCAATCCTCTCTGCTGTGCCCATTCATATGTTGCTTTCTGTCCCAAATGTCCAGATTGCTTGTGGGCCCAGTTGGCCAAGTTCATCAAAACAGGATCAATTGGCACAACTGCCTTCACTTTGGCGATTTCATCTGCAACTCTGTTATAGTTTTCAAAGTCTGGGACTAGGGGCACATGTGGCGCGGAAGTGAGCTTCCTTCCAGATGTAGTCCCAGACTTCCTTGCCTCCCCACACCACCTTTCCATGAATCATCCATTCACTGGACTTCCTCGTGGGCATCCAATTTGTCAGTCCTTTAAAAACTGCCCAGCTGTCAGTGTAGATAGTGACATGGGAAGAAGGATCCTCCTGAAGAGTCATCACTACAACTTTCAGCTCAGCATACTGACTGGACCCTCCAATTCCGGTCTCCTGCAGGACTGTGTCTGTACTTGGGTTGTAGGCTGCTGCTGTCCGAGGCAACTATGGCTGAACCATCAGTGAACAATGCTGACTCCTGCATGTCTTCTGACAGAGACTCAAAGGGTGGAGCCTCTTGAATGGGGGATGACTGCAGCACAGGATTTTCTTCTTCTGGCCGGGTGCTGGTAAAAGTAACCAGCCCTGCCAACTGTTTTGAAATGTTTTTTAACATCCCCAGCTGCAATACCCCCTCTTTTTTGAAGGTACCACTTCCATTTCATCAGTGTCTGGTTCTGGCCTACAGCTGCCCTAGTGGTCAGTCCATTATCTCCAAACCATCTGCTATTGGCAATGCAGTATGGATGGTGACTGTGTCCTTTCCTTTAATGGTCTCTACATGTTGAAGTGCTGTGTAGGCCCCAAACAGGTACTTCTCTAGGGGCGTGTATCTCTTCTGTGCCCCTGTCAGTTGTTTGGACCAAAATCCAATGGGTATTGCTCTCAGTCCTTTCTTTTCATTTGACTGCCACAGACTCCAAGATATGGTACCATTCTGTACCACTACATCCAGCTGAAATGGTACTCCTTGTCTCACGGGTTCTAATCCCTGATGCTGCAAAATAGCTTCTTTAGCAGCCAGGAATGCAGCCCACTGCTCTGAACCCCATAATAACTCAGTCTTTTTTCTGGTGACATTATATATAGGCCTCAGAATCAGTCCAAGATGTTGGATGAATGATCTCCAGAACCCCGCAACTCCAATGAACTTCTGTGCCTCCTCTTTGGTAGTAGGGGGTGACAGAGCCTGAATAGTTTGCAGAACTGTCTCTGGAATTTTCCTCTGCGGCCCAGTCCACATCATTCCCAGGAATTTCACTTCTGTGGCAGGTCCTTGGACTTTGTCTTTGTCGATAGCCCACCCTCTGTTCTCCATGTGATGTATCAGCAGGTGCAGTGCTTCAGTTACATCTTCTTTTGTTCCAGAGATCATGATGTCATCAATGTAGTGAAACACAGCGACTTTCAAACTCAGGATACTTAAATCTCGGGCAATCAGTCCATGACAAATCGTTGGCGAATGAACATAGTCTTCACCATAGCAAATTGGTCTTGACACTCTGGGTCTATCATAGTCGAAAAGAAAGCAGTAGCCAGGTCTATCACAGCATGATATTCTCCTGCATCTTTAGCAATTTTCTCAACAATTGAGATCATATCTGGTACAGCTGACTTCAATGGAGGTGCCACTTTGTTTAGACCTCTGTAATTCACAGTCAATCTATATGTCCCATCAGGTTTCTTTACTGGGAACACTGGAGATGAGAAAGGACTTACAGCAGGTCTAAGGATCCCTACTCTCAACAGTTCTTGAATGGTCTCCCCAATTTCTTTGTGGCCTCCAGGAAATCTGTACTGCTTGAGACAGACTGGCTTCTCCGGTGGAGGAATGCAGACAGGGGTCCATTTCGCATGACCTCTGACCACAGCCTTCACTGCCCTTACCAGTTAAGCTTTATCAGGATACCCGAATGTGAATGTACCTCTTTCAGTCTGAATTGACTGACCTTGAAGTACATCCATCCCAAGAATATTTTCGGGTAACTCTGATACCAAAACATTTGTCATAAATCCTGATCCCTTGCCAATAAATTGCCAATTTCACCCGTATCCTAACTGCTGGTGTAGTTTCCCTCCCAAACTTTCTACATAAATCAATTCTCCTTTGTGATGGGAAGGATTGCCTTGCAAAAGTGTAACTTCAGCTCTGCTATCAACTAAAGCCACTACATGTGTAGGAGAAGATGACTTCCCCCACCATACAGTGACAGGTACATATGGGCGTCGGTCTCCTGCTGTCACTGCCCTCACTGCTATTACAGGAGACTCACCTTCCCCTCATAAAGGATAAGGAACCTACCAATCCCCTTTTCTGATTCTCTCTAACTCCTCCCCAGGATAAAGGGATTTGGGTTTGGGTTCATGTTCAGTTTTGGGAATTGGTTTGGGGCAAACAGGTGGGGTCTGTTCTGTTTTCTCTAAGTCTAGGCTGATGTTATCTTCACTAGGAGTAGTGCTTCTAACCCTGACAGTTTTCCCTACTAATTGTTTCCACCTCTTCAGCATTTCTGCAGTAGAAATGCCATCTATCTCATCTTTAGGTACTCCTGCCTTTAATAGGTCCACCCTAATTTCTTTCCTAGAAATAACTAGCCTGGTTTTCTCTTCACCTCCTGTCTTCTCTACCCCATTCCCTTTCTTCTCTGTTCTTTTCTGCTTGTATTCTTCCTGTCTGGCCTTGACCTTATCTACTCTCCTGACAGGTTTTGTTTTAGTCTCCTCTAGCTCCCCCAACTGGCTTAAAAGGGTTGTGGCTTCATGAATCTTGCTGTTTAATCCCAGGCCGCCCAACAAGGACGATAATGGAGCCCTGAGATTAAATAGCACAGACTTCATCAGCTTAGAGCGCAGAGCAGACGTAAAGGGTTCCATATCTGCACCCATCCATTCTGGAAACGTATTTAATCCGGTTATACAACCCATCTCACTTAACCTGGAAATACCCTCTCCTATTATTCTCCAGGAGTAGGTATTTTCCAGGTCCGTAGGACTAGCGTATACTCGGACTATTCCATCACTCACAAGGTCAGTGAAAAATTCACGCTAAATCTTGGGCTTTTCACATTACCTGAAGCAATTGTGGATCATAGCCACTGCTAGCTTACCTGACAAAACAATACTGTCCACCCCTTCATCTCATAAGGGTAGCAGCCAACTCAATAGGGGCTCCCCAGACCTTTGTTTGTATTGTTTTGCCAGCTCATTGTGTTCAGTTAGTGTAAACTCCCGTATTTCTTCAAATTCAACATCTCTGGGGTTGCGATAATCCACCTCCGCCTCTGCCATATCCTCTCTATCATGTTGCCGTTTCCTATGCTTAGTAATGAGAGGTCTGGCATACTTTTTCTTTCCCACTAGCATATCATCATGCGAAATATCAAACTCTATCTCCTCATCCTCACTATCATTTGAGGAGAGCACATCCTTACAATCCCAATTTTTGGATGTGACAAAGGCACGTACCCTGGCTCTTTCTAACAGGTTTACAGCCCTTCCTTTGCCTTAAGGCATTAATTGATTTGGTCATGAGGGCTGCACACCGCTCTTGCAAATCATCAGCCAGACTAGCGGTTGAACATACACACTCTGAAGCAACTGCTAGCTGGTCTTTTAATACCTTAACTTCTCTGCCTTCTCCCTTCTATGTGATTCAGTATAAATAGCATGAAAAAAATACCAGCTCACTGTGGATACTGTCCTCTTTTCTTTTTTACTTAAATCCAACCCCTTAAGGCTAAAATCTATAAAATGATCTGAGACTTTATCACCCCAAGTCAGGTTCAAGGGAGAAGCATACTTCACAAATTCTTTAGCAAGAGGCTCTAACTTATTGTCTCTGGCCCAGATAGGTAAGCTGCACACTTCCTTCTGGCCACCAGAACCCTCTGCAGCCTTGCTTTTCCTAAACAGCTTATGCAGCATTTTACCTAGCACAAGCTACACAACACACTACAGAAAACAGGTCTGCTTCAAATGAATTATAGCACAGATCCCAGACAAGACCCCAAATGTTTTGCTTGCGTCTGTCTAGCAAGGTTACTTTTGGTATAAGCAAGGAATCTGAGACTTCTGCAGTGTGTAAATGTGCTTTTACTATACAAAGATGCTGTACATACAAGACTATTACAATATTAGGAATACAATACAAGACTGACAGATTTCTGTGACAAGCAAAATGCCTAGCAAATGAACAGCCTAAGGTCTATAACAGTACAAATACACTTAAAGGTTACTTATCTTCTGTTACTGTATGTTCGTGATCTCCATTGGCAATGATTCTTCTGGAAATCAGGCACTATATTACTATCATGAGAGGCTTCTGATATTACAGCATGATGATGTGTGTGTGTCCCCAGTCTACTCATCCATTTTAGTTGTACAAGTTTGTTACCAAAAGTTAATGGTTACAAACTTGTTTCCATAACAACCGACTAACAGTCATTCTTTCAGTTTGAGAGCTGAAAGAATATCAAACAAGTAAGTCTCTTACTTGTTTACTGTAGCTATAGAGACAATAGCCTATTCAAACTGTAATACAACAATGGTATTTACGTACCCATTGTATGCAACAGCATTTGTTTGAGAAATCTACTCAAGCCAAAAGCCTGACAGTATTTACCACTATGGTACTATGTGCCCATTCATATGTTATGTCTGATTAATATTAAAAAAAATCATATTTTAACAAATGCAACACATTCAGGTATGCTGTGTGTTTTGACAGTGTATGACAGCTTGCGGGGTGGTATCCCCTTTGTAGTTCGAGTTGATCTTCTGACTTCAGGCAGTTCAACAGGATCTGGTAGGGAACTTGAATTCCCTACCAGTTCCACCTCTCGTTCGGACTCTTGCACAGGTTTGCTTTGGTTGACCTTTTCTTTTGGTTTGCTTGGCATACTCACTCCACAGCTTTCAGGGATCAGTGTTTCTGATGATGGGCTCTCATCAAAATAAACACTATGGCTTATTGTCACTTTGTCAGTCTTTAGGTGTAGGATTGTGTAACCCTTAGTTTGCTCGCTGTTGCCTACTAGAATGCCCTCTATGGCTCTGTTCTCCAGCTTGAATCGCTTTTCACTTGGAATAAAGGCATATGCTTTACATCCAAACACTCTGATGTGCCCTATGCTAGGCTTTGATCCATGCAACATTTCGAATGGAGTACTTTTACTAGCTCTTGAGGGTAGTCTGTTCTGTAGGTAGGTCGCAGTCATAACTGCTTCTCCCCAGCACTTGCAACATGCATCTGGCCATTTCTGTATGAGTGTGATTTTTCCTTTCTGCTACACTGTTTTGTTCAGGAGTAGTGATGAGCCAAACACCCCCCTGTTCGGTTCGCACCAGAACTTGCGAACAGGCAAAAAATTTGTTCTAACACGTGAACACCGTTAAAGTCTATGGGACACGAACATGAATAATCAAAAGTGCTAATTTTAAAGGCTTATATGCAAGTTATTGTCATAAAAAGTGTTTGGGGACCTGGGTCCTGCTCCAGGGGACATGGATCAATGCAAAAAAAAGTTTTAAAAACGGGAGCAGTGATTTTAATAATGCTTAAAGTGAAACAATAAAAGCGTAATATTCCTTTAAATTTCGTACCTGGGGGGTGTCTCTATAGTATGCCTGTTTAGAACCTGTTTAGAACAGTCTTCTGACATCAAAATGACATTTCAAAGGAAAAAAGTCATTTAAAATTACTCGCGGCTATTAATGAATTGCCGGTCCAACAATACACATAAAAGTTCATTGATAAAAACGGCATGGGAATTCCCCACAGGGGAACCCCGAACCAAAATTTTAAAAAAAATTACCGGGGGGTCTCCCTAAATTGCATACCAGGCCCTTTAGTATGGATATTAAGGGGAACCCCGGCCAAAATGTTAAAAAAAAATGGCGTGGGGTCCCCCTCAAAATCTATACCAGACCCTTCAGGTCTGGTATGGATTTTAAGGGGAACCCCGCGCCAAAATAAAAAAAAAGGCGTGGGGTCCCCCCAAAAATCCATACCAGACCCTTATCCGAGCACGCAACCTGGCAGGCCGCAGGAAAAGAGGGGGGAGAGCACCCCCCCTCCTGAACCGTACCAGGCCACATGCCCTCAACATTGGGAGGGTGCTTTGGGGTAGCCCCCAAAACACCTTGTCCCCATGTTGATGGGGACAAGGGCCTCATCCCCACAACCCTTGTGCGGTGGTTGTGGGGGTCTGCAGGCGGGGGGCTTTTCGGAATCTGGAAGCCCCCTTTAACAAGGGGACCCCCAGATCCTGGCCCTCCCCCCTGTGTGAAATGGTAAGGGGGTGCAAAAGTACCCCTACCATTTCACAAAAAAACTGTCAAAAATTTTAAAAATGACAAGAGACAGTTTTTGACAATTCCTTTATTTAAATGCTTCTTCTTTCTTCTATCTTCTTTCTTCTATCTCCTTCCTTCTGTTCTCGTCCGGCATCTTCCTTCGCGGCGTCGTCTTCCCTTCTTCTCCTCGGGCCGCTCCGCATCCATGATGGCATGGAGGGAGGCTCCGCTGTGTGACGCTTCTCCTCTTCTGACGGTTCTTAAATAATGGGAGGCGGGGCCACCCGGTGACCCCGCCCCCTCTGATGCACGGGGACTCAACAGGGGCTTCCCTGTAGCATTCCCCGTGCGTCAGAGGGGGTGGGGTCACCGGGTGGCCCCGCCCCCCGTTATTTAAGAACCGTCAGAAGAGGAGAAGCGTCACACAGCGGGAGCCTCCCTCCATGCCATCATGGATGCGGAGCGGCCCGAGGAGAAGAAGGGAAGAAGACGCCGTGGAGGAAGATGCCGGACGAGAACACCAGAGGAAGAACCAGAAGAACCAGAAGAAGAAGAAGATGGAGGAAGAAATCGAAGGAAGATAGAAGATAGAAGAAAGAAGATAGAAGAAAGTAGAAAGAAGAAAGAAGAAGCATTTAAATAAAGGTCAAAAATTGTCAAAAACTGTCTCTTGTAATTTTTAACATTATTGACAGTTTTTTTGTAAAATGGTAGGGGTAAAAGTACCCCCTTACCATTTCACACAGGGGGGAGGGCTGGGATCTGGGGGTCCCCTTGTTAAAGGGGGCTTCCAGATTCCGATAAGTCCCCCACCCGCAGACCCTCACAACCACCGGGGAAGGGTTGTGGGGATGAGGCCCTTGTCCCGATCAACATGGGGACAAGGTGTTTTGGGGGGCTACCCCAAAGCACCCTCCCAATGTTGAGGGCATGTGGCCTGGTACGGTTCAGGAGGGGGGGCCGCTCTCTCATCCCCCCTCTTTTCCTGCGGCCTGCCAGTTTGCGTGCTCAGATAAGGGTCTGGTATGGATCTTTGGGGGGACCCCACGCCATTTTTAAAAAAAAAATTTGGCCGGGGTTCCCCTTAATATCCATACCAGACCTGAAGGGCCTGGTATGGAATTTAGGGGGACCCCTCACGTCATTTTTTTTAAAAATTTTAGTTCAGGGTTCCCCTGTGGGGAATTCCCATGCCGTTTTTATCAATGAAAAAAAACAAAACAGAAAAGAGAGGGCGCACCGGCCTTGTGCATTATCCTTAAAAAAGTTTATTTAAAAAAGAACACGTAAAGGTTACTACTCACTAGGGTAGTTGAAAATCACACATAAATTGTCTAATGATGGTGGTGACAGATCCACCGATGGCAGTCTTCAGACCTATGGACAAGACGTACAGACCGCTGCTGGCTGACGCGTTTCGAAGGTAGCACCTTCTTCTTCAGAGCCTAACAGTGTTCATCTCTTACAGCTACTTAAATAGTGTGCTCATCAAGGAAGAACAGACCAGACTGACCCAGGTGCCACTCCAATATGGATGGGCGGTCTAGAGGCAGGCCCTGACACAGCACCATAGAATCCATTTGTATACACATATAAAGACACACCAAAATGTATGGGGAGCACAAGTGCACAGAACATAAGTGTGGCATGTGTTTAGAAGAGGGGGAAAAATCCAACAATGATGACAGGGGTCAATGTGCGCATAGAGTGTGGAGAGTTATTAATTTGAACCTATGTTCAAAACAATAACAACAAAAATAAAAACAAGGCCAATTCAAAATATAAACATAAAAAGGGAACTAACGCTAGTCAGAATAGTAGAGAGGAGTGTTCATGTACTACAAAAAAACCCTTTCATCAACAACATCTTCAGAATAGGGACCGAAATGGATGTATTGGTAACATCCAGAAACAACACCTTGTGAGTAATAATACCCCTACGAAGCGTCTACAATCATTGCTTCCTAAGACCAATTGTACTAGCAGGGGTAAAGATAATCCATCTAAAGACACAAATAGAGAAAATACTCCATCTACCAAACATACCACTAATATAAGTAAGAAAGGTCTAAATATGCAGCCCAGAGGAGAGGGATTTGTTTTACCACTGGGTAATGACAACTGTAATATACTTCAAATTATTGCTAGTACTTCTACAGTGTCATTTGGAAGTACTATTACAGAATTAGGTATAGATCTCAAGACGTTCAAACATACAAACCTACAATCCTTTTACAGTCCTTAGTAATGGAGAGTCAGATAATAATAGTGTCAACATATCAGATACTACATCGCCCTTGTTTTTTTTAGAGAAGGAAGTTGCATCGATGGAGGGCCCTGCAACGAACAACAAGATCCTGGACCCTCTGGAGCTAACTCCATCAATGTAAAAAAAAACAAGGAAAAGAGAAGAAGAACAAGAAGAGGTACAAGAGGAGGAAAGTGATACAAAAAGAGGCAGACTTTAGACACTACCTATTCCACCATCAAAATCTATAATTTATCCAGCTCTGTCTTTTTGGAAACAGAACTGGACCTCCTCAGAAAAGGCGTCAACTATGCCCCACCCAGTGTACCCAATTTATTTGAGCTCTTCATTGATCTAAATAAGTACATACGTAAACTTACTATCCAGAGATATTATATCCTTAAAAAAGCGAGAAGTGACACTGATGTTGATGATAATAATATTGGAGCAGAGTTGGAAGCGCCCTTACCCTCTGAAACAAGTGTAGATGAAGACTCCATACTAAATATATTAGAAGAGCTATATCTTGAGGCACAACCTGATGGACAGACTACTAGTGTACCAGTGGCTTTTCCCCTAGGAAAAAGTGCAATAGTCCATACTCTATTTAGACCCAAATCGTTTTCTTTCCCCACTGGGCAAAAGGAAAATTTATTTCCACATTTTATGATGTAGTTTTTAACACTTTTACAACTAAGTTTGATCACTCTAATAAGACAACTTATGCCAAAAATACTGACCCTCTCTCTAAAACTATAGACAGTCTGAAACAGAAACAGGATATAATCACACGAAAGGTGGATAAAGGGGGAAGTCTTGTCATTCAAAATAAAGATGAGTATATCAATGAGGCAAGGAGACTTCTGGGTGACACGGATACCTACACTAAACTCAGCAAAGACCCTACAGTGGAATATACAAAAGAGTTTAAAATACTTTTAGATGAGGCATTATTGGAGGAAGTCATTACAAAGAATGAGTATTATTTTTTGTATAATAGGCATGCTGTGACCCCGCATTTTTATCATATACCTAAGATACACAAAAGCCTAACCAACCCTCCGGGCAGGCCAATAATAGCTGGGATGGATAGTCTCTCTAGTAATTTGGGTTCTTACATTGATTACTTTTTGCAAGACACTGTAACTAATTTACCATCCTTTGTAAGAGACTGGCCATATACTAGATATTCTGTCCAACTACATGGGCCTCTGGGAGAACACCTATATATGGAATAACAATCCTTTTGGGGCCAATCTGGTGCTGTACGCCAGATATATTGACGATATTTTGATCATATGGGACGGGTCAGATGATGATCTTAATAACTTTTTAGAGTATTGTAAGAACAACTCCTTTGGCATAGAATTTACACATGTTATAGACAGCAAGTGTTTAGTCTTTTTAGATCTAGAACTTCAGGGAGATCCTGATGGTGACATCTGTTCTAGAACCCACTTTAAACCTAGTGGAGGTAATTCGTACCTATATGCCAAAAGCAATCACCACCCAAGATGGATACATAACGTCCCCTATGGTCAATTTTGTCGCCTGAGGCATACATGTACGAAAAAAGAAGACTACTTAGAACAGAGTAAGCTTCTTATACAGAAATTTACAGAAAAAGATTATGACGCAAGCCATATTGAGACGGCTTTCAATAAATATCTAGTTCTCTATGATAATCTATCAGATGACACCATTGGTCCCCTATGTCATACCACACCTGATACCCAACAGGTTAGATTCTCCACCCAGTACACGAACAAGGCCTTTGAGATCCAGAACATCCTGAAGAGAAATTGGAATATCCTTAAACACAACCCCGTGCTAGGTGACACACTCCCAGACCATCCTAATATTGTGTTCCGTAAACCACGTGACCTTAGGAGCCTTGTTGCACCAAGTAGGGTAAATAAAACTACCAATAGACCTACTAGCCTTTGGACCACAATATTTGATCTGAAAGGGAACTACAAGTGTGGCGTTAAAAACTGTGGCACATGTACATACATGTGGCACAGAAAGAAAACCGTTGAAGGGAGAGATGGAAGGGTCCACAAACTTAAACAGTTCATGAACTACGGGACTGAGTATATAGTCTATGGCATTGTTTGCCCTTGTGGCCGTCTCTACGTCAGCCGCACTCAGCGCCCTATGAGGGTCAGAATAGGAGAGCATAAGTGTGGCATCATTAATTTAAGGGATAAATATCCAGTTCCCCGCCATTTTTTAAAAGCCCAGCAAGGAAATCCTGCAGGTATGAGGGTATTTGGAATTGAGTCAATCGGGGGTGAGTTAGACTCACGGAGGAAACACCAGAGATGTAAGTGCGAGGCCTACTGGATTTTCACCCTCAGTAGTCTTGCTCCCGGAGGTCTCAACGAAGACCCCGAGATACATAAAATAGTGTGATGGTGGTATAAGGTATTTTCCTCTCCCCCCCCCCTTCTCCCCCTACACATGCATATATATATATATATATATATATATATATATATATATATATATATATATATATATATATATATATATACATCCTTTTTTCATTATTCATCCATTTTCATTCAACACATATATATTTTTTTTAGCTTCCAGAGGGCCTTATATGTGTATATTTAGAATAATAGCATGCACAGATTGTGCGGTTATATTTATGTTCCCATATTCCGGTTTATAGATTGATTTATTATTATTCTGTCTCGGTATACTGCGCATGTGGGTATGTGCGCACGCACACACATATTATGTGTGTGTGCATGTATGTATATGCGTGAGTGTATGCGTATGTGTGTGTATATATATGAATGTATGTATATATATATATATATATATATATATATATATATATTATATATATATATTTTACAATTTTTTAACAGTTTATCAATTGCGATCTTTTTTTCTTTTGCTGAGCAAAGGTTTTTCTGTAGGGATAGTTATGTATTGTGTGTGTATATATATAGAAATACGCATTCATTGGAAAATATTTATTCTATCTGGGAACGTTTTTACTCTGTTTTATCTATTTATTGGAACGTTATTGTATACCATTTTTAATGATAACCATGCGCTCATTTATTATGTATTATTCATATACTTTTATCTGTATTTGGAGTGCATGTTTTCATCTATTACCTTTATATTACACTTGGCACGCACACGCTATATATGCATACACACATATGCGTGTGTGTGTATGTTTATGAGTGTTCACATGTGAGTGTGCGTGCCTTGCTGACTATTTGGCCACATATTTCTATATTCTATATTCAGCGATATTACTGATCAACATGCTCCCTTTATGTACATGTAGACACACATTATTTGTGTGGGGTTGCAAGTGTTTATAAGTGTACGGATGTTATTGGCAAATTAGACACGTATTTTGTCCCAAAGTTTTTCCACTTCCTTTGGTATGGTGTATTCGTTTTTTCCATTCTGGTATGTGTCCGCTCTCAGCCTCTATAGTTTATCTTCCATTACATGGCTGCAGACATTTCCTATTGCCAACACATCCCAGAGTGACAGCGGGCGCACAGGAAGTGACACGGAGCTTTCACTTCCGCCCCCTGGACCGCACAACACACAACGAATATGGAGTGCGTTCCAACCACCGCCTATAGTCATACAGCGTTCTCGAGGTAAGAGTTACACACTTTGGGGCTGAAGTCATTCGTGTCCTTAGATGATAAGTGTGGATGGGCCCTGCTGTTTTAGGTAATTATTGTCCCGTATGACATCTTTTTAATGCTGGCTGTAGTGCAGACTTTTATACACGATTTGATAGCTATTGCTATCTTTGCTTATGCAAGTGGCCGCATCTATGGGATTCTAAGATTAGAGCTTGCCTGGCTGTCTGATGTGCCGCACCACACTCTATGCGCACATTGACCCCTGTCATCATTGTTGGATTTTTCCCCCTCTTCTAGACACATGTCACACTTATGTTCTGTGCACTTGTGCTCCCCATACATTTTGGTGTGTCTTTATATGTGTATACAAATGGTTTCTATGGTGCTGTGTCAGGGCCTGCCTCTAGACCGCCCATCCATATGGGAGTGGCACCTGGGTCAGTCTGGTCTGTGCTTCCTTGATGAGCACACTGTTTAAGTAGCTGTAAGAGATGAACACTGTTAGGCTCTGAAGAAGAAGGTGCTACCTTCGAAACGCGTCAGCCAGCAGCGGTCTGTACATCTTGTCCATAGGTCTGGAGACTGCCATCGGTGGATCTGTCACCACCATCATTAGACAATTTATGTGTGATTTTCAACTACCCTTGTGAGTAGTAACCTTTACGTGTTCTTTTTTAAATAAACTTTTTTAAGGATAATGCACAAGGCCGGTGCGCCCTCTCTTTTCTGTTTTTTGTTTGATTGTTAGGATATCCCTATCCTTGAGGGCAGCAAGGCTGAAAGCTACCGTCCATCTAGAACTTTGAACTGTTGGGCTTACACATTTATGCGCAAGAGTTTTTGTTTTGTTGTACGTTTTTATCAATGAACTTTTATGTGTATTGTCGGACCGGCAATTCATCAATAGCCACGAGTAGTTTTGAATGACTTTTTTTCCTTTGAAATGTCATTTTTCTGTCAGACTTTTCTAAACACGGGAAACATGCACCCCTTTACAGGCATACTATAGACACCCCCCAGCTATGAAATTTAAAGGAATATTACACTTTTATTGTTTCACTTGAAGCATTATTAAAATCACTGCTCCCGAAAAAACGGCTGTTTTTAAAACTTTTTTTTTGCATTGATCTTTGTCCCCTGGGGCAGGACCCAGGTCCCCAAACACTTTTTATGACACTAACTTGCATATAAGCCTTTAAAATTAGCACTGTGGTTTCTCCCATAGACTTTTAAAGGGTATTCCGCGGCTTTTAAATTTGCTGTGAACACCCCAATTGTTCGCTGTTCAGCGAACGGGCGAACAGCCAATGTTCGAGTCGAACATGAGTTCGACTCGAACTCGAAGCTCATCCCTATTCAGGAGTGTATGGTGTGGTTGTCTGGTGTACTATTTCTTGTCTCTTTAGGTATGAGGCCACTTCTTTGTTCATATATTCTCCACCAATGTCGGTGCATATTTTTCCTGATTTCTGTTGGAATTTGTTGCTAGACATGGCAACGAACTTGAAGTTTGTCTGATGTTTCATTCTTGTGTTTCATCAGATAAGTAGTAGTGTACCTGGAATAATCATCAATGAAAGTCAGTAGATATCTGTTCCTGCCTGATGTGGGAGTTTTCATTGGACCGCATGCAGAAGAAGGGGAGATTGTACAAAGGCTACTCCAAAAATGCCCTTAATCATCAAGGAAGGTTAGGACTATTAACCTAACCTTCCTTGATGATTAAGGGCATTTTTGGAGTAGCCCTTATACAATCTCTCCTTCTTCTCTATTCAGTCATTATAGGATGATGGTACCCTCCACTGTTTATTTTGGTAAACCCCAGTGGGAATACCCTTTGATTCATTGGACCGCATACATCACTGTGTATGAGCTGCAGGGAGTAAGTTGTTTTTCTTTGAGAAGCCTGTGGAAGGGAAGCACGTGTGGCTTTTGCTTCAATACAGCACTTGCATTTCATGAGCACTTTGCAAGGCATTATTGGCAAATCTTCTGATAAGCCTCTCTTTATAATGTCTTGTATAGCTGTCCTGTATAGCTTCTGGACTTCTGTGCCCCAGCCGCCTGTGCCATAAGTGAATACATTTGCTGTGTAGGTCATTAGAGACTATATTGGCTTGCTGGTCTGTGGTGATGAGCCTGTATAGGCGGTCATACAGTTTTCCTTTTGCGAGAAATTGCTTATTATTGTGAATTGTGCATTTATCACGCTGGAACCTAACTGTGAGACCATTGTTTGCAAGACTTTTCACTGATATAAGGCTGCCTTATAGTTCTGGAACATACAGAACTTTCTTCACAAGGATACTGTGCTTGCCTTATGGTGTAATGCAGTTCAGGAAGCCCTGGCCTTTACCTTCTAAAGTGATGCTTTTCCCGTTTATTAGGAAAACTTTGCCTTTTGCACTGTATTCAATGATTGTGAATAAGGTCTCATCGCTAGTCATGTGGCTTGTTGCTCTTGAGTCTATGCATCAGCCGCGTGGCTTGCCACTCTGTGTCACTTTAAAGGTGCCACTATATAATTTATCTGCAGTTTCCTTTGTGGCTGCTTTGACTCTTTCTTTTGTGGATAGCTGCAGCTTTCACTGCTCAGCTTTCCAGATAGTAAAAAAAAACAAAAAAAAACACAGTAAATAAAAAATATATATACCGCGCTACCTGGTAACAAAAAAATTACAAAGCAGCAGCTCAAAATATGTGGGATATGCACAAAACAGTAAATAATATAAAACATGAGCAGCGCTAAAAACCAGTGAACAAACATATAAAGTAATATATATGTAAACAAAAAAGCCCTGAAGGATTAAAAAAATAACATATGTGAAACACAGTGTAGGTCAGAAAAAAAAAGAAAAAAAAAGGGGAGGTAAAAATAAGTCCAAATAATGAAAAATTGTAAGTGATTGAAAATAAATCCAAATAGTGAAAAAACGTAAGTAAATGGATAATCGGTCCAGATAGAAGGGAGAAAAGAGTCCAAGCCAAAGATGTACGGATAAAAATATTCAATCACAAAACACCAGCATGCGAGGGAATCCACCACTGTGTGTATTAAACGCTTACCAGATGGCAAGCTTTAGTAAGCTTGTACAGCAACCCGATGGTCAATACAGGAAACGTCATACCACGGCTTTCAAATGAAGGACCAGGACTCACACCACGGCTTTCGATGAGGGACCAGGACCCAAACGAGGCAGCTCAATCCGACCCGACATTCAATAGGCAGGACCCAGAAATAAAATAAAACAACGGCTCTCCATAGTGTAAAATCGTTGAGACCAAGATTTAATGTAAATAAAGATTGGACTTACATGTGAACCAGAGATAAAAGCATATAAAAACACTGCAGCCGGCCGGCTAATGGACACCCGTTCAGGACGAGGTACGGGATATACTGCGATGACGTCAGCGCGTCAACCATCCGACGTACGTTTCGTCTCACGAAGACATCGTCAAGGGAACGGGTGTCCATTAGCTGGCCGGCTGCAGTGTTTTTATATGCTTTTATCTCTGGTTCACATGTAAGTGCAATCTTTATTTACATTAAATCTTGGTCTCAACGATTTTACACTATGGAGAGCCATTGTTTTATTTTATTTCTGGGTCCTGCCTATTGAATGTCGGGTCGGATTGAGCTGCCTTGTTTGGGTCCTGGTACCTCATTGAAAGCCGTGGTGTGAGTCCTGGTCCTTCATTTGAAAGCCGTGGTGTGACGTTTCCAGTATTGACCATCGGGTTGCTGTACAAGCTTACTAAAGCTTGCCATCTGGTACAGCTTTCCAGATAGAACAGTCCTTTTTAAAGTGACCAATCCTTTTACAACAAATAGGTTCGGCTTTCTTTGTTGTGCTTTGTGCCTTTGTGCATCTTAAGAGCTTTATCATCACGGTGCATATTTTCTTTCCTTCTGCCATATTCATAGATTAAATTCCCTTTGACATATTCCAGTGTCAGCGCCTGCTCGGGTCTGGTTTCTAAAGTGGCAGTATATGTCTCTGGAGAGCTGCAGAGGAGCAAGGCAAAAATATGATTATCTTTGATGTGCTCTCTGAAGACACGCAGCTGCTCTATGATCTCTAGCATAGCTTTCACGTGGTCACACACATGCTGGCCTCCTTCATGTCTCATCTTGTAAAACTTTCGTAGCAAAAACAGTTTGCTGTTTAGACTTGAACGCTCATGCAGCTTTTGTAATGAAGTCCACATACCTTTGGCCATTTTCTCTGTTCTTATGTGGATATCATCTTCTTATGTGGTCATCTTCCACTAATAAGCATATAATCAGTTGTGCTTGTCTATCCTTTCTGTCCCATTCCTCCGTCTGTCTGTTTGTGGGGCTGTCTTTATTCAGCACTTGCCACAAATCATCCTTGCTAAGAAACATCTGTAGTTTAAACTTCCATAGCTGGTAATTGCCAGCTTTGCTATTGCAAACTTCATCTGAACCACTTGCCATCTTTCAGCAGCTTGCATACAGTACTCACAGACAGGGGCGGACTGACCATTCGGTCATTAGGACGCCGACCGAGGGCCCGTGGCCAGTAGGGGGCCCGTGAGTCTCTTATCGGATGCTGTGGGTAAATAGAAAAGAGAGAATCGCTCTCTCTTCTCTCATTGGCTCCAGAGAAGCTGAATTTGTGGCGCCAAATCTGAGTCCTGAGCAGGAGAGGAGCTAGCTGGAGGAAGGATGGGAAATGTCAGCGCTGACAATTAGCGCACATTGGACACTGAACTGAGCGAGGGAGGGAGAGAATGTCGACCCAGGAGCCTGGACATTGTCACTGCTCATATAAGACACTCCTCGGGTCAATGGACAAGTGAGGAGCGGGTAACGAGCATGCAGAGGAATGTCCAGAAAGAGGAGAAACTCGATCTCTTCCATGCTTGTCTGTGTCAGGCAGCACCCGAGCCTCCATCTCCCCTCCCCTCCTGGGGGAGAACAGGGCAAGCAGGACAACACAGTAGCGATCGTTGCTACCCATAAAGTAGTCACCGGAGCTCCTCCAAGGTAAGATAACAGGACGGAATGGAGACTGCATTCTTCTCCTGTGAGTCACCATTGTTCTGCCTTCCACACTGTATAATTCTGTGCTTTAAACTTGTCCTGTACCTCAGCAGGACAGGTCTGGTGAAAGTAAAATTCTTCAATATGTTAAGAATATAATGGGACTTTTCAGGTACTACATACATAGATGTATTTTCACAAAAGAATTATTTTTGATATATGTGTATGTAAAATATCTCTGTAGCACCTGAAAGTCCCAGTATATTTCTAACATATTCATGAATTTGAGCAATAACAGCAAAGGACTTGGTGCCACAATACAGCCCATATCCAGGAAACTAAGATAAAGTCCATTCTTGCAGTGTGTGGGGGAGGGGGAAGTAAGGGGGGGCCTCTTTCGCCCTTACCTGTTTTCATGCACCAGCCAGCTGCATTGCTCTCTTCCTCCACTAAAACCCCCACCTCATCACATACCATAAAGTAACATTAACCCTGTATGGTATGATGAGCGGGGCTGGAGTGTCATCTGCACATGCACCGCCGCCGCTGCGCGAGCAAGCCCGTACACGTTCAGTCATTTTCGAACATGCAGGCGCAGCGACATAATGGCACCAGGCGCACTATTTTTAAATGTAAGGCAGCAGTGGCACTTTGTGAGGTCTCAGCAGTGACGTACACCTCTCATCACAGCCTGGTAAGATCCCTCCGCAGCCTCTGACCCCTGTACTATGTCCACAACCTCTGACCCCTGTACCATGACCGCAGCCTCTGACCCCTGTACCATGTCCGCAGCCTCTGACCCCTGTACCATGTCCGCAGCCTCTGACCCCTGTACCATGACCGCAGCCTCTGACCCCTGTACCATGACCGCAGCCTCTGACCCCTGTACCATGACCGCAGCCTCTGACCCCTGTACCATGACCGCAGCCTCTGACCCCTGTACCATGACCGCAGCCTCTGACCCCTGTACCATGACCGCAGCCTCTGACCCCTGTACCATGTCCGCAGCCTCTGACCCCTGTACCATGTCCGCAGCCTCTGACCCCTGTACCATGTCCGCAGCCTCTGACCCCTGTACCATGTCCGCAGCCTCTGACCCCTGTACCATGTCCGCAGCCTCTGACCCCTGTACCATGTCCGCAGCCTCTGACCCCTGTACCATGTCCGCAGCCTCTGACCCCTGTACCATGACCGCAGCCTCTAACCCCTGTACCATGACCGCAGCCTCTGACCCCTGTACCATGACCGCAGCCTCTGACCCCTGTACCATGTCCACAACCTCTGACCCCTGTACCATGTCCACAACCTCTGACCCCTGTACCATGTCCACAACCTCTGACCCCTGTACCATGTCCACAACCTCTGACCCCTGTACCATGTCCACAACCTCTGACCCCTGTACCATGTCCACAACCTCTGACCCCTGTACCATGTCCACAACCTCTGACCCATGTGTGTGAATATGTGTGTGTGTGTGTATACATGCGTATGACTTTCTTTACTTCGCTGCTATGGGCTCTAGCTCCAGGATCTCGGTCTTCCCTACTAACAGAATGGCAATTTGACTTGTTTACGTCGGCAGACCACCATTCTGCCTCTGTTGGAAACGATCATCGGGGGCCCGGCGGACATCGGGTCCGCCAGACCGGCTGATTAGCTCTCGGTGTGTCCAATCACAGCGGCAGCAGGTCAAACAGCACGCAGACCCACAAGTGCAGAATCACGTACCTGTACGTGATTCTGCTCACAGGAGACGCAGCCCCGCAGTAAATATACGTGGTTAATGTGAGTTTATTTTTTTTAACTCTTTAAACATTTATTTTGAACATACAGTAGAGAAATTCTGTGACCAATGCCTGTAATGTAGCAGTGCAATATATACGTGGGGCTTTGTGAGGGTGAGGCTTGTGTGTGGGTGGGGACAAAGGGGGCCCCATGATCCCCTATTGCCCGGGGGCCCCATGAGTTGTCAGTCCGCCCCTGCTCACAGACTTACAGTATCCTCTCCAATGCCTCTGGGTGACCTGGGTGCCTGGGATATCCTCTCCAATGCCTGGGTGCCTGGGACCCATAACCTATTGTGCAGAGTATTGCAATTAAGCGCTAGAAGCTTCTAAAATGCAGAGAATACTTTACTTTATGGAGCAATATCAGCACATGTCTTAACATAATGTCTTTGTCATGGAGAGAGAAAACAGGAAGCAGGAAAATACAAGTACATGCACTGAACATAGACAGAAAATCCTATTGATACATTACCATAGAATAACACACTAAAACACTGCAATGCCACCTACTAGTATAGATAGCTATAATGCCTATATATATATATATGTTGCACTGGTAGATTTTTAATCTACTGCTGATAGGTAAATTTAGTGGGTTATCTGTTCATACATAGTCAGATTTGTCTCTGTTCCAGTTCGGCAGAGTTGCATGTAATTTTACACTGTGCCTGTGGGTGTCGTTGTTACTATGGGCCAGTGTTGAAAAGGCAACACGTTGAAGTGTATGAGTGCTCCTCTGTCCCGGAGATAACTCGGTGGAGGTGGTCCACCGAGTTGCATTCTGGGAGAGGGTATTTATGGGCAGACGCCATGTTTCAGGGTTTTTTCTCCATCCACCTGCTGGCCCTCCTGGCCGACAGGTATGCGCTAAGAGTACTACCTCGTGGTCCTCCGATCAGGAGGCCCACGGCGCTGCGGCGTGTGGGTGGGCCCAGAGGCTTGTCTGGGGCCTACCACAGCGGCAGAGGAATGGTCCTGAGCTGTGTATCCTATGTGAAGTAGCTGGACAACTGAGAAGATCCCAGGGGAGGAGCCGTCACAGAAGGATCATGCAGAGTGCTGGTCTGGAGAAGGGCCTGGTGACTGAGTTGGAGGACGTATCCTAAAGTAATCCTACCGCATAGCACTGCCGGGTTGGCTTAAAGTTCCTGGTGCTGTGTTCGTTGTTCACCGAGAACCAATACATCCTGTGGCAGAGGATCGTACGGGTTTTGTTTCAATCAAGTCTGTGGCAGAGACTTTTGTTCATGCTACGTACTGGCTGCTAGGTTAGTGAGAGAAACCTATCCAGGCGGGCAAAGATTCAACTCTACAGAGAGAGTATATTCAGCTACAAGTTTCAATCCCTAATGCTACTCAAAGAACATTAAGAAAAGGTATTTGAGCTTCTCTGCAACTTTCCTTCTACCTCTTTCCTGCTACTTCCTTCAATTTACGTTTATTAAAGCATTGCAAAAGATACTCTAGTGTCCGGTGCCTACAGTGTATATGGTAAACTCAACGGGACCCTAGACCCGTTTCCGGTGAAGTAGAGGTAAAGAAGGTGACGGTAACAGCCCGCTTAAACCAGCAGCTCCACCGAGAGTTATTGCTACATATAGTTCACATTATAAAGCAATTTTACATTACACGCTGTTGTTCTTCCAACAAACACGTCATTAAAACCTTTTTTTCAGCACTACAAACAGCTTTTAAACAGGATTTTTTACGGGCTGAGGAAGACTGCATAAAACTCCTTTAACACAAAGAGTCTGATTATTCCCGACTGTCAATTTTTCAGGTGGACCTGATGAGACAGTCTATTAACTCCTGTGTACCGGCTTATGTTAACAGACTTTTGTCCATTTACACTTGCCTACCTCCAATCCTATCTGGTCCACAAAAAAAAAAAAAAGGGGAACCATCCTCCTCCATACAGGCATAATGGATCACAGGGCAGTTGACTGTAAACGGAAATCAGAGTCTGTTTACCACTCATAGAGCAGAGTGGGCTCTGTCAGTGTCTGCTCTGCATAAACTGAGCGGACACAGACATGTCTTACCACTCGCTCTGCTCCGATCAGCATGGGATCAGTGGACGGATCCCATGCTGAACTAAATGGAGTCTACCCCATGTGAAAGGGGTATTAGACATACAGGGTAAATGTTAGCACTGGCTGGGATGACCATAAACAATGAACCTGCTAAGACAGCTCTCCTTACTGCACAGTCTGCAAAGGGGATCTATGCCTAGTGACAACAATTCTGAAACGAAATAAAACTAAAAGAGTTGCAGGAGTAAGGGGTGTGTAACGCACAGTGCAGGGGTCAGGAGAGGCAAAGTCCCCCCACAGGCAATACTCCCCAAATCCTCTACATCTCAATCCCCCCTCCCAGCACTAATCCCCACCAAATCTCCTTTCTAGTACACATCATCACATCATTATATCCCCCAATAAAAATCCTCTTCCCCCGTCATTCTCAATTTGGGTTCTACCCCCCCTCCCCCCCCACATAATTTATTTTCTTTCATCTTAAAAATTGTAACGTTAATGAAAATTCCTACTGATGATCGTATGATGGTCAAAGTGTATCTTTACGGTTTACTATTGTAGTCATTTCTCAGTTAATGCTTAATGCCGCCTGCGTCGTGGTTTTGCACTTTGTTTACTTTTGGATGATTCAAGCGTGGCCGACTGTAGGCCTTATTTTTTTTATGTTTCTATCTACCACTTTATCTTTGTAAAACACTTTCAATAGAAAATTATAATATAGAAAAATGCTCTCCCTCAAGTCTCCCTCCCAGCACAAATCCTCCACCCATACCCCTCTTCTAGTACAAACTCGCTCTCACCTCCACCAAATTGCCCTCTAGCACAAATCCTCCCCCCAACACAAATCCTTTTATTTTTTCCCAAATCCCCCTCCCAGCATAAATCCTATCACCACAGCACCAATATTTATTACACTATTATTAGAGTGCCCATCATCACTTACATCGTGGCTGGAAGGCTACAGGACCCAAAAGTGTGGCTGTAGCAGCAGGCAGAGGCGGAGCAGGTCTGTTCAGAGGAATTGGCATTTTCCAGTAAATGCTGGGGCAAGCACATGATTGGTTGTTAGAACACTGGCGGAGATTGAAGCAGCAAACTTCTCTGGAGACTGAAGTGGGGGTGAATGTTGGGGATAAACAAAGACCATAGGCTGAGCTGAAGATCCATGTGAGACCTTTGTGAGAGGCCAATGTTGCCAGATTTGGCTCAGGGTTTGTAGTTTGGCAACCCCCTAGACTAAAGAATGGTAACACATGGGTGGTGTTGGGAGTTAAGTGTTGGTGTTAGCTTTGGTAATAATAATAATATTTGCATAATAGAGGAATGTATCCAAAAGATTTCTGAGGTAGCTGCTTTCAGGTGTTTCTGATTAGAACCTTGGTTGGAGTCATAAGGAATTGAGGGGAAAAGAGGTGGTGAGTCATTTCTGCTACTCACCTAGTCTAAAGCACCATCTGTCGGTTAAAATGAGAATATGAAGTATGAGTACAAATATGGAGTACAGATTTAGAACTTAGAATTTAGAATAGAAATAGGAAACTGAAATATGATTATACCATATGAGTATGCAATATCTCATATTTACCAGACCATAAAAAAAATTAAATGCATTTTGTTGTCATTGCCATATTGAATAGAGAAATAAAATATGTACAAAACCACTACATCATTTTCAGCCAGTTTCTCAAGATTCTTTTTTTTAATTATTTAATCCAACAAGTGTACTTCTCATGTTATCAGATAATGATGAATTCAAAGTCAAAATGTTCTTCATACCCACATCAGTTCTTTGGGCACAATATATTACTGCTTTGCATATATGCCAACATTCTATTGTCAACAGTCTGTGAATGCAGTTTGGACAGTGAAGTTCAAGCAATACAGGACAACATACGTATTGGCTATGCTTTACAAAGTTGATTATTTTTTTGCCATACTTCACAATGCCAAATTTGTCAGAAAAGAGAAAATATGGTTTAAAAATAAGAATAAATAATTTGTATATAATTTCCTGCCTTTTACAACATAATTAGTCAACTATAAGGGCAACGTTAAATGGTAAACATACTGAGCCATTGGCTTCATAGTGTTACGGCAAATTGCAGCGGTCCAAAAACAATTTTCCATGCTGTTCTAAATGTTAATTGTTTTCTTATAGTGGGGGGAAATGTGACATTTGAAATCTAACAAATGCAATTTTAGCAGCTCATAAATCTGAGAATGACACTTTTCCCAGCCACTGTACGTGTGAAAAAAGGATGAAACTAGTCCGTATACTTTTTTTTTCCTGGACATTTTCCATGGAGATTAAACATTGAAAAATGGCTGGGCTCAAATCAAAAAGCAGAATATTGATAGCGCAGATGGTTTTTCCATTTTTATGTAAAATTGCAGATGGGAATCTCATTCGTTTTGTCTGTTTATTTTTAAATAGCTGGTTAAAAAAAGACACAATTAAAACACCAAGAATATCTTACCCTCAAGTAATGGATGTTTCCCTAAAGTGGCAGAAGCATTTTGTGATATTTATTATTGAATACTGTTACTACATAGGCAACAGAAATAGAAATGCACATTCTATTTAATAATGTTTTAAGGAAAGCAACATGTTTTATGCTTGCAAACTTTCTATATTTTAAAGGCCGAATCGACCCAAAACAGATATGTCTATTTTGGATGGATGCCAGCATGTTACAGAAGAAGCTGGTTGTTTGTCTTCGCTGCAGATTTGTTCTTGATAAAATTACCGTAGGAGAAAGTGCTCCATAGTCTCCCGTAAGCTCCATCAAGCCATTTAATTACATTCAGCTTCTGGCTAAACATGGTAGTCAGGCTTCTCCCACTGATCTAGAAATAGGAGCTTCCAAAGCTGATTCCACCAATGACCCATGTAGAGAAACGTTTGTTCTTTTTTTCTAAAAGGCAATCTTTGCAAAGGTCCAATGTAATAATCTTTATACCCAACTATGATCACTAATTTCTTACCCAAAAACAAAAATGTTATACAGTATATTGTAGTTTAGCGGCCTTTAGATGTGATAATTACATTGAGTATATTTTTATTTGGCTTTTTTCCTTTATCTTCACCTGGTGATTCTGCCAATAACACACTTCCTGTCCTAGGGTAAAAATGCTCATTTACTATACTGGATCTCTGCAGGAGAATCATGGTAATCCTAGCTAAACAAGTGTCTAAAGACTAAAAAACACTCCCCTCTCTCCTCTGGGTGGAGGTGTTCTGTTGTTCACAGAAGAAAACTTGAAACGCTGATAATATTGTTTGAGATATCAGTTCAGTGCACAGTCATTTACAAAACACTAGATTTCTGACAGGGTCAGGGGTATTTTTCTGTAATAAACTTTAATGTTTCTGCTGCCACAAGAGGGGGCTTTATCCATTCATGGTTTCAGAAGTGACCCCCAATTTTCCGAACCTTGCCTGGTCATGCTACTTTCAGGAAATTAAGTATTTGCACATTTTGAGGACCTCTGACTCCTGGATTCTGCCTGGTTACGCTACTTTCAGGAAATTGAGCGTCAGCTGAGGACATGTTTACCACTTGCCGACCAGCCGCCGCAGTTTTACTGCAGCAGAATGGCACGGCTGGGCAAACTGATGTTATCTTTGGTCGCTTCGCCTTTTGGCCACTAGAGGACACAATTTGGAAAAATTTGGGAAAATTTTTTTTTTTTTTAATAAAAAAGGTAGGATATTTATTATAGCAAAAAGTAAAAGATATTGGGCTTTATTTACCAAAGGCAAATCAATTTTTCACTACAAGTGCACTTGGAAATGCAGTCGCTGTAGATCTGAGGGGAAGATCTGAAATGAGGGGAAGCTCTGCTGATTTTATCATCCAATCATGTGCAAACTAAAATGCTGTTTTTTATTTTCCTTGCATGTCCCCCTCAGATCTACAGCGACTGCACTTCCAAGTGCACTTTCAGTGCACTTTCAAGTGCACTTGTAGTACAAAGTGTATTTGTCTTTAGTAAATAACCCCCATTTTACTTTTTTCAAAATTGTCGCTCTTCGTTTGTTCATAGCGCTAAAAAAAAAAAGCAGAGGCAATCAAATACCACCAAAGCTCTATTTGTGGGAAAAAAAGGGCGCCAATTTTGTTTGGGTACAGCGTCGTACGACCGTGCAATTGTCAGGTAAAGCGACGCAGTGCTGAATCGCAAAAAATGGCCTTGTCATTGAGCAGCCAAATCTTCTGGGGCTGAACCTGTTAAAGCGTATTTCCATTTTTTGCACTCAAATTTGAGAAAACCCCACTATATGTTTGTTACGTGTTCCCAATTAAACAACATGCCTCATTAAAATATATATATATTTCTTACCTTTTAGATGTGTCTCAGGAGGAGGTGTCATGGCTGACTGCTAGGTTTTTTTGAACGATGTTAGAGTGAGCCTGTCCCAAGTCTGTCCTCATTTAAATAAAAGCCTAGCCTCTAACCCTTTCTTAGGACAGACATTGTTCAAATCTAGTTGCAGTTCATAATGAAGATCTGCCTGCATAATACAGACAGGGTTAATTATGGCAAACGCAGCTGTCCAGCCCTCTCATAAACAAAGAGAAGTACCTAGGATTTAAGCTGCAATTTTTAAATATTTTTTTAAAGCTATGCTATGTGCATAGAGACATGTAACAAATATATACAGTGCCTTGAAAAAAGTATTCATACCCCTTGAAATTTTCCACATTTTATCATGTTACAACCAAAAATGTATATGTATTTTATTAGGATTTTATGTGATAGACCAACACAAAGTGGCACATAATTGTGAAGAGGAAGGAAAATGTTTTTCAAAATTTTTTCCAAATAAATATACGAAAAATGTGGCGTGCATTTCTATTCAGCCCTCTTTACTCTGATACCCCTAAGTAAAATTTTGTTGAACCAATTGCCTTCAGAAGTCACCTAATTAGTAAATAAAGTCCGCCTGTGTGTAATTTAATCTCAGTATAAATAAAGCTGTTCTGTGAAGCCCTCAGAGGTTTGTTAGAGAACATTAGTGAACAAACAGCATTAAGAAGACCAAGGAACACACCAGACAGCTTGAGGATAAAGTTGTGGAGAAATTTAAAGCAGGGATAGGTTATAAAAAAAAATCCCAAGCTTTGAACATCTCATGGAGCACTGTTCACTCCATCATCTGAAAATTGAAAGAGTATGGCACAACTGCAAACCAACCAAGACATGGCCGCCTACCTAAACTGACAGGCCGGGCAAGGAGTGCATTCATCAGAGAAGCAGCCAAGTGGCCCATGGTAACTCTGGAGGAGCTGCAGAGATCCACAGCTCAAGTGGGAGAATCTGTCTACAGGACAACTATTAGTCCTGCACTCCACAAATCTGGCCTTTATGGAAGAGTGGCACGAGGAAAGCCATTGTTAGAAGAAAGCCATAAGTCCCGTTTGCGAGAAACCATGTGGGGGACACAGCAAACAGGTGGACTTTTTGGCCTAAAAGCAAAATGATACATGGTGGTGCCAGCATCATGTCATGGGGATGCTTTTCTTCAGCAGGGACAGGGAAGTTTGTCAAAGTTGATGGGAAGATGGATGGAGCCAAATTCAGGGCAATCTTAGAAGAAAATCTGTTTGAGTCTGCAAAACACTTGAGACTGGGGCGGAAGCAGGGCCGGATTTGCCACAAGGCCACCGAGGCCAGGCCTCGGGGCGGTAGTGGTGCAGGGGCGGCGCCGCTCCTGCTGCGACTTCGCGGCCGCCCCCCCTTTCGGGCTGCTCGTTAAAGTTGATTAAGGGCATCGGTGCCCTTAGAAAAGATGGCCGCGAGCCGCCCACTACTGCGCATGCGCAGTTCTGAAGCGGCCGGGCTCGGGAAAGCTCGTATGCGCTCGGCCGGGTGGCGCATGCGCAGTAGCGTGATTTCGCCGCCCGGTGCCATTTTTGAAAAGATTAAGAACTAATGTCAGCGGTGCGGCGGAGGGGGGAGAGAGATGACATCTCTCATTGCCAGCACCGCTGTTCCGCCCTCCTTCATCTGGTGGCAGACAGGCAGCGTGGCAAGTGACATCAACATCTGGTGGCAGTGTGGCAAGTGACATCAACATCTGGTGGCAGTGTGGCAAGTGACATCCCCATCTGGTGGCAGCGTGGCAAGTGACATCAACATCTGGTGGCAGTGTGGCAAGTGACGTCTCCATCCGGTGGCAGCATGGCAAGTGACATCCCCATCTGGTGGCAGTGTGGCAAGTAACATCAACATCTGGTGGCAGCGTGGCAAGTGACGTCTCCATCTGGTGGCAGCATGGCAAGTGACATCAACATCTGGTGGCAGCGTGGCAAGTGACATCCCCATCTGGTGGCAGCATGGCAAGTGACATCCCCATCTGGTGGCAGCGTGGCAAGTGACATCCCCATCTGGTGGCAGCCAGGCAGTGTGGCAAGTGACATCTCCATCTGGTGGCAGCATGGCAAGTATAATCTCCATCTGGTGGCAGCCAGGCAGTGTGGCAAGTGACATCCCCATCTGGTGGCAGCGTGGCAAGTGACATCCCCATCTGGTGGCAGCGTGGCAAGTGACATCCCCATCTGGTGGCAGCCAGGCAGTGTGGCAAGTGACATCCCCATCTGGTGGCAGCGTGGCAAGTGACATCTCCATCTGGTGGCAGCCAGGCAGCGTGTCAAGTGACATCTCCATCTGGTGGCAGGCAGCGTGGCAAGTGACATCTCCATCTGGTGGCAACCAGGCAGCGTGTCAAGTGACATCTCCATCTGGTGGCAGCGTGGCAAGTGACATCTCCATCTGGTGGCAGCCAGGCAGTGTGGCAAGTGACATCCCCATCTGGTGGCAGCCAGGCAGTGTGGCAAGTGACATCTCCATCTGGTGGCAGCGTGGCAAGTGACATCTCCATCTGGTGGCAGCATGGCAAGTGACATCCCCATCTGGTGGCAGCCAGGCAGTGTGGCAAGTGACATCCCCATCTGGTGGCAGCCAGCCAGTGTGGCAAGTGACATCTCCATCTGGTGGCAGCGTGGCAAGTGACATCCCAATCTGGTGGCAGGCAGCGTGGCAAGTGACATCTCCATCTGGTGGCAGCCAGGCAGTGTGGCAAGTGACATCTCCATCTGGTGGCAGCATGGCAAGTGACATCTCCATCTGGTGGCAGTGTGGCAAGTGACATCTCCATCTGGTGGCAGTGTGGCAAGTGACATCTCCATCTGGTGGCAGTGTGGCAAGTGACATCTCCATCTGGTGGCAGCGTGGCAAGTGACATCCCCATCTGGTGGCAGTGTGGCAAGTGACATCTCCATCTTGTGGCAGCGTGGCAAGTGCCATCCCCATCTGGTGGCAGGCAGCATGGCAAGTGACATCTCCATCTGGTGGCAGCCAGGCAGTGTGGCAAGTGACATCCCCATGTGGTGGCAGGCATAGTGTCAAGTGACAAGCGATGGTGGCAAGTGACACGCTCAGGACTCCCAATGATTCTGCATTATGGTGAGTTGAACTATTTCATTTTACATTACAATGTAATGATAGAAATAATGTGTTTCAATCATCCTGACACCATACCAACCATGGTACCGGGGATGATTGAGGCACTAACACCAGCAATTGCCCTGAAAAATTGTTACCCCGCCCGCTTACCCTGAAATACAATTAAAGCCAGTTGTTTTCAGTGTTCTCGTGTGTGGAGATATGTTTTTAATTGATCTATTGTAGCAGTCATCGATAAAGGACGAGAATGGTGGTGTGTGTGTGTGTGTGTGTGGGAGGGGGGCGGCATTGAAGGACCCGGCCTTGGGGCGGCAAAGGGAGTAAATCCGGGCCTGGGCGGAAGTTCACCTTCCAGCAGGACAACAACCCTAAACATACAGCCAGAGCTGCAATGGAATCATTTAGATCAAAGCATATTCATGTGTTAGAATGGCCTAGTCATAGACCAGACCTAAATCCAATTGAGAATCTGTGGCAAGACTTGAAAATTGCTGTTCACAGACGCTCTCCATCCAATCTGACAGAGCTTGAGCTATTGTGCAAAGAAGAATGGGCAAAAATGTCACTCTCTAGATGTGCAAAGCTGGTAGAGACATCCCCAAAAAGACTTGCAGCTGTAATTGCAACAAAAGGTGGTTCTACAAAGTATTGACTCAGAAGGCTGAATACAAATGCACGCCACACTTTTCAAATAAATGTCAGATAAATACATTTATTTGTAAAAAAAATTGAAAACCATTCATCATTTTCCTTCCACTTCACAATTATGTGCCACTTTGTGTTTGTCTATCACATAAAATCCCAATAAAATACAATTATGTTTTTGTTTGTAACATGACACAATGTGGAAAATTTCAAGGAGTATGAATACTTTTTCAAGGCACTGTAATGTAGGTGATATCCCAATTTGTATAAACCAAGTGGACTGCGCTAGCAACTATATGTGTAAAAATATATAAACAAAAAAACACAAGACACCAAAAATATTAGTGAAGTGACACGTGAGTAAAGATATGGATGTGTCAGAGAACTGGACCTGCAGCTCGTGCATCTGAGCCAGCACTCAGTGTGCATGCACTACGCCGCAGCACCAGAGCTCCAAGACCCTCCACAGAAACAATATCAATTGGTGTAAAAATGGCAGGATCATGGAACGATGCACTACTAGAACAGATGCATCTATCAAACCTCAGAAATTAGCATACAATAGTATAAACAAAAATATAAATATATAAATAAAGCATAACAATTGTGCAAAAAATAGGATAGCATGGAGCAAACCACTCAGCACATTCCAGATATCACAAAGAGACCATAAAATGTCATCTACAATATAGATGCTCCTTCATGGGGCAAACAATAACATGATGAACGGGCTTCAAACTTTTTCATCTTGGGCCAATGGTGTAGTGATGTAAAAAGGATTGCTCATAAAGCCATGGAAGCACACGTTCCACCGAAGGAGAGAAGAGAAGTATATAGCATAAAACCTTTTAAAACCAAAGGTCACCTGCGCATAAATGCGCTACTCACGGGACCGATAAGGAAAGCAGGCATTCAGATATTTCGGTCGGTTCGCCGCTCATGGCGTGCGTTCCACCGCCAGGAAGTGATGTCACTGGTACAGGCCGAAAGAACGTGAACAGGATGTTGCGTCGACGCGTTTCGCCCCTCCCCCAGGGCGTTATCAAAGACTTTGATAACGCCCTGGGGGAGGGGCGAAACGCGTCGACGCAACATCCTGTTCACGTTCTTTCGGCCTGTACCAGTGACATCACTTCCTGGCGGTGGAACGCACGCCATGAGCGGCGAACCGACCGAAATATCTGAATGCCTGCTTTCCTTATCGGTCCCGTGAGTAGCGCATTTATGCGCAGGTGACCTTTGGTTTTAAAAGGTTTTATGCTATATACTTCTCTTCTCTCCTTCGGTGGAACGTGTGCTTCCATGGCTTTATGAGCAATCCTTTTTACATCACTACACCATTGGCCCAAGATGAAAAAGTTTGAAGCCCGTTCATCATGTTATTGTTTGCCCCATGAAGGAGCATCTATATTGTAGATGACATTTTATGGTCTCTTTGTGATATCTGGAATGTGCTGAGTGGTTTGCTCCATGCTATCCTATTTTTTGCACAATTGTTATGCTTTATTTATATATTTATATTTTTGTTTATACTATTGTATGCTAATTTCTGAGGTTTGATAGATGCATCTGTTCTAGTAGTGCATCGTTCCATGATCCTGCCATTTTTACACCAATTGATATTGTTTCTGTGGAGGGTCTTGGAGCTCTGGTGCTGCGGCGTAGTGCATGCACACTGAGTGCTGGCTCAGATGCACGAGCTGCAGGTCCAGTTCTCTGACACATCCATATCTTTACTCACGTGTCACTTCACTAATATTTTTGGTGTCTTGTGTTTTTTTGTTTATATATTTTTACACATATAGTTGCTAGCGCAGTCCACTTGGTTTATATATCTTCAAAGTACAGTACTTTCACTCTGCTGCTGCAACAAAGTTCCATTTCCTCTCTTTTTTAGTTTCACAAAAGAATTTGTTTGATACCATATATTTGCAAGCGCTGTATTGTATGATTTTATGATATCCCAATTTGGCTCCAGGAGTGGAAATCCACTTTAAAAAAACGCTTACCCTTTACAATGACAACTCTAGTGTTTGTTGATTTCTGTGGATAATTTTATCAGGCAATATAGTAAAAATAGTAGAATGGTAGACAATCTCAAAGGAAAACTGTACAGGACAGCAGGGGAATTGAAAAAAGTAAACACTTCTATTTCCAGACTTGCCTGATTAATACTGATTAGCTTAGTACTAAAGAAGTTCTGATATATATAAAAAGTGTATTTAGTCTTTCAAATACGATAATAAAGGAACTGGGTATGTGCATAGAATGTTTTGTACAAAGTCTGTAGCTTTATCCATAACCATATAAAACGCATTTAATCATGTGTGCACAAAATTAAAATGGCTCTGGCCTCAAAAGGGTTGAAGAGACACTGTCTTTGGATAGGAAAAAAAAATGAAACAATAAAAGCGCAGTTAAAATATTTAATAGCACCACCTTTGTTTCGGCCAGTCTTTTGTTTTTTGCAAGGCTAGACAAGCTGGTAAAATATCCAACATATATCACTTCTGGGTTTGCCAGATGCCTGTGTCTCTTGCTTCCTGCTGTTGCTTGCTCTCTCATCATCAATGACACCATACCTCGTACTAAGTATGTAGGCAAATGACACACCCCTGCCATGCCCCGCTCTACATGGACTATGTATAATTAATATGAAAACTATTTGTTAAATCCACCAGTGTTTTTTACACTATTTTTGCTGTATATATAGGCTTTTCAAAATGACAATTGCAATGTACTACTTGTGCCATAAAGATATTTATTTTTTTGCAAGAGGGCAAAGACTGAATACAATTGAGACAGTGCTACCCCTTATGGTAACAGCACATTCATATTATTTTAAAAACATATAAGGTTTTAAGTTGCATATAAATTCATAAGAGTGTATGGTTATGTGGGCATGATCAAACCACCCTCAGGTATTGCTCTAGGCTGATTGCGGAATAAACAGCAACACCTATGTGTTCTTGTTTATGTCTTTTTGATTTTGATGAATTGAGGAATGGCTCTCAATTGTGTTGCAGAGAGAGAGAGAAGACCCCTATCATCATTGTATATATGAAGTTCTCTACTTTAGATTTTTCCTGTCTCACATTTTAAAATACATTGACTCCTTTCCATAATCTATCTATCTACAGTGGGTATAGAAAAGAATCACCTCCCTTTAAAATATTCACATTATGTCATTACAGGCATACCCCACTTTTAAGTACACAATGGGGTTTATTTACTAAAGCTGGAAAGTGCAAAATCAGGCTCACTTCTGCATAGAAAGCTTCCAGGTTTTATTACCAAAGCTTAATTGAACAATCTGGGGTTAGAAGCTCATTGGTTTCTATGCAGAAGTGAGCCTGATTTTGCACTTTCCAGCTTTAGTAAATAAACCCAATTGTGTACTTAAAAGTAGGGTATGCCTGTATTTTGTTGAACCCCCTTTGCAGCCTTTAGTCTGTTGGGATATGTCTCTACTAACTTTGTACATCTGGACTTTGCAATATTTGCCCACTCTTCTTTGCAGAACTGCTCAAGTTCAGTTAAATTTGATGGTGACCACTTGTGGACTGCACTGCAGTCTTCAAGTCATTCCACAGATTTTCAATGAAGTTTAAGTCTGGGCTCTGACTAGGCCATGCAAGAACATTCACCCTTTTCTCCTTCAACCACTGTGTGGTCATTTTTGCTGTGTGCTTTGGGTCATTGTCATGTTGGAAGATTAAACTTTTTCCCACTGTCGCCTTTCTGGCAGAGGGCAGCAGATTTTCTTTACGTATTTGATGGTATTTTGCCCCATTCATTCTTTTTTCTATCCTAACAAGTTTTTCCAACTCAGTGATTCTGTTTTTGATCTATCTATCTATCTATCTATCTATCTATCTATCTATCTATCTATCTATCTATCTATCTATCTATCTATCTATCTATCTATCTATCTATCTATCTATCTATCTATCTATCTTTTTTGTGACAAAAACCCCATGCAGTCTGCTTAAAACAGCTGGACAATATAATGAAATACATTATAGGACATACAAATTAATCAAATATATTCTGGTGCAGGAATAAAAAAAAACTTCACCGACTGAACAGTCAGTGACAGCCATAATACATACCATACTATGCACCGAACAAGTCATTTGTTTGTCAACAAAACATTAAACAGTCACTGCTCGCATAAACATTCTATAGTTTAAGGTAAATAAGGCTTTTGTTCAAATTCCTTCCACTTAGCTTTGTCAGTGTAATAGTACCAGGGCGGTTTCCATGGCAACAGTAGCTCGTTACCCAACAGGTGAAGAGAAAATACAGAGACGGTCAGGCGACAGCTGCGAGTTTCTTTCTTGATTATAACCCTGGGGGTTCATTTATGAATCTTAGTCTGAAAAAAAGGGGTGCTGTACGTTAGAGCAACCAGCAGGGTTCCACATATTCTTTTTCTATTTATCTCATACACACTGGCATTTTCTTACATTTACAACAAGATCATAAATTAAAACACATAATAAAATAAAGTACTCAATGCACTATGCAATAACAATCATTAATGGCCGTCATAATCAAAAATAAAAGGCTACAAATAAAAAAAACGGATAGACCCATGGCTGAAAATAAAAATAGTTTTTTTCAAATAAAATATATGTTATAGCTTAAAAAAAAAATTAAAACCAAAAACATTAATTTAATAGATTGCAGTTGACTAATTCTTAAGCTTTATAGCTGCATTTCTTTTCTTTTCTTTGTCTTTTTTTTTTAGTCTTTTTCCACTTTTTTTTTATCTGGTAAATTGGCCAGTAACCAAATTCCTGGCTTAGGGTGGCTTCACTCCACTGGAGGAGCAATGGAGACACCTTTGTATAGCAGTATTGTCAATCCATGGAGAGGGTAGTAATAGCTGCCCTGGTACAGTTAATGGACTGGACTAACAAATTAAAGTGGAAGTAAACCCTCCTATCGATTTCAGCCAAGGAAGCTGCCATCTTGCGCTCAGTTTAATCTTCAACTGCCATGATGCTGCACATGTGACCAGTTATAACACCAGCCATTGGATGGTTTGACAGTCTGGTTAAGAGCACAACCAATGGGAGGGTTCCATTCCAGCACATGCCGGAAATGTAACTTATCTGAAATGGTTAAATGAATGGGTTTGCTATCGCTTTAAAGTGGAGCTAAAGGCTTAAAGTGTAACTAAAGGCAAAACTTTTTTTTTGGTTATGGATAGAGGAGAGGGATTAGAACGCCTGCCAGTTTTTTTTGCTGTCTGTGTCCTTGTTAGGGAGATACGCCCTCTCTATTTGTCCTGTTTACCATTCTCATTGAAAGTGAAAGTAAAAGAAAACCCCAAATTTTGGGTTGTTCCCAGATAAGTAATAGAGGGAACAGTGCCATCTTAAGAGCATTATGGGCCCTCGGGCAATACAGTGCACTGGGCCCCTGTCTACACAATCACTCACAATTGCCCATCAAATGCAGCTTTGCCTTACTGTGCACGTGAATGCAGCCTCACTGTGCCCATCAAATGCAGCCTTACTGTGTCCATGAATGCAGCCTCACTGTGCCCACCATTGCAGCCTCACTGTGCCCACCATTGCAGCCTCACTGTGCCCGTGAATGCAGCCTCACTGTGCCCACCATTGCAGCCTCAATGTGTCCATGAATGCAGCCTCACTGTGCCCACCATTGCAGCCTCACTGTGCCCATGAATGCAGCCACACTGTGCCCACCATTGCAGCCTCACTGTGCCCGTAAATCAGGCTCACTGTGCCCACAATTGCACCCTCACTGTGCCCATGAATGCAGCATCACTGTGCCAATTAATACAGACTCACCATCGCCTGGTAACACATACACAGCGGGCATCTCCTCCTGTGTATCATGGAGCTAGCTGGGTCTGTGTTCGGCGGCCGCGCTGTAATAAGGACCCCCCTAGACCATCTTGTGTGATAGGCGGAACACTGATTCAATCTACTATTACACGAGCCAGTCTAGGGGGGCGGGACCTTGTTGCCGCCAAACACAGACCCATCTAGCTCCGTGATACACAGGAGGAAGAGGAGAGAGGGAAAGAGTGGGGCGCTACAGCCACAACTCAAAAGGGCCCCAGGGCAGGTGGCCTACCGGGAAATTTCCCGGTATCCCAGTAGGCCAGTCCGGTCCTGGCTGGGGTCCCTGGGCAGGTGGGGCCCCCCAGGCAAGTGGGGCCCCTGGGCAACTGCCCAGCGTGCCCATGTGAAAAGACGGCCCCAAGATGGAAATCTTTTCATGGGGACACTAGTTCAGGTGACCTGAGGGTCCCCAAAGAATTTCCTTAATTTGCAGGGATTTCCTCTCACTTCCTGTGGGACAGGAAGTGAAGGGAAATCTTCACAATGGGAAACAGATGGCGTAAAAAAAAATCAGACCTTCCCCTACTCTATCCAAAAAAAGTTTTGCCTATAGTTCTATTTTAATACTCACCTGCACAATGGTCCTGCACAGGCATCTCCTTCTGAGTGCCTGTCTTCATGTCTTTTAATTGGAAGACCGGGGACTCCATCACTCCAGGAGGCTATCATCCCAGCACTCAGAGACCGGCCCGGCACTTTAAGTTTAGCTATGCATGTGTAGCTCAGTTTACAGCACCAAAGAAAACAGCAAGCAGACAGATTGGGGCATTTTATTGCAAAAGAGACAGCGCATGTCACTTCTGCAATAAACGACTGCCTGCTCACTTTTTTTTTTTTTTAAATTCTTTAATTTGGAAAGGTATGCATCACATTCAACTATAAAATATAGTACACACCTCATTCTCTAGGAAGAGCATGAGGAAGATCTTGCGTACATAACATGAAAGAAAGCTGATTGACACAAGAATAGTAACAATCTTAACTACTTCCCTACCCACCCATAGTCATATGACATCCGCAAGTGGGATCTTCTATCCTGGGCGGGCGTCATATGATGTCCTCGGCTTCCCGGCGGCATAAGGGGTGCGCAAGCGCCGGTCAGCGGGAGCCAATAAGCGTGCACGGGGGACGCGACGTCCGCCAGGCACCTGCGATTGCTGGTGACAGAGCAGGAACGTGGATCTGTGTGTGTAAACACACACAGATCCACATAAACACACAGATCCACGTCCTGTCAGGGGAGAGGAGACAGATCGTGTGTTCCTAGTACATAGGAACACCGATCGGTCTCCTCCCCTAGTCAGGCCCATCCCCCCAAAGTTAGAATCACTCCCTAGGTAACACATTTAATCCCTTGATCGCCCCTTAGTGTTAACTCCCTCCCTGCCAGTGACATTTACACAGCAATCAGTGCATGTATATAGCACTGATCGCTGTATAAATGTCAATGGTCCCAAAATAGTGTCAAAAGTGTCCAATCTGTCTGCCGCAATGCCACAAAAAATTAAAACCGCAGAGGTGATTAAATCCCACTAAAAGAAAACTCTATTTGCGGGGAAAAAAAATGATAAAATTTTATTTGGGTACAGTGTTGCATGACCGCGCAATTGTCATTCAAAATGTGACAGCGCTGAAAGCTGAAAATCGGCCTGGGCAGGAAGGGGGTGAAAATGCCCTGTATTAAAGTGGTTAAGTACCACAAAGTTTAGTTAACGGCCCATGTACTTAGATGCCTACCAAGTTTTTATATCTTTCTTTTGCAAAGAAACAGAAAGGAATAGAACAGAGGGGATTCCCCAGGGTGGCAGGGGAAGTAAATTATAGGATAGAGGGGAAGGGTGGGTTGATAAAGAGAGTACAGTCTGCAGTTTGGGGGCATTCAGCACAGTGATGGGGTAGTGAGGAAGGAGGAGGGAAGGAGGACAGGGGAGGGGGAGGAAAGAAAAAATAAATAAAAGAGGGGGTAATGGTCCTGGTCCAGTGCCCTCTACCTGCAAGCGGTAAAACGGCATAAAGTGCCATCCCACTGGGCCCCCTACCTCATCTCCAACACAAAAAGATATGAGGGTTGCTGTCCACTCACAAGGAGAGCGATTCCTCATAACCAGGGGTCCTTAAAGTACTGCTTGTGGGCCAGATATGGCCTGCCAAGGTCATTTACCCGGTCCGCCCACAGGGGCGAGTTCGAGTTGGCCATTTGGGCACTGGAGGCCCCGCAATGAGCAGTGCACCCAGAGAGATCCCCACGGACCCTGCCACATAGGGGGAAACCGGACCAATCTCTGGCATTATCCAGGGTGGGGGCAGAGACACAAAGAGTCCGCTCCAGCGCGGGAAAGCTACACAAAGATCCCAGCTCTTAGTCCTCCTCACGGCAGTCTTCTGTGTGCCTGTTAAAATCAGTAAGTCCCCCGGCGCTAATTCCCGTGCACTGGAGAGGCTGCGCTGATGGGCACTGGTGAGGCTGTGCTGATGGGCACTGGTGAGGTTGCATTGATGGGCACTGGAGAGGCTGCATTGATGGGCACTGGTGAGGCTGCACTGATGGGAACCGGTGAGGCTGCATTGATGGGCACTGGTGAGGCTGCACTGATGGGCACTGTTGAGGCTGCACTGATGGGCACTGGTGAGGCTGCATTGATGGGCACAGATCAGACTGCACTGATGGGGTCTGATCAGGCTGCACTGATGGGCACTGATCAGTTTGCACTGATTTGTCATAGCACATGGCGATCACCGGGTCCAGGGCCAATGTTTACCTCTGGCAGCAGAATATCGGCTCTGAGCTTCCCTGAACACAGCTCTGTGAGTGTAAAAACCACAGAGCTGTGTTCAGTGACAAGGGATCTCGTTGTTTGTTCATTCCCTGCTAAGCAGGGAATGAAAAGAACCAGATTCCCAGTAAAAGCAGCACAGTACACACATAAACACTTGTTAGGCACACTTTTAACCCTTTAACCCTTTAATTGCCCTAGATGTTAACCCCTTCCTGCCCAGTGTCATTAGTGCAGTGGCAGTGCATATTATTAGCACTGATTACTGTAATAATGTCACTGTCACTGATCACCACCATTACTAATATAAAAATGAATAAATACATAAAAAATTCCAATATATATCCCATAGTTTGTAAATGCTACTTTCACGCACACTAATCAATATACACTTACTGGGATTTTTTTTTACCAAAAACATGTAGCAGAATATATTTTGGCCAAAATTTATTAAGAGATTTGAGTTTTTAAAAATAAATGTATGAGTTAGGTTTTACTTTCTTCTATAAAACATATCAGGCTTAATTCACTAAGAATAAGGAGAAAATGTAGTCACTCTACATCTGGTTACTCCCAATCAAGCCAATTAAGACCTCAACTAGGTGAACATGCGAACGGAAAAGTAAGTAAGTGAGCATTAGTAAATTCCAATTCGGCATAGTTGCATTAACATAACTGGCAATTGCCAACAAGTTTTCTATATGGAACTGTACTGCAGTATTTAGCTATTAGTGCATAGTTTGTTTTCTTCTTTTGCTAATGAATGCTGTTCTGAATGATTGTTACAGAGTAATATCTGCTATTCTGTAAGGTTACATGTATTTATTATTTACAGTTACATATCTGTTATATGTTAATTTTTTTTTTCATCTTACATTTCTTTTTTAGGAGACTATAAAGTTCTAATCATACTCATACTCTAATTCAGATTTTATAAAAATGTTGAGTTCTAGTTATATATGTTCATTCTGTAATCATGGTACTTCTTTATATTCTGGGAATAATTGTACCTGGCACAGTGGCTTAAACTTTAGCACTCTTAGCTAGCAGCACTTAGGTCATGAGTTCAAATCCCACCCATGCTACTACCTCCCTAGAATTGCAATGGCAAATACGCTTCTGTGAATGCATAAGTGCGAGATATAAATTGTATCATGGTGATGGCAAATACGCTTTCGTCTACGCACATATCCATTCGCAATTGAACCTTTAGGAAGGTGGAAGGTAGTTACATAGGTGGGATTTGAACCCATGACCTGACTGTTGCTAACCTCTAAGCCACTGTGTTGATCAGATTTCTACCTAGAATATATAGTAGTACCATGATAAAAGCATAGACATATATAACTAGAAGTCAAGCTTCTCATAAAATTCTATTTAGACATTAATAATTAATTATCATATAATAGAGACCTAAGAGCCTGGTTTGGACTGGGGGGACAGCCCACGCTTATTTATTTATTTTTGATCAAATTCATGTTGTTAAACCCACTTGTGGCAGGCAGTACAACTCCACTCCACAAAGCTACGTAGAATTCCCTGGACACAAATAAGAGCTACCCCTAACTTTCTAAATGTTACTGAAGTGGATTTGTATTTTGAAAATGTTGTTGCAAAGCAAGCAATGATTAGAAGTAGTTAGCAACTAGTTCATTTTAAGTGGCTAAAGGTGGCCATACACTATACACTCTGATTGTACAAGCTCTGTACAATCTCCTTTAGATTTACCAAAACTATATAATGGGAGGACAGAGGACACACTAGCTATCCGATCACTCTGTATCCAATCAGGCAGGCCCTTGCACTACATCATTAATGGCAGATCTAAAGGAGATTGTACAATTAGATTGTTTAGTGTATGCTGAGCTAAGGCCCCTTTCACACTTGTGCGACTTGTCCTGCGACTTGGGACTGCAAAGTCACATGACAAGTCGTACCCCATGATTTCCAACTAGTACCATTCATATCTGTGCGACTTCAAGCCACAGCAACTTCAAAGTAGTCCCTGCACTACTTTGGTCTGACTTTGATGCGATTTGAGGTCCATTGACTTCAAGATTACACAGGCATTGCTTAAAGTTGCATCAAAATCTCGGCAAAATTGCACGACTTTCAGGTCGCACAAGTGTGAAAGGGGCCCTACAGAACCCAGGACACGCTTCTCCTGTTTTCAATAATACAGCTCTATCCATATAGGCTGTTATCTGATCTCTCATTTCCTGCACTCTCCAACTGAACAGATCTATGCAAGATGAATTTAAGACAAAAAAAAAGTCTGTATTTAGTGAGACTAGTGATCACTGATTAATTGTATTAGAAAACTGTGGACCTAGCTAGGGGGTGAATGGGATCTGCTGGAAGGAGGAAACACAGGCACAGGTGTGTGCTAATGAGGTCAGCTGATGAATGCCTTCCTGTGTCTTACTGGCTTCTGTCTAATATCTACATACCAGCAAGAGATGAAGTGTTCTAAGGAAATATAGCAAAAATCAGCATTGCGAGGAATGGGGAGGAAAATCAGCATTGGAGCTGTTAAAAGCTTGCTTTTTTAGTTTTGGATTTACATTTTTTTCTCTATTTAATGACTTGTACGTGTGCAGAATAAATTTTTTTTGTAGCAAAGTCGCTTTAATAGAGCTTGGAAGGTGTGTTAACAATACATTCCGCTTGTAAAATATTTTATTAATCCTCAACAAAAAAAATTCAAAACCGATTCTACAGTTTATTTGGACAATAGGAACACTATTTTGTACATTCATTTACTTTGCATAAAAAATTGACTGGCATTTAATTTTACAACATTTTTCACAGCACTTTACCACATGGTTAGAAGGGCCCTGCTCTAAAGAGGTTACAATCTAAAAGAGAAACACTTAAATTGGACACAACTTACATTTTATAGTGTACAGCAGGGACAAAAATAAAGTGAATACTAACCATGGCAAACATTTTAGGGTATACCAACTCTCAGCACCCCACCCCCATCAAAATTTAAGTGCAGGATTCACCCCAGAGCTTTACAAATTGCCCGCATTCTCCACCAATTGTAAAGATCCGGGGTGATTATGTGGTGCATGCGGTTTCAGGAACACGTGTCAGTCCAGTCTGTATTTTTAAGGGCACAGAAGCTTACTTTTATTCAAAAGAAATGAAAAGTTCACACAAACAGTAATCTTCACTCGGGGTTCCACCATCACTGCATAACACAAACTTTCGCCTTCTGGCTTCCTCACTGTTACTTAATCACACTCCCTCATGGAGCTTATTTGCTCAGCTTCGTGCTGCTTGGTCGCAGACCATATCTGCCTTGTGCAGACATGCATGCTCAGACTGCCACCTGCAGCCTTATGCTGCGTACAGACGATCGGAATTTCCGACAACAAATGTTCGATGTGAGCTTGTTGTCGAAAATTACGACCGTGTGTAGGCTCCATCAGACATTTTTTGTCAGAATTTCCGACAAACAAAATTTTAGAGCTGGTTCTCAAATTTTCCAACAACAAAATCCATAAAAGTCGTAAATTCAGAGAGTGTGTAGACAATTCCGACGCACAAAATTCCACGCATGCTCTGAATCAAGTACGAGACGGAAGCGCTCGGTCTGGTAAAACTAGCGTTCATAATGGTCATCACGGTGTAAAGTTTTAAACCTTTTAATGCAGCGCATTCTCTTCTTCTTTATAATGCTAGAATAATGAAGTTGTTTTGTTGCTGATATTCACACAGAATTCTGACAATTCTGAGAATTTTTTTTTTTTTATTTTTTTATCAAGATCTCCTGATTTTTTTTTCTTTATTATTTATTTTTGTATAGTGATCTCCATAATATTTTTTCTCGTTTTGTGTGTCAAGTTACCACAACACCATTATTATCTTGTATTTTTTAACCTCAAAGAGATTGGTTGGTGTTGGTGTCCCTTGTTAATTTGACATTGTCTTTTTGAAATGTACCTGCTTACTCACAAACAAACTGTACTTTTTGAGCTAAAACACATAGCCAAGTATTTGTGAAAATAAAAAAGGCATTTATTAGGGGTCATAACAAAATAAAGAGGAAGGCAACGCTGGATAAACTGGTGAAATTGGCGAAGCCTTTGTACCCCAGGGCAGACTTAAATTATTTCACAGGCATTTAATAGGGAGCACAATCCGGTCCAGGACTACAAGAGATCGGGAGAAGCAGCAGATGACATGTATGTCTTGAGGCTGTGGTCTTACAACAGCCTACGTCTTTTGTCAGACCAGAATAAACCCAGACCATCACTCTCTTGTCATCCTTCCACGCTTGCTTCCGGGCTGTGGCTCTGGTGTTGGAGTTGTGGCAGGAGGTGGAGGAGGATGGTCCAACTCACACAGGTGGGTTTTGCTTGTGAGTTCGCTCCTCAACCCCTTACTTAGGGCCAGATAGATCACTTCCTCACAAAAGAGGCATTGGTCCACCTCCATTCCCTGCATTTTGCTGGCTACCATGCAGGCATAGGCCTCTTGACGATTGGGGGTGGTTCTGAGAGCCGCAGTAGCCTCCCGAATCAAAGAAAGTGCTGACTCCTGCACGTTCCTCCCCTTCCTGATACTTTTTGTTGGAAGGCAGTGGGGAGGAACCTGGGATTGGGTCAGGCTACTGGGCCCGGCCACCTCCTGGCTGCCAATTTCCCCCGCCAACTCCTGGCTGCCACTTTCCCCCGCCACCTCCTGGCTGCCACTTTCCACAGCCTCCTCCTGGCTGAGGCTTTCCTGTGTATGAAAATGGGACATATTTTTTTTTTTAACAAGAAAGGGACATATGTTTAGTTTATTGTTCATCAATCAAACACAATTTTGAGAAATATGTTAAACAATGCTATACCTGACTCAAGCTGGGCTCCTCCACATCTTCTTCCTGGGTGGAAGGCCCAGGTTGGACTTCTGAAGCCTCATCCGAGGTGGAAGCAAGAATGGAAGGAAGTGTGGAAGGAAGGGTTGAGAGTGATGGCCTGATTTCAGTCTGGTCTGACATAAATCGCAGTCTGTTGTAGTACTAGAGCCTGGGGACATAAACGTCATCTGCTGCTGCTCCGGATCTCATGGAATCCAAAACCTTCTTGCGCTTCCTATTATATGTGCTCCTCAGGCCACCAATTTTGCCTTCACATAGTTGTTTGCCGTGGGGATCTGCGGCTTCACCAATTCCAGCAATTGATCCAGCGCTGCCTGTCTCTTTCTTTTATTAGTATAAAAGGGGTGTTTTACTTGCCACAGACATGGCAGCTCTCTGTACATATCAATGAATTGGGGGAGGAAGTCGTGATCATTGAATCGATCCATTTTATCTGCAAGACACAACACAAGACATACCCTAATGTCAGGCTAAACTCTCCTAAGCTTGTCCCAATATAGGCCTCAATCTAGGAGTATAGACCACTGATGCCCCAAGTTCAAATTGTACCTTCGTTATCACGATTGGCGCATACACTTCTCCGTCGTCACAGATCAGACGTACGATGCACGCGTGTTACGCTTTATATACACTGCGCATGCGTGAAACTCCGCCTGCCCCTGGCCTTCTTTCTAGTATATTCCCCGCCCCTTCTCTTTCGGTGCAGTGGGAGAGCACATGGCGAAGAAAGAGCAGGTGCATGCAGAGGAGAGCAGCAACGTGGAGGACGACGAAAGCCGGAGCCCCAAACGTCCCGATCCCGGAGGAGATTTAAGGCCTCAAATATGTCCTTTGTAGAGATGGTGGAGATGGTGGACATATTGAAGAGGGCCAACTATGATGGGAAGCATGGACCTTACCCAAACTCAAATGTGAGAAAGGCCAAGATCATGGCTAAAGTTGTGAAAAGTCTGCAGAAGAATTTTGGGGTACGGCAATCCAAGGATCAACTGAGGAAATGATGGTCAGACCTCAAATTGAGGGAGCAGGACCAGTACAGAAGAATCAAGAGAGTGCTGCAAAAAAGTAAGTATTTTGTCGTGTGCTGATATTATTATTACGTTCGTGCTGCTCCATGTGCTTTTCTTTACTGTTGTACAGTTTAAAATTGGAAGTTTCAGCTTCGTAGGCACAGTAATTGTTCGTAGTAAACATCGTTCGTTCACCCACTAATACAATGTTTTTGGCAGATGCAGGTTAACTACATTTGTTCATGCCTATTTGTATTAAAATAAGTTTATTACATTGCTGTCTAGATGGCTTTGTAACTAGAATGAAATGCAAACTTGATTCAGTGTAAGAAGAGGGCTGTTTATACATCTGGACGCAGGAGCACTAGTGTGGGACACCAGAACAAACTTTTTAGGGTGTCCCACACAGGTGCTCCAGTGGATACTAGGGATCTCTACATGTGTGAAACTTGCACAAAAAAGGTAATTATTCCAGCTTTAGAAAGGCAAAAAAATCATGTTTTCAACTTGGAATTCTGCCAAAACAGACAATTGTACGTCACTTCCAAGAAATGTTTCATATTCATATTTCTGGCCTCAAAATATCTGTGTGCTAAGTATACCTATTTTTTAATTCACATAGGGGAGAAAAGACTTGGGACGTCTGAGGTCACCAGGGACCCCCAACCTCCTAAAGAAGGGGGACTCACAACACCACAACCTCATAATGTGGAGGAAGGAGAGGTTTATGAAGTGGGTGAAATAGTGACCACAACAGGTGAGTGTCTGAGACCACAGCTTCAGGTAATAGATGTATGCCTGCATACAGTCAGGTTCATAAATATTGGGAAATCAACACAATTCCAATCTTTTTGGCTCTATACACCACCACAATAAATTTGAAATGAAACGAACAAGATGTGCTTTAACTGCAGACTTTCAGCTTTAATTTGAGGGTATTTACATCCAAATCAGGTGAACGGTGTAGGAATTACAACAGTTTGCGCCTCCCACTTTTTAAGGGACCAAAAGCAATGGTCCCCCAGCTGCTCAGCTGTTTCATGGCCAGGTGTGTGTTATTCCCTCATTATCCAATTTACAAGGAGCAGATAAAAGGTCCAGAGTTCATTTCAAGTGTGCTATTTGCATTTAGAATCTGTTGCTGTCAACTCTCAATATGAGATCCAAAGAGCTGTCACTATCAGTAAAGCAAGCCGTCATTAGGCTGAAAAAACAAAACAAACCCATCAGAAAGATAGCAAAAACATTAGGTGTGGCCAAATCAACTGTTTGGAACATTCTTAAAAAGAGAGAATGCACCGGTGAGCTCAGCGACACCAAAAGACCCGGAAGAACACGGAAAACAACTGTGGTGGATGACCGTACAATTCTTTCCCTGGTGAAGAAAACACCCCTCAAAACAGTTGGCCAGATCAAGAACACTCTCCAGGAGGTAGGTGTATGTGTGTCAAAGTCAACAATCAAGAGAAGACTTCACCAGAGTGAATACAGAGGGTTCACCATAAGATGTAAACCGTTGGTGAGCCTCAAAAACAGGAAGGCCAGATTAGAGTTTGCCAAACAACATCTAAAAAAGCCTTCACAGGTCTGGAACAACATCCTATGGACAGATGAGACCAAGATCAACTTGTACCAGAGTGATGGGAAGAGAAGAGTATGGAGAAGAAAAGGAACTGCTCATGATCCAAAGCATACCACCTCATCAGTGAAGCATGGTGGTGGAAGTGTCATGACGTGGGCATGAATGGCTGCCAATGGAACTGGTTCTCTTGTATTTATTGATGATGTGACTGCTGACAAAAACAGCAAGATGAATTCTGAAGTGTTTCGGGCAATATTATCTGCTCATATTCAGCAAAATGCTTCAGAACTCATTGGATGGCGCTTCACAGTGCAGATGGACAATGACCCGAAGCATACTGCAAAAGCAACCAAAGAGTTTTTTAAGGGAAAGAAGTGGAATGTTATGCAATGGCCAAGTCAATCACCTGACCTGAATCCGATTGAGCATGCATTTCACTTGCTGAAGACAAAACTGAAGGGAAAATGCCCCAAGAACAAGCAGGAACTGAAGACAGTTGCAGTAGAGGCCTGACAGAGCATTACCAGGGATGAAACCCAGCATCTCCTGATGTCTATGCGTTCCAGACTTCAGGCTGTAATTGACTGCAAAGGATTTGCAACCAAGTATTAATAAGTGAAAGTTTGATGGATGATTGTTAATCTGTCCCATTACTTTTGGTCCCTTAAAAAGTGGGAGGCATATATACAAACTGTTGTAATCCCTACACCATTCACCTAATTTGGATGTAAATACCCTCAAATTAAAGCTGAAAGTCTGCAGTGAAAGCACATCTTATTCGTTTCATTTCAAATCCATTGTGGTGGTGTATAGACCCAAAAAGATTAGAATTGTGTCGATGTCCCAATATTTATGAACCTGACTGTATTTATAATACATGGTGTGTTTTTTTATTTTAGGTGATGTGGATGTTGTGGAAGAAGAATCGCATTTCACAAGTGCAAATGCACACATCCTCATCGGGGAGATCATGTTGTGCAATCATGATTTACAGAAGATCAAGGAAGACATCAATGATGTGGAAAAAAGACTCAAAAACATGTTTTAGGCAGAATCTAAAACACCCCAAAATTATTCTAGTTTGTTTGTATTTTTCTGATTTTCATCTGCCATCACGGGATATCAAGGTACGCGTTTTGTGGGTGCAACCCCTTCCTCACAACTAAAGTAGATAAGAGGAAGGGGTTGCACCCCCGAAACACATACATTGATCCCCCATGATGGGAGCTAGCACATGTTGTCATTAGGCATGGGATCAGGAGGGAAATCTACATTTTCACTCCCAATTTGTGTGCATCTTCAAAATTTGGCTTTCACAGGGGTGACATCACCCCATCTGATAAAGGCAATATCAACACAGTTTGGACATTCTAATGTCTGATATTGCCTTCACTTTGTCAAAGTTGAACTTTGTAAGTTCCTGAGTTGTGTATGTTTATGGTTTCAAACATGCCTGTTTAACCCAAAAAAGGCTATTTGTACTGTCAAACCTAAAAATGTTATACAACAAATATGTTGGTTTGTTCAAAAACCCTTTTCTAATGCACATGTGAATGTGCTTTGAGTAAAATGTTTTCTACTCAACAAAGTGTGGCTTCTTCTTTCAATACTCAATACCAGTTTTTGTAGTAATTTGGTGTTTACAGTGACAATGGGGGTTATTTACTAAAGGCAAATCCACTTTGCACTACAAGCGCACTTTCATTGCTGTTTCAGTGCACTCACAGTGCACTTGTAGTGCAAAGTGGATTTGCCTTTAGTAAATTACCCCCACAGTGCTCTAAAATTTGACCCAATCAGGCCAGTTTGGGGACTCAAAAAACAATTAATTCATGGTGCCGAAAAAGATGTGTTTTTTTTTTATCATTAATGCCTTACATACATTAACAACATAATAGTTAGCTGAAGAAGAGATTGTCACCTCATGTATCAACTAAATTACGTTTGCATTATTGAAGAAAGTGGCCAAAAAGAAAACCCCATTGGAGAACCTAGGAGACAGCTAAAAGAAACACAAGCAGTAAATCAAATGAAATATTATTTAATTTTAACAAAAATTTTGATTTTAAAAATGCTTATCAAACATTTGCTGGCATATCAATGTATCAATGGCCCCCCTACCTGCAAAGTATTCCATATTTTTTTGACGGACCTCACGGCACTTTGGGGGGGGGGGCAAGCCAGGACAGCCAGCTTCAAGCGCTGTCAGGGTTGCTGTTTGTTCTGGGAACAAACTGTTCAGGCCCAACTGAGGCCACATTGTTTGTAGCATTTCTCCTGAGAAAGTTGTGTAGAATGCAGCATGCAAATATTATATGGTTTAGTTTATATTCCGCCATGTTGATTGGCGTCAGGAACAGGCAGAACCGGATGGTCATTATCCCGAAAGCATTCTTCACCACTCTTCTGGCTCTGGCCAGCCGGTAGTTAAAAACCCTCTGCTCCAGGGTTAGGGTCCTCATTGGGAACGGCCGAATCAGGTGATCTTCCAGCCCAAATGCTTCATCAGCGACAAAGACAAACGGTAGACCATCCACGTTGTCTTCTGCAGGTGGCAAGCCCAAGCCACCACTCTGGAGCCGTCCGTAGAACTCGGTCTGGGCGATGACTCCACCATCCAACATATGGCCATTCTTCCCCACATCCACATAGAGAAACTCGTATGTCACCGACACCACCGTCAACATCACAATACTATTAAACCCCTTATAATTATAATAGTATGACCCCGAGTTGGGGGGTGGCACGATGTGGACGTGTTTCTTATCAATTGCCCCTCCGCAGTTAGGAAAGTCCCACCGCTGGGCAAAGTGGGAGGCCACAGTCTGCCATTCCTGTGGCGTTGAAGGAAACTGTGGAGTCAAACAAGAAAAAAATAAATTAGTACTTTTGCACATAACATTGCAAGCAGATTAGACACAAACATTCTTGGCCAAAATAAGTATAAAACATTTATTTTAAGGACTATTTAAAGACAAACATATAAGGTCCACTTATCAGATTCCTCACCCCCTCTGATGGCCCATTTAAAAATTTTAGGGGGGGGGGATGTTTTGGACAGGTAACCCTCTCCACTTCATTGAGAGCTGAATGCATACATAATGTGTGTTACTTTGGCCAGCCCCTTCTTGTCATAATCTGAAAATATGAATACACACTGTCCAAATTAAAGCACATTTTTACATTCTGCAATTACCTATCAAGATAATAGGGGAACAAAACTTTAAACAGTACCATTTGAAAGTATTCAGGCAGGACCTTTCACTACATGCTTTGGCGAATTCATCCATAAATATGACCACAAAAGAGGTAGGTATAGTGTGTATGGGTTTGACAAAGTCAGCAGAGTATTGGTATCGGTTGACTTAGCAGTTGGGAGGGAGGGTTCCAAATGAGTTTGGGCCCCCCCAAAAAAGGCCTCTTTCACTCTGCCTGATTTTAAGGACAAAAATAACATCTGTACACATTTTAGGGGGTGTTTAGGGTAAAACAGTACAATTGAGCTGACAAAATACATTGTTAAGTGACTAGGCTAGGTATGTATGGGCCCAGGATAGCATGCTGGGGAGGTTAGTGAAGGCAAATATGCATGAAGAACAAAAAAGGAGCAGTAAAAAATTCAAGCATGCGTGAGGATAAAGGGGACATTCACTGCATATTACAATCATGGCAATTATTGAATGATGAAAGAAATACAATACATTAGCAAACATTAAATATATAGAATGCGATGTTAAAGGAGAAAACTTACCCTAATATAGTCCTTCTGCCGGACCTGAATGATGGCAGAACAGGTCTCTGGAATAATGATCTCCAGAGCCTGGGGGAGATGCCTGTCGAGAACTTGATGTCCTGCAGACTTCTCCCCGCTGCCAAGTACCGCAAGGTGGCGACGAGCCTCTGTTCAGGAGTGATGGCTTGCCGCATGCAGGTGTCCTGCTTCATAATATAAGGGGACAGCAAAGCCAACAAACGGTGAAAAACGGGGTCCAACATCCGGAGATAATTCCTGAAATCATCAGGATAATTCTCACGGATGTCCTGCAACAATGGCATGTGCGAGAATTGGTCACGCTGGAGCAACCAATTCTTTGTCCATGAACTCCTCCCCGCCCTGTTTATCGACTGGGCTTGAGTCAAAGTAAAAACCCCAACACCAAGCCCCTGCACAGCACGAACTCTATGACGAGTACGTAACCGCAACATGGCTTCAAAACGGTCGGCTGGTCAGAACGAACTAACAGAATGCACTGAAAATCAGAAAGAACCTGAGAAGAACGAGCTGAAAATCAGAAAGGAGCGGACAAGAACGCACTGAAGATCAAATATGTACTACAAATAGCATGCACTGAAAACCAGATGCGAACTGACTACTCGCACTGAAAACCAGATACGAACCCACAAGCACAAACTAGAGCAGTAACGATCGGAAAAGCATGAGGCTGAAAAGCGCGAATCGTCTCTCACCAAACTTCTACTAACACGAGATTAGCAGAGGTCAGCGCGCTCTAGCCAATCGGAATTTCCGACAACATTTGTGCGACCGTGTGTATGCAAGACAAGTTTCAGCCAACATCCATCGGAAATAAATCCACGGTTTGGTTGTCACAAATTCCGATCATCTGTACGCGGCATTAGACTCCAAGAGACCTCCAGTCTCTCTCTTGTGGAGCCGTCTCCATATGGAACCCTCCCAACTCCTAGACCAGGCCTCCTGTCTGTAGGGTGGAGCTATCTCTAAGTGCAAACCTAGAGCCTTGGTCTGGTCATTACTTAAAGCCCAGAACACAGCTGACTCATTAGTGAACTGGCTGTTTACTAGATCTGGACCCAGTCAGGGTACCGCCCCCTGCTACACTATCTATATCAAATATGTTAACAATATATATATATATATATATATATATATATATATATATACAGTATCTCACAAAAGTGAGTACACCCCTCACATTTTTGTAAATATTTTGTTATTTACTTTCATGTGACAATACTGAAGAAATTACACTTTGCTACAATGTAAAGTAGTGAGTGTACAGCTTGTATAACAGTGTAAATTTGCTGTTTCCTCAAAATAATTCAACACACAGCCATTAATGTCTAAACCGCTGGCAACAAAAGTGAGTACACCCCTAACTGAAAATGTCCAAATTGGGCCCAAAGTGTAAATATTTTGTGTGGCCACAATTATTTTCCAGCACTGCCTTAACCCTCTTGGGCATGGAGTTCACCAGAGCTTAATATGTTACCACTGGAGTCCTCTTCCACGCCTCCATGACGACATCACGGAGCTGGTGGATGTTAGAGACCTTGTGCTCCTCCACCTTCCGTTTGAGGATTCCCCACAGATGCTCAATAGGGTTTAGGTCTGGAGACATGCTTGGCCAGTCCATCACCTTTACCCTCAGCTTCTTTAGCAATGCAGTGGTCATCTTGGAGGTGTGTTTGGGGTTGTTATCATGTTGGAATACTGCCCTGCGGCCCAGTCTCCGAAGGAAGGGGATCATGCTCTGCACAGTCCATGTTGGCATTCATGGTTCCCTCAATGAACTGTAGCTCCCCAGTGCCTGCAGCACTCATGCAGCCCCAGACCATGACACTCTCACCACCATGCTTGACTGTAGGCAAGACACACTCGTCTTTATACTCCTCACCTGGTTGACTTGACACTAGGGATGAGCTTCGTGTCCGAGTCGAACCCATGTTCGACTCGAACATCGGCTGTTCGGTCGTTTGCCGAATTGTGAACGATATGGGCCGTTCGCGCCAAATTCGTGTGGCGCGTCACGGCCCATAATTCACTGCGGCATCGCAGTGCATTGCTTGCTGATGATTGGCCAAGCATGCACTATGACCCGCATGCTTGGCCAATCACAGCGCCGCCTTAACAGAGAGCCGTAATTGGCCAAAGCCAAGGAGGCTTTGGCCAATTATGGTTAAGGGGATTTAGTACACGCCCCACACTATATAAGGCCGCCTGCACGGCGGCCCTGTGCAGTGTGTTCCGGTGTGCTTAGAGAGAGAGAGAGAGAGAGACAGTGTCATTTCATTTGAGTTAGCTAGATTAGGCAGGACAGTCAGTCAGTTAGCTGCACTTAAAGTGTATTGTGTATATATATATGCATCCCAGGTGTTGCATATATATATATATATACACTGTATTCAGTTTAGCTAGATCCGTTCCTGTTATCTTCTAGACTATTTACATTTAGTGCAGTGCGTCCTGCTCACAGTGTTCAGCTAGATCCGTTCCTGTTATATTCCTACTGACAGGCAGGCTTGTCTTGTTACAGTATATAAAGCTACCTGAAGAAAATTACTGGTGTTCTTTTGATCCTATTAGTACCACAGTCAGGCAGCTAGACTAATTACATTTAGTGCAGTGCGTCCTGCTCACAGTGTTCAGCTAGATCCGTTCCTGTTATCTTCTTACTGACAGGCAGGCTTGTCTTGTTACAGTATTTTGAAGAATATTACTGGTGTTCTTTTGATCCTATTAGTACCACAGTCAGGCAGCTAGACTATTTACATTTAGTGCAGTGCGTCCTGCTCACAGTGTTCAACTAGATCCGTTCCTGTTATCTTCCTACTGACAGGCAGGCTTGTCTTGTTACAATATATAAAGCTACCTGAAGAAAATTACTGGTGTTCTTTTGATCCTATTAGTACCACAGTCAGGCAGCTAGACTATTTACATTTAGTGCAGTGCGTCCTGCTCACAGTGTTCAGCTAGATCCGTTCCTGTTATCTTCCTACTGACAGGCAGGCTTGTCTTGTTACAGTATATAAAGCTACCTGAAGAAAATTACTGGTGTTCTTTTGATCCTATTAGTACCACAGTCAGGCAGCTAGACTATTTACATTTAGTGCAGTGCGTCCTGCTCACAGTGTTCTGCAAAACCTACAAGTTAGTGGGGTGCGTCCTGCTCACAGTGTTCAGCTAAACCTACAAGTTAGTGGGGTGCGTCCACCTCACAGTGTTCAGCTAAACCTACAAGCTAGTGGGGTGCGTCCTGCTCACAGTGTTCAGCTAGATCCGTTTCTGTTATCTTCTTACTGATAGGCAGGCTTGTCTTGTTACAGTAAATACAACTATCTGAAGAAAATTGCTGGTGTTCTTTTGATCCTATTAGTACCACAGTCAGGCAGCTAGACTATTTACAGTTAGTGCAGTGCGTCCTGCTCACAGTGTTCTGCTAAACCTACAAGTTAGTGGGGTGCGTCCTGCTCACAGTGTTCAGCTAAACCTACAAGTTAGTGGAGTGCGTCCACCTCACAGTGTTCAGCTAAACCTACAAGCTAGTGGGGTGCGTCCTGCTCACAGTGTTCAGCTAGATCCGTTTCTGTTATCTTCTTACTGACAGGCAGGCTTTTCTTGTTACAGTAAATACAGCTACCTGAAGAAAATTGCTGGTGTTCTTTTGATCCTATTAGTACCACAGTCAGGCAGCTAGACTATTTACAGTTAGTGCAGTGCGTCCTGCTCACAGTGTTCTGCTAAACCTACAAGTTAGTGGGGTGCGTCCTGCTCACAGTGTTCAGCTAAACCTACAAGTTAGTGGGGTGAGTCCACCTCACAGTGTTCAGCTAAACCTACAAGCTAGTGGGGTGCGTCCTGCTCACAGTGTTCAGCTAGATCCGTTTCTGTTATCTTCTTACTGACAGGCAGACTTGTCTTGTTACAGTAAATACAGCTACCTGAAGAAAATTGCTGGTGTTCTTTTGATCCTATTAGTACCACAGTCAGGCAGCTAGACTATTTACAGTTAGTGCAGTGCGTCCTGCTCACAGTGTTCAGCTAAACCTACAAGTTAGTGGGGTGCGTCCTGCTCACAGTGTTCAGCTAAAGCTACCTGTAGAAGGTTGGTGGTGTTCTCATACTACAGGCAGGCAGTTAATTTTGCTAGCTGCAGTATCAGTACATATATATATATATATATATATATATATATATCCCAGCTTAGTGCAGCTACAGGCCATTAGTATGTCTGGAAGGCCAAGAAGGAGAGGCAGTCAGTCACAAGCCAATAAGAGAGGGCAAGCAGGCTCTGTGTTTAGTGCTGGTCGTGGAGACGGTGCATCCTCATCAGCACATGGCCATGGGACACGCTTGGCCTTTTTTTCGGCAGCTGGCCATGTTGAGCCGCAACATGCGGAAGACTTGGTCGAGTGGATGACCAAGCCATCCTCATCCTCCTCATCCTCTCTCACTCATGCCCAGGGTACTTTGTCTGGCAAAGCAGCGGCCTCTTCCCTCGGCTCAATGTCATCAGTGACTCCTTCCCTAGCCCCACCATGTCCTCCTGAGGAGTCCCTCGAACTGTTTGACCACAGTGTTGGGTACATGCTCCAGGAGGATGCCCAGCGTTTGGAAGGCTCTGATGATGATACTGAGCTCGATGAAGGCAGTAACATGAGCACGGACAGAGGGGGTGCCCAAGAAGGACAGCAATCTGGCAGTCATGCTCCCCCTGCTGCAGCATACTGCCAGGTTTGCTCCAGTGATGAGGAGGGAGGGGATGATGAGGTCACTGACTCAACGTGGGTGCCTGATAGGAGAGAGGAGGAGGAGGAGGAGGCGGCACATCACCAACGAGGTAGGATGCCCTCCAGGGGCCAGCCTAAGGGCAGCACATTGACTGCATCACACCCCAAAGCTCCACATGTGCAGGGCGCTGCAGTCTCTGCGCGTTATTCAAAAAGTTCTTTGGTGTGGGCCTTTTTTGAGACGAGTGCATCAGATCGCACTGCTGCTATTTGCAACATATGTCTCAAGCTTATCTCATGTGGCCAAAACATCTCCCGCTTGGGTACCACATGCTTGACCAGACATATGTTGACCTGCCATGCAGTTCGTTGGCAAGCGTATCTAAAAGACCCACACCAAAGAACAAAGAGGACCTCTCCTTGCTCCTCATCAGCTAAGATTTCCAACCCCACTAGACCTTCAGTCCTCTCTGAGACCTGCACTGAGAGGAATGAAGGTGTAGAATTAGGTGTGTCACAGCCAAGTACTTGTGGGTAATCTGCTTTTGGTACACCGACGTCAGATTGTACCAGGCAAATTTCCCTGCCCCAGCTGCTGCACCACCGAAAGAAGTTTGCTCCCAGCCATCCACATGCCCAGCGGTTGAATGCTAGCTTGGCAAAATTGCTAGCACTTCAACTGCTGCCTTTTCAGTTGGTAGACTCTGCCCCCTTCCGTGAGTTTGTGGAATGTGCGGTTCCTCAGTGGCAGGTACCCAAACGCCACTTTTTCTCACGGAAGGCGATTCCGGCTCTCTACCAGCATGTGGAAGGCAATGTCCATGCCTCGCTGGACAGGGCGGTCAGCCGTAAGGTGCATATTACCGCTGACTCATGGTCCAGCAGGCATGGACAGGGACGTTACCTAAGTTTCACGGCGCATTGGGTGACTCTGCTGGAAGCTGGGAAGGATGCAGGACAAGGTGCAGTAGTGTGGGAAGTTGTTCCGCCACCACGCCTCCAAAATGCTAATGATTGTGACACACCTCTCTCCTCCACCCCCTCCTCTTCTTCTTCCTCCATGGCCTCTTCCTCGGAACCAGCGGTGCTCCGTAGTCGTTCAAGGGGCTACGCAAGTACGCAGGCCAAAAGATGCCATGCGGTGCTTGAGCTGGTGTGCTTGGGGGACAGGAGCCACACTGGGGCAGAGGTTCTGTCAGCTCTGCAGGGGCAGGTTCAGAGGTGGTTGACGCCACGCCAATTTAAGGCAGGAATGGTGGTTTGCGACAATGGCACCAACCTCCTCTCTGCCCTCCGACAGGGACAAATGACCCATGTGCCCTGTTTGGCTCACGTCCTTAACTTGGGGGTGCAGCGGTTCTTGGGCAGGTACCCGGGCTTACAGGATGTCCTGAGGCAGGCCAGGAAAGTCTGTGTGCATTTCCGCCGGTCATATAATGCCAGTGCTCGGCTGACGGACCTCCAAAAGGAGTTTAACCTGCCCAAGAACAGCCTAATCTGTGACATGCCCACCAGGTGGAACTCAACGTTGGCCATGCTGCAGTGGCTGCACATGCAGCAGAGGGCCATCAATGAGTACCTGTGCGACTATGGCACCAGGACAGGGTCAGGGGAGCTTGGTTTTTTTTCCCCACGTCAGTGGGCCATGATCAGGGATGCATGCACTGTCCTGTCACCATTTGAGGAGGCCACGAGGATGGTGAGCAGTGACAGTGCATGCATCAGTGACACTGTCCCCCTTGTCCACCTGTTGGAGCACACGCTGCGTGGAATAATGGACAGGGCACTTGAGGCAGAACAGAGGCAGGAAGAGGAGGACTTCCTTAGCTCTCAAGGCCCCCTTTATCCAGACAGTGTTCCTGCGTGCCCGCCGATCACACAGGAAGAGGACGAGGAGGAGGAGGAGGAAGATTGTGTCAGTATGGAGGTGGAGCCTGGCACTCAGCATCAGCAGCAGTCTTTAAGGGATCAGTCCCAAGAAACACATGGACTTGTATGTGGCTGGGAGGAGGTGGCTGCGGACCATGTCGTCCTTAGTGACCCAGAGGACTCCGGACCGAATGCCTCAGCAAACCTACGCTGCATGGCCTCCCTGATCCTGCAAAGCCTGCGTAAGGATCCTCGTATTCGTGGTATCAAGGAGAAGGACCAATACTGGCTGGCAACCCTCCTTGATCCACGTTACAAGGGTAAGGTTGCGGACCTTATCTTGCCATCGCAGAGGGAGCAGAGGATGAAACATCTTCGGGAGGCCTTGCAGAAAGGTCTGTGCAACGCGTTCCCAGAGACTGGGAGGTTACAAACTCCTGTTTCTGGACAACGTGTTGCTGAGGCTTCGGTCAGTCAAAGAAGGAGCGGTGGAGAAGGTGGCCGTCTGACCGATGCGTTCAGACAATTTTTTGGTCCGCAGCCCCAAGGTATGATCGGTTCCAGCAACCATCGCCAGCGTCTGTTTTACATGGTGCAGGAATACCTAGGGGCAAGATCAGACTTGGACACCTTTCCCACCGAAAATCCTCTGGGTTACTGGGTCTTGAGGATGGATCACTGGCCAGAGCTTGCACAGTATGCAATTGAGCTACTGGCCTGTCCTGCATCCAGCGTTCTTTCGGAACGCACATTCAGTGCTGCTGGAGGCGTGGTAACCGATCACAGGGTGCGTCTGTCCACTGACTCGGTCGATCGACTGACCTTCATAAAAATGAATCAGTCTTGGATCACCACCAGCTACCAAGCACCTGATGCTGATGTAACCGAATAAGTTTTTTTGAAATCTCAGATCCCTTCAAAGAATGCCTATGCTGATGCTGAGTGACTATCCCTGAGTAATTATCCTGTTCCTCCTCAATCATCACGCTGATAGCTTGTAAGAACATTTTTGGTTCTGGGCGCCACCACCAGTGCCTAAGGCACAATTTTTCAGCCCCTGTTTAACAGGGGCGTGTAATTACAATTTTTGATGTAATACTTTGCAGCAGGGCTCGTTCCTGCATTCCAACTAGAGTGTCTGTGAGGGGTTGCAGTGTTGTGGCACCAGCACCAGTGCCTAAGGCCCATTTTTTCTGCCCCTGTTTAACAGGGGCGTGTAATTACAATTTTTGATGTAATACTTTGCAGCAGGGCTCGTTCCTGCATTCCAACTAGAGTGTCTGTGAGGGGTTTCAGTGTTGTGGCACCAGCACCAGTGCCTAAGGCCCATTTTTTCTGCCCCTGTTTAACAGGGGCGTGTAATTACAATTTTTGATGCAATACTTTGCAGCCGGGCTCGTTCCTGCGTTCCAACTAGAGTGTCTGTGAGGGGTTTCAGTGTTGTGGCACCAGCACCAGTGCCTAAGGCCCATTTTTTCTGCCCCTGTTTAACAGGGGCGTGTAATTACAATTTTTGATGCAATACTTTGCAGCAGGGCTCGTTCCTGCGTTCCAACTAGAGTGTCTGTGAGGGGTTTCAGTGTTGTGGCACCAGCACCAGTGCCTAAGGCCCATTTTTTCTGCCCCTGTTTAACAGGGGCGTGTAATTACAATTTTTGATGCAATACTTTGCAGCAGGGCTCGTTCCTGCGTTCCAACTAGAGTGTCTGTGAGGGGTTGCAGTGTTGTGGCACCAGCACCAGTGCCTAAGGCCTAATTTTTCAGCTCCTGTTCAACAGGGGCATGTAATTACAATTCTTGATCTAATATTTCACAGCAGGGCCCTGTGAGGGCTTACAGTGTTGTGGCCACAGCAACACCTAAGGCCCAAATTTCTGCTGAGTATATAGGGCAGGACCCTACTTTCAAACAACTAACTTACAAACGACTCCTACTTGCAAACGGAAGGAGACAACAGGAAGTGAGATGAAATCTACCCCTAGGAAGGGAAATTCTCTCCTGTAAGAGTTAATATGGGAAAAACATTTCTCCTTTCCACTGATGCTTTCCAATCCTTGTTCCACAAAAAAACCCAAATTTTCAAAAAACATTTTTCATTGGGACAAAAAGTGAGGTGAAATCTTCTGAAGAGGAGGAAAGACAGCAAAACAAATGTCACAGGGGTGATAACCCTTCCCTATGTTTTCCAAAAAGCTTAAAAAAAGATTTTTTGGCTGAAGCTAAACACGTTAAAAATGTACCCATTCAAAATTACAAAGAGATTCTACTTAACAACAAACCTACAGTCCCTGTCTTGTTTGCACCGCCTGTATACTGCTGTTCAGAGTATATAGGGCCTGGTGGCCCCACACCTTTCCTTATTTTAATTTGGGTGCGGGGTTCCCCTTAATATCCATACAAGACCCAAAGGGCCTGGTAATGGACTGGGGGGTACCCATGCTATTTGTCTCACTGATTTTCATCCATATTGCCAGGACCCGATATTACATTAAACCCGCAAGCAGTTTTAAATGAGATTTTTCCTTTAAAAATGACATTTGGTGCAGGGACTGTTCTAAACACGGGAAACACGCGTCACTTTACAGGCATACTATAGACACCCCTCAGGTACAATATTTAAAGGAATATTTCACTTTTTTTTTTTCACTTTAAGCATTATTAAAATCACTGCTCCCGAAAAACGGCCGTTTTTAAAAGTTTTTTTTGCATTGATACATGTCCCCTGGGGTAGGACCCGGGTCCCCAAACCCTTTTTAGGACAATACCATGCAAATTAGCCTTTAAAATGAGCACTTTTGATTTCGAACGTTCGAGTCCCATAGACGTCAATGGGGCTCTAACGTTAGTGCGAACTTTCGGTCCGTTCGCAGGTTCTGGTGCGAACCGAACCGGGGGGTGTTCGGCTCATCCCTACTTGACACCATCTGAACCAAATAAGATTATCTTGGTCTCATCAGACCACAGGACATGGTTCCAGTAATTCATCTCCTTAGGTTGCTTGTCTTCAGCAAACTGTTTGCGGGCTTTCTTGTGCATCATCTTTAGAAGAGGCTTCCTTCTGGGACATATAATCAAACGGGTGAACGTGCGATGTTGTACCCAAACAAAATTGACATCCTTTTTTTCCCACAAATAGAGCTTTCTTTTGGTGGTATTTGATCATCTCTGCGGTTTTTATTTTTTGCGCTATAAACAAAAAAAGTGACAATTTTGGAAAAAAAAAACACATTTTGTAATTTTTGCTATAATAAATATCCCCAATTTTTTTTAAAAAAAGCTAAGTTTTTCCTCAGTTTAGGACGATATGTATTCTTCTACAAATTTTTGATAATACAAATCGCGATAAGTGTATATTGATTGGTTTGCGCAAAAGTTATAGCATCTACAAAATAGGGAAAAGATTTCTGGCATTTTTATTAATATTTTTTTTTTACTAGTAATGGCAGTGATCAGCGATTTTTATCGGGACTGCAACCTTATGGCGGATAGTTTGGACACTTTTGACACATTTTTGGGACCATTGGCATTTATACAGCGGTCAGTGCTATAAAAATGCACTGATTACTGTGTAAATGTCATTGGCAGGAAGGGGTTAACACTAGGGTGTGATCAAGGGGTTAATTGTGTTCCCTAGGTAGTGATTCTAACTGTGGGGGGGATGGGACTGACTGGGCGAGGAGTGCAATCTGTTGTTCATACTTAGTATGAACAACAAATTGCTCTCCTCACCCCTGACAGCACAGAGATCTGTCTGTTTATATTGACAGATCTTCGTTCCGCCGGGCACGCGCTTCGGCTCTGGCGTCGTGGCACGCACGCCTCCCAGTGGTCAAAAGGCGAACCGACGTACAGGTACGTCGGTTCACCCAGGGGGGCCAACCTGCCACAGTACAACTGCGGCAGCTGGTCAGGAAGGGGTTAAAGAGTTCATCTCAAAATTAAAATGTATGTTTTTGTTGAAGTAATAGCTGTACAATGAGATTCAATGGTTGACACTTGCATTTATTTATAAATAGTACATAGTTTGCTAGCTCTCACATATTCCCGGTTAGGAACGGAAATTCCCACATTTCCCACATTTCGGAATTTACTATAGCATGGGGCTAAAATGAAATGAGAGTAAGATTGTGACTATTTTTCGGTCTGGGCATGCTCAGTTGTGTCAGTACAGAGTTTTAAAAACAGGGAGAATTTATCTCTTCTCAGACTTTCAAGCATATTTCTACTTTCACAACAATATTTCAAGTGGTTGGGAGAAAAAAGAAAACAAAAGAAGATCTTGGTAGTCTGGTTAGGTCTTCCATGAGGCCATGAGTGAACACATGGACACCAACAGAAGTAAAAAGAGAAAAAAAGCATTGAGCCATGGAATGAATATAAAACAACAAGAACATTGTTAACACTGGGAGGTAGCCGTCCAGACAACTGCCCATTAAATCAGAATATGGAACAATAAATCATAAAGATCTTGAGATCGAGACCTCACTAAAGCGTAATCACTGTAAATAGGCCTACAAAATGGAAAAGCCTTAATCCAGTGATGATAGCTTCCGAAATATTTCCCATTACAACGCAATAAAAGGGGCCCATGTGAGGGACTCCAATCCCCTGACTGTAAACATGAGTAGCTTAAAGCGGGGGTCCACCTATCTATCGTTTTTTTTATTTTGGAGTTCATTCACAAACTTTTCTTCTCATGATTATCTACTCACATGTTCTGTGTAATAAGTCCGTCTGTGTCCGATTTCGTTGTAAAGAATAACTTATAAAATTCACTGAAGGCGGTTTCCATCTTCATTGTGGGCATTTGAAGCCCACAAGCATGTATTTCCTGGATGCGGTGAATGCTGTGCTCCCAGCATTCACCGAGATGTTGTGATGACGCTGTTGTACAATGCATGCTGGGAAGCCTGAGACTAGCTCCCAGGGGACCGTGGGAGGTCTGGGAGAGGCTAGAAACACGCCTACTCCCATGGGAGGAAAACCAGGAAGTGCTAAGAAGATTAGGAAAAAAAAGGTAATTACGGCAATTTAAATTTTTTTACACAGCATGTCAGCATCTAGGCAAGGAAGAGAATGCATAGAGATAATGTTCAAAATTTGGGTGGGAACCCGCTTTAAGTAAGAAAGAAAAAAAGCTGTTAGACTTGATGCCAAGGCTGGCTAGAGTCAGGGGAACAATAGAAGAGGTTGGAAGAGGGGAAGTAATAAAGAGGTGAATCCATCCGGGGATCTTCTATTAACTATCTATACAGTCACCTTCATTCATTCGGGACCTGCAGGTAACCAAGTCAAGGGGACCATATTTTATCGAACGTAGATTGTTTATCTCGTGCTCACTGTTTTTTTACAGTGGATATGTACAGGGCATATGTAACAAAGTCTATACTCAATTATACCTCAATAGCTCAACAGAAAGAACCTCCTAAAGATACATATTTTTAATGGCTCTAATGTAGCGTTGAACCAATTCTCTATGGAGCTATTAAAGTAATCCCTTGTCTATTAGACTTAAAAAAGGGGCAAAATTTATTTTCAAGATTTGCCCCCATAGATTTCAATAGGGTTCAAATTAAAGTTTGCAAACTGAATCCATGCACATTCATTCATCCCTATTCTTTTATATCTGCCTATAGTTCACCTTCATTCTTGAGAAAGCACAAATAAGCAAAAACTAAACTCATAACGAATGGAACAGAATGTATTCCGTTAAATGAGTAATACATTTCCTATTGCTATAAAGAGCAATATAAAAATAACATCTAATGACTCTCTTTACAATTCAGACATCCCTTGATAGCCCACGCCCTCGTCTTCTGACAAGCCAAGTGAATGATTGGAGGCGACGTATGTAGGTATTTGCGATACCTCTTGGGAGATCAGTGTGTCAGTCGCTATTCTGCACTGTTACTTTGTGATGCAGAACAGTGACTGACAGTTTTGCTTCCCCTGAGATTCTGCTGTAGCTGCTAAACTGGATTCTTTAGTAAACACAAAGCCTGACAATCTCCCTGATATTTAAACCACACCAAAGCCTGAAGTGAGGGAAAAGAAAATGTATCACGTAGTTGCCAATCTGCTTTGAAAAGTCACCTGGGTATATGACATAATTTGATCTTTTGTCTTTGCAAAAAAGTTACTGTTTCAGTGAAAGAATTGAAACAAGCAGAGCAGCAAGGATGTTCAAATACTGTAATCGGATTTCAGACAATGCAGTCCCATCACTATTTTCTTTCTTTCTTTTTTTTTTTGACGCTTAACAACACTCCATAGCATTGATGAAATTTGTGTAACTATTCCTTTGCTTTTTTATTCTTTCCCCCTAAAGTCTTAATGTGTTCATACCTTGTGACATGTACATGTACTTTACAACAACCATGTTCAAAGTGAATAGGGGATATAATTGGGCTTTATGTATCTATCACTTAAAAACTTTTTTTTTTTTTTAATCTGCACTAACCATTTAGATGCAAACCTGCCCTTGAAAAAAAAACAGCTGGAAAGTTTAAACTTATATGACGACTGTAGGGAAAAACAACATTTATGAGTATGGTGGGATCAGCTGCCCTCTACCATCTGAATTTCTAAATAGTATTTGTTTTATATATAACGCAGCATTAATTGTGTATGTCACTTCCTGTATTTGGATTATTGGGTAAAAAAAAAAAAAGTAGTGAGAGAGAGAGAGAGAGAGAGAGAGAGAGAGAGAGAGAGAGAGAGAGAGTAGCTGACACTTACCGTAACGCATACCGAAGCTGTGTTACTGCAATACTATATTTTATCCAGACCAGAAGCAAAGGCTATTGTGCAAGTATTCATATGTTCTAAAAGTTTACCTGCAGCTGCCATAGCTTTTTGAACGTATACTGTATTTAAATCATTAACAAAAATGTGATAAAATGGGGGCCAACAAACCAAAATAGTGATAAAATCTACATAAATAAGCAGCTGCCCCTTTAAGTGAAAAACACCAATTTTAGCAAGCGAAAACATAAAAAAGTAAGGGGCTACTATTAAATAAAACAAAGTGAAACACATTACAATTACAATACTTATAAAAATTACAAATATATGTATATCTATCATTGGTAAAAAACACAAGTGATCAGTCCTTCAGAAATCCTCCAATCACTGTGACTTGTAATAAATAGTGACTTCTTATCCTATTGAAGTGCTCCACCACAGTATGAGTAAAATGCACACTCACCAACCAAAAGTGACCATTAACCACTTGCCGACCGCTGCACACCGATATACATTGGTACAATGGCAGCAGTGGGCAAATGGGCGTACCTGTACATCCCCTTTAAGAGCCGGGAATAACAGGCGAGCGCGCGCGCCCGATGCGTACAGCGTGACCGTGCCCGCGGGACTGGCAGACTCAATGTCCGCGGGTCTCCCACCGATCGTGTCACGGAGCCTCAGAATAGGGAAGTGCCTATATAAACAAGGCATTTCCCTGTTCTGGCTTGTGTCATGACAGAGATCACCACTCCCTGTCATTGGGAGCGGTGATCGCTGTCATGTGACATGTAGTAGCCCACCCCCCCACAGTTAGAATCACTCCCTAGGACACACTTAACCCCTTCATCACCCCCTAGTGGTTAACCCCTTCACTGCCAGTGTCATTTACACAGTAATCAGTGCATTTTTATAGCACTGAACGCTGTATGTATAAATGACAATGATCCCAAAATAGTGTCAAAAGTGTCCAACGTGTCCGCCATAATGTTGCAGTCCGGATAAAAATCGCAGATCGCCGCCATTACTAATAAAAAAAAAATACAAATAAAAATGCCATAAAACTATCCCCTATATTGTAGACGCTATAACTTTTGCACAAACCAATCAATATACGCTTATTGCTTTTTTACCAAAAATATGTAGAAGAATACATATCGGCCTAAACTGAGGAAAAAAATTTATTTTGTTATATATTTTTGGGGGATATTTATTATAGCAAAAAGTTAAAAATAATGCGTTTTTTTTCAAAATTGTCACTCTTTTTTTGTTTATAGTGCAAAAAATAAAAACCGCAGAGGTGATCAAATACCACCAGAAGAAAGCTCTATTTGTGGGAAAATTTTGTTTGGGTGCAACGTCGCACAACCGCGCAATTGTCAGTTAAAGCGACGCAGTGCTGAATCGCAAAAAGTGCTCTGGTCAGGAAGGAGTAAAATCTACCGGGGCTGAAGCGGTTAAAGGCCTGAATCGCATTTCATAATACTCCAATAAGAATAATCAGATCACTCTCCAGATGGTCCCCAGATGGTAGAATGATGGATCCAAACCAGTCAGACTGTGCCTTGAGTGTCTAACTGGTGGTCACTGTGGTGGAGCACTTCAACTGGATAGCAAGTCACTTTTTGTTACAAGGCACGGTGATTGGAGGATTTCTGAAGGACTGATCATATATGTGTTTTTTACAGAAAATATACAATATCTTACATAAGTGAGTACACCCCTCAGAGCGTCGTGTCAACATCGGAAGAAGAGAAGAGGGAAGAAGACGACGCAGAAGTCTGGGCCACCGCTAGCAAAAGAGCGGCAGAAGATAGCGGAGGAGCTGGCAGAAGAACCGGACACCGGGAGAAGAGGTCGAACACAGGGAGAAGAGGCCGGAGAGCGGGAGAAGAACCGGACACTGGGAGAAGAGGCCGGAGAGAACGGCGAAGTCGGAAGAAGACCCCCGAAGTCATAAGAAGACCCCCGAAGTCGGAAGTAGACCCTGGTCTACTTGCAGCCTGGTACGGTTCAGGAGGGGGGTTGCTCGCTGGTCCCCACCCCCATTCCCACGTGCTTGTTTTTTCGGCGTAGGGGGTTCCCCTTAAAATCCATACCAGACCTAAGGGCCTGGTATGCCCCACGACAGGGCTCGCAAGGTGTCAATCTTGCCGATAAAAGCGGCGAGATTGACTTCCTTTTCTAGTCCCGTCGTACCTGAGTCACGTTCAAAATGAACTGACTTGTTCGTGTGTGGGCAAGTCCGTTCATTCGGAAAGTCCGTCGTAACTCCGTCTGGAATACCGGCGGACATAGTCTGCCAGAAAGTCCGGTCGTGTGTAGGCAAGTCCGTCTGTAGTCTGGTCCTGTGTAGGCAAGTCCATTCGTAAAAAAGTCAGTTGGAAGTCTGTCAAAAGTCTGATCGGAAAGTCTACCCTCTCTAGACAATGCTGCTGTTCAAGGGTGGCTCTGTTGCTCCTTCATAGACAGAGAAGTTTCCATAAGACAGGAAAAGTGTTACAGGCAAAATCACCAGGGAAAAAAAAAATAAAAAAAAAAAATTATGCAGCCACAACATCCAGGGACTGGTGTCTGTGATGTAAGAAAACATGTTTTTCGGGGTTTAATGCTGCTTTAAATCTCACTGACCATTAAAAAACCTGACAACAGTTCTAACCATTCTTCACTCAAGTGAAATTAAAAAAACATTTGTTTGGTTTCTATCTTAAAGAGCTTAATGATTCATAACTAAAATAAATCCAAAACTGCTTTAGAGAATCTTGGTTTAGAGGAGGAAGATCAAAAACAGCAATGTTTTTATTGTCAACGTTTCGATTCAGCTCAGTCCATCTCTAAAGACGCTACAACGTGGAAGTGAACAGACTTATAAACCCAAAACCCCACCCACCAACAACACCCCCTAATGATGACCTCACACAGTGATACAAGATACATGCTGGGTAGAGGTCAAATAAAGATCACAAAAGGAGCAAATCACACTAGTTTATCAAAAAGCTATCTGGTCATTTTTTATTGGTTGCTATGTTGTCCTAGTACATCACTTGTTAATTTATTATTTTTTTCATGGTACTAATTAGGGGTGGTCCATGCCTGCCTGGTGTTTGCCATGTGCTATGGCGGCCATCTTGAGAATGTTTATCACATGCTTTGTTTGTTCCATTTTTTCTGCAATTTGCCATTTTTATGTAGGAGCTATTTTTGCTTTTTGATTAACTATTGTGATTTATTTGTTCCTTGTGTGATCTTTCTTTGACCTCTACCCTGCATGTGTCTTTTAATCCTTTCACTGTGTGAGGTCACCACTAGGGGGTGTTGTTGGTTGGTGGGGTTTTGGGTTTATAAGTCTGTTCACTGGGTGAGCACCTGGGCGTTTACTTCAAGCATAGAGTGCCTTGGCTACCCTTGAAACTTAACTGAAATAAATTGTAGGCTTTTAGGTCTGCCTGGAGTTCAACTTCAGCATGTAGCTCAAAGGATAATTCCACATGCATGATTTATAATTTGCAAGAGGTTTCATAAATAAAGTAATTGTCGATTAAAATGAAAATGAATGGTAAATCATTTCAAATGCACCTAAAATGTATTTTCTGTTGAAAGCAATTACGGTAAATAAAAAATGTTCACGTACTTGAGTGTTGCAAGCTACATTCTTGACCTGTATTAATGCTATTGACATTTTGAATGTAAAGTTTTATTGTATTTTTCTGCGTGGCTTTTCGGAAGCTTAAGTTATATGAGATCGAACACAGCTCATTCAAAGGGTTTTACATAGTACAACATGGTAGAAAAATACTAATTCAAAAAGCATTGAACTTCTTGTGTTAAAAAGCCTCAAACAGCAGCTGCATTTGTGGCTGTAGCAAGCAATCAGGTTCTTGATTTCAGCTTTTACTGCTAGTTGAAGTGACCACCTCCATGTCTGAATGCATTAGAGATGTAAATGTCTTTCAGAACAGCATGAATGTAGTTCCGTTATGTGATTCCCATTTAAAATAATTTAGTGTGATTTGTGAAATCAGGTGACAACACCTGCAATGCATTGATGGTGAACTTTAGAACATCATGATTATGTGACCTTTAAAGAGGAACTGTACTCAAGATGCTGTGCCTGAAAAAAACAGGCAGAGGATAAAGGATCAGTTACTACTTTTGCCTGTTTTCCCCTTGCAGATTTTATTTCCCCTGTTATTGACGTACTAAGCCATGTTCTGCGGTGTCTCTGTACGGAGATGGCTAATTTGATAGAAGCAGGGCTTTGCTTCCACTTGTCAGAGCCTTCTGCATGATGAACAGCAGGGATTACAGTACAGGCATTGCCATTCTTGCACTAGACCTGTTTAGAGTAAGAGTCAGGAGCAGCAGTGACTTAGATCTCACACTTGTGGACAAGGAAAGATTACTCCTGTGCTTGTGAGGGTGTATTAGGTTTAAAATAGTAGTATTGTGAGCTGCAGAGAAGCTGAAAAGGTTGGTGTTGCGTGTCCCGCTGCCCAAAAAATATATTTATATATATTTTTTTTTTTGGTTGTTTGTTGCTTCAAGGTTTACCATTGACCAATCATTTATGGTTCTTATAAACACTGTATCCCTTATCAAATTTTGATAGACATTGTATCTTTCATCAATTTTATGTACATATATGTGATTTCCATCTATCATATTAATTTATTTGAATTTATCATATGTTTCTTGTGTTGCATATACTTGCCATGTGCTCCATACTGTATTTATAGTTATAATTCTATCTATACATTTTATACTATATATACATGTGTATATATGTATATATATATATATATAGTTTTTTTATCTCTGCTCCACCTAGAACGCTTGAACGTGGACTGGAATGGAACACAGAAAAATTTACTTCTCATCTCAGGCTACACTTCCCAACTAGCCATTCCTTCTATGTACATATGTTGGCCTACCGGCCCATATAGACTGTGCCCTGGTTCTCAAAGGCTCTGATGAAGAGGTTATCCTCGAAACGCGTCAACCGACTCTAAACACTCACCTCAACATGGGCTTATGTTACTTTTAACCTATTTTTAATTTCCATGCTTTACATATTTTGTTACCTGTTTGCATGATACGTAGTATTGCTATTATTTATTTGCTTTTATTTTCATATGAATAAATTTTACACTTTTTGATGTGAGCAATTGATCACGCGCCCTTCATCCATCGCTCTCCATTAGATCTCACACTGCAGATGTACAGATATGAGGCTATAGGCACAGGAGTTCCTAGGCACCCTCACAAAACAGGATCTGTTCTGCTACTTCTCTGGAGGAAATTAAGTGCAATTAGCATTTCTAAATGTTCTCTATAATAGAGAAAATGTTTGAGCTCAAGTCCACTTTAACCACTTGTCTTCCAGCACCATTTAAAATGGTGGCTGGTAGACAGGAATTTTTAAACACAGTCCCAGTTGCTATAGTGTTCAGATTTGTAGAGCAGGTGTTGGGTTTTCAGGTGTCTATAAAGCCACCTAATCACTTCAACAGCCAGCCGAAGATACCACACCCTTTCTCACTGCCACTGCCTTGTATCCTGGGCTCCACTGTCTTATCTGCAGAACTAAATCCAGCATGGTAGGTGTCAGTGAATAGAATGGAAGGAGAGCAATGAATATAGTTTGCTGATCTCCCGGTGAATGAACACCGAAGCTACCTGTTATTTTTTTCTACTTCTGGATTTGTCACTTTCCGTTATGGCCAGGGAAAAAGCTAATGGAACATAATCTATGTTCCATCCACTTCAGTGAAGAGCAGGGATAGGAAGAATAGGGAGAACAGTATGGTATTGAAGGGTGCTATTACTTCCCTATGGGATAGACAAAAAGTTAATTGTAAAAAATAAAATAAATAAAGTAACGTATAAAAAATAGAAAAACACACAAAAAAATGTAGCTCTCCACCCCTATGTACACGCACATAAAAATATAAATGCATGCAGTAGGTACACCTACGTATGAACTTACAGCTTATTCAGGACTTTCCTTAAACTCCAAGAACCCTTAACAGAGTGTTAGGAGAGAGAGAAAGGAAGATGAGTGTAAACATTTGGGGAGATCCACATTAAAATGAGCATGTGGATTATTTAAAAAAAAAAAAGCATGTAGCTTTCCTGTACATGAGCAAGGCATTGATTCTGTTGGTAGGTGGCTCTGAATACTTCCAGCTGCTTCCTCCGCTCCCCCGTGATTATTGCAAATGACAGGTCTTTAAATAGCTAATAGTTCTGTACATATTTAGTTGGTTAGGTACAGGCTGTTGTTAATTCAGTGCCTTGAAAAATTTTTTCCACATTTTGTCATGTTACAACCAAAAATGTAAATGTATTTTATTGGGATTTTATGTGATAGACCAACACAAAGTGGCACATAATTGTAAAGTGGAAGGAAAATGATAAATAGTTTTCAAAATGTTTTACACATAAATATGTGAAAAGTGTGGCATGCATTTGTATTCAGTCCCCTTTAGGCTGGGTTCACACTGGTGCGACACGACAGCCGTCCTACTTTGGATCCGACTTTGCCCTGCGACATGAAGCCGGCATGTGTCCGACTTTCAATGAACGGGGATCCGACTTGGATCCCCGCCAATGCCGGCACTGTGTTTGGTATGAATCTTAGGGGGGAACTCCGCGCCAAATTTTAAATAAAAATCCGGCATGGGTTCCCCCTCCAAGAGCATACCAGGCCCTTGGGTCTGGTATGGACCTTGAGGGGAACCCCCTACGCCGAAAAAACGGCGTGGGGGTCCCCCCCAATCCATACCAGACCCTTATCCGAGCACGCAGCCCGGCCGGACAGGAATGGGGGTGGGGACGAGCGAGCGCCCCCCCCTCCTGAACCGTACCAGGCCGCATGCCCTCAACATGGGGGGGTTGGTGCCTTGGGGGAGGGGGCGCGCTGCGGCCCCCCACCCCAAAGCACCTTGTCCCCATGTTGATGAGGACAAGGGCCTCTTCCCGACAACCCTGGCCGTTGGTTGTCGGGGTCTGCGGGCGGAGGGCTTATCGGAATCCAGGAGCCCCCTTTAATAAGGGGGCCCCCAGATCCCGGCCCCCCACCCTATGTGAATGAGTATGGGGTACATGGTACCCCTACCCATTCACCTAGGGAAGTGTCAATAAAAAAACCCCACAGTACACAGGTTTCAAAATTAATTTATTGGGCAGCTCCGGTATCTTCTTCCGACTTCTCCCGGTGTTCCGCCTCTTCTCCCGGGCCCCGCCGCTATCTTCTTCCAGCTCTATTGCCAGCGAGGGGCCCGGTCTGCTGCCGCTGTCTTGTCGCCGCTGTCTCGCCGCTTCTTCTCTTCATCTCTTCTTCCGATGTTGACACGGCGCTCTCCCCGGCTGGAATGCTCTCTGTGCGCTCTGCTCTGACTTATATAGGCGGTGACCACGCCCCCTAAAACGTCACAGTCCCTGGGCATGCTGGGACTGTGACGTTTTAGGGGGCGTGGTCATCGGGTGATGACCACGCCCCCTAAAACGTCACAATCCCAGCATGCCCAGGGACTGTGACGGCATAAGGGGGCGTGGTCACCACCTATATAAGTCAGAGCGGAGCGCTCAGAGTGCATTCCAGCCCCAGAGAGCGTCGTGTCAACATCAGGAGAAGAGGGCAGAAGGCAGAAGATTGAAGACCGGGCTCCTCCTCTTTAGCAAAAGAGCGGCAAAAGAGCAGAAGAGAGAGGAGGAGCCCGGCAGAAGATCCGGAGAGCGCGGAGAAGAACCGGAGAGACCCCCGAAGAGAAGAAGGCAGCAGACCGGGCTCCTCCTCTTTAGCAAAAGAGCGGCAGAAGAGAGAGGAGGAGCCCGGCAGAAGACCCGGAGAGCGCGGAGAAGAACCGGAGAGACCCCCGAAGTCGGAAGAAGACCCCCGGAGCTGTCTAATAAATTACTTTAAAAATCTGTGTAGTGTTTTTTTTTAAATTGACACTTTTTCCCTGGGTGAATGGGTAGGGGTTCGATGTACCCCATACTCATTCACATAGGGTGGGGGGCCGGGATCTGGGGGCCCCCTTATTAAAGGGGGCTCCCGGATTCCGATAAGCCCCCCGCCCGCAGACCCCGACAACCAACGGCCAGGGTTGTCGGGAAGAGGCCCTTGTCCTCATCAACATGGGGACAAGGTGCTTTGGGGTGGGGGGGGCCGCAGCGCGCCCCCCTCCCCCAAGGCAACAACCCCCCCATGTTGAGGGCATGCGGCCTGGTACGGTTCAGGAGGGGGGGGGCCGCCAGCTCGTCCCCACCCCCATTCCTGTCCGGCCGGGCTGCGTGCTCGGATAAGGGTCTGGTATGGATTGGGGGGACCCCCGCACGCCGCTTTTTCGGCGTAGGGGGTTCCCCTCAAGGTCCATACCAGACCCAAGGGCCTGGTATGCTCTTGGAGGGGGAACCCATGCCGGATTTTTATTTAAAATTTGGCGCGGAGTTCCCCCTCAAGATCATCTGAGCACAAGTCACGTGCCGAAGTCGGATCATGCGAGACGGCAATCCGACTTTGATCCGACTTCAATGATAGTCAATAGGCTGAAGTAGGATCAAAGTCGGACCAAAGTAGTACAGGGAGCATTTCTAAAGTCGGAACGACTTGTGTCGGACCAGTTAGGACGGCTCCCATAGGGAAACATTACATTTCACACGTCATGCGACATGAGCTCCCAATGTCGGAGCGTTTGTCGGACCAGTGTGAACCCAGCCTTACTCTGATACCCTTAACTAAAATCTAGTGGAACTAATTGCCCGCAGAAGTCACCTAATTAGTAAATAGAGTCCACCTGTGTGAATTTTAATCTCAGTATAAATACAGCTGTTCTGTGACACCCTCAGTGGTTTGTTAGAGAACCTTAGTGAGCAAACAGCATCATGAAGGACAAGGAACACACCAGACAAGTCAGGGATAAAGTTGTAGAGAAGTTTAAAGCAGGGTTAGGTTGCAAAAAAATATCCCAAGCTTTGAACATCTCACGGAGCACTGTTCAAGACAACATCCAAAAATATAAAGAGTATGGCACAACTGCAAACCTACCAAGACATGGCCGTCCACCTAAACTGACAGGCTGGGCAAGGAGAGCATTAATCAGAGAAGCACCAAAGAGGCCCATGGTAACTCTGGAGGAGCTGCAGAGATCCACAGCTCAGGTGGGAGAATCTGTCCACAGGACAAATATTGATCATGCACTCAACAAACCTGGTCTTTATGGAAGAGTGGCAAAAAGAAAGCCATTGTTGAAGGAAATCCATAAGAAGTCCCGTTTGCAGTTTGTGAGAAGCCATGTGGGGGACACAGCAAACATGTGGAAGAAGGTGCTCTGGTCAGATGAGACCAAAATGTAACTTTTTGGCCTAAAATCAAAACGCTATGTATGGCAGAAAAATAACACTGCACATCACCCTGAACACACTATTTTCTTCAGCAGGGACAGGGAAGCTGGTCAGAGTTGATGGGAAGATGAATGGAGCCAAATACAGGGCAATCTTAGAAAACATGAGCTACAATGGAATGGTTTAGATCAAAGCCTATTCATGTGTTAGAATGGCCCAGTCAAAGTCCAGACCTAAATCTAGTTGAGAATCTGTGGCTAGACTTGAAAACTGCTGTTCACAGATACTCTCCATCCAATCTAACAGAGCTTGAGCTATTTTGCAAAGAAGAATGGGCAAGAATGTCACTCTCTAGATGTGCAAAGCTGGTAGAGACATACCCAAAACGACTTGCAGTAATTACTCCGGGGGGCTGAATACAAATGCACGCCACATTTTTCACATATTTATTTGTAAAAAATGTTGAAAAACATTTATACTTTCCTTTTGACTTTACAATTATGTGTCACTTTGTGTTGGTCTATCACATAAAATCCCAATAAAATACATTTACGTTTTTGGTTGTAACATTATTATTATTATTATTATATGAGATTTATATAGCGCCAACAGTTTACTCAGCGCTTTACAATGTATAAGGGGGACAACACAATTACAGTACAGTTCATTACAAAAGGTACAGGAGGGCCCTGCTCGTAGAGCTTATATTCTAAAGGGAGGGGGTGGTGGTACAAAAGGTAATAGCTGCAAAGAATGATTTGATGGGGGTGGCTCAGGGACAGTTATGAGGGTGTGGGATAGGCTTCCCTGAATAAATGAGTTTTCAAGGATCTCCTAAAGGTGGACAGGGTAGGGGCTGATCGGACATACTGGGGCAGGGAATTCCAGAGGATGGGAGAGGCTCTGCAGAAGTCCTGAAGGCGAGCATGGGAGGAGGTAACAAGGGAGCTAGAGAGCAGGAGGTCTTGGGAGGAGCGGAGGGGGCGATTTGGGCGATATCTGCAGATGAGGTTGGTGATGTAGATGGGGGCGATGTTGTGAATGGCCTTGTATGTTATGGTTAGCATTTTGAATTTTACACGGTGGGGTAGGGGAAGCCAGTGAAGGGATTGGCAGAGAGGAGCAGCAGTCATGGATCGATTAGTGAGGTGTATTAGTCTAGCAGCAGCATTCATAATAGACTGAAGGGGGGATAGCCTGCTTAAGGGTAGGCCATTAAGGAGAGAGTTGCAATAGTCGAGGCGGGAAATAATCAAGGAGTGAATAAGTTGTTTTGTAGTGTCATTAGTCAGGAAGGGTCGAATTTTGGAGATGTTGCGGAGGTTAAGGCGGCAGGATTTAGCCAGTGATTGGATATGGGGGCTGAAGGAGAGGTCAGAGTCAAGGATTACACCCAGGACTCTGGCATGTGTGGAGGGACCAATGGTTGTGTTGTTGATATTAATAGTGAAGTTACAGGGGAGGGACCGTGAAGGAGGAAATATAACAAGCTCAGTTTTAGAAAGATTAAGTTTGAGGAAGTGGTGTGACATCCATACCGATATGTCATTCAGCAAGTTTGAGATCCGTGAGGAGATAGTGGGGGTGAGTTGGGGAGTGGAGAGATAGATCTGTGTGTCATCGGCATAGAGATGGTATTGGAAGCCATGGGAGGTGATCAACTGGCCCAGGGAAGAGGTATAGAGTGAGAAAAGGAGAGGCCCAAGGACAGAGCCTTGGGGTACCCCAACAGAAAGAGGAAGGGGAGCGGAGGAGATGGAGTTGTAAGTGATGCTGAAAGTGCGCTGAGATAGGTAGGGGGAGAACCAGGATAATGCAGAATCACGGAGGCCAATGGAGTGTAATTTGCTGAGGAACAGCAGGTGGTCAACTGTGTCAAAGGCAGCAGAGAGGTCTAAAAGTATGAGTATGGAGTAGTGGCCATTGGTTTTGGCAGTTATTAGGTCATTGGTGATTTTTAGTAGGGCAGTTTCAGTCGAATGTTGTAGGCGGAAGCCAGACTGTAGGGGGTCGAGAAGGTTGTTGTCCGTGAGGTAACGACTCATTTGGTCATGAACAAGGCATTCGATGAGCTTGGAGGCAAACGGGAGAAGGGAGATAGGTCTTACGTTATTCAAACAGGTGGGGTCTAGTGAGGGTTTTTTGAGTATGGGGGTAACCAGTGCATGTTTGAGCGGGGAAGGAAAGGTGCCGGAGGAGAGGGAGAGGTTGAAGATGTGGGTTAGGGAGTTGAGGATAGAGTGGGAAGGTGGTCGCAGTAATTGAGAGGGGACAGGGTCCAGGGGACATGTAGTGAGGTGGGCCATGGAGAGGAGTTTATCAATTTCTTCTGTGGTAACTGGGCAAAAGGAGGAGAGTATTGAGTGTGGTGTTGGACCTGATATGTTGGGTAGGGGAGGAATTTTAATGCTGGATATCTCCTTGCGAATTGTGTTGATTTTGCTATTGAAGTGGTTGGCAATATGTTGAGCGGTAAGCAAGTTGGTGGGAGGGGGCAATGGGGGGTGAAGTAAGGAATTAAGGGTAGAAAAGAGTTGACGAGGTTTGGATGAGAGGGTTTTGATGAGAGTGTTGTAATAGGTTTGTTTAGCAGTATGGAGGCAGGAGTTGTATTTGAGAAGGACAGATTTGTAGAGGGTAAAGTCTTGCAGGGATTTAGATTTACGCCATGCTCGCTCAAGAGTAACATGACAAAATGTGAAAAATTTGAAAGGATATTAATAATTTTTCAAGGCACTGTATGTGTTAAAGAGGAACTGAACTCTGGAAGATGTGCCTAAAAAAATGCAGACAGAGGTAACCAATATTGTCTGTGGCCTCCCTGCAGCTATTTTTGCCCATAATTGAATTACCATGCCTTGTTCTGCACTGTGTCTGCACTGTGAGAGCAGCCATCTTGATAGAGGCAGGGTTTTGCTCCCTCGTGTCAGAATCTCCAGCAATGAAAACAGTCAGCAGCACAGCAGTGACATTTTATCCCCCCAAATCGCATGGGGCTAACAGTCTTGGGCAGCAGTGTCTAAGATTTTACACTGCAGGTATACAGCTATGAAGTCATAGGCTCACGGGTACCTAGGTGCACTTACTAGAAAGTGCACTGCTTTTTTTTGGGGAGAAATTCAAGACAAGGTGCAGTTAACATTTGTAAATGTTCCCTGCAACATAGCAAATTTTGACTTCTTGAGTTCAGTGTTAGAATATATATATATATATATATATATATATATATATATATATATATATATATACACCTATTGCTTTTCTTAATATAATAAAAGATGCTATGGCCCATTTCACTATTCCAAATTGGGGGTATTGGGAAAAGGGTAGAAAAAGTAAATAAATTAAGTAATGTTTACTCTTATGCCCCGTACACACGGTCGGACATTGATCGGACGTTTCGACAACAAAATCCTAGGATTTTTTCCAACGGATGTTGGCTCAAACTTGTCTTGCATACACACAGTCACACAAAGTTGTCAGAAAATCCGATCATTCTGAACGCGGTGACGTAAAACGCGTACGTTGGGACTATAAACGGGGCAGTAGCCAATAGCTTTCATCTCTTTATTTATTCTGAGCATGCATGGCACTTTGTGCGTCGGATTTGTGTACAGACGATCGGAAATTCTGACAACTGATTTTGTTGTCAGAAAATTTTATAGCCTGCTCTCAAACTTTGTGTGTCGGAAAATCCGATGGAAAATGTGTGATGGAGCCTACACACGGTCGGAATTTCCGACAACAAGGTCCTATCACACATTTTCCGTCGGAAAATCCGACCGTGTGTACGGGGCATTATAGTTATGAACATGTTCAACAAAATGGCTCAAATGCATTCCAAATGGTGAAACTATAAAAAAGAAGAAAGAAAAAGATGAAAACATTTGACAAAAAAGGCTCCTATAAGACAAACTATGGTAGCATAAAAATTAGAAAACAAAAAGGTAAATGTCCAAATTGTGTCCAAAAAATGCCCCATACGTTTTTTATTTTGTAACATTTTCATGGTAGATTCAACTATAACATTTTTAAAAGTAATTTTTGCATTCCTTTTTGTTATTGCAGTCACTTCTTATATAATCAATTATGCACACAACTCTTTTACATTTACAAACTAAATTGACACTATGCCATTTGACATGTTGTTTTAATGAATAAACAATAACTCTAATGAATTCATCACATACGTCTACACCCACACAAGTCAAGCCATGTAAGAAAATCTACATTTTTTTTAAAGATAAAGACAATCACATAATAATACAATGTGTCTACCACATATTACCACTCCCACAATTTTAATGCTAATTTTAAAAATGTATTCCACCCTCAGAATTTTCTTTTTATATCTTCAAGTAGAATAAACATTTTAATTTTTTTTTTAAATAAAGGAAAACATTAAAACAATGCTTGAAGGGAAACGCTAGTGGTTTACGCTCAGTTGTATAATGGCAGCCCCGTTCTGTCTGACACCCATCAAATAAGAAGTGAAAAAATAAGAAGGAGAAATTAACTTAATAAATAGATGGTTGGAAGCTCGACCGGTTCAGCAAAGAATGGCCAAGAATTAAACCATGTATGGTTTGATCAAATTGATCAAATCTATTATAACTGCTAATAGTAATCTCTGTATTATTCTAACCAACCCCCCCCCCCCCCGCTCGGAGAACACAATGGCTTCTTGGACATTCCCCCATCAACACTGACTGTGTGTCAGGGAATTAGTAGACCAGACTGTGTGGACTGCACAGGAAGAACCACAAATACCGTATTTATCGGCGTATAACACGCGCCGGCGTATAACACGCACCCCAAGTTTAGGAGGGAATTTTAAGGAAAAAAACTTTTAGGAGGGAAGTTTAAGGAAAAAAAACTTACATTTAAATGCCCATCAATGCAGCCTCATCAGTGTTCATCTGCAGCCTTTCCCCAGTGTCCAGTGCAGCCTTGTCAGTGCAGCTTTGCCCCAGTGCAGTCTTGTCAGTGCAGCTTTGCCCCAGTGCAGCCTTGTCAGTGCAGCTTTGCCCCAGTGCAGCCTTGTCCCCAGTGCAGCCTTGTCAGTGCAGCCTTGTCAGTGCAGCTTTGCCCCAGTGCAGCCTTGTCCCCAGTGCAGCCTTGTCAGTGCAGCCTTGTCCCCAGTGCAGCTTTGCCCCAGTGCAGCCTTGTCCCCAGTGCAGCCTTGTCCCCAGTGCAGCCTTGTCCCCAGTGCAGCCTTGTCCCCAGTGCAGCCTTGCCCCAGTTCAGCTTTGCCCCAGTTCAGCTTTGACCCCGTGCAGCCTTGTCCCCAGTGGTCCGTGCAGCCTTGTCGCCGCCGACATACAAACGTTTCGTTTGTATTTTTAAACATGGCGCCGCGGAGTTCGGAGGGACTCGGGGGCGCTCGTTCAGCTGAACGAGCACCGCCGAGGACACAGTGACTGGGCGGAGCCGAGATACACATAGCCGAGGCTTCTCGGCTATTCTCGGCGCCGTTCACAGTCACGCCCAGTCCCTATGATGGACATAACACAGGTCCAATGGCGGGACTGGGCGTGACTGTGAACGGCGCCGAGAATAGCCGAGAAGCCTCGGCTATGTGTATCTCGGCTCCGCCCAGCCACTGTGTCCTCGGCGGCGCTCGTTCAGCTGAACGAGCGCCCCCGAGTCCCTCCGAACTCCGCGGCGCCATGTTTAAAAAACCAAGCTATGTGATCTGTCGGAGCGATCGCCGCGATCGCTCCGACAGATCACAAAATAGCGGGGATCGGCGTATAACACGCACCCACGATTTTTGCCCTTATTTTAAGGGGAAAAAAGTGCGTGTTATACGCCGATAAATACGGTACATGTAAGATGAATAACAATGATGTTTATTAAGATAAGTGATAAATAAGTAAATACAAATAGTGCACAACCAACCAAACAAAACCCCACAAACAACAAATAGTATATACAGCAAAGGGGCAATACCAGAATCTCAGACGTAAGCCAGGCCAGGGTCATACACAGCAGATAAACAGGTGGACAAGAGATGTTCCAGAAACATAAACGTTAGCCAGGCTGAGGTCATACACAGGGAGATCAGTAGATGAGGAATAGGGAACCAACAGGACAGGGAGGGGATGGATCGGGCTGAAGGGTAAGGTGGAGGTAACAGGAACGCAGGTGGAACTGGGTCGGGATGAGCTCAGGAACAGGGTTGGATGCAGGCTCAGGATCGGGTAACAGGCAAGCAAGGTCAGGGCACATGGAGAGAGATACCAAGGCGATGAGAGTACTCATCAGCCGGGTATTTATGAGACTGCTAGTAATTGTCCTCATGTAACACCTGAGCGCAGGAGGTTTTGTCTGCTCCATACTGCCAGGATCCATCCGCTGGTGGACGCCAGTACTGCAGCCCAACAATGACATAACACCAGCAGGGAAAGGCTCCCCTGACAGTTCCAAACTGCCAGGAGACACCTGCAGGTGGAACTCAGTACTGCATGCCAAATGATAGATATTCCCAGCAGATGGACCCTTTCCTGACAGTAGCCCCCTCAAAGGAGCGGCCTCCAGACGTCCCAACTAGTTGAAAATGTCCATGGCATCAAGCAGAACAACGGATGGGGGTACATCAGGCTGGACAACAGGCACTTCAGGCAGGGCATCAGTCACTTTAGGCAGGGCAACAGGTACCTCAGGGCAGACAGTGGGCACATCAGGGCAGACCGCAGGCTCCGGATCATCAAGCTGGGCAGCAGGCCTGGGCACTTCAAGCTGGGCAGCAGACACATCAGGCTGGGCAGCAGACAGTGGCACATCGGGCTGGGCAGCAGGCTCTGGGTCGTCGAGCTGGGCAGCAGGTTCTGGGTTGTCAAGCTGGGCAGCAGGCTTTGGGTCGTCGAGCTGGGCAGCAGGCTCCGGGTCGTCGAGCTGGGCAGCAGGCTCCGGGTCGTCGAGCTGGGCAGCAGGCTACTGGTGGATCTCAGTACTGCACGCCAAATGATAGATATTCCCAGCGGATGGACCCTTTCCTGACACTGTGTTGATGGGGGAATTGAGCAATTTTCTTGCAGGAGGAAAAATTATTGCAGAAAGAAAATCACTCCATGGCTTTAGGGTTTTGTACCTTCCCAGGCTTTAAATATCTCCAGAGAGTTAGAAAAGCTCTCTCCATCCACTTTGTACCTGTTCTTGTGCCAAACTAATGGCAAAGGCTTTATTCACACAGCCATACTAAAGTGTACATCCATGTGAGGCCTGTGTTTGCCCGCAGGGGATGCATGCATACATGTGCAGACAGTACCATTCATGTCAGTTGGTATGAAGCAGCTGAGTGGACACAGCCTCTGCTTCCAATTTGACATCCCTGTGGGTGCATGTCCCTGGACTCACATTGTCTGCATTCAGGAACATGCACCTGGACCCACATGGATGTCAAATTGGGAGCTGCAGCTGTGTCCATACAGCCACTTCGTCTCAATTGACATGAATGGGGCTGCTTGCACATGGATGCACGGAACATCTGTGCATCCCAAAAGCTCAAACATGGCCAAGGGCGGGCTGACCATTCGGGCACTCGGGCACTGCCCAAAGGCCCGGGGGTCACTAGGGGGCCCCATGAGAGGATGCACATGTGTCATATAGGAGCAGTATATTTAAGTCTTTCTGAATGATGTATCCGTCCAAAACCCAGACACATTATTCATATTTTACATATATATGGTAGGATGTAACACTTGACACTTGGCGCTAGCTATTTACTACTAGTACCTGGAACGCTATTGTGTGTATAGATTATCCTTTTGTTTCTTTGTTCTTGTTTTTTTTGTTATGCTAAAGTTCTGCTTTGAAAAATGAAAAGAAAAAAAGTGCACATGCAGGACCTTGATTAAGAGGTTACATTACATCATAATTTCAATGTGTACGGTTATACCAGGCTACTCTAGACATTCTCGATCTCATGCCATCCTTTATCTCATGTCAGGTATGATTTTTCATTATTTCCTGTCTTGTACCTAGAATGTGCTGTCACTCTTCACTACAAAAACTGTGATATGAGTTGTACCTCTGTGTTCGTTATTCCTATTTCTTTTTTCTTTGCTGTGAGATTTACTGTCTTGCTTGCATACACAGTAAAAAATGTTACTTAAAAAAAATATAAGAAAGTAGAGCGCACAGCCGCCCTATTTTAATAACATTTATTGTGAAACATAAAACCAATAAGTTGCACTCAAGGCAGAAGACTTGATAATTGCCTGATGAACACAACTGAGCCTCCTCTCACGGCCTGCCCCTTGGGATATTACCCGATGGAGTGGAGAACGAGCAGGGGATGAAGATGAGAAAGTCCCAGCTGCAGTGTCCCGCTGTACAGCTCAGAGAGCCGCGTCTGCACAGTAGCCAGCAGCACTGATCCGTATATTCTGACAGCAGGAAAGTCTTTCTGCTGCCACAATGCAAAGGCTCAGCAGGGAGCATTCCCTCATCCACATCGAGTTTGTGGATGGGGGAATTGAGTAATTTTTTTTCATTCAACCTGCTCATTGATTGAAAAAAAAGTGACTCATATATGACCTGCCTTAGATGGACTTGACTAATAAATTGAAGCTGAACTACAGCTAACACCGTTTAAGCAGTTACAGCAACAGTTTTTTTCCTTTTGGGATAAAGGTTTTACAGAAAATGAATAAAAGCTAATCATTGCAAGCATCCCTGTTAGTGGTAAATGGTTTGTCCCGACTCTCTAATTGCCAATTATGCTCGATAGCTTGGTCTGGTAAAGAAATAATAATTATGGAAAAAAAAACTACAGAGAGAGCTCTTTTAGATGGGCTGCTGGGGCAGATGGGGGTTTACTGCCCCTGGCTGCCCACCCAAATTTAAAAAATGCACCCAGACAGGGCTTATACATGACACAGCTGTGGGTTACTAAACTTTATACATCTTTTTGTGCCTTATAAAATAAGTTTTACTGCAGTGATTTTTTAGGTTACAGAAAGCAATATTTGTTTGAGAGCAGTTGAAAACAAGAAGTAAAGGTGTAGGAGTGTATGTGTGAGTCAATGGTCTTTCAGAAAGTAACTGTGTACAGCAGATGTCATATTAACTTTGAACATGGATACCATCCAAGAAGGGGGAGGAAACTGTGTGGCAGGTAAGCTTATAAATAAGAGAAATTATATATTTTTTCCAAAGAAATGTATTTTTTGTTCCATGGTACTAAATAAAAAAAAAAAACAAGTAAAAAACATATCAGATAAGGTTTGTTTAGGGTTTACGCTTCAACAAATAGATTTTAAAACCCTTTTTATGTGACCTTGATAAGGATCAGTGGCCATAGGCTGGCTCAGTCCCATTGCAGATGCCATCTCCTGTCCTTTAGAAAGTAGTTCTGAGGATACTGGAAAGCCCAGAGTTGATTGGCCTTCTTTTAGCTTGAAATCAAATGATGTCCGTAGCTGGGGCTACATTAGGCTTTTTTCGTTTATTGGTGGAAAAGGAAAGCCCCTTTAATTACTGGAGAAACTTATTTTCTTCAGTTTGTACATTGTGATCTAAATCTAAATTCAAATTATAATTTACTATCATTAAACATTAAAGTATATAAAAGGGAAAAGGATCCTGCGCTGATCCACCTAAAACGTGTAATAAAACAATATCACTAATAAACCTGGAAGTAAATTGATATGTAATTAACACAACCCACAAATCTTGTGTATGAGAGCCGCTACCTGGGCTTAAATAGTTATAGTAAAAAATGACCAGGTGCGCTTCTCAGATTAATATTCATAATCAGTGACAGAAAGCTCAAAACACAAACAAAAATGATTTCAATCCAAATGCATTAAAGTGATATAAAAAATTCAAAAAGAAAAAATATTAATATTAGATGAACGTCCATATAAACAATAAGGCTAGCGTTGACTGAAATGTGCAGAAATGATAATAACATGCAGCGGCACAGTGTCCACACAGAACCTTTCCCACAGCGTATTAGGTCTCTTACCAGAGACTGTGGATCTCAAGTTCTAGAGATCAAACTCGCTTTGTACTCTACACACTCCTGTGTCATTCAGAAAGGATACCCTGTCATGCACTGAGAGGGTTCAGCATCATCGAGCGAACACTTTCTCTATTAGGAATCCCAGCATATATGGAACAAGGATCCTCAATGGTTATCACATGAAGAAAGAGGTAGGCAATTCATAGTGCAGTTTTTTAAAAAACTCAGATTTATTAAAAAATAGTTGCACCTACAATTAAGTTGATAAAAATCAGCAATTAATATAACAAACACGGCCTCTGACTTCGCCATTCAGTCAGCTTGTGTACACAAATGTTTTAGATGTGGCTCCACACGATGCGTTTCCCCGTAAAAGGTGTCAACTGGGAAAGGAGGCTCATCTTTGACATCTCTAACAATGTCTTTTATTAGGCAGGAGTAGCACAGGAAGTTCCTTACAGGCATATTTCCTGTATGGTGTCACCACTGGAACAATTCTCCATGTATTATTATGTGGAAATTATCACTTTAGATTAAGTATGTTAAAAAGGATTCCCTCATCTCTCCAAAATTAGAATTACCTCCTAAAAAAAACCAATCATAATTAAGGGTTAATTTTTATTTTATTTAAAAGTATTTTTTTTCTAAATAATTGTAATACCAGGAGATGGAAATAAAAAAGCTTATATTAATTGTCTAATTCTCAAATATTTTTCTATATAAATGTTATAATTAAAAAAATGGTTAAAAAAGTTTCTAGATATAGGACTGCACCGAAACTTCCATACCAACAATATGAATTTTTAACCCCAATTCAAACCTACAAGTCTTCATCTACATAGTCAATATTGGGGCACAAAACAAATTAATACATGATGGCATGTAAATAAAATTATAATTACTGTAAACACATTAAAAGCAAAACCATAACATACAAATGCAGATACTAATAGGTTATAGATGTCACCATAGTATACTTCTGTCCTACGTATTTGGCATCTACAATGGTACATATCTTTCCCTGGCCCATAAAATCTACAAATAATTGATATTCTTATATTCTTATAATCTGCCTTATCTCTGCTAGTTTAACCCTTAAAGGGGTACTTACCGCTACCCAACTGGTAGAGGGGGCTTATTTTTATTATCCCCCTAACTCTTATTATTATAGCAGTTTATATCCCATGCAAAGTTAAGGGCCAGTGGATTATAAGTCTGCAGGTCAAAAATCCACCGGGTCTCACGGCGGGAGATTTGCCTTTTAAGATTACTTCCTCTCAATTGTGGAGTGAATTTTTCAATGGCGATGACCTGTAACAGAGATGGGTCCCTATGGTGACATAGGGGAAAATGTTTGGAGACACCATGTTCAAAAAATCCCTTTCTTATATTAGCCAAGTGTTCAATTATTCTTACATTGGGGAATTTTTTTATACAGCTTGGTGCCAAAAAATCTTTCAGTGTGTTAGACCTTCTAAAAATAACATTTGATCTCTTTGGCAACACTGGGCCCAAAACCTTGTCCTCCTTTAACACTCGCCAGAGTGGATTTGGTTGACCCACCTATACTGGGTAGAAAATGTGGTGGTGAAGCCAGGCCCATTCATATTTATTAGGAGGGACATCCTCTTTCCTCTTAGGAATAAACAATTGTTCCCTATTCGTGGCTGACACTGTATAATAGTCATATTCCAAGTCATCTGCATTATACCCTTTTTGAATGAACCTATTTTTCAAAACTGCCGCCTGAGCTATAAAGTAATATTTTTTCGAGCAGTTCCACCTCATACGTTGAAACTGACTCTTGGGGATTGCTTTCATCCAATTGCGGTGGTGGCAACTCCCCAAAGGGAATAAGCCGTTCCTATGAGTTGATTTGGAATAGGTCTTGGTTAGTAAATTATGATCTCTAAAGATAATTAAATCTTAAAAGGAAACTGAGGAGGTGCTAAATTCATAGAAAAACCTAATGCCCCAATCGTTAGCATTAAGGGGTCCCATAACGGTATGTAGGGAATCAAAGTCCCCCCCGCCATAAAAAGAAGGCGTCATCAATGTAGCGACATTAAAGTATATCTAAAGTCAAAACATTTTTTGTTTTGGAAAAAGTGCAGTAGTGCTAAAATCTCTCTGTGTGTGTCTGTACTGGGGGATTTACCCTCTCTTCTTGTTAGGGTTGCCACCTTTTCTTCAAGCCAAACCCGAACACTTTAGAGGCCTAGGACACCATTGGGTTGCCCAAGGAGAGTAGTAATTTGGTGCTCATAGTGTGCCACAGTGAACAGTGGGTGTAGCTAAATTGCTCTTGCTGACATCATCACCCTGCTCCCCAGTGATGCTGAACCTGCCCCCAGACAGCGGCCCGCAGCTCCCAGATGCAACAGATTTGTATGTGACTATCTTGGTTACTTGGGGAGCCACAGCCCGGTCTGATTAATGTGTCCAAGTTTTAGTCCGTCTGTGTCAAAAACCATGAAATCAGACCAAGACAGAAGTACAGTTAAATCACACTTGTTTAATAATAAAAGTAAAAAGAACAAACGTAGTCAAAACATAGCCAAAGTTCAGTAACCGGAACGGACAGTCAGCCAAGCAGAAGTCAGGGATCAAAGTAGTGGAACAGCAAGCAGGATCTGGAGCCAGAAGAATGTCAGCAAAGCCAGTCTTTACACAGGAACGCAGGAGATAGATTCTTGTGTTTTGACCAAGGCGAAGGCAGAGCTCCTCTGGACTGGACGGCTTAAGTAGGCAGGACTCATGAGCAGGATCATCAACAGCTTAGTAACTGTGGAGAGAGATGGGAGCTGGAAATTAGCCGACAGCTGAGTGGCCAGCTCGGAGAAGGAAGGGCTGAGCCCTGACATTACCCCCTCCTCAATAACCCCTCCCCCTCGGAGGACCACCAAGCTTGAGGGGAAAACGTCTATGGAAATTACAGAGGAGGACGGGGGGCATGTACGTCCGAGGATGAGACCCAAGAGCGTTCTTCCGGACCGTACCCTTCCCAATGCACCAGGTACTGTATGCGCCCACGGAACCTACGGGAGTCAACAATGGACTGTACTTCATACTCCTCATGGTTCTCAACCTGTACAGGGTGAGGATGTGGCACCGAGGTGGCAACCCGGTTGCAGACCAAAGGTAAGCCACTGGGTTAATCCTGCGAAGAATACAGAAAGGCCCAATAAACTGAGGTGTGAACTTCAGTGAGGGAACACGAAGTCGGAGGTTGCGAGATGACAGCCAGACCCTGGTAGGAAGGCGCAGGCAGGCGTCTTCGGTCACTGTAACTATCATTAGCATGACACAAAGCCTCCTGGACTTGTGCCCAAGTGGAACGAAGACTGAACCAGACATACCTCTTATAGAGGTAATACTCGAGGCGGGTGCCTGCACAGAGACTGGAGCAGCAGCAGGGATGGCCTGCAACTCAGGTTGTACTGGAACAGCCACAGTGGGAGATTCCAGGTGAGCCGTGCCACTCAGGAGCGTTTGTAGCGATATGGCAACTGATCCATGCGGTGATCTTGCTCATCCAATCTGGAAAAAATATTACCAACAAGTGGATTGACTGTCTCTTCTGAATTCATGGCCTTCGCCTACTATCAGAAACCATGAAATCAGACCAAGACAGAAGTACAGTTAAATCACACTTGTTTAATAATAAAAGTAAAAAGAATAAACGTAGTCAAAACATAGCCAAAGTTCAGTAACCGGAACAAATAGTCAGCCAAGCAGAAGTAAGGGATCAAAGTAGTGGAACAGCAAGCAGGATCTGGAGCCAGAAGGGATGTTAGCAAAGCCAGTGTTTAAACAGAAATGCAGGAGATAGTTTCTTGTGATGTGACCAAAGCGAAGGCAGAGCTCCTCTGGACTGTGGAGTAACTGTGGAGAGAGATGGGAGCTGGCAATTAGCCGACAGCTGAGTGGCCAGCTCAGAGAAGGAAGGGCTGAGCGATGGGAGCTGGCAATTAGCCGACAGCTGAGTGGCCAGCTCAGAGAAGGAAGGGCTGAGCCCAGCCCTGACAGCCTGAAACCCAGACACAAGATTCAAAATCCGGACTGTCTAGGTGAGTCCCGGACAAGTGGCGACCCAACTTTATGTCTAGGTGACTATTATCATTTAAATATCCAAAATGTTTCATTTGGGAAGTTAGAGGTATGTCTTTTGGCAAAACTGTTCAAGAGGAGATTTTCTGTTATGTCTCCAGGACAATAAGCAAAGGGAAATCTTCCCAATGGTTCAGACAAGAAAATTGACAGATGTTTTAACCATTCTTTATCTAAATCTAAAAACAAATAAAAAATAGGTTTTGGCTTTAGAAACGCTTTAGGAAGTTGTTTCTACTTTACTTGCTCTTTTCAATACTTAGTCTAATGTTAAAATATGATATAAGGGTTCAATATCCTGCAAGATTTCATTTTCATGTTGTTACTCGGGCTAAATAAGAGATTCACACTCTGTGTTTGCTTCTCCTGCACAGTAGAGGTTAGGAAGTTGGCAGTTCATGGACCATAACTAATCAGAGATCTGCCTTCTCACTTTCAATATTTAATACTTGAAGAGCTGCTACGGACCAGGTATGTCTTTATCTTTCATTGAACCATGATACATCAATAGAATCACCGTCGGTGGCCTTCATAGCTTTGGAATGTATTAAAGTGAAAGAAAACGCCATCTATATCTATTTTTAAATATGTCCCCTTCCCCCTCCTCCTACCTACCCTGCCTAAGCTTTTTAAAAAAAATCTGTATACCTACCTATTTTTAATCTACTTTGGCCTGGTCACATGATCCTGCAGCTCTGTGTAGGGAAGCACTCGACAATGGTTCTGAATTCTGGGAGCCATGAGATCACCTATAGGTTATCATAGTCCAGCGTTTGTAGGTGCTCCCTCCTCTCTCCTGCAGCACAGCTCACTGACAAAGGAGAGCTGGAGCTGTAGGACCACATGACTGGGAAGGAATAGATTTAAAATAAGGCATGGCATGGAGGCAGGCTGGAGCAGTTCAGCTGGCGTGGAGGCAGGCTGGAGCAGATCGGCTGGTGTGGAGGCAGGCTGGAGAAGATCGGCTGGCTTGGAAACAAGCTGGAGCAGATCGGCTGGTGTGGAGGCAGGCTGAAACAGATCGGCTGGCTTGGAAACAAGCTGGAGCAGATCGGCTGGTGTGGAAGCAGGCTGGAACAGATCGGTTGATGTTGAAGCAGGCTGGAGCAGATTGGCTGGTGTGGAGGCAGGCTGGGATAATGGCAGGATTGTATAAGTTGGGAAAAACTTCTGCTTCTTCTTCGGTTTAGCCACTGAAGTTCTGTAAGTGACTGCAGGGCTGTAAGTAGGGGGTGCAGCTGGTTGAAGAGAAGGGCTGGAATACAGTAAGGAAGAGGGAATTTTTGTGGGATTGTTGCAGGCAGCAGAGAAGAGGCAGGTGGGTTAAAGGCAGGATAGGTGCAGCAAGTGGAAATAGGGTACTGATACTTAGTTGGTAGCAGAGTATATTGGGCTGAGACTGGGGTTGCTGTGGGTGATGGAGAGAGAGACATTTGAGCAAGCAGGTGCCTGGCAGCAGGAATGGGTTGTTGCAAGCTGACTGAGGCTGAATGCAATATATCTGACCATGCTTGGAGTAATGGCTGAACAATGGCTGAACATGCTGCCTGTCTGACAAGAGACTGCACCGCGTTAATGCACTCCACTAGCACCTGTTGGGAACATGCTGAATAGTGTTCAAAGAAATACGCAGAGTCATCCTCCAATAACCACACCAGAGATTCTACCCAGTGGCGTAGCGTGGGTTGTCAGCACCTGGGGCAAGGCAAGTAATTTGCGCCCTCTAACCTGCAGACTTTTAGCACCCACCGAGTCCCTTCAAATACAATAGTACTGACCTACCTGATTCCTATACTGGCTACTACACTAACCTACTTGATTTCAACACTGACCAACCCGATTCCTTTACTGACCACTACACACTACTTTGACCACTATACTGAGAACTACTCTGTCCACTACACTACATTGTCCACTACACTGACCACTATACTATACTGTCCACTATACTACACTGTCCACTATACTACACTGACCACTATACTGTCAACTACACTGAGAACAACACTGACCACTATACTGTCCACTACACTGACCACTATACTACACTACACTGTCCACCATACTACACTATACTGACCACCACACTACACTGTCCACTACACTGAGAACTACATTGACCACTACACTGTCCACTATACTACACTGACCACTATACTGTCCACTACACTGAGAACAACACTGATCACTATACTGTCCACTACACTACACTGACCACCACACTACACTGTCCACTACACTGAGAACTACACTGACCACTACACTACACTGTCCACTATACTACACTGACCACCATACTACACTACACTGTCCACTATACTACACTATACTGACCACCACACTACACTACACTGACCACTACACTACACTGTCCACAACACTATACTGACCACTATACTGTCCACCACACTACACTGACCACTATACTACACTACACTGACCTCCATACTAAACTACACTATACTAACCACTATACTATACTACACTAACCACTATACTACACTATACTGACCACCATACTACACTACACTGACCACTATACTACACTGTCCACTATACTGACCACCATACTACACTACACTGACCACTATACTACACTGTCCACTATACTGACCACCATACTACACTACACTGACCACTACACTGTCCACTATACTATACTGACCACTACACTATACTGTCCACTACACTATACTGACCACTATACTGTGCTGTCCACTACACTATACTGACCACTATACTGTCCACTACACTAGCCACCATACTGACCACTATACTACACTACACTCACCTCCATACTAAACTACACTATACTGACCACTATGCTAACCACTATACTATACTACACTAACCACTATACTAACCACTATACTATCCACTATACTAAACTACACTGACCATTATACTACACTGTCCACTATACTTCACGACACTATACTGATCACCATACTACACTGTCCACTACACTACACTGACCACTATACTACACTGACCACCATACTACACTGACCACTACACTACACTGACCATTATATTACACTGACCACTATACTATACGACACTATGCTGACCACCATACTACACTACACTGACCACTATACTACACTGACCACTATACTACACGACACTATACTACACTGACCACTATACTACAGGACACTATACTGACCACCATACTACACTGACCACTATACTACACGACACTATACTACACTATACTGACCACCACACTACACTACACTATGCTGTCCACTACACTGACCCCCATACTGACCACTACACTACACTGACCTCCATACTAAACTACACTATAATGACCACTATACTAACCACTATACTATACTACACTACACTGACCACTATACTACACTACACTGTCCACTATACTACACTATACTGACCACTATACTGACCACTATACTACACTATACTGACCACTATACTACACTATACTGACCACTATACTACACTATACTGTCCACTATACTACATTATACTGTCCACTATACTACATTATACTGACCACTATACTGTCCACTATACTACACTATACTGACCACCATACTGACCACTATACTGACCACTATACTACACCATACTGACCACTATACTGACCACTATACTAATCACTATACTACACTATACTGACCACTATACTACACTATACTGTCCACTATACTACATTATACTGTCCACTATACTACATTATACTGACCACTATACTGTCCACTATACTGACAACTATACTGTCCACTATACTGACCACTATACTAACCACTATACTACACAGCCTACACTATACTGTCCTGCCTACAGTCAGTCTCTCTCTCCCCCTCCCCTGGGCCAGTAACATGACTCTCACGAGGGAGTCTCACTCACCTTCTTATCCTGGCCTGCATTGATCCGGAGGAGGAGGAGAAGACAGCGGCAGGTCACATTGTTGCTTCTCTCCCCTGCGCTCTGCCTGCTGCCATGTTCAGTGTCCAGCGCACTGTGATTGGGCATATGGGGTCATGTGTGGAGGCGGGACTTCAGGAGCGATCGAGGACAGGCCAGCCCTATGCCTCACATGACCCCCATACGCCCAATCACAGGGCGCCAGACACTTAACATGGCGGCCGAAGCGCTGGGGACACAGAAACTTGAAATTAGGAGGAGGCAGCCAGTAGTGACACATACTGGCGCCCCCCTAAATGTCGCGCCCGGAGCCACAGCACCCCCTGCACCCCCCATGCTACGCCACTGATTCTACCTGAGCCATATTGAAGGGGGGGGAAAGTCATCACTGCCTTTAGGAATACAGGACAAAGCTAGCACTGCACATACCTGAATCATAGGCCGAACATTTTAAAACAGCATACTGCCCTGATCAACTAAAGAATGGGCAAGATAGATACATTATAAAAGTTGATCTCTGGCCCACTCCTTTAATATCTGATGGCAATAATTATTATCCTCCATCACCAGTAAGGAAAGTTAAAAAACTACTTCCGAATGCATTGTAGCAAAAAACAGCAGAACCAAGATTGCTCCTCTGTGCAGCCACTTGTGTTCAGGGATAGCCTTGGTATTATGTCATGAGCGATACAGAAGACCAAACACATGTAAAGTAATAATAATATGATTTATTATGAGGATAAGTGATACACCAAAGTAGATGCACCTCTGATGTGACAAACAATAAAATAAACCAGCAACCAACCACGGTGACACACAATAATAACTCTCCAAACCAAATGTATAATGTATATACAGGTGTAAGATACAATCATAAACGTAACCAAGCCAAGGTCATACACGTGAGATCAATCAGATATAACAGGGAACAGGACGGGACAGGGAGAGGACAACAGGAGGAAGGCATCAGTCTGCAAGACAGGAGTTCAGGGATGGTTGCAGGGTCAGAAACACAGGATACAAGGTACAGGAATACAGGTTTCAGGATAGCAAATACAGGTCAGGGCTCAAGGAACAATACCAAGGCAATGAGTGCAAGCATCTGCCGGGTATAAGTAATCCTCCTGCAATCAGTCTCAGGTGACGTCTGATTGCAGGAGATGATGTTGGCTCCAGCCTGCCGGGAGACACCCGCTGGTGGACACCAGTACTGCGGCCCATAGATCTGACATCGCCACCAGCAGGTGAAACCATTCCTGACAGTGACGCCACCATGACCTCCGCCCAGTGTTTAGGCCTTAAGGGTTACTTGCCACCAGTTGCCCCACCCAACCCCTACCCCGCCCCGCCCCTAATTCCACTCCTAAACACTCCCCTTAAAAATTATCTCATGAAATCACACTTAAATATTTTATGAAGAATTAAGTTACAAAAATAAATATGAACAACAACTTTATCAGTGCCTATCAGTGCAGCCTCATCAGTGCCCATCAATGCAGCCTCACCTGTGCCCATCAATGCAGCGTGACCAGTGCCCATTAATGCAGCCTCACCTGTGCTTATCAATGCAGCCTCACCTGTGCCCATCAATGCAGCCTCATCTGTGCCCATTAATGCAGCCTCACCTGTGCTCATGAATGCAGCCTCAACTGTGCCCTTCAATGCAGCCTCATCTGTGCCCATCAATGCAGACTGACCAATACCCATCAATGCAGCCTTACCTGTGCCCATCAGTGCAGCGTGACCAGTGCCCACCAATGCAGCATCACCTGTGCCCATCAATGCAGTGTGACCAGTGCCCACCAATGCAGCCTCACCTGTACCCATTAATGCAGCGTGACCAGTGCCCATTAATTAATGGGCAACTGTGCCCATTAATGCAGCCTCACCTGTGCCCATCTTTACAATGTGACCAGTGCCTAACAATGCAGCCTCACCTGTGTCCACCAATGCAGCCTCCCCTGTACCTATCATTGCAGTGTGACTAGTGCCCCTCAATGCAGCCTGACCTGTGCCCATCAATGCAGTGTGACCAGTGCCCACCAACGCAGCTTCGCCTGTGCCCATCATTGCAGCGTGACCATTGCCCACCAATGTAGCCTCACCTGTGCCCATCATTGGCACATGACCAGTGCCCACCAATTCAGCCCCATCTGTGCCCATCACTGCAGCGTGATCAGTGCCCATCATTGCAGCGTGACCTGTGCAGAGGAAGAGAGAGGGCAGCCGGATCATCACAGAGCGGGGATTGCCCACTGTAACAGCTTTCATTTGAATTGTCGTCCGCTCGCTGTCACATACAGTCCCGCCTCCTGACCCGTTGCCTGTGACAGACAGAAGGCCGGTCCAGTGCTGGGATGTGTTCTGCCTGTCACAGGCGCTGGTTCAGGAGACGGGACTGTGTGTGACCGCGAGTGGACGGAAATTCAAATGAAAGCTGTTACAGTGGGCAATTCCCACTCTGTGAAGATCTGGCCAGCTCTCCTGGTCCTTCCCTCTCTCTTTCCCATGGTGATCGCTGGGAGAATGGCTCCCATTCAACCCCCCCTGCCGGCGGTGCTTGCCGCCCCTGCTTCAAAGCAGTCCACGCTCGCTGACTCCGCCCACCGGACCCATTCCCAAACAGTAAATTTTTTATGAACCTAGTCACTTTCACTTTTTCTTTTTTTCATTTATAGCAAGGGTTTAGTACAAAATTGTTTAGCCCTTTTTTCCCCTCAGATTTCACTCTCACTCTAGCTGTTAATCTTACCATATCGCCATGTCTGTGATGTGGAAATATTTTAGAGTTAGTTTAGAAAATATTTTGCACAATAATTTTCAATTAAAATATAAATGTTTATATGAAACGGAATAACGGCCTTCTGCCATTCTGTTGGTTAGTTCTATTTATTACTGTTTTGCACAGTAACTTTGCAATTAAAGGGAAAATACATTTACATGAAAAAGATTAGAGGCCTTTTGCCATTCTACTGGGTAGTTCTGTTTATTACTACTGTATTGCACAATAATTAATAAAAGTGAAAATACGTCTACATAAACATAGACTATAATGAAACAAAGGATTCGCCCTGGGACATTAAATGAAGTGGGTACCGTTTCCGCCAGTAAACATAACAATAGTAAATACAGTATATGATTTATTCAAGTAAAATTGTTTACATGCATAGATGTCACCAACAGTTGCCAATTTAAAAAAAGATACATAAACAAGGAATATTGGTACATAAATGTAATAGCAGTCATAGTACACGGGCATCATACTACCCGAGTAGTTTCGCGAGATCCAGCTCGCTCTTCAGGGGTGGATGTGTGTAACAATGTACCACTGAGCTTGACCATGGCTACAGGTGTGCGGCTCCAAAACGGCGGCAGCAGGTGCCTCACCAGGGAGCTGAGGGGGCGGAGTCAGTGGAGGTTGCCTGCTGTGTTTCATTACTCTTATACTCAAGATATTCACCATACTCAGCCTATACTCTTTATGGACTAACGAGGTCTCTAGGGATACATCACTACACCCATGCCATGCCTGCTCTCCGTTTGGCCCCTGGCGGGGTCCCATCTGACTCCGCCCCCTCAGCTCCCTGGTGAGGCACCTGCTGCTGCCGCCGTCTTGGAGCCGCATACCTGTAGCCATGGTCAAGCTCAATGGTACATTGTGGTACAATGGTACAAAACATTTTTCAAAAACTGTCCATTTCGGTTTCGGTTTTCTTCCAAGTGCATCCCAAATTTTCAGTTTAAGTCCCTACTAGATTTGATTGTAGCCGTATTAGTGCAATTGTGACAGAGAAAATTGAGTACTATCCGTGATACTTTTTTTATTTGCACTAACATACAATTTTTCAGGACAAGCTTTCGGGGTATGTCCCCTTCTTCAAGGTCCAAGCAGTACTGATTCACAAATTTTTAAGCAGATATGTACCTCATCCAATGCAAAAGGTGCAGCAAAGGATCTTATGTTGGTGAAACAGGACAGAAGTTGCAAGCGAGGATGAATTTACACAGACATACCATCAAAGAACATAAAGAAGACAGTTTATGTACACCTGTGGGACATCATTTCTCACAATCGGACCACACTATAGAAGACCTCAATGTCTTAGTTCTTAAAGGGAATTTCAGAACTATCCAGGAAAGGAAAACGTTTGAACTAAGAAAGATACTTCTTTTTGACACGAAGAATAATGGCCTGAATTTAGATATTGGTTTCCTTACACATTATGCTAAAGTTTTACGACCGCAATGTGACTAGTATCCCCCCCTGCATTCCCCCCTAGCTCTCCCTCTGTCTTATCTCACTAACTCTGCTGCTATCTTTATTACCATTGATTTGTATGTGTTTGGTTTTCTCTTTTTTTTTTTTCTTCTTCTTCTTTAACATTCTGCTTAAAAATTTGCGAATCAGTACTGCTTGGACCTTGAAGAAGGGGACACACCCCGAAAGCTTGTCCTGAAAAATTGTATGTTAGTGCAAATAAAAAAAGTGTCACGGACAGTACTCAATTTTCTCAGTTTAAGTCCAGAATTTTCATTTCGGTGCACCACTACAAAGAACCTTAAAAGACACAAAGTAAAATACAAATAACAATAGCAATTGATAATTGGTGTGTAAGTTGTCACATATATCTTTTATTAATTTATTTAAAGCCCAACTCCATATTTTGTAAATACACTCCCCTACTCCTTCCCCCACCCCATGAAGCTCCTCCTCTCATTTGTTTTACAAAATCACTTTACAGTGGAACATCGGTTTGCAAGTAACGCGATTAACGAGCGTTTCGCAAAACGAGCACTGTATTTCTAAAAATCCTAACTCGGTTTGCGAGTGTTGTCTTGCAAAACGAGCAGGATTCAGGCCAAATGCGGTTGCAGTTTGATATGCGAGTACTTTGGATTATGAGCATACTCCTGGAACGGATTATGCTCGTAATCCGAGGTTCCACCGTATATGTATTTTTTAGCAGTCTTCAAGCCATTCATGTGACATCACAGGTCCTTCTTCTTTTCCTCTGGTGACAGCAGTGCACAGTGTACAGAGTGGCGGTCATGTAATTATTTGTGAACATCATTCTGTACAGGATTACCCTGAACCCAGGCCAGCAGGATGATGAACCCCCAGGGAACATGTCCATAAAAGACTCAGTTTACCTGGAAGAAGCGAAGTGCTGAATTGCAGATCTGTGGTTCTGCAGATGACAACACGGAAGAGGAGGGAAGTATTGCACTGAGGGTTGATCATTACAGTTTGTAATTTTGCCGTGCTTGTATCGTTTGGAAATAAGATGATAAAATGCTGTGATTTTAATTTGATAACTCATCATGCAGTATATTTGATAGGTGCTTACAGTTTTTAAAAGTGGAAACTTCCAACAAATAAAATGGCCATTAGGTAGAATGCTTCTCGTACCTTCACCTCATCTCTTTTTTTTTTGCATTATTTATAATAAAGTGCAATGTTTCCTGGAAAAACTGAAATCTAAATGCTGTGTAATTGTTACCTTTGAGGTTAAAGTTATTCTCTGTGTAGCCTATAATATTTAACAAACACATAATAAATGCTATGTTTTCCTGTGGAACCTTTGGCTCATAGCATTTCATAAAAGGAAACCTGTTATGAGAAAAATATGGAGGAAGATACCACTGTTGACCTTCTTCTGAAAATCCTATATGCCTAGATGTCAGGCTGAACTTCTGGCTTCAATATGTTCTGCATCACTGACCCAGAACACCAGCAAGAGCTAAGCTAAAGTCATGTTTATTTTACGTTTTGTTGTGCCATCTTTATCTCTTGCATTTATTTAGCCTTCAAACATACTGGAAGTTATTTCATTAACTTTCATTTCTTTCTTCTCTACTACCCTCATGGGATCTCTATGATAAAGTCAGCAGAGCGTATCATGAAAAAAATAGAAATAAGGACAATGGAAAATAAATGAAGAAATGTCTAAATTAGTGTACAATAAAAAAACAAGCAGTAATTTATTTTCCATTGTCCTTATTTCTTTTTTTTTTCATGATACGCTCTGCTGACTTTAAATCTTCTGCAGGTCAAGTGGTTAAATAGCCAGGCCACAGGTCCACTTTAAATATGAGTTAGAGATTATTATCTTCTGAGTATTTTAAATGAAGATATGTCTAAATTAGTGTACAATAAAAAAACAAACAGTAATTTAAAACACTCAGAAGATAATAATCTCTAATTCATATTTTAAGTGAACCTGTGGCCTGGCTATTTAACCACTTGACCTGCAGAAGATTTACCCCCCTTAATGACCAGGCCATTTTTTGCAATACGGCACTGCGTTACTTTAACTGATAATTAAGCGGTCATGCAATGTTATACCAAAATAAAATGTATGTAATTTTTTTCTCACAAATAGAGATTTTTTTTGCTGGTGTTTGTTCACAAGTGCATTTTTTTTGCGCTATAAACAAAAAAAGGCTGACAATTTTGAGAAAAAAAACAACATATAAAAAAATGTAAAAATCTAATTTCTTCATAAACTTAGGCCAATATGTATTTTGCTACATATTTTTGGTAAAAAAATCCTGATAAGCGTACATTGATTGGTTTTAATGAACGTTATAGTGTCTACAAACTATGATATATATTTATGGAATTTTTATTTATTTATTTATTTTTATACTAGTAATGGCAGCGAACAGCGATTGCAATAATGTGGCAGACAATTGGACACTAGCTGACACTTTTGACACTTTGTGGAAACTAATGACACTAACACAGTGATCTGGGCTAAAAGTATGCACTGTCACTGCACTAATGACACTGGCTGGGAAGGGGTTAAACATCTAGGGCGATCAAATGGTTAACTATGTGCCTAGCAGGTGTTTTTGTGTACTGTATGTGCTGCTTTTAATAGGGGAAGAGATGGATATTATTCCCTGCTTTGCAAGTACACAAAATCCATCCCTTTCCCCCTGTCACAACGGAGATATGCCTTGTGTACATAGGCAGATCTCTATTTTGTGTGTTTTATCGACGATTTGTGGATATCCAGTGCCCGGGACCCGCAGTTTGGCTTCTGCTGTGATCAATCACGTGTGGATATATGTGATCCTGCATAGGAGGTCGCCCTGTAGCTGGAAATCTGCTATAGGGTGGTCCGGAAGTGGTTGATGCAGGCATTGAGACATACCTTTAATTCTGAGTGCTTTGTGGGTACAGATGCACTTTAAAGTGAACCTGTTGATGGGCTATTAGTGATGAGGGAACCAAAGTTCAGTTTGCTGGACGTTCACCAAAAACGTTAAAAAACCTAAAAGCTCCAAATATAGCACCTAAAACCCATTGCAGTCCATTGAACCTGGCTGTTTTACAAAAAAATGTAATTGGTTTTCAAGTTTTGCAATAAAAAAAGGAGTGAACAGCAGGCAAAGGCACAGTGAAATAGTGCAAGTAGTATGGCAAGGGAAGGCACACTTCATAAGAGGCTTCAGTGTCACGGTAACATATAGCAGCAAAGATAGCTATAAATTACTACTATATGCACTTGGAGATCATATCTGAAAAGATCAGTGCAGTGTGCCAGTCAATGAAGGTTGCTGCAAAGAAAAAAAAAAAAAGGGGGGGGGGAGAGGGTTAATTTGCAAACATTTGCAAAAGCATCAAAATAGGGAAAAAGAAGAAAAGAAAAGTGGAGGGAACTACAGTGCCTTGAAAAAGTATTCATACCCGTTGAACATTCTCTCATGTTATAACCAAAATCGTAAATGTTTTTTTTTTCATTGCAGTTTTATGTGATAGACCAACACAATTTGGCACATAATTGTGAAGTGGAAGGAAAATGATAAATGTTTTTTTTTACAAATAAATATGTGAAAAGTGTGGCATGCATTTGTATTCAACCCCGCCGAGTCAATACTTTGTAGAACCACCTTTTGCTGCAATTACAGCTGCCAGTCTTTTTGGGTATGTCTCTACCAGCTTTGCACATCTAAAGAGTGGCATTTTTGCCCATTCTTTTTTGCAAAAAAGCTTAAGCTCTGTCAGGACTTTGACTGGGTCAATTCTAACACATGAATATGCTTTGATCTAAACCATTCCATTGTAGCTCTGGCTGTATGTTCAGGGTCGTTGTCCTGCTGGAAGGTGAACCTCTGCCCCAGTCTCAAGTCTTTTGCAGACTCTAATAGGTTTTCTTCTAAGATTGCCCTGTATTTGGCTCCTCCCATCTTTCCATCAACTCTAAACAGCTTCCCTGTTCCGGATGAAAAAAAGTTTCACGGTGGGGATGGTGTGTTCAAGGTGATGTGCAGTGTCAGTTTTCCACCACACATAGAGTTTTGCTTTTAGGCCGAAAAATTTAATTTTGGTCTCATTTGACCAGAGCACCTTCTTCCACATGTTTGCTGTGTCCCCCACATGACTTCTCGCAAACTGCAAAAAGAAATTCTTATGACTTTCTTTCAACAATGGCTTTCTTCTTGCCACAGATTTGTAGATTGCACGACTAATAGTTGTTTTGTGGACAGATTCTCTCGCTTGAGCTGTGGATCTCTGCAGCTCCTCCAGAGTTACCATGGGCCTCTTAGCTGCTTCTGTAATCAATGCTCTCCTTGCCTGTCAGTATAGGTGGACGGCCATGTCTTGGTAGGTTTGCACTTGTACCATAATCTTTCCAATTTCAGATGATGGATTGCACAGTGCTCCGTGAGATGTTCAAAGCTTGGGATATTTTTTTATAACCTAACCCTGCTTTAAACTTCTCCACAACATTATCCCTGACTTGTCTGGTGTGTTCCTTGGCCTTAACAATGCTGTTTGTTCACTAAGGTTCTCTAACAAACCTATGAGGGCTTTACAGAACAGCTGTAATTACACTGAGATTAAATTACAAACAGGTGGGCTATATTTACTAATTAGGTGACTTCTGAGGGCAATTTATTCCACTTGAAGTATCAGAGTAAAGGGGGCTAAATACAAATGAATGCCACACTTTTCACATATTTATTTGTAAGAACATGTTGAAAACCATTTATCATTTTCCTTCCACTTCACAATTATGTGTCTCTTTGTGTTGGTCTGTCACATAAAATCCTAATAAAATACATTTACGTTTTGGGCTGTAACATGACAAAATGTGGAAAATTTCAAGGGGTGTGAATACTTTTTCAAGGCACTGTAGATGGAAAAGATAAACAGTGAGAAGAGCTACAAGGGAAACTTGCCTGGGAGCAAGAGGGGGTCTCCCCCAGCAATGAAGGAATTTGGCATGGGTGTCGAATGGAATGGAGGTAAGCTTCTCAAGCACCATTGTGCCCATTAGCCTATTTTGTAGTACATTAAAATTGAGAAACAGTTGTTTCCACGCTCTAACCAAGGAACACAAACCCCACCAGCTTTTGGACCTGGCATTTCTAAGGTTAGTTTGAAAATTTTAGGTAAAAAAAAAAGGCATGCGTAGCTGGGCACTGTCATTGGGGAAATGTATCAATACAAACTTTTTGTAAAAATACTGGTCCTCAGGGAGCGGGTCATTAAAGAGCTCCACTTTTTTGCTTCCTCCCCCCTTCCGCTGCCATATTTGTCACCTTTTGGGGGGGAGCGAGTACCTGTTTTTGACAGGTACCTGTTCCCACTTCAGGGAGCCCTTGCCGCGGCAAGGTCCTCCAGAAGTTCATCCCCCCCTCCTCCTTTAACTGCTGCTGGGCCATTCAAGAAGTGCAGCACACTTTGCGCATGTACAGTAGGGAATCGGCTGTAAACCCACAAGGCTTCACTGCCGGTTTCCCTTAAAAAGAATGGCGGCGGCAGCACACGGGAGCTGACTGATAAATTAGCTGGAGTTCCGACATTGCGGGATCCCTGGACAGGTAAGTGTCCTAATATTAAAAGTCAGTAGCTACAGTATTTGACTTTTAATTTTTGGAGGGGGAGGCTGGAGCTCCGCTTTAATAAGGCTTCAAGGGCAACATTAAAAATGCACACTTTAAATACTATCCTTTGCGGGTACCTTAACTCTGCATGTGAAGTAGCACAACTGTAGAATGTACTCCAGCCAGGGCCGGCGCTAGACTATTTTGCACCCTAGTGAAAACAATAATACAATAATAAAACAATAATATCACTGCGCTAACCCAAAAAACATGAAGCTGCTACACAAAAATGTGACAAGTATTCAAATGGGGTAGTGTGAAAATGTAACGCTAAAACCAAAACAAAACAAAATATATGAGTGAATAAAGTTCAATGACCAGTGGGTAATATCCACTATAAGATGAATATAAACAACAAAAGTGATAAAGTCCCACAATGCAATAAGATATGAAATCTAGTGCAAGTGAAAAATCTTCTAGTGTATGGTTCATCAGGATGAAAAATCTTGAAGTAAAGAGAGGTGAAATACTCTTACCAGAACTGGTGTATTCGGATGTCAGCGACACCGAATCGAACAGGCTTAGAAATCCAGATGGATAGTTGTCCTGGGAAGAGATGGAAGTTTCGGATCTCAAAGGACATCTCTTTTACGCTAGACCTGCTGTAATGGTGTTCATCATCCGGAAGGGACCTTGCATGAAATGGAGGGCATCCAAATTTCATGTCCAATCCAAAGAGTGTAAGGAAAGAAAAAATGGAGTGCTCCAATGGTGCAGGTCAAAAAAGTAGGTTTTATTGGATCAAACGCCAAATCACTTCCTGATATAATTAATTGATTCTGATTGGTTGTATTGTTTTTAGATTATTTATATATTTCATGAAGTGTAGGAGAACAGTTTGATGCCCCTGTAGAAGTCCAATTGGATGAAATGCGTCGGGCAAGGCACATCCTTCTCTACACTTCATTTTATTTTATTACATGTGATCTCGTTTTTTAATTGTTTGTATATTGGTTTGATCCAATAAAACCTACCTGTTTGACCTGCAAGACCTCCGCTCCAAGCATTGAAGAGGGGGGGCGGGGTCCTCCGTTGGCGGCTGGGAGAGGTGGAGGAGAGCAGAGCTGAGGTGTTTGGCACCGTTGGATTGCAGGGGCATTGCATTGTGTATTGTGTGCTACTGTAACAGAGAGGATTTTGGCATTTTAACTTTGTTCAAACTGGGGATTCCTGACAGACAGGGAGGGAGAGAATTTGGTAAGACCTACCCTGAAAATAAACCCTACTGGGTCTTTTGTTGCCAAAATTAATATAAGACCCAGGCTTAAGTTCAGGAAAACACGGGTAGCTATAGAAACAGCTGAAGTTGCAACGTCTTGCAGAAATCTAATCATCATTCTCCTGTCCTGTGTGCAGTAACACAGATAAGAAGCAGTGTGAGAAGACGGAGGGGAATCATCTGACCCCAAAGCACCTTGTCCCCATGTTGATGGGGACAAGGGCCTCATCCCCACAACCCTTCCCCGGTGGTTGTGGGGGTATGCGGGTTGGGGGGCTTATCGGAATCTGGAAGCCCCCTTTAACAAGGGGACCCTCAGATCCCAGCCTTACCCCTACGTGAATTGGTAATGGTGTAAATTGTCCTCTCACAGCGGTGTGTGTTCCAAGCCTCACACCCGTATGATCAGACGCGGTAGGAAACTCCCCAGCAGCCTCTACGCGTTTCGCAATAGGGTTTGCGTCATCAGGAAGCTTCCTGATGACACAAACCCTATTGCGAAACGCGTAGAGGCTGCTGGGGACTTTCCTACCGCGTCCGATCATACGGGTGTGAGGCTTGGAACACACACCGCTGTGAGGAGACACTAGGACAGATTGAGACTCCGCTCTCCACATACACTGCTGTATTAGCTTGGTGCCGGCTGAGGGGCACCAAAACATGTGAGTTTGACTATGTTTTTTCAATTTTTTTAATAAATGAGAGTTACATACTACACTATGATGGCTATCCACATGTTTTTGTGACCACTATATAGAGCAAGAGACACTCTTGTACTGCTTGAACAGGCTGCGATTGGACCCATCATAAACAGAGTGGTTATCCTAAATGAACCAAAGGTGCATATTTTTACTGTATCTGGTGAGTGGCCAATGTAACAGGTGGTGGTGAAATCACAATAGGTGGTGAATTTGGAGCACTTTATATTGAAGAAAAATGTTATTACCGCACAGGAGTGATCACTCACTGAGGACATCTAGTGTACTGTGGTGCACATGTTGGGGACATTTTTCAAAAAAATTTCTGCAAATTTTCTTGCACTGTGCAGCACATATATACATTGATATGGGAATTCTATGAAGTAATATTGGCACATTGTATGAGTTTAGTTTTCAGTTTATTTCTCACTTATATATATATATATATATATATACAGGGGGTCCCCGACTTACGAACATCCGAGTTGCGAACAACTCCTACTTACAAACGGGGCCCGAATGATGTCACTGTCGGCCGAATCTTCCCCTCCTTGCTTGACTGAGTCGTTCCTCCGTTCCTGGTCTGCCCATCCACAGGCCTGGTACGGTCCGGTGGCCTGCCAGGCCGCTAAAACTGCCCGTCGTAGCCGCGGCCTAGTACGGCCTAGTGAAGCCTCCAGGATCCCCGGTCTTTCCTGCACCGCTGCCCCGCCGAGGTGAACTGCGGCCGGCCAGCCGGCCGGCCTGACCGGACTCGGATCACAGACACTGCTGCTGTCTCCATGCATCCATCTCCCTGCTGTGCCATCACACATCAGCTCCCCTCTCTCTGGTGTCTCCTGCTCATGCTAGACTACAGGAGAAGAGGTAGGAGGCAGCAGGCTGGAACAACAAGAAAAGTAAGGGATAAGCCAAATGTCAGGGCGACTAGCAGACAAGGATAAACATAACACACAAAAGGTCAGGGTCACAAGCAGACAGGGATAGTCGAGAACAGGCCAAGGTTGGTAACCGGAAACAGACGTAGGAAACATAGCAAGTACACACGAAAGCTAACACACAATGGTTGATCAGCACTGCTGGCTTGCAGTGCACAGGTTAATATAGGGTTCCCTGATAGGACCTGGGGTGGGGCCATGTTTAGAGGAGAGGTTAAAAACCAGCCAGGTGTGAGTGGCTGGCCTCTTAGTCTGAAAACATGAGGAGAAGGTAAGCTGACAGAGAAAGATTACTGCATAACCATGACATCAAGCATGAAGTGCCCAAGCGGGAGATGTTTTGGCCACGCGAGATACGCTTGAGACATATGTTGCAAATAGCAGCGGTGGGATCTGATGCACTCGTCTCAAAAAAGGCCCACACCAAAGACCTTTTGGAATAACGCACAGAGACAGCAGCCCCCTGCACATGCGGAGCTCTGCGGTGTGATGCAGTCGGTGTGTTGCCCTTAAGCTGGCATCCTGCCTCATTGATGATGTGCCTCCTCCCCCTCTCCATCTCCAATCGGGCACCCACGTGGAGTCAGTGACCTCATCATCCCCTCCCTCCTAATCACTGGAGCAAAGTTGGCAGTATGCTGCAGCTGGGGGAACATGACTGCCAGATTGCTGTCCTTCTTGGGCACCCCCTATCTCTGGGCTCACGTTACTGCCTTCCTCTAGCTGGGTACCATCATCAGAGCCTTCAAAACGCTGGGCATCCTCCTGGAGCATGTACCCAACACTGTGGTCAAACAGTTCAGGGGACTCCTCAGGAGGACATGGTGGGGCTAGGGAAGGAGTGACTGATGCCATTGAGCCGAGGGAAGAGGCCGCGTTGGCAGCTGCTTTGCCAGACAAAGTACCCTGAACCTGGGTGAGAGAGGATGAGGAGGATGAGGACGGCTTGGTCATCCACTCTACCAAGTCTTCTGCATGTTGCGGCTCAACATGGCCAGCTGCCGAAAAAAAGGACAAGCATGTCCCACGGCCACGTGCTGATGAGGATGCACCGTCTCCACGACCAGCACTATTGCCTCTAGACACAGAGCCTGCTTGCCTTCTTTTATTGGCTTGTGACTGTCTGCCTCTCCTTGTTGGCCTTCCAGACATACTAATGGCCTACAGTGAGATGTAGCTGCACAAAGCTGGGATGTATATATATACTGATACTGCAGCTAGCAGAATCAACTGCCTTCCTGTAGTATTATTAGTATGAGAACACCAGCAATTGTCTTCAGGTAGCTTTAGGTGCACACTGTGCAGAGGACACAGTACACTAACTGTAAATACTGTAGCTGCCTGCCTGTGGTATTAATAGGAGAAGAACAACAGCAATTGTCTTCGGGTAGCTTTATGTGCACACTGTGCGGAGGACGCACTACACTAACTTGTAAATACTGTAGCTGCCTGTCTGTGGTACTAATATAGGATCAGAAGAACACCACTGATTTTATTCAGGTAGCTTTAGGTGCACACTGTGCAGAGGACGCAGTACACTAACTGTAAATACTGTAGCTGCCTGCCTGTGGTATTAATATAGGATCAGAAGAACACCACTAATTTTATTCAGGTAGCTTTAGGTGCACACTGTGCAGAGGACAAAGTACACTAACTGTAAATGATGTAGCTGCCTGCCTGTGGTATTAATATAGGATCAGAACAACAGCAATTTTCTTCAGGTAGCTTTAGGTGCACACTGTGAAGAGGACACAGTACACTAACTGTAAATACCGCAGCTGCCAGCCTGTGGTATTAATAGGATCAGAAGAACACCACCAATTTTATTCAGGTAGCTTTAGGTGCACACTGTGCAGAGGACAGAGTACACTAACTGTAAATACTGTAACTGCCTGCCTGTGGTATTAATATAGGATCAGAAGAACACCACCAATTTTATTCAGGTAGCTTTAGGTGCACACTGTGCAGAAGACACAGTACACTAACTGTAAATACTGTAGCTGCCTGCCTGTGGTATTAATATAGGATCAGAAAAACACCACCAATTTTATTCAGGTAGCTTTAGGTGCGCACTGTGCAGAGGACGCAGTACACTAACTGTAAATACTGTAGCTGCCTGCCTGTGGTATTATTAGGAGCAGAACAACAGCAATTGTCTTCAGGTAGCTTTAGGTGCACACTGTGCAGAGGACGCAGTACACTAACTTGTAAATACTGTAGCTGCCTGCCTGCGGTATTAATATAGGATCAAAAGAACACCACCAGTTTTATTCAGGTAGCTTTAGGTGCACACTGTGCAGAGGACACAGTACACTAACTGTAAATACTGTAGCTACCTGCCTGTGGTATTAATAGGAGCAGAACAACAGCAATTTTCTTCAGGTAGCTTTAGGTGCACACTGTGCAGAGGACGCCGTACACTAACTGTAAATACTGTAGCTGCCTGCCTGTGGTATTAATAGGATCAGAAGAACACCACCAATTTTATTCAGGTAGCTTTAGGTGCACACTGTGCAGAGGACACAGTACACTAACTGTAAATATTGTAGCTGCCTGCCTGTGGTATTAATATAGGATCAGAAGAACACCACCAATTTATTCAGGTAGCTCTAGGTGCACACTGTACAGAGGACGCAGTACACTAACTGTAAATACTGTAACTGCCTGCCTGTGGTATTAATATAGGATCAGAAGAACACCACCAATTTTATTCAGGTAGCTTTAGGTGCACACTGTGCAGAAGACACAGTACACTAACTGTAAATACTGTAGCTGCCTGCCTGTGGTATTAATATAGGATCAGAAAAACACCACCAATTTTATTCAGGTAGCTTTAGGTGCGCACTGTGCAGAGGACGCAGTACACTAACTGTAAATACTGTAGCTGCCTGCCTGTGGTATTATTAGGAGCAGAACAACAGCAATTGTCTTCAGGTAGCTTTAGGTGCACACTGTGCAGAGGACGCAGTACACTAACTTGTAAATACTGTAGCTGCCTGCCTGCGGTATTAATATAGGATCAAAAGAACACCACCAGTTTTATTCAGGTAGCTTTAGGTGCACACTGTGCAGAGGACACAGTACACTAACTGTAAATACTGTAGCTACCTGCCTGTGGTATTAATAGGAGCAGAACAACAGCAATTTTCTTCAGGTAGCTTTAGGTGCACACTGTGCAGAGGACGCCGTACACTAACTGTAAATACTGTAGCTGCCTGCCTGTGGTATTAATAGGATCAGAAGAACACCACCAATTTTATTCAGGTAGCTTTAGGTGCACACTGTGCAGAGGACACAGTACACTAACTGTAAATATTGTAGCTGCCTGCCTGTGGTATTAATATAGGATCAGAAGAACACCACCAATTTATTCAGGTAGCTCTAGGTGCACACTGTACAGAGGACGCAGTACACTAACTGTAAATACTGTAGCAGCCTGCCTGTGGTATTAATAGGAGCAGAACAACAGCAATTGTCTTCGGGTAGCTTTAGGTGCACTCTGTGCAGAGGACACACTACACTAACTTGTAAATACTGTAGCTGCCTGCCTGTGGTATTAATATAGGATCAGAAGAACACCAGCAATTTTATTCAGGTAGCTTTAGATGCACACTGTGCAGAGGACACAGTACACTAACTGTAAATACTGTAGCTGCCTGCCTGTGGTATTAATAGGAGCAGAACAACAGCAATTTTCTTCAGGTAGCTTTAGGTGCACACTGTGCAGAGGATGCAGTACACTAACTGTAAATACTGTAGCTGCCTGCCTGTGGTATTAATAGGATCAGAAGAACACCACCAATTTTATTCAGGTAGCTTTAGGTGCACACTATGCAGAGGACACAGTACACTAACTGTAAATACTGTAGCTGCCTGCCTGTGGTATTAATATAGGATCAGAAGAACACCACCAATTTTATTTAGGTAGCTTTAGGTGCACACTGTGCAGAGGACGCAGTACACTAACTGTAAATACTGTAGCTGCCTGCCTGTGGTATTAATATAGGATCAGAAGAACACCAGCAATTTTATTCAGGTAGCTTTAGATGCACACTGTGCAGAGGACACAGTACACTAACTGTAAATACTGTAGCTGCCTGCCTGTGGTATTAATAGGAGCAGAACAACAGCAATTTTCTTCAGGTAGCTTTAGGTGCACACTGTGCAGAGGATGCAGTACACTAACTGTAAATACTGTAGCTGCCTGCCTGTGGTATTAATAGGATCAGAAGAACACCACCAATTTTATTCAGGTAGCTTTAGGTGCACACTGTGCAGAGGACACAGTACACTAACTGTAAATACTGTAGCTGCCTGCCTGTGGTATTTTTTTGGATCAGAAGAACACCACCAATTTAATATATGTAGCTTTAGGTGTACACTGTGCAGAGGACGCACTACACTAACTGTAAATACTGTAGCTGCCTGCCTGTGGTATTAATAGGAGAAGAAGAACACCACTAATTTTCTTCAGGTAGCTTTAGGTGCACACTGTGCAGAGGACGCACTACACTAATTTGTAAATACTGCAGCTGCCTGCGGTACTGTACTAATAGGATCAGAAGAACACCACTAACTTTCTTCAGGTAGCTTTAGGTGCACACTGTGCAGAGGACGCACTACACTAACTTGTAAATACTGCAGCTGCCTGCGATACTGTACTAATAGGATCAGAAGAACACCGCCAATTTTCTTCAGGTAGCTTTAGGTGCACACTGTGCAGAGGACGCACTACACTGACTTGTAAATACTGCAGCTGCCTGCGGTACTGTACTAATAGGATCAGATGAACACCACTAATTTTCTTCAGGTAGCCTTAGGTGAACACTGTATAGAGGATGCACTACACTAACTTGTAAATACTGCAGCTGCCTGCGGTACTGTACTAATAGGATCAGAAGAACACCACCAATTTTCTTCAGGTAGCTTTAGGTGCACACTGTGCAGAGGACGCACTATACTAATTTGTAAATACTGCAGCTGCCTGCGGTACTGTACTAATAGGATCAAAAGAACACCACCAATTTTCTTCAGGTAGCTTTAGGTGCACACTGTACAGAGGACGCACTACACTAACTTGTAAATACTACAGCTGCCTGCGGTACTAATAGGATCAGAAGAACACCACCAATTTTCTTCAGGTAGCTTTAGGTGCACACTGTGCAGAGGACGCACTACACTGACTTGTAAATACTGCAGCTGCCTGCGGTACTGTACTAATAGGATCAGATGAACACCACTAATTTTCTTCAGGTAGCCTTAGGTGAACACTGTATAGAGGATGCACTACACTAATTTGTAAATACTGCAGCTGCATGCGGTACTGTATTAATAGGATCAGAAGAACACCACTAATTTTCTTCAGGTAGCTTTAGGTGTACACTGTGCAGAGGACGCACTACACTAACTTGTAAATACTGCAGCTGCCTGCGGTACTGTACTAATAGGATCAGATGAACACCACTAATTTTCTTCAGGTAGCCTTAGGTGAACACTGTATAGAGGATGCACTACACTAATTTGTAAATACTGCAGCTGCATGCGGTACTGTATTAATAGGATCAGAAGAACACCACTAATTTTCTTCAGGTAGCTTTAGGTGTACACTGTGCAGAGGACGCACTACACTAACTTGTAAATACTGCAGCTGCCTGCGGTACTGTACTAATAGGATCAGAAGACACTAACTTGTAAATACTACAGCTTCCTGCGATACTAATAGGATCAGAAGAACACCGCCAATTTTCTTCAGGTAGCTTTATGTGCACACTGTGCCGAGGACGCACTACACTAACTTGTAAATACTGCAGCTGCCTGCGGTGCTGTACGAATAGGATCAGAAGAACACCACTAATTTTCTTCAGGTAGCCTTAGGTGAACACTGTGCAGAGGACGCACTACACTAACTTGTAAATACTGCAGCTGCCTGCGGTATTGTACTAATAGGATCAGAAGAACACCACTAATTTTCTTCAGGTAGCTTTAGGTGCACACTGTGCAGAGGACGCACTACACTAACTGTAAATACTGTAGCTAATAGGACTAATAGGATCAGAAGAACACCAGCAATTTTCTTCAGGTAGCTGTAAATACTGTAAAAACACCTGCCTGCCTGTCAGTATGGATCTAGCTAAACTGAATACAGTGTATATATATATATATATAAAACACCTAGGATGTATATATATATATACACAATACACAATACACTGTAAGTGCAGCTAACTGACTCGCCTGCCTACTCTAACTTAAATCAAATGACACTGTCTCTCTGTCTATCTATCTCTCTCTCAACGCCGGAACACACTACACAGGGCCGCCGTGCAGGCAGCCTTATATAATCTGGGACATGTACTAAACCCCCTGAGCCATATTTGGCTTTGGCCAATTGCGGGGTGGCTTTGGCTAATTGCGGCTCTCTGTACAGACGGCGCTGTGTTTGACCAAGCATGCAGGTCATAGTGCATGCTTGACCAATCATCAGCCAACAATGCACTGCGATGCCGCAGTGAATTATGGGTCGTGACGCGCCACTCGAATTTGGCGTGAACGGCCCATATCGTTCGTAATTCAGCGAATGGCCGAACACACGATGTTCGAGTCGAACATAAGTTCAACTCGAACACGAAGCTCATCCCTAGTACTGAAGTTACACAAGATTCCATTTACATAGCTGAGTCCCAACATCTTCATCCAATCATACTCTCTATATCTACCCTATCCAGATGAGGACTGACCATACTCATATCGAGTGACTGTATATATCCATATCTGGTGAATACACCCTATTTTAGTTGCTGTGGATTTTCAAGAGGATTCTCCATCTTACTGCAAACAGTGTGCATTAATGACTCTTATTCCTCTTGCTGGCAGCAATATGCTCTAAGTAGCTCATAAGTGTGACCTTCGTGTCTGTGCATTGTGTGTCCGCAGCTGCATCTATCCCAGACAACATTGTCTTTTTAACTTTTCACCAAGGTGAAGGTGACGGTGGTGTTTTTACCCAAAAGTTTTTTGTAGTTTTTTGCAATTGTTTAACTTAATAAAATTATCCCATGATTAAGGTGCACGGTCCTGCTGTGACTTCTTACTTGGGGTCCTTTCCCCAAATTCTACCCAAGGACACTAAAAAAAGCCTTTTGTTCACTGATTTCACTAAAAGTAATGTAACTGCAGAATATGTAAGCTGTTTAACAAAACTAGATATACAGTATGATGCTCTGCTGGTTATAGTTCTATTTGGATGTCCTACTATCTGATCATGGCCAGATCTAGGAGGGTGCTGGGGTGGGCTGCGCCCCCCAGATTCCAGTTGTGCCTCCCCAGGCTGGCCCTCCCATGGATGTTTTGCCTGGCTGCTGAGCTTCTTTCCCTCATCCACGAACTCAGGGCCGGGACAAGGGGAGGGCAGCCTGGAGCTGTGAAGTCCTGAAAGTAGAAGTGGCAAAGAGGTGAGAGCCGTGAGGAGGTGTGGACTGTGCTGTGCTCTCCTGTCAGAACAACACTCCTCCAGATGGCAGATGGCAGATGGCACAGGATCGCTCTTACATTGGACTGTACACACAAGGTTTGATTATTCGCCTCTTATCTCTTATAAGGGCTGCTCATCACCCGGCAGCAGGACATGTGGGGGGTATGGGGCGGGTAATCAAACTGTGTGTGTATAGCCCAATGTAAGAGTGATCCTGTGTCATCAGCCACATGGAGGAGCGGGAGAGTACAGCACAGCCTGCACCTCCTCCTGGCCCCATAGAGGTTTCCCCCTGTAAGGTGAGGGGGGAGCTTACAGGCAAATTGTACACAATGCAGGAAATTGTACACAATAAAGGAGGGGAGAGAACAATCATTTCTGCTTTGGGTGTTTGTGGAAGAGGGGGATGGGAGGCTATTTGTGCTGGGAAGGGTAATGAGGATGTGGGGGAACTGTGCTAAGACGGGGGTAGGGGGGATTTGTGAATTTGTCCTAGTAGGAAGAATGGGGGGGTATGTGCTAAGTGGGGGGTTTGGGGGGATTCGAGCCACGAGGGGAGATTTGGGGAATTTTGGTGCTGAGGGGTGGGGGGGATTTGTGCAAGGGAAGGGGGATTGGAGGATTTGTGCTGGGAGGGGTGATTTGGGGAGAGATTTGTGCTAGGGTGAGAAATTTTAAGAGCATATGTGCTAGGAATGGTAAATAATAAAATGTGGTCAGCACAACTAGGTATAAACAAAACTAATAATAGGTGAACCTATGAATAAAAATAAAATATGAGCCTGTGCAATCCTTTGCAATCCTGTGCAAAAAAAAAACATATATATATATATATATATATATATATCGTGTGCAAATAAGCAAATATAACTGTGCAAAGATGAGTATCCTCTGTGCAAATATGCAATAGTGATAAAGTGCAAAATAGAGCAAATAAATCCAGGTATGCAAATGACCGTACTAAATGAAAAACTGTACTAATACAGCAAACTGTGAACAAATGTTAAACAAACAAAGCACAACAGTGAGCACACTGTATGATGGAAGATTAATTAATTATCACAAATAGTCCCAATGGTATTAAAGCCAAACTGTAATGATGAATGATGTGATGTTAAAGTAGTCCATTGAGTCTATAATCCACCAATAAATGAGATGTGAAACATGTATCAAATAAAATCTTCAATAGGAGATCTTCATGAACACCACTTAATGCTCTCTGAACTCTTACCTCAAACTGGAGTGTGTATCGCTTTATCAATCAATCTAGCTGGGGAATATGCCTGAATCCAGTCATGATGGATAATGCTTCTCCAGATACTGTAATTCAAACGATCCCTTCTATTTTGTCAGCTTTAGGTGTTCTCATGGAACGGGCATAAAAGGGGATAAAAAAGAATCTCCCATAGTGCAAAAACGTTTATGCTGAATGATTTATTAAAATAGCCAAATGGGCACTTGCAACAACAATATTAAAAAATGGCAGAGAAATTAATACACAGCGTTTTCAGACGCCTCTTACGTCACTTCCGGTTCTTCCGATACCCAGCCACTCCCTATGCATTACGTCACGGCACGTGACTTCATCAGGGGAACCTGATCAGGGGAGTTCTGTCTCCAGCATGGAGGCAGCATTTATGAGTGATACAAAAGCTGATATATTTCTCCATTGTTTAAATAAGATATAAATCTGCGCGTGTATGACAATAAGCAGCTGGACACCAGGGTCAATCAATCAAATCCCTTAAATCAAAATATAAAAGATGGTGCAGCGCTAAATGAACTAAACATCAAGGGATGCTATATACAGTTAAATGAGAGGATACCCATACAACATAAGATAAAGCGTTTTTAAGCTATATATCAAAGTCCAGAAAAGTCCATGGAAATCCAAAAACAATCCAAAAAAATCCTAAGAAATTCCACCAAGTGAAGGTGATATCATGCTGGTATAGGTGACTGATGTGCCCTTCACCGATATCTGAAATAGCCTCTCACTTTGCGACCAGGACCCTTTAATTACAGAGGGTCGTGTAAGCCTTCCCTTACGGGTCATGTAAATGGATGGTATTCAGAATCAGGAAACAAGAGCTCCGTCACACACCGGGTGGGATAATTCAGGATGTTCCAATGGTGTTGGATGAGGTCCTGAGGAGAGATCGTCCGCCCGTCCCGCCTGCAGTCTGCGCCCGATAGGGGTCCACTGAGGGCAGGCGGGACGGGCGGACGATCTCTCCTCAGGACCTCATCCAACACCATTGGAACATCCTGAATTATCCCACCCGGTGTGTGACGGAGCTCTTGGTCCCTGATTCTGAATACCATCCATTTACATGACCCGTAAGGGAAGGCTTACACAGATGGAAAATTAATATTCCTGGTATATCAGAGGCAGAAAAGAGCCAGAAGGCGTCCAATCATATAGGTCCTTAGTTATATTTCAGCAGTGCTGATGGCTATATAGAGCCTAAAAGCATATCGCTGTATAGCCAGGATTTCATCAAAAAGATATGCCCCAGGGAGACAGCAAACCACTGCACACTTTTATGAATACTTTTTCAAGGCACTGTATATATATATATATATCTATATATAGATATATAGATATATATCTATATATAGATATATATCTATATATCTATCTATATATATATATATACACACATACAGTATATATACAGAGAGAGAGGGAGAGAGATGCCACAGCTGCCCACCATGATAGGCTAGATCTAGTGCCTGATCAAGATTTAAGATCAGCTACCAGGGCCTGTCTGATGTGGGCCCTTCCTAGCACATAGGGTGTAGTCCTTCGTGCTATCAAGTGAATCAATCTAATAAATAATTGTAAATAAAATAATTCTAATCTAATGAATACAAATTCTACCCATCTACCCATTAAAGTTGAGTTTTTATTCTAGATAAAAATATTTTTAACGATTCTTTAGCCAATTGGTTTGCTTAATCTCCATAAACACGGCCGCTATAATTACAATGGAGAAATATAAAAGATGGTGCAGCGCTAAATGAACTAAACATCAAGGGATGCTATATACAGTTAAATGAGAGGATACCCATACAACATAAGATAAAGCGTTTTTAAGCTATATATCAAAGTCCAGAAAAGTCCATGGAAATCCAAAAACAATCCAAAAAAATCCTAAGAAATTCCACCAAGTGAAGGTGATATCATGCTGGTATAGGTGACTGATGTGCCCTTCACCGATATCTGAAATAGCCTCTCACTTTGCGACCAGGACCCTTTAATTACAGAGGGTCGTGTAAGCCTTCCCTTACGGGTCATGTAAATGGATGGTATTCAGAATCAGGAAACAAGAGCTCCGTCACACACCGGGTGGGATAATTCAGGATGTTCCAATGGTGTTGGATGAGGTCCTGAGGAGAGATCGTCCGCCCGTCCCGCCTGCAGTCTGCGCCCGATAGGGGTCCACTGAGGGCAGGCGGGACGGGCGGACGATCTCTCCTCAGGACCTCATCCAACACCATTGGAACATCCTGAATTATCCCACCCGGTGTGTGACGGAGCTCTTGGTCCCTGATTCTGAATACCATCCATTTACATGACCCGTAAGGGAAGGCTTACACGACCCTCTGTAATTAAAGGGTCCTGGTCGCCAGGTGAGAGGCTATTTCAGATATCGGTGAAGGGCACATCAGTCACCTATACCAGCATGATATCACTTTCACTTGGTGGAATTTCTTAGGATTTTTTTGGATTGTTTTTGGATTTCCATGGACTTTTCTGGACTTTGATATATAGCTTAAAAACGCTTTATCTTATGTTGTATGGGTATCCTCTCATTTAACTGTATATAGCATCCCTTGATGTTTAGTTCATTTAGCGCTGCACCATCTTTTATATTTCTCCATTGTAATTATAGCGGCCGTGTTTATGGAGATTAAGCAAACCAATTGGCTAAAGAATCGTTAAAAATATTTTTATCTAGAATAAAAACTCAACTTTAATGGGTAGATGGGTAGAATTTGTATTCATTAGATTAGAATTATTTTATTTACAATTATTTATTAGATTGATTCACTTGATAGCACGAAGGACTACACCCTATGTGCTAGGAAGGGCCCACATCAGACAGGCCCTGGTAGCTGATCTTAAATCTTGATCAGGCACTAGATCTAGCCTATCATGGTGGGCAGCTGTGGCATCTCTCTCCCTCTCTCTCTGTATATATACTGTATGTGTGTATATATATATATATAGATAGATATATAGATATATATCTATATATAGATATATATCTATATATCTATATATAGATATATATATATATATACAGTGCCTTGAAAAAGTATTCATAAAAGTGTGCAGTGGTTTGCTGTCTCCCTGGGGCATATCTTTTTGATGAAATCCTGGCTATACAGCGATATGCTTTTAGGCTCTATATAGCCATCAGCACTGCTGAAATATAACTAAGGACCTATATGATTGGACGCCTTCTGGCTCTTTTCTGCCTCTGATATACCAGGAATATTAATTTTCCATCTGTCCCTGCTTATGTACTCAGCGGCATTGGATTGATTCATAGCTTATAAATATATCCCCCATCTTATCGTGGCTATATATGGCTATATATGACTTTATATCCTAAACCAAGATATAGAAACATATTCTCTTATCTGCTTCGTCTTTGAACCTTGGCTGTGTCCTGAAGAAGCCTTGCGGCGAAACGCGTAGACATACAAGGGCTCACTGCACTTAAGCATAATTGCATATTTTTCATATTTTATTCAATTTTGTTTTTTCTATGTAATTGTTAACTTTAATAAATTTGATTGATTATAATATGTCTCTCTTCCATTGTTTCTTAGCCTAAAAAGTCTGCCCTTTTGGTAATACTTTGTACTACCCCATTTTCTTTCTCTAATATTTAGGGATGTGGCTGCTCATTGTGCACTTTTTTTCTATAGTTGTCTTTGCAAAATAGCTCAAGCTCTCTCAGATTGGATGGAGAGTGTCTGTGAGCAGCAATTTTCAAGTCTTGTCACAGATTCTCAATTAGATTTAGGTCTGGACTTTGACTGGGCATTCTAACACATGAATATGCTTTGATCTAAACCATTCCATTGTAGCTCTGGCTGTATGTTTAGGTTTGTTGTCCTGCTGGAAGGAGAACTTCTGCCCCAGTTTCAAGTCTTTTGCAGACTCTAATGCCCCGTGCACACGATCGGATTTTCCAACAACAAATGTTGGATGTGAGCTTGTTGGCTGAAAGTTCGACTGTGTGTATGCTCCATCGAACATTTGTTGTCGGAATTTCCACCAACAAATGTTGGCTAGCAGTTTCTTAAATTTGCCGCCAACAAAGTTTTGAACTTCCTTTTTCTGAAGTTGTCGTTTGTCTTGTACATCACCACGTTCCCACGTTCATAATTGTTGGCCAACATTTGTGTGACCGTGTGTATGCAAGACAAGTTGAAGATAACAACCTTCGAACAAAATTCCACGGTTTTATTGTCGGAAAGTCCGATAGTGTGTACGGGGCATTACAGGTTTTCTTCTAAGATTACCCTGTATTTGGCTCCATCCATCTTCCCATCAACTCTGACCAGCTTCCCTGTCCCTGCTGAAGAAAAGCACCCCCACAACATGATGCTGCCACTACCATGTTTCACTGTGCGAATGGTGTGCTCAGGGTGTGCTCAATGGTGTGCTACAAATGTTGGCTAGCAGTTTCTCAAATTTTCCGCCAACAAAGTTTTGAACTTCCTTTTTCTCGTCTCGTCGTACGTCTTGTACGTCACCACGTTCCCATGTTCATAATTGTTGGCCAACATTTGTGTGACCGTGTGTATGCAAGACAAGTTGGAGACCACAACCTTCGAACAAAATTCCACGGTTTTATTGTCGGAAAGTCCGATCGTGTGTACGGGACATTACAGGTTTTCTTCTAAGATTACCCTGTATTTGGCTCCATCCATCTTCCCATCAACTCTGACCAGCTTCCCTGTCCCTGCTGAAGAAAAGCACCCCCACAACATGATGCTGCCACTACCATGTTTCACTGTGCGAATGGTGTGCTCAGGGTGATGTGCAGTGTTAGTCTTCCACCACACATAGTGTTTTGCTTTTAGGCCAAAAAGTTAAATTTTGGTCTTATCTGACCAGAGCACCTTCTTCCAGATGTTTGCTGTGTCCCTCACAAGGCTTCTCGCAAACTGCAAACGGAACCTCTTATGGCTTTTTTCAACAATGGCTTACTTCTTGCCACTCTTCCATAAAGGCCAGATTTGTGGAGTGCACGACTATTAGTTGTTCTGTGGACAGATTCTCCCACCTGAGCTGTGGATCTCTGCAGCTCCTCCAGCGTTACCATGGGCTGCTTCCCTGATGAATGCTCTCCTTACTTGGCCTGTCAGTTTAGGTGGACGGCCACGTCTTGGTAGGTTTGCAGTTGTGCCACACTCTTTCCATTTTCAGATGATGGATTGAACAGTGCTCCGTGAGATGCTCAAAGCTTGGGATATTTTTTATAACCTAACACTGCTTTAAACTTTTCCACAACTTTATCCCTGACCTGTCTGGTGTGTTCCTTGGCCTTCATGAAGCTGTGTGTTCACTAAAGTTCTCCAACAAACCTCTAGGGCTTCACAGAACAGCTGTATTTATACTGAGATTAAATTACACACAGGTGGACCCTATTTACTAATTAGGTGACTTATGAAGGCAATTAGTTCCATTAAATTTTAGTAAGGGGTATCAGAGTAAAGGGGGCTGAATACAAATGCACGCAACACTTTTCACATATTTGATTGTAAAAAATTTTGAAAACCATTTATCATTTTCCTTCCACTTCACAATTATGTGCCACTTTGTGTTGGTTGATCACGTAAAATCCCAATAAAATACATTTACATTTTTGGTTGTAACATGACAAAATGTGGAAAATTTCAAGGGGTGTGAATATTTTTCAAGGCACTGTATATACAGTAAATAAAATTTGAATTCTTGGTTTTCAAATTAATCTGATTGATTGCTATCAACAACACTTACATTTTTTGGAGAATTGCTAACGTGATATATTTGGAGATGCTATACAACACTGTTCTGTTTTAAAATCATTCTTAAAACATTCTAATCCCAGCTCTGCAGAGCAACAAGTCTGTGGTGACAGTAATCTAGGAAAAAGTTGATCCCCCTGACCCTGATCCTGAGGACAACCTGAGTAGGTTTACCATGATGAATTAAACAGTTTCTGGAATTAATCTCTGCAGGTCAAAGCTATATAACATGGGGCTACATTCCTTCTGATCCTTTGAAGGATTGCTTTATTGGCAGAAGACAATTTTTTGATGCTGGTTTTCTAACATTTGCTCAACAAGAGTTTAAGACATAGACTGACACATTGATCATCAATTCAGGCGTTTCATCCAAATAAAAGTACTGACTTTAAAGACTGGTCACTTTGTAGCATACTGCTGCTAAGGATGACGACCGTCACAGCTGAACTTCAGGCTAGCAGCTACATACTCCTTTGATACACATAAAGGGAAACTTTTTTTACCTGATACAATATTTATATTTTGTCCACCCAGTCCTGAAGTTTACACAACCCTGATAGCACAGCCAGCGTGGTGCCCTAACCTTGCCATGCAGCCAATAGCGTCCTCGCAACCAGTGATGCATACCTTGCCCCATTCATGACAATTACTCTGGGTAAACATGCCTTGCTCTTTACTACACAGTGGTCCCACTCATTGTGCATTGGCTTGTCTCTGTACGCCAACTTAGAATTGGTCTTAATTTACTCCAGTGTCATTATCTTTGAATTGGCGATAATTCTTTTTGAACTTCTTGCAGCCATAGCAACACATTGTGAAATTACGCAAATAATGACTACTTGCATCTGTCACATATGTCAGAACACTTAGGCCTCGTTCACACCATGGTGCAAAGATGTCAGTTTTTATGCACACGTTCTGCAAGGGCTTTAAAGAAAACAATGGTTCTCTATGTGCCCTGTTCAGACCACAACAAACATGTGGATTGTTTCATCACAAGAATCTGCAACATATGTGCAGTTTTCTGCATGGAAAAAACTGACATGAAATTAACATTGGTATGAACAGGGCATATAACTGGTGCGTATGAAAACTGATGTCAATGTATATAAAAACTCAGTGAAATGAGCATGAAAACTGATGTAAACTAATGTAAACCCATGTCTCAACTCATTTGCAAGTGATTTTCCCATCAGTTTTCATGCACGTATGGTGTGAACAAGCTCTTAAGGAAATTGTTACAAGGTTTTTATCTATTAGTCGTAGGTCTATTTAAAGGGACCATATCACAAGAAAAGTGTCTCAAATGCTTTATTCAATTAGCCCCAGTTTGTTTTATGTCTGCCTGGTGTTCAGCTTTAACCACTTTTTTTTGTTTTGTTTTTGTTTCTTAATGTACACCACTGTGCAAACGTTTTATGCAGGTGAGAAAAAATACTGTAAATTAGGATTTTTTTCAGAAATAGAAGTGTCAATGATTTATTTTTTATCAATTAACAAAATGGAAAGTAAATGAACAAAAGAGAAATCCAAATAAAATTAATATTTAGTGTGACCACCCTTTGCCTTTAAAAAAGTATCAGTTCTTCTAGGTACACTTGAACACAGTTTTTGAAGGAACTCAGCAGGTACGTTGTTCCAAATTTCTTGGAGAACTAATCACAGATCTTCTGTGGATGTGGGCTGCCTAAAAACCTTCTGCCGTTTCATGTAATCCCAGACAGATTCAATGATGTTGAGATCAGGGCTCTGTGGGAGCCAAACCAACACTTCCAGGACTCCTTGCTCTTATTTACAATTAAGATAATTCTTAATGACTTTGGCTTTATGTTTGGGGTAATTGTCCTGAAGAATGTTAAGGAAAGGGGAACACCTTTTTAAAGACCCCCGTTTCCTCATGGGACTGGGGCTTGGACAGGTTTTAAGTCTCCCCAGTGCACCTGTGGCACATGGGGACACCTCTGGAGGGTCGGTTGATCTTTTGGAATCTTCTGGAAGGCATTCAGGGGCTATATAAAGCAGGTTCCAATCCCAGGAGTTTCAGCTGCCTCAGATTGCATTTCTGTGGTGCTCCCACCTGCCCTCTTTTTTTTTTTGTTGCAGCATTAATTATGTGGTAAGGTCACCTTTAAATTTAAAAGGGGAAGGTTAGTTTTTATTCAGCTTGAGCTGTAATGGCTAAGCTACTGTGTTAAATATAATATAGGTTCCCTTGGCAAAAGGGATGGTTGCTAAGTTACTATTTAAAAGCTGTACGGCTTGAGTCGTAGTGACTGAGCTGTGGTTGGCTCAGTTTAATTGTTTTTTTCATGATATTACTGTATTTGAATAAAGGTTTGTTAATTTAGTAAACCAATAATAAATGGCCCCAGTCAAGTTTTTCAACAAATATGTTGTCTTTGTAATTTATTTTAAATTTAGCATACTGCCTGCAGTCCCATGAATTTGGGACCAATCACACCCCTACCCTGGTGGTATGGCATGATGGATAAATATCTGCATGTATTTCTCAGCATTGAGAACACTGGGGATGTGGGGAAAGGAGAGAGAATTATACTCCCATATTCCTTTGTTTTTTTGTTTCTGTTTTTGTCTTAGGCTGCGCTTTATGTATGGAGAGTGATATAAGGATTTTTTTTTCTTTTTAGGGATTCTACATATTAAGGCAAGTTCTTTCTAGATATAAATTGCCAATTGGACAATGGTTTGCACTACGTATTGAAGGACTCACAATGCATATGATTTCGTGAATGTTTGTGTTTGTGTTCATTTTCATGTAAAACGTTAATAAAAATTATAATAAAACAAAAAAAGAAAACACAGTATAAAGAAAAAAAAATTGGGGTCAATCACACGCCTCCCTGGTGGTATGGTATGGTGAATAAGTATCTGCCTGTATTTCTCAGCATTAAGGACACAATTGATTCTGATCAAATCTCCAACTCCATTTGCAGAAATGCAGCCCCAAACTGCTGATGTAGAATGGAAGCAAGCATGATGTGTCTTTCATCTGCTGCATTACGTTTCTTGGCCAACCACTGCTTCGGTGGTCCTCAACTTTGCCCATTTCTTTGTGCTTCTTCAAAAGAGCTTGAACAGAACATCCTGAAACACCAGTCTGCTTTAAAAAACTTTGCCTGAGAGAGACTTTACTGATGCAGTATAACTACCTTGTGTCTTGTTATGAAAAAGGTCTCCCTTAGATTTACATCTGAACGATCCCTCTGATCAATGTGTTAGTGGCAACCTCAGCCTGGACTCCGACCAGGCCATGCCCCCAATGCGTTTCGCTCTGCCCCTCGAAGCTTAGTCATTTGTGCCTTGTGTCTTGTTGCTGTTCTCAGCCTTGCCATGGTGTATGACCTGTGACATGAAACTGTCTTCCACAATCTCACCTTAGTAGCAGAGTTTGTCTGTTCCTTACCCAGTTTTAAGCCTCCTACACAGCTGTTACTCTTTCAGTTAATGACTGTTTCAGCCTACATATGAAGTTGATGATCATTAGCACCTGCTGGTATAATTGGTTAATCATACACCTGACTAATTCTACAGAATCCCTGACTTTGTGCAAGTGTACAACGTGCGCAAGTGTTAAAGCTTGTACACACAATCAGAATTTTCCGCCGACAAAACTGCGGACTTTTGTCCAAAGTGCATTGGCCCAAACTTGTCTTGCATACAAACAGCACATAATTGTCGGCCAACAATCCCGAACATAGTGATGTACTAGATGTACTACGAGCCGATAAAAATACAGTTCAATTGTCATGCGCCACCCTTTGAGCTCTTTCTGCTAATCTCGTGTTAGTAGAAGTTTGGTGAGTGCCGATTAGTGCTTTTCAGTTTGTGCTTGTGAGTTCGTTACTGATTTTCAGTTCGTGCTTGTGAGTTTGTTTCTTATTTTCAGTTCGTGCTTGTCAGTTCGTTTCTGAACGGCCGTTCATCAACTGACCATGTTGCGTTCTCGCCAGAGAGATCGTGCTTGGAGTTATTGCTTTGACCCAAGTCCAGTCCAGGAACAGGAGGAGGAGGAGTTCTTGGACCAAGAATTGGTTGCTTAATCGTGACCAATTCTCTCATATGCCTTTGCTGCGGGAGCTCCAGGAGAATAATCCTGATGATTTTAGCTACTAGCGCTAATTTGCGCTAAAACGGTATTCACTTTAGCGCTGGTGAGAAAATACTCCCAAAATCGAATTTACTATAGTTCCCTGAAACCAAATAGCTCCCAAACCCTTACTCTGCTAAAGCCTGGAGAATTGCACATGGAAATAATGTTTAGAGCATGATATAATTGCCTAAATAGTACTGAAATATGCGGTATATTATTTAAAGATAATCTGCTTTTAAACTGTGTGAAAAAGTGATTTCTACAGTGAAATATCTTTAAAAGTCTGAAAAGTAAAAAAATCCCCGTTTTGGACAACTAGGTGCCAACACAACTGAGCGTGCTCAGACCTGCAAATAGCTCTCATTTTAACTCAAGTGTCTTTTTTACCCGGAGCTATAATAAATACCAAAATGAGAGCTAATTAGAGTGCATTTTTTGGAAGTTAAAATCTGCTCTATTTTAGTCCAAATGAAGTTTTAGCCATTGATTCTAATGGAAAAATTCTAACTTTCACAAAAAAAAAACATTTTAATGTTGAGATGAAATGTATCTTTCTGTGAAATAAATTTTCCTTTTCAATATTGTTGCTTCTACTTAAAATTTTTTGATTTTAAGAATGCAACGATGTGGAATGTTTTGATGTTTTGGTAAAATATATTTTTCTCTGTCACTTTTACTTGTTACTCTCCGTCTCACAACAATCTTTATTCAAACTCACACAGGTGTCTTTACAATCCACAAACAATACCATTGCTGATGCAAATTTAAAATGAATCACATAACAAGGAAGCTACATACCTATAACATTTTAAGTGAGAAATTTGATCTGCCACCACAACTTTTCCACTTTTACTTGCAAATTAGACACTTCTTTCATTCTAAATCGCCATCCCTAACTCTAGACAAGCCAACTACTTTCGAATACTTGTGTGCTCAAGGCCCTCATCAATTGCATTTAATCTCCTGTATCTATCATATCCTCCATGAGTCGGTTCCAGTCACAGAGACATTGCACCACTACATGCACAAGTGGTCTCAGTTAGTGGGACGTCCTGTCACGATACAGATGTGGGATAGGATCTGGGCTTCTACATTTAGATCTTCCAAACAGGCCCGGACTGGCCATAGGGCATACCGGGCATATGCCCGGTGGGCTGTGGCATCTGGGCCGCATGTCACATCTGAGCATCTCCCTCCCCACTCTGCAGCTGTTTGGCCGGCCATGCTCATTCCTCCCTGGACAAGCTCCACGGCCGAATCCGCGGCCGACTCCGAGGAGGCGGCCGCATTTCTTTTTGGCAGAGTCCCGGGCCTGCCGTCCCCATTATAAAGGCAGCGAGCGGGCTTGGCTGCTCCTTGTGCCAGCGCCGCTCACCACGGCCAGCTCCACGGCCACCTCCGCGGCCGTCCATCCAGCCTTCTATTGATCTTAGGAGCCTCCTAATAGGAGGAAATGAAGAGATAGGTCATGTGACTGTGAAGGGGGAGGAGCTGGATCAGACCTTCTCTGCCTGGTGTCGTAAAAGGACCTGCTAGAAAGGTAAGTGTGACAAACACTATGCCAGCCTGCCAATATGTATTTTTTTTTTCTTTTGTATCTTGGCCAATAATATATTTTTTTACCATGCCTGCCAGCCCAGTGTTTTTTTTTTTTTGTATCTTGGCCAGTAATGTATTTTTTTTACCATGCCTGCCGGCCCAGTGTTTTTTTTTTTTTTGTATCTTGGCCAATAATGTCTTTTTTTACCATGCCTGCCAGCCCAGTGTGTTTTTTTTGTTTTTTGTTTTTTTGTATCTTGGCCAGTAATGTACTTTTTTTTACCATGCCTGCCAGCCCAGTGGTTTTTTTTTTTTTTTGGTATCTTGGCCAATAATATCTTTTTTTACCATGCCTGCCTGCCTGCCCAGTGTTTTTTTTTTTTTTTTTTTTTGTATCTTGGCCAATAATGTCTTTTTTTACCATGCCTGCCAGCCCAGTGTTTTTTGGGGTTTTTTTTTGTATCTTAGCCAATGTTTTAAACTGATCTTAATAAAAAAATAAAAGTGGTCAGTCTCTCTTACAGAACCCTTTCACACTGGGGCGGTGCGGGCGTTTACTGTAGTTATAGCAGCGCTTTGGTGCTGCTAGTAGGCGCTTTTAACCCCCCAGAAGGGGTTAAAAGCACCCGCTTAGCGTTGCTTTCAAAGCGCTTTTAAGTCGCTTTGAAAGCGGTACCCATTAATTTTAATGGGCAGGGGCGGTGGAGGAGCGGTGTATACACTACTCCCGCACCGCCCCAAAGATGCTGCTTGCAGGACTTTTTTTCCCGTCCTGCAAGCGCACCGCTCCAGCATGAAAGCACAGAAGAGGCAGTTTACAAGTGCTTTTTGTAGCGCAAAAACACCTGTAAAGCACCTCAGTATGAAAGGGGTCTTACACAATTTGAGTGATGCTAAACAAAGGTTGATGGACCCCTTTCACACCTAGACCTCCCCGTGGTAGCGTTAAAGCACCGCTCGTTTTAGCGGCACTTTACCGGTGCTGCAGCGCCACTTTGCAGGCGGTAGCGTCCTGCAAGCGCACCGCCCCCAGTGTGAAAGCCCTCGGGCTTTCACACTGGAGAGGCTTGAGAGGCGCTTTTCAGGCACAATTTTTAGCGCTAAAATGTCTGAAAAGCACCTCAGTGTGAAAGGGGTCAAAGTGATGGGAACAGTTCTTGTGCCCAAAAGGTCTCCTGCATTGAGCCCACGTTCACATTGGGCCGATATGACATGCGATTTGACATGTCAAATCGCATGCCAAATCGGCGGGTATTTCCGGCAATAGTACCATCTGAATCAGTGCGACGCCGCACCAATTCCCAAAAGTAGTTCCTGTACTACTTTTTAGATATCTGTGCATGAACCCGCATAGATGTCTGTCAAATCACCCCCCCTGCATTGCCGGTTTAAAATCGTGCGAGTTCAGATTTCAAACCGGCAATGCAGTCCAACTTCCTGACACCTTTTGGGTATATATAAAAAAAAAAATTTAAAATGGTTACTTAGTTTATCACCTCCTGTACTCTGGTCACTGGTCTTCTCCTGCACTAGATCCACAGTCTCTGGTCATCTCATGTATTAGATCCGCAGTCTCTGGTCATCTCATGTATTAGATCCGCAGTCTTCGGTCATCTCATGTATTAGATCCGCAGTCTCTGGTCATCTTATGTATTAGATCCGCAGTCTCTGGTCATCTCATGTATTAGATCCGCAGTCTCCGGTCATCTCATGTATTAGATCCGCAGCCTCTGGTTAGCTCCTGTATTAGATCCGCAGTCTCTGGTCATCTCATGTACTAGATCCGCAGTCTCTGGTCATCTCCTGTATTAGATTTGCAGTCTCTGGTCATCTCCTGTATTAGATCCGCAGTCTCTGGTCATCTCATGTACTTGATCCGCAGTCTTTGGTCATCTCATGTATTAGATCCGCAGTCTCTGGTCATCTCATGTATTAGATCCGCAGTCTCTGGTCATCTCCTGTATTAGATTTGCAGTCTCTGGTCATCTCCTGTATTAGATTTGCAGTCTCTGGTCATCTCCTGTATTAGATTCGCAGTCTCTGGTCATCTCCTGTATTAGATTCGCAGTCTCTGGTCATCTCCTGTATTAGATTCACAGTCTCTGGTCATCTCCTGTATTAGATTTGCAGTCTCTGGTCATCTCCTGTATTAGATCCGCAGTCTCTGGTCATCTCATGTATTAGATCAGCAGTCTCTGGTCATCTCCTGTATTAGATCCGCAGTCTCTGGTCATCTCATGCAGTACGTCTCGCAGTGAGCAGTAATGATGTGCAGTAACCTCTAGCAAAGAATGAGGAAGCAGAAATTATGTGTTGTAACCTTTAACAACCAGTCAGTGATCGGTAATAATATGCTGTATCCTCTGGCAACCAATTGCAGGTGCTGCCTGATCTGCTGCAGTAAACTGATTTTGAGTCTTACTGCTATTTGTTATCTGTCTAAGAGCGGTTGGGGGGCCCCCAAGAAAATGTTTGCCCAGGGCCCAATCAACATTGAAGACAGCCCTGAATGTGACAGAGAGCTCCAGAGGGTGAGAACCGCAGCATAAAATATGTAATTAGATTGTATACATCATGCACCTGGCTCTCACCCACGGGTCTCTGTCTGCTGAAACCAAGTGGGAATCTATGAAGTGACACCGACCTCCCGGACTGGTTCTCCCTTTGGCCTCACCACAGAACATGATGACACCGCTTAGTGGTAGCTGCCTGTAAAAATCCGGTGGTGGAAGACAGAAAACAGAATCTGTTACGCGATGTGCATAGCCAGGTTCTGTTTTATACTTCTATAGTGAGTCTGGTGCGGGCCTCCAGGGAAGGAACTTACTTTGTTTGAGTAATGCTCCGCTGCAGTGGGTCACCTCTCGTGGCGCTCAATAGAGATGCCAGCGTTCAGAGAGGGGCAGTAGGCTGCTAGTCCTGGCAACCCTTTGGAGGAGGAATAAAGATGTATCAGGTAGGATATGCAATGTGCTTAGAATACACTATGGGTGCAGCCAGATACTGTCTTTATTCTTATTCTCTGGTGCTGTGCTGGTCTGCTGCCCTCCAATAAGCTGGCAGGGGGCTTGGTCCTCCTCTCACAGTAAGTTTGTGAGAATTATCTCTCCTGCCGACTGCCCAGAATTAGGGACACTTTTTTTTTCTTTATGATTTTATATTTTACTTAGATGTCTCCAAAAAAGCAAAAAGGAGGAGCAGAAAAAATCAGAGAGAAACATAAGAAGTCTTTGGAACTTGATGCTCAGAAATGTGCTAAAATTTCGGATATGTTCAGTCCTCATGCACAGAGTTCCAGTGATCCCATGGCAGGGCCCAGTAGAGAGGCAACAAACATAGAACAAATAACAATAGAAGGTGATTTAGTGGAATCTGTTGCTGAAACATCAGAATTATCCACTGAAGAACATAGAGAATTAGGAAACACTGAATTACCAAGTAAACAAGTTATTATGGATGTTTCAGAGTGTCAAACTGAAGACACAGATATATCATTTAATTATTTTGCTCGTCCAAATAAAAATGAGCTTGCTGTCTTTTTCAAATATCATCCACGGCAGGATATTCCAGATCCAGTGTTAAAAAAGGCTACAAAACGTAAAGATGGAACAAGTCGCAAATGGCTCACCTACCGCAATGAAAAATCGAAGTTTTGCTCTGTTTGTCTGGCTTTTTCAAAGTCTCAGGAAACTAATTCTTTTATTGAAGGAATGACAGATAAGCGTCATGTTCATCAAAGAATCGAAGAGCATGAGAAGAGTGTAATGCACAACTTGTGTGCCGAAGCCTTTTTTGTGAAATCCAGCAGTGCTGGAGTTGATGATCTACTTTTGTATAAGCAAATGTCTGTAAGGCGAGAACAAGTGAGAACCAGGCGGCAAGTACTACAGCGGGTTGTAGATGTAATAAAAGTTATAGGAAAGCAAGGTTTGAGTTATAGGGGAGATAAAGATGAGGCTGCCTATAATTTAGAGGACATAACGAAAGACCATGGAAATTTTTTAGAGCTCATTCTTCTCGTCAGCAAGTATGACATTTGTCTGAAAGATCATGTAAACAAATGTATTGAAAACAGCAAAAAACTGCAGTCTTCTGGAGGAAAAGGAAGAGGATCTTTGATAACCTTGCTCTCAAAAACGACTGTGAACAAAGTAATACATGCTATTCGGATGCTTATCCAGGAAAATATCACAAAAGAAGTAAGGGAAGCCGGGATGTTTTCAATTCAGATTGATACAACTCAAGACATCACTTCAAAAGATCAATGCTCCATAATTGTTCGCTATGTGACTGATTGTATCAATGAAAAGCTTCTTGCAGTTGTTGAATGTGAATCTTCAACAGGGCAAAACCTTTTTAAGTTGCTAATGGAAGTCTTAAAATCATGCAATCTTAATATTACTAATTGCATTGGCAATTCAACGGATGGAGCAGCAAATATGCAAGGCCAATACAATGGTTTCTCTTCCTGGCTGTCAACTGAATCACCAGGGCAAATTCACATCTGGTGCTATGTACACATTCTGAATTTAGTACTTGCAGATACAACAAAGGTGATAGTTGAAAGTGCATCACTATTCAGTTTGTTGAATGACATTGCTGTCTTTATTCGTGATTCTTATCAGCGCATGAATACCTGGGAACAAGTTAGCCAGGACCCTCACCATCGAAGAATTTCAGTAATTGGGGAAACGCGTTGGTGGTCAAAAGATGCTGCTCTAAGAAAAGTGTTTGGAGAATTTTCAAATCCTGATTCTGCGTTGTTTCCTAGTCTACTGTACACTTTGAGCAGAATCGAAGACAGCGTCTCATCGAAACCTGAGGTGCGTGTTAGAGCAAAATCTTATGCAGAATCCTTACTCAAGTATGAAGCCATTCTTACAGCTCAAGTTTTTCTGAGAATATTTGAATTGACAACACCATTGTCCAAATATCTACAAACAACTCAGATGGATATCTCAAAAGCTATTCATATGGTACAGGGAACTTATGAAAAACTTAAAACAATTACACAAGATTTTGATTCCATACAAATGACTGCTGATAAGTTTGTTAAGTGGGCAAATGACAAGATTCAAGAAGAAGAAAGTTACCACCTAGAAGTACAGACCACTTTGCCTAAAAAAAGAATAAGAAAAAGAAAGCGAATGGCTGATGAGACTGTTGACGATGTAGCAGTTTCTGATGCTGTTTCAGCTTATAAAATCCGTGTGCACAATGTAAACTTGGATACGGTCACAGAGAGCATGAATCGCCGCTTTCTCTCCTGTGGGACCCTCTATGCTGACTTAGCTTGCTTGGAGCCAAACAGCTTTTCTGATATAAAAAAATCTGGACTTCAGGCACCAGCAATGGAAGAACTCAGCAAACGATTATTTAAATTTGATGAGGGAGCAACATAAGAAAATTTGCGTTCCCAACTGGCAAATTTTGCAATGCAGTGGGACAGGCTGAAATCATCACCTCTTGAAGAATTTAGTATTGTAGAAGATGTATCTATGGAAAACCAGGAAAGCAAATTAACAGAAACAGAGCTGGTCAACAAATCTTGCATGGCATGTAAGAACTGTGCCATTTGCTGCTATAAGATTCTGCAGCGCTATAATTTGTTAACTGATGCCTATAATGTCATTGGTTTAGCCTACAAATTTTTGCTTACACTATCTTTTACTCAAGTCGCCTGTGAAAGAAGTTTCTCCACATTGAAGTTTATTAAAACCCGTCTAAGAAGTTCTGTATCTCAAGAGCATTTGAGCTCTTTGATGCTGATGGCAATCGAAAAGGATATACTAATGAACCTTGATTCTGATGATGTCATTGATAAAGTTGCAGAAACCAGTGAACTTCTACGAAACTTGCTGAATCCTTAGTGCAGTTATTTTGTTCTGTTATTTTGAATATAAAAAAATATATGCCAAAAAATGTAATATATTTTGCTATTTGTTATTGTATTGAATCGTTCATTAAAGATGTTTCATTTTCATGTCTATCATTTATTATCATATATTTAGATAATTCCAAATAACTGACAAGTTACAGTGACCGAAGCAGGCTAAATATAACTAAAATACATTGAGAAACTGGTTGCCATTATTTGTAATTTGGTTTTTAAAAAAATGGGCTGCTCAGCTTAGAATGCCCGGGCCTATTTTTTGTCCCAGTCCGGGCCTGCTTCCAAATGTGTCATTCAGAGGTAGAAAACCATTAATATCCTCATGTTATGGTATAGAACTCCCGATGTAATCCACAAGTATGACCCCTCAGTTTCGCAGCGTTGTTGGCAATGTGGAACTGATGTAGGTTCACTGTTTCACATCTTTTGGCAGTGCCCCTTGATTCAACCTTTTTGGTATGATGTACATCTTCTTATACAAAAGGTAACTGGGGTGTCCCTTCCGGTGGATCCTTTAAACTATCTACTGGGTTTACCTCCTTCAGGGGTATCTAGAAAGACAAACAAATTGATATCCTATATATTACTAGCCGCCAGGAGACTTATCCCGTTAATTTGGTTATCCCAAACACCTCCTCCACGGTCCGGATTTCAACGATTGGTGGCTGAGATTCGGACAATGGAGTTTTTGACGCCTTCGGTACACGACTGTGTTCCCCAATTTAATAAAATATGGGAACCATGGGACCATTCGGAATACGGGACCCCCATGCCATCATATTTGCCCTAAGAACCAGAAGAACCAGAAGATGAAGGAAGATGGAAGAAAGAAGAAGCATTTAAATAAAGGAATTGTCAAAAAGTGTCTCTTGTCATTTTTAACATTTTTGACAGTTTTTTAGTGAAATGGTAGGGGTAAGTACCCCCCTACCATTTCACACAGGGGGGGGCGGGATCTGGGGGTCCCCTTGTTAAATGGGGCTTCCAGATTCCGATAAGCCCCCTGCCCGCAGACCCCCACAACCACCGGCCAGGGTTGTGGGGATAAGGCCCTTGTCCTCATCAACATGGGGACAAGCTGTTTTGGGGGGCTACCCCAAAGCACCCTCCCAATGTTGAGGGCATGTGGCCTGGTATGGTTCAGGAGGGGGGCCGCACTCTCGTCCCCCCCTCTTTTCCTGCCGCTTGCCAGGTTGCGTGCTCGGATAAGGGTCTGGTATGGATTTTTGGGGGGACCCCACGCCGTTTTTTTTTTAAATTTTGGCCGGGGTTCCCCTTAATAACCATACCAGACCTGAAGGGCCTGGTATGGAATTTAGGGGGACTCCCACGTCATTTTTTTTTTAAATTTTGGTTCGGGGTTCCCCTGTGGGGAATTCCCATGCCATTTTTATCAATGAACTTCTATGTGTATTGTCGGCAATGCAATAGCCGCGGGTAGTTTTAAATGAGTTTTTCCTTCAAAATGTCATTTTGCTGTCAGACTGTTCTAAACACAGGAAATATGCGCCCCTTTACAGGCATACTATAGACAACCCCCAGGTACGAAATTTAAAGGGATATTACACTTTTATTGTTTGACTTTAAGCATTATTAAAATCACTGCTCCTGAAAAAACGTCCGTTTTTAAAACTTTTTTTGCATTTATCCATGTCCCCTGGGGCAGGACTCAGGTCCCCAAATACTTTTTATGACAATACCATGAATATAAGCCTTTAAAATTAGCACTTTTGATTTCTCCCATAGACTTTTAAAGGGTGTTCCGCGGCATTCGAATTTTCCGCGAACACCCCAAATTGTTCGCTGTTTGGCGAACTTGCGAACAGACAATGTTCGAGTCGAACATGAGTTCGACTCGAACTCGAAGCTCTCCCTAATGCTGGCAACTTATTTGTCTCCTGTCGAAATAGGTTCTAATGTAAGAAAGTTAATTTTGGACTTTAGATTGGAAGCTCTCTGCAGCCAGGGACTGATGTTAATGTTTGTTAGCACTAATCATGTCCAGGGACTTGGACATTTCAAATTGTAGGGTTTATACTGCACGGGTACACATGCTTAGAAAACTGTTGCTTTGTTTATGTGGATGCAAATGGACTTTGATCTTTGTCCTGTAGTTGGAGATTTGATGCACATAGCCAAGGGCTAACACAGTTGTGAATAGTATTATGTGTTCCTGCCCCTCAGGTGCAATCACTTTAGACATACATGAAGAGACAGATTGAAAGATAATGATGGGCGTGTACTTCTATTGGGTGTGTCAGTGTGCTAACAATACAACCTCTCTTATATAAAGGCCTGCAGTAGGGGGGTTCGTTTGGCCTGAGAAGGTCAGGTTTTTTGCTGTGATTTGTGGGGGAGAAGGAATGATATTGGGAGATTTGATGAGATTCTTGTGCATTTTTTTCTATCAAAAGTGGGTTTATGTGGCCATGCTGTCAATGTTGTGCATGTATTGTTCCTGTCTGATCATGCAAACATCGTTTGGAAGCATCTGCTGACCTACAATTTTTTTATTTCCTTTAATCGTGTACACCGAAATGCAGCTTCCAGCAGAACATGGTCACCAATGTATGTATGTGTGGATTGTGGGCTGGTGGTGGGTGTTTTGAATAAGTCTTTTGTAATATTATGTGGGAATGCTTTGTAAGAATGACTGGTAAGTATGTTTCTATAATCTTGCAGATAACAATGTGATGTGTTGCCCATTATACACTGAAATTAAAGCTGTGTCCACTCTAAGGTTTTGTCAAATTTTAGATTGTAAGCTCCTATGAGCAGGGCCCTTAAAATCCCATTGCTAAATGTAGCACCATATATCTTGTCCAAATTTTTTTGAAGTTGGTAAATGAATGTAATTTTTTTTTTCTGCTGGTAAAATAAAAGTACATTATTGAGCTTTTGTTGTGTTTTTTTTTCTACTTTTCTTTCTCTTTAGTTTTGTGGGTGGTGGTTTTGGGAAAGTGCAATATCTCTTATATTTTATTTCAATATGTATTTGTGCACCAAAAAACTAATCTCTTTGCCCTGGTTCACATTGATGCTACTTTGAAATCGCGCTACTTCACTTGAAGTAGCACGATTTCAAAGTAGCAAGGTCAGCGTGATTTCAGGTGCGACTTGATAGACATCCGTGTGGCTTCATACACAAATGTCTATTGAAGTCGCACCTGAAATCGGCAAAAGTATAGTGCAGGAACTACTTTAGCAAATTGGTGCAGCGCCACAAAATTGGTGTTGCATCAATTGGAACAGTGCCATTGCCGCTAATGGGCTGTGTCTTGTCATGCAATTTGATCTCTCAAATCGCTCCAATGTAAACCTAGGCTTCAGCACACCTGCAAGTAAGTGATAAAGGTGGAATCTTTATATATAACAGCTGTGGAGGATTGCAGGTAATGAATTCAGCTGGTGGATAGGCAGTGTTTGAATGTGTCAGCTCTGGTTCACATTGGTGTGATTTGACATGTCAAATCGGTGGCAATTGCACCGTTCTAATTGGGGTGATTTGTATTGATATTGGTTCAGAAACCTGCACCGATGTCTCTGATGTTGCACCTGCAGTCGGGACTGACATGCAGGAATGAAATTGTGTGAGTTCAGCTGAACGCTTTCCTCCCTCTGTCAGTGTGAACCCGGGCTCAAACTGGGCCTTTTGTCTTTGTAATTCACCTGCTGCTAACCCAGGGACACCATTTCTTATCAAACTCCCTTAAGTTTACCTTCAAATATATGTAGAAATACAGATTTGCATATCAGAAAATAAAAAGCTGCAATCAAAAGCGTGGTTTCACCTTCTGACCCAGAAATTAGTCATTGTATACACCCGGAAGTTCCTGTGCTGGTCAGGATCTCCATCTAGGTCAGTGGTTCTCAACTCCAGTCCTCGGGACCCACCAACAGGTCAGATTTTAAGTATTACCTTGGGGAGTTGCAGACTAGAATACTGCAATCACTGAGCAGCAAGTGATATCACCTGTGATGTATTTCAGTTATCTTGCAAACCTGGCCTGTTGGTGGGTCCTGAGGACTGGAGTTGAGAACCACTGATCTAGGTGGACATGGCGAGGTCTCTTTAGCAAAGACGAGGTGCTGCTCATTGGCCGGGTAAGTGTAGGATATGTACTTAATCAATGTGGGGATGGATGTGGTAGTTGGATTTGGTGTGGGTGGGGTTCATTGATTTGTTTGGCATCACCACACATTTGCTTCCGTCCCATGTGCGCACATCACTTTCTGCATTTGTTCTGCTGATGTAAATCAGTAAGGACTATGCAAGTATAAATGAGAGCTCCTTTTATTAAAATATTTATGACTTGTTTCACAGTTGGGCAAATTTTCCAGCAAATTTGGACCTCTGAGTTGCATGACAAGTTGTACCCCATGATTCTCAATGATAACCATTCATACCTGTGCTACTTTAAGTCGCACCAACTTCAAAGTAGTCCCTGTACTACTTTGGTGTGACATTCATGTAACTTGAGGTATATCAGGTACAATATTACACATGCATGCCCAGAAGTTGGGGCCAAGTTGCAGCGGCAAAGTGGCAGCAAAATAGTGTGACTTTCAGATCGCAGCAGTGTGAATGAGATACAAGGATAACACCTTTGAATTTGGCCCTATTGTCACTTGTGCATACTGAAAGTGTAGGAAATTCGTCCCTGCACTACCTTGGTTTGACTTTGATGCAATTTGAGGTCCATACACCACAAGATTACACAGACATTGCTTCAAGTCATGGCAAAGCTGTGCAATTTTAAGGTCGCACAAGTGCAAATGGGGACTTATTCAAAGGTGTTATCAATTAATCTCATTAGGTTACTTTCACACTTGGGTGACTTTTCATGCAGCTTTTGACCTCAGAGTCACATGAAAAGTTGTCCCTCATGATTTCCATTCTTATTTATTAGAGCTGTACGATTAATCGTCATCGTGATTTTTTTCCCCTTTACGATCTTGAAAAAAGCGTTTCACGATTTTTGCTATGCAAAGAATTCTCTCTGCTTTCCTGAAGCCACAGCCATCAAAAGAAAGGAATAGCAAAATGGGGAAGTCTGCTAAGAATTAGAACATTCTTTATCAGTGAACTTAACTAGAAACATTGTAACAATTTGTCAATGAAATAGACTTCTGTGTAAGTAAGGAAAGTTTAACCACTTAAACACTAAACACTGACATTTGTTGGTTTCAGGTTAAAATCATTTTTTTTGCTAGAAAATTACTTAGAACCCCCCAACATTATATATATTTTTTTAGTAGAGACCCTAGAGAATAAAATGGTGGTTGTTACAATATTTTATGTCACACTGTATTTGTGCAGCGGTCTTTCAAATTCAATTTTTGGGGGAAAAAATTACTTTAATGAATTAAAATAAAAAAAAAGTTAGCCCAATTTTTTTTGGGGATAATGTGAAAGATTTTACGTTGCGAGAATCAGGATCTTTTTATTCTAAGCAAAAAAATAGTGATTCTCATTTTGGCCAGAACCGTGCAGCTCTAATATCTATGCAACTTCACCCATGTTCACATAGCTCTAAATTGACATGTCAAATTGCAGGCCAAATCGGCGCCTATTGATGGCAATGGAACTGCCTGAATTGGTGCGATGCCACAACGATTCCCAAAAGTAGTTCCTGCACTACTTTGGGCGACTTCATGGGGCGATTTCTTACCTCCCAACTTTTTGAGATGGGTAAAAGGGACACCTATTAGCAAAAGTAGGTAGGCATAGGACACCTTCTTAAAGGAGAACAGTTGGGACCTATGTGAGTTCACTAGACATCTGTGTATGAAAGTGCACTGATGTCTCTGAAATCGCTCACAAAGTCGGGCTGAGTCACACTTGTGCGACTTTGGACATTAGAGTTGCATGACAAGTCATACCCCATGATTGTCAATGTGTACCATTCATATCTGTGCGACTTCAAGTAACACTGACTTCAACGTAGTCCCTGTACTACTTTGGTTGACTTTGATGCGAGTTGAGGTCCATAGACCTCAAGTTTACACAGGCATTCCCTGGAATTGTGGCAAAATTGCTGATGCAAAATCGCGGGAAAGTTGCGTGCCTTTCCCTGCGACTCCTGCGTCCATAGACCTCAAGATTACACAGGCATTGCTTAAAGTGGCATCAAAATCTCGCAACTTTCAGGTCGCACAAGTGTGAAAGGGGCCTAAGTCACTGTGCTGAGTACTATCCTGTTTCCCCGAAAATAAGACCTAGCATGAGTGTCGGTGATGGCTGCAATATAAGCCCTGCCCCCCAAATAAGCCCTATCCTGTTTCCCGGAAAATAAGCCCTACCCTGAAAATAAGACCTACAAGGACTTTAACTAGGGCTTATTTGGGGGGTAGGGCTTATATTGCAGCCATCACCGACAATCACGCTAGGTCTTATTTTCGAGGAAACAGGGTATTATACCTAGAATATAAAGTAGTCCCACCATCAAACACTAGTAAACGTATGTTCTCAATATAATTGTGCTCAAATGGCTGAAAATCACACAGATGGTATCACCTACTGAAAGCTTGCATTAGACTCAGCAGCATATGCTGAAAAGAGGTGAATGCCTATTAGCCAATGCCACATCAGCATGAGCATGGTTGTTACTATAATATTAATGTCTGAAATGCAAAACATTATTGTATAGAATCAAATATTAGTAAATGTATTTTCTCTGTAGGTATGTTCTCAGCTCTGTAGCATAGCGGTATACCCTGCTGTCCCTAAAAGTTCAAGCCATGAGTTCAAATCCCACAGCATCACCTCCTGGAAGTGTGCATTGTACTCAGAAGCATAATTAGCCAATGTACATCAGCTTGGTTTATTCCATATTTTAACTCTTCAAATGCATGCATTTGAAAATTCCAAAATTCAAGGAAAAAAAGTCATAGGGTCCCCCCAGTACATACCAGGCCCTTCGGTATGGAATTTAAGGGGAATCCCACACCAAAATGTAAAATAAATTTGATGTGGGGCCCCCCAAAATCCATACCAGACCCTTATCCGAGCATGCAACCTGGAGGTCAGGATGGGGGGACGAGTGAGCACCCTCCCCTTCTGAACCTTACCAGGCCACATACCCCAAAGCACCTTTTCCCCATGTTGATGGGGACAGGGGGCCTCTTCCCGACAACCCTGGTCGGTGGTTGTCGGTCTGTGGGCAGGGGGTTTATCAGAATCTGGAAGCCCCCTTTAACAAGGGGGCTCCCAGATCCTGCCCCCCTATATGAATAGGTATGGGGTACATTTTACCCCTACCCATTCACCAAAAAAGCAGTGAAATGTAAAAAAATCAATAGCCGGTTTTTGACAAGTCCTTTATTGTAAAATAGCTCCGAGCTGTCTTCTTCCCTGAGCCATCTTCTCCAGACGCTGTCTCTCCCTCCTCCATCTTCTCCCTGAGCTGTATTCTCCCAGAGCCATCTCTCCTTCCGCCGCCATCTTCTCCATCTGCTGTGTTCTTCCGCACCACTGGTTACCCACTAATAAAAAAAAAGCTGCTCTTCTTCCATGGCGGTCTTCCTCTGCTGTGTTGTCACCCACTGTGTGGCATCTTTTACATAGCCATGGAGCGGACTCTCCGGGTGACATTATCGGATGGCCACAGAAGACCGCCACAAGAAGAGCGGCTTTTATTTTATTAGTGGGTAACTGGCTGCGCAGAAGAACACATCAGCGGGAGAAGATGGTGGCAGCAGGAGAGACAGCTCGGGGAGAAGAAACATCAAACACTAATGAATGTATTTTCTATGTATGACTGTGCTACGCCCAATAGGCTAGTGGTCAGCACTTCTACCTTGAAGAACTCATGGGTTCAAATCCCACAGAGAAATACTAAAAGGTTGAATTGGTGAAAAAAAAGGAAAATGACTATTAGCCAATTAGCCAAAGCAGCATATGCTGAAAATAGGTGAATGCCAATTAGCCAATGCACTTTAAGTTTGGCTGATTCTATTATATTAACTCTTCAAATGCATGCAATGATATGTAAGTATTCAATACTATTAAGGTGTGAAATTCCAAACACCACACACTAACTAACGGGCAGATTACATTTTCTTGTTTGTTTATTTTAATTCGCTTGTGCACTGAAAAAATAAACACAGCTGGTGGATGGTATTTGAACTTGTACCGTGAGTGCTGTGGAGACATCTGAGCAGACCACTAAGCCATTGTGCTAAATATGAGACCTGCATAATAGTGTAGTATGATTAAAGAATGAATATAAATAATTACTGCTTTATAGTCACCTAAATTAAAAAATAAAAAACAACATACAACAAATAGGTAACCTAAATTTTTAATACATGTAACTTTACAGAATAGCAGACACTACTATGTAATAATCATTCATAACTGCATTCGTTAGCAAAAGAAGGAAAAAAACGAGGAATGCTAATTGCGACATACATCAATAGATGCACACGAGGTTGAGCACATCTCACATAAAAATGTTTCTTTCACATACATGGATCATGGTTACAGTGCAGTACTATATAACTTGGTAGGAATTGGCATCTGCATATACGCGGAAGCGCTAATTAGCGCCGATTTGGAATTTACCAACGTATGTTTCTCAATAATAGTGCTAATTTTCATTTGCACATTCGCCTGTTGAAATTTTATTTAGCTAAAATGGGAGCTATTATTTGCCATAGTGCCCAGTACTTCCTGGCGCTATAGTAAATGACCCCCCATACCTCTGTTGTGGTCATATTTGTGGATGAATTCACCAAAGCATGTAGTGCAAGGGTCTGCCTGCATACCTTCGAATTGTACTGTTGAAAGTTTTTGTCTCCTATTATCTTGATAGGTAATTTATGAATGTCAAAATGTGCCTCAATTTAGACAGTGTGTATCCATATTTTTGGATTATGACACTTCTTACCTGTCCACTGGGCTGCCAGTAGTGTAAGTAAGGAGGGGCTGGCCAAAGTATCACACATTATTTATGCATTTAATTCTCATGGAAGTGGAGAGGGTTACCTTGTCCAAAACATCTACCCATTACCCCACCCCACCATAACATTTTTAGAATGTTATGTGCAAAAGTAGTATTTTTTTTCTTTTTTGACGCCACAGTTTCCTTCCAACCCACAGCAATGGCAGAATGTTGCAGCCCAGTTCGAGCATCAGTGGGATTTTCCCAACTGTGGTGGAGCTATTGATAGCAAACATGTCAAGATTGTCCCACCACCCAACTCGGGCTCCTATTATTTTAATTATAAGGGCTTTTGCAGCATAGTCATGCTATGTCAACTACAAGTTCCTGTACCTGGATGTTGGGAAGAACGGCCGCAACTCTGACGGAGGAGTGATTATGCAGACCAAGTTCTACCATCGGCTCCAGAATGGCACCTTACATTTGCCACCTGCTGAGGACAATGTTGAGGGCCTCAATTTTGTGTTTGTGGCAGATGAGGCCTTTTCTCTGGATGAACATCTTATGAAGCCCTTTCCTATGAGGAACCTCACCCCAGAACAGAGAATATTTAATTATCGGCTCTCTTGTGCCAGAAGGGTTGTTGAAAACAGCTTTGGCATCCTCTCCAGTCGGTTCAGGCTATTTTTAACCTCTATTAACCTGGCCGATTATAAAATCAACCATGTTGTATTGTGCTGCTGCATCTTCCACAATTATTTACGGACAAATGCTAGCAGCTACCTTGCCTCAGTGCAAAGTGATGTTGACCTTGCAATGTCAGGCCCAGCTGAAGGGCTGCATCTCATCCGTTGGTGGGCGTGATCTCAAATGGCCTTAATTTTGGCAATTTTCTACAATAGTGCAAATGTATCTTATTTGCTACATGAGGCAACAATCTTTTCTTCAGCTAACTATTATGTTGTGCTGTGGGTCTGCTACACACACACACACACACACACACACACAATGTTTTTGTTGTTAATGTATCTAATGCATTAATGTTAAAAATATTAGGCCTTTCCAACTCCTTTAATTAATTTCTTTGAGGCCATAAAATTGCCTGAGTTTGCCACATTTTAGAGCACATTGTCAATGTAACTACACCAACGTAACAAATACACTGGTATTGAGCATTGAAATAAGAAGCCACACAGTGTTTAGTAAAAAAACATTTTACTCTAAGCACATTCACATGTGCGTTTTAAGGTTTTTGAGCAAACCAACATCTCGGTGTATAACATGTATGTTTGCCATTATTTTGCCTTTTTTGGGGCTAAACAGGCATGTTTGAAAACATAAATAAGATACACATCCCCAACTCAGGAACTTATCAACTTATAAAGTTTGACTTTGGTAAAGTGAAGGCCATATGAGACATTAGACTGTGTTAATGTTTCTTTCCTCAGATGTGGTGATCTCTCCCCTATAAAAGCTAAAATTTTAAGCCACGTACATGTAGAGGCATAACTGTTAAATGTCCCTTATGATCCCCTGCCTAAATATGTGTAGGTACAAACAGGTTAGTTTCTAAAGCCCCAAAACACACAGTGTGTCAACATGCGCTATCTCCCATCACAGGATATCAAACTATGCGTTTTGGGGGTACAACTCCTTCCTCAAAACTAAAGTAGGTGAGAGGAAGGGGTTGCACCCCCGAAACACGTCCATTGATACCCCATGATGGGAGCTAGCATATGTTGACACAGTGGGGGTTATTTACGAAAGGAAAATCCACTTTGCACTACAAGTGCACTGCAAGTGTACTTTCAAGTGCACTTGCAGTACACTTGTAGTGCAAAGTGGATTGGCCTTTCGGAAATAACCCCCACTGTGTGTTTTGTGGCTTTAGCAAACTAGATGTAGGGATGGAAGGCATAGAATCATGAGGGAAATAAGTATTTTGTGGCCCAATTTGTGTGCATCTTCAATTTTTGGCTTAGTGATTCTTAAAAACACAGAAAGATTACAATTAACATTAATTAGGGCAGTGTTTCCCAACTCTTCTTCTCCAGATGCATTTCCAGGTCATATTTTCTATATTTTTTGCTTTTGGTACAGGTGATGATGTCATTTTCGAGGTTAGTAATTCACACAGTCGTTTTTATACTGCGGAAAATAAAGAAAACAGGACCTGGTGGTGCACCTAGAGAAGTGGAGTGGCTAAACACTGACCTCTGACACTAAAGCCTAGGTTCCCATTGGAACGATTTGTCATGCGATTTGATAGATCAAATCGCATGACAAGTCATAGCCTATTGGAGGCAATGGCACTGTTCCGATCGTTGTGACACCGATTTAGCAGCGCTGCACCAATTTGCAAAAGTAGTTCCTGCACTACTTTTTCCAATTTCAGGTGAGACTTCAATAGACATCTGGGCATGAAGCCACACAAATGTCTATCAAGTTGCACCTGAAATTGCACTGACCTTTCTACTTTGAAATCACGCTACTTCAAGTGAAGTAGTGCGATTTCAAAGTAGCATCAATGTGAACCAAGGCTTAAAAGTAATAAAAACATGTGAAATATGAAAACTGCAAACAGGAGCAAACAAGTGGAAGAAAACTTCAGGCAAGATGAACTTAAAATTTGGCAAGCATGTCGACATAATCATGTATTCTTCTCTGTAAAGCAGTGGCAGCCACCTTTATTTGCTCTAGATCATTCAAAGCCTGCATCATATCTGCACTCATACGGCCAATTTTGCATCTTGGAAGTTCGTGTCCTTGTAAGAAGAGAAAAAAGTATTAAGGGAATGATGGTTAAGTGCCTGAGGCGGCACAGTGGCGTAGTGGGTAGCACTCTCACCTAGCAGTAAGAATGGTCGCTGGTTCGAATCCCAACCACGACACTACCTGCCTGGAGTTTGCATGTTCTCCCTGTGCCTGCGTGGGTTTCCTCCGGGTACTCCGGTTTCCTCCCACACTCCAAAGACATGCTGGTAGGTTAATTGAATGCTGTCTAAATTGTCCCTAGTATGTATGAACGTGAGTTAGGGACCTTAGATTGTAAGCTCCTTGAGGGGACTGATGTGAATGTACAATGTCAATGTAAAGCGCTGCGTAAATTGACGGCGCTATATAAGTACCGGAAATAAATAAATAAATAAATAAATACATAGTGAATTATGGTCAAGTTACTAGTCAATTTGGGGAAATACTTACCTACCCAGTTTATTGTTGCTTGCAACCTTCTTGCCCTTCAGACACCTACACTACGAGGAATGTACACACTGCAACTACTCTGTAATCTTGGCCCTGGTGCCTGAGTCCACAAAACTTGGGTACCTAGCAACACTGCCAGCTCCTTCCACCTCTTCCTTCTCCATGCTAATGTTAAGGCGCTACATACTTTGCTAATATGTGGAGTGGGTGTTTGGTTTGGACATCTAAACACTTGACATGTATACACATTTGAAGTGATTCAAAGAATACTTGTGCAAACAAGAGGCTCACTAGAAGTTTATTCCACTTCTGGGTCTCTTTGGCCCTCTGTTTGACTTGCGTCAGGGGATGTTACATCAACAATTGGAAGGTCTGTGCTGGGTCCAGGTTTCATATCCAACGCCACAAAAGCAACATCCTTCTTGAGCTGACCACACTCACTTTCCTCTAAAAAGAAACAATACTTAATTCATTAAAGCGGGGGTCCACGCACACCACCAAAAAAAAAAAATATTAAAAGCCAGCAGCTACAAATACTGCAGCTGCTGACTTTTAATACATGGCCATTTACCTGTCCCAGGGTCCAGCGATGTCGGCAGGCGACGCCGAGAACCCGCTCGGTTCTCGGCAGCTGCCGCCATCCTAGGCGAGGGAATCAGGAAGTGAAGCGTTGCGGCTTCATTTCCCGGTTCCCTACTGCGCATGCGCGAGTCGCTCTGCGCATCGTAAGTGGTCCCCGCTCTCTCCTGGGAGCTGTGTGTTTCCCAGGAGACAGTGCGGAGGGACAGGAAGAGGCATAGACTCCCATGGGAGTCTATTCCAGAAGTGGGTGCAAGTACCTGTCTTAGACAGGTATCTGCACCCCCCTCCCCCCTGAAAGGTGCCAAATGTGACACCGGAGGGGGGGAGGGTTCCAAAAGCGGAAGTTCCATTTTTATGTGGAACTCCGCTTTAAGCCACCCCAAATCACATCTGTTTCTAGCATACATTTTGCTGCATTAGTTGACCAACCTTGCACTTGGGACAATGTTTGCCCCTGACTAGTGGACTCCACCATGTTGGGGTTTTTATCATAGAAAAATGCATCCAAAAGGGAAGGTGATGTCATTTTACAGAGGACAAAAACTAGACAAGTGCCAACATTGAAAAACTCATGCAGTTGCCCCCCACCCCTCTTGTCTCCTATGAGATAGGGGATATATAAGGATCATTCTAGCAGGCGTGACTCTGTGTGACTGTGATTCCAGGGGCCTCTCCTCTACCCATGCCTACCCTGGCAAGGCTGCATTAATGGGCACTGATGAGCCAGGCAGCAACCAGAAAGTGTTCATTCGACCTTAAGTTCCGCCCTAAGCCCATGGCCTTTGGCCCACCTAGAATCACCCCTGTCAGTGGCTAAATGAGTGTGTTTGAAGTTGTCACTTACGATTTTGAGGGGAAGATGTCATTGTTGTCTCCCCTGTTGGGGCCCGGCTGAGGGTAGCCTCCCTTTGTCCCCTCTGGTGGCTTGTCTGTAGCCTCATGTTTTTGTGCTTCCCTGTTGAAAGAAGATCAAAAAAATAGTTAAAAAAAAGGGCAAAAAAAAAGTTCATATCTGCTTTATATTTTATATACTTTATATACTTCACCTTAAAAAAACAAATTCTGACAAAGATTAGAGAAAACATTATCTCTAATTTTTAAAACCTACCTGGAGAAAGGACATATACAGACAACTAATTTACATATATACATATTGGTTACATACAAATATTGATTACTTTTTTAATTATGTGATAATAGGACTCCATCTGCTCTTGCTCGCGGTGCTTTAGATCAGACCATCACTTTCGAATTTGTTCCTTTTTTCGTTGCACCAAAAATTCCCCCTCCAAATTGGCGGTGACCTTCACCAAAATGAGGTCCTGTCGGCTGTTGGGCCTTTCCTAGTTGCGCAGCTTGCAATCATAGTTGTGCTTCTCAAGGATGCGCACCATCTCCACCATCTCACCCTTGCTCATGGGGGAGGCTTTGTGCCTCCTATAAGCTCCACCACCGCGGGGCTGCATAGAATTAGCAGAATTTGCAGAATCCGACATGTTGTCCCTCCAGAATGTTCCACCGTGTGTGTCGCATGCAGAAGAGAGATGGTCACACCCCAGCGTCATGACGCACTGAGAGCAGAGTTTCATGCATGCGCAGAGTAAATAAAGCCATAAGGTGCGGTCGATATAACAGCCGTAGGAACGATCTGGGAATGGAGGATGAACGATCAACATCGCCAAAAGGAGGCATAAAAAGAAGGTACAATTGTAAATTGGCGCACCAGTGGCTAGTGGCCATGGTGGCCACTGTGTAATGTCTTGCAGGCATCTGCTAATTGAATTGACAATGGTGGATAAATTCACTGCACCAGACTTTTTGCCTGAATTTATAGAGCAGTAACGGGAGCTGCCGTGTCCATGGAAAGTGAAGAGTAGGGATTACTCTAATAAAATCAAGAGGAAAGCAGCGCTGGAGAAACTCTTGGAATTGGTGAAGCCTCTGTACTCCATGGTAGACATCAATTATTTGAAGGCCAGTATTGGTAGCCTTCTTAGTAAATATAATAGGGAACGCAAGAAGGTCCTGGAATCCCAGAGATCGGGAGCATCAGCAGATGACATATATGTCCCCAGGCTGTGGTACTACAACAGCCTGCTTTTTTTGTCTGACCACACCAAACCACGCCCATCACTCTCAATGCTTCCTTCCACATCGGCTAAGGCCACAGCTCCTGAGGTCCACCCTGGTCCTTCTACACAGGAAGAAGATGTGGAACAGCCCAGCTTAAACCAGGTATAGCATTGTTGAACATATTTGTATCCAAAAATAGAATGATGTTAACTAGACGTTATTGACCCAAAATTTATGCCTTAACAAAGTGGTTTCCATATCAATAGACAGTAGTGGCCAAAAATGATTGGGACAAGAATGAAAAATGCTGGAATGATAAACTTTTCTATTTCTCCACATTCAATTTGCAACAGCCATGAGCTCAAAATTGTGTGTGATTGATGACCAAAAACCAAAAAATATGTCCCATTTTCATACACAGGTAAGTGTCAGTCAGGAGGAGCCCGTGCCCAGCAGCCAGACGGAGTCACAGATCCCTCCCCTACACCCTCCTACTAAAAGGGCCAGGAAGAGCAGGAACCTGGACAAGGCCACGGCTGCCTTCCTCAGCCACACAACAACCGCCATCAGTACGTTCCTGGATGCACAGGAGGCATTTGGCTGTATGACAGCTAATAAGTTGCGAGATATGGAGGAGGAGCAAAGGAGTATGTGCGAGGAACTAATCCTGAAGCTCCTCAACAAGGGGAGAAGGGGACAAATTTGCTCAAAAACACACATCTGTGATTTGGATGACACACCTCCTCCACAGCCACCACAGCAACCCCATCCACCACAGCAGCATGGCAGACCGTGGCAAATCCAGCCCCAACACCCCCAACAAGCCTGCCGGCCTGGGGATTTTCAACCCTACAATTTCTAATTCTCTTTTTTGTTTATTTTTTTAATTATGATTTGAGTTGTTATACTTTATTTATTTTTGTGTGCAGAGAATGCACTTTTTCTTAAAATTATTTAATTTTGATTTGGAGTGCAGATAACATGTCTAATTTATTTTATTCTATTTTTTTTAAAGAATGCACAATATAAAAAATGGCCTCAGCCGATGTGGAAGGAAGCGTTAACAGCAAAAAACGGAGGCTGTTTTAAGACCACAGCCTAGGGACATATATGTCATCTGCTACTGCTCCCGATCTCTTGGAGTCCAGCACCGTATTGTGCTCCCTATTAAATGTCCTCCTCAGGTTCCCAATTTTTCTCTCCTCATAATTGAGGTCTGCCCTGGGGTATAAAGGCTTCACCAATACCAACAGTTTTTCTCCATCGCTGCCTTCCTCTTGATCTTTATATGACCTTCTTGTGCTCCCTATTAAATAAAAAATAATTATTTTGAAAAATACTTGGCTATGTGTTTTACTTCAAAGGACAGTTTGTTTGGGAGTAGGCAGGTACATTTAAAAAATACAATGTCAAATTAAAACAAGGGACACCAACATAGTTGTATTTTTGAGCTTAAAAACTATGAGATAATGGTGTTGTGGTAACTTGACCCAAAATAAAAAAACAAAAAAACATTATTTTTCTGGATGTCACTAGAAAAAAAAATCCTTTTTAAACACGTTTGGCAGAACTCTGTCAATATCACCAACAAAGCAGCTTCATTATTATCCCATTATAAAGAAGAGAATATGTGCTGCATTTCGTGATTTCATAATTTAGCGCATCACGATTGTGATATCTCCATTACGAACGCTAGTTTTACAAGACCGACTACTTCCGTCTCGTCCTTGCTTCCGAGCATGCGTGTTTGTACTTTGGACTTTTGTCTGACTGACTTGTGTACGCAGGCTTGGAAAATCCGACAACAGACTGTTGTCCACAGAAACTTTTAAAGCCTGCTATCCAACATTTGTCCGTGGAAAATCTTACAACAATTGTCCAATGGAGCATACAAACAGGCGGATTTTCTAACAACAGCCTGTCATCACGCATTTCCCGTCGGAAAATCCGATTGTGTGTAAGAGGTTTAAGAATTGATACTGGTTTGAAGCCAAAGTTTAATCACACCAAATATTGATTAGATTTAGATTTGTGTTCTGTTTGCTCACTTTGCATTTTGTAAATTGATAAAAATAAACAAAGCAGAATACTTATTTTACAGCATTTCTTCAAACGTGCCTAAAACTTTTGCATAGTTCTGTATATTTGTATGCATGTTTCCATAGAAAAATTTGGGGGGTGATGCCATGGTCCCTGGTGTTCTTCTGAGTATATGGTGGGAATTAAGAGGGAGCTGAATGAATATGGCAACTGATATGGATAAACACAAGCATAAGATGTAACCCATTTTGTGATTGTTATGGTATGACCCAGAAGTGGACACTGGGTTGCCTAGAACTAGGAGGATTGGAAACTATTCCAGAAACCCTTTATAAGGGTGTCTGGATCTTCCTGTATGACACTTTTAGGTCATGGCCCCCATGTCTGATCAAGTGGCAACACATGGATTTAGACTAATGATGAGGCCACAGTTTGTGAGGTATTTGCAAACAGACCTTCAATGTAATAATAACATGAACCAAGATTCCTTCCTGCTTTTGGAGAGTCTTATTTGCATACATTTGCATAAATTTGTAATAACTATTATTAAATAGAATTTACAACATGAGGGAAGACAGTACAGTTACAAAACAATTCAATACAGGAGGAATCGTAGGGCCCTGGTCGTTCAAGCTTACAATCTAGAAGGGAGGGTCAAGTGATACAAAAGGTAATAGGTGTGGGGGGTGAGTTGATGGAGAAAATAAAAGTAGAGGTGTGGGCAGAATAGGCTTCTCTGAAGAGGAGGGTTTTCAGGGATCGTCTCAAAGCAAACAGAGTAGGAGATAATTGGACAGATTGGGGTTGGGAGTTCCATAGGATGGGAGAGGCTCAAGAAAAGTCCTGGAGGCAAGTGTAATGTGGGAGTTAGAGAGCAAAAGGCCTTGGGTGGAACAAAGAGAATGATTAGGTTGGTATTTTGAGACTAGATTAGTGATATAGCTGGGGGCCAAGTTGTGGATGGCTTTGTAAGTCAAAATAATAATAACATGAAACAAGATTCCTTCCTGCTTTTGGAGAGCCTTATTTGCATACATTTCCAAGACAGCATTCCCTGAAATTTCCCCACTAATGAGAACCACTAGCAACAGTGCTGATGAGACCACTTGCAATGCCCCTCTAAGCTGAGACAAAGATCTCTCTGTCGGTTGCACTGAAGGGAACAAGTGCCTATGCACTGTTCAGGGATGTAGAAGCATCAACAGAGAAAGGAAGTAACACCAATCAGTGGCGTAGCGTGGGGGGTGCAGGGGGTGCCGTGGCCCCGGGCATGACATTTAGGGGGGTGCCAGTATGTGTCACTACTGGCTGCCTCCTCCTAATTTCAAGTTTCTGTGTCCCCCGCGCTTCGGCCGCCATGTTAAGTGTCTGGCGCCCTGTGATTGGGCGTATAGGGGTCATGTGAGGCATAGGGCTGGCCTGTCCTCGATCGCTCCTGAAGTCCCGCCTCCGCACATGACCCCATATGCCCAATCACAGTGCGCTGGACACTGAACATGGCAGCAGGCAGAGCGCAGGGGAGAGAAGCAACAATGTGAGCTGCTCTCCTCCTCCTCCGGATCGATTCAGGCCAGGATAAGAAGGTGAGTGAGACTCCCTCGTGAGAGTGATGTTACTGGCCCAGGGGAGGGGGAGAGAGAGACTGACTGTAGGCAGGACAGTATAGTGTAGGCTGTGTAGTATAGTGGTTAGTATAGTGGTCAGTATAGTGGACAGTATAGTGGTCAGTATAGTGTAGTATAGTGGACAGTATAGTGGTCAGTATAATGTAGTATAGTGGACAGTATAATGTAGTATAGTGGACAGTATAGTGTAGTATAGTGGGCAGTATAGTGTAGTATAGTGATTAGTATAGTGGTCAGTATAGTGGTCAGTATAGTGTAGTATAGTGGTCAGTATAGTGGTCAGTATAGTGTAGTATAGTGGACAGTATAGTGGTCAGTATAATGTAGTATAGTGGACAGTATAATGTAGTATAGTGGACAGTATAGTGTAGTATATTGGTCAGTATAGTGTAGTATAGTGGACAGTATAGTGGTCAGTATAGTGTAGTATAGTGGACAGTGTAGTGTAGTATAGTGGTCAGTGTAGTGTAGTATAGTATAGTGATCTATCAATGGGTCCGCGCTTCAGAATTTTTAAAACCATGCTGCCCCCCAATGTAAGTAGGGAACACCTCAGTGATACCCCAAAAGGTTAAAAAACAGAATATAGGGGATGGCGCTGTGTAAAGTGTGAATGTTAAAGTGCCAAGTGCTGTGATGCGTAGTACAATCCTACCTCAATACCTGAAAATTGAAAGATATGTAATCAATATAAATTAAAAAAATAGTAAATTGATCAAGAATTAGCCAATATTGTGGGGTGATATATCATTAATGGAATTGCAAGTAATGCTGTACATTAAACAAAATCAATCCTTAAAAAATGTGAAAAAATGTGAAATTAAAAATAGCAGATATAGATTGGTTGTCAAACCACAGTGCAACCCACACAGTGCAATAATGTGCAAATATTTATAAAAATTGAAAACGATCTGATATATAGAGATGTGTACATAAAAAGGTTAATTCATCACAAAAATTAAAAAATATTCAAAAAGACAGACAATATTCAAAAATATATATATATATCTAGTCCCAACTGCTGTATAGTGCAAAAAGTTCAAAATAGTGATATAATTGCAGTGTAATAAATCGTGTAGCGTCTTTCCCAGACGATTATTATTCTTTAACAATGGAGAACCAGGCAGTAATTTTTTGGCAATTTCCCCCAATGTGATTGCACTCACCGGAGCTCCCTGCCCCTGCAGGGGTATGAGCGTAAATCCTCAGCCTTTAATCGCCCCAATCTCCCTGGTGCCAGTACTCTTCCACTCAGCCCAATCCAGGAGAACCACTTGTTGAGAAGGGAGGGAGGACTCACTGCCCTTTGCTGTAGCACAGATCCCAGCCAGGCATCCACTTTCATGTATTTAGGTAAAAAATAAAAAAGATTCCTTCATAGCGGAAGTGACGTTGTGCGTGCCAAGATAGTCCCGCCTTACACGTTTCGTCATACGGACGTCATCGGAGGCGTTGGGACTATCTTGGCACGCACAACGTCACTTCCGCATACCTGTGGTTCCGGATACTAGGCCGGTGGAACGCAAGCGGTAGTTTTTTTCAGTAGCGCTGCGTCCCCGGACCGTGTGAGCCTGCGAGCTCCCTCTCTGTCATTTCTATTTCATTTTTATTCGGTTTATATTTGTTTAAATGGATTCAGTCATGGGACTGTAATATATAAATAAAATATTTATTAGAAACAAAGTTACGCTATGAAGGAATCTTTTTTATTTTTTACCTAAATACATGAAAGTGGATGCCTGGCTGGGATCTGTGCTACAGCAAAGGGCAGTGAGTCCTCCCTCCCTTCTCAACAAGTGGTTCTCCTGGATTGGGCTGAGTGGAAGTGTACTGGCACCAGGGAGATTGGGGCGATTAAAGGCTGAGGATTTACGCTCATACCCCTGCAGGGGCAGGGAGCTCCGGTGGGTGCAATCACATTGGGGGAAATTGCCAAAAAATTACTGCATGGTTCTCCACTGTTAAAGAATAATAATCGTCTGGGAAAGACGCTACACGATTTATTACACTGCAATTATATCACTATTTTGAACTTTTTGCACTATACAGCAGTTGGGACTAGATATATATATTTTTTTTTGAATATTGTCTGTTTTTTTTTGAATATTTTTTAATTTTTGTGATGAATTAACCTTTTTATGTACACATCTCTATATATCAGATCGTTTTCAATTTTTATAGATATTTGCACATTATTGCACTGTGTGGGTTGCACTGTGGTTTGACAACCAATCTATATCTGCTATTTTTAATTTCACATTTTTTCACATTTTTTAAGGATTGATTTTGTTTAATGTACAGCATTACTTGCAATTCCATTAATGATATATCACCCCACAATATTGGCTAATTCTTGATCAATTTACTATTTTTTTTATTTATATTGATTACATATCTTTCAATTTTCGGGTATTGAGGTAGGATTGTACTACGCATCACAGCACTTGGCACTTTAACATTCACACTTTACACAGCGCCATCCCCTATATTCTGTTTAGTATAGTATAGTGGTTAGTATAGTGGTCATTATAGTGTAGTTTAGTATGGAGGTCAGTGTAATGTAGTGCTCAGTATGGGGGTCAGTGTAGTGGACAGTATAGTGTAGTGTAGTGTGGTGGTCAGTATAGTGTAGTATAGTGTCGTGTAGTATAGTGGTCAGAGTAGTATGGTGGTCAGTATAGTGTCGTGTAGTATAGTGGTCAGTGTAGTATAGTGTCGTGTAGTATAGTGGTCAGTGTAGTATAGTGGTCAGTGTAGTGTAGTATGGTGGTCAGTATAGTGTCGTGTAGTATAGTGGTCAGTGTAGTATAATGGTCAGTGTAGTTTAGTGGTCAGTGTAGTATGGTGGTCAGTGTAGTATAGTGGTCAGTGTAGTGTAGTGGACAGTGTAGTATGGTAGTCAGTATAGTGTCGTGTAGTATAGTGGACAGTGTAGTATAATGGTCAGTGTAGTGTAGTATAGTGGACAGTATAGTGGTTAGTGTAGTATAGTATAGTGGTTAGCATAGTGGTCAGTATTGTGTAGATTAGTATGGAGGTGAGTGTAGTGTAGTATAGTGGTCAGTATGGTGGTTAGTGTAGTGGACAGTATAGTGGTCAGTATAGTGTAGTGGACAGTACAGTATAGTGGTCAGTATAGTGTAGTGGACAGTATAGTGTAGTGGACAGTATAGTGTAGTGGACAGTATAGTATAGTGGACAGTGTAGTGGTCAGTGTAGTGTACTATGGTGGTCAGTATAGTGGACAGTGTAGTATAGTGGTCAGTGTAGTGTAGTATGGTGGTCAGTATAGTGTAGTATAGTGGTTAGTGTAGTATAGTATAGTGGTTAGTATAGTGTAGTTTAGTATGGAGGTCAGTGTAGTGTAGTATAGTGGTCAGTGTAGTGTAGTGGACAGTATAGTGGTCAGTATAGTGTAGTGGACAGTGTAGTGTAGTGGTCAGTGTAGTGTAGTGTGGTGGTCAGTATAGTGTAGTATAGTGGACAGCGTAGTGTAGTATGGTGGTCAGTGTAGTATAGTGGACAGTGTAGTGTAGTGGTCAGTGTAGTTCTCAGTGTAGTGGACAGTGTAGTGTGGTGGTCAGTATAGTGTAGTATGGTGGACAGTGAAGTGTAGTATAGTGGTCAGTGTAGTGGACAGTATAGTGGTCAGTGTTGTTCTCAGTGTAGTGGACAGTATAGTGGTCAGTGTAGTATAGTGGACAGTGTAGTATAGCAGACAGTATAGTATAGTGGTCAGTGTAGTGGACAATGTAGTGTAGTGGACAGTGTAGTTCTCAGTATAGTGGTCAATGTAGTGTGTAGTGGTCAGTAAAGGAATCGGGTTGGTCAGTGTTGAAATCAAGTAGGTTAGTGTAGTGGTCAGTATAGGAATCAGGTAGGTCAGTACTATTCTATTTGAAGGGACTCGGGGAGTGCTAAAAGTCCGCAGGTTAAAGGGCGCAAATTACTTGCCTTGCCCCGGGTGCTGACAACCCACGCTACGCCACTGACACCACTCACTGACCCAGTGCATTAATATGTAAATGAGTGTGGCCTCAGCCAGTGCCACTCCAGCCATGCCCTCTTCAGGTTTCCTCTATGACCAAGCCCTGGTGTGGGGGGCCAAACATGTCAGAGGGTGTGGCTGGAGGGGCACTGGCTGAAGCCACACTCATTCACATATTCATGCACTGGGTCGGTGAGCGGTGTTCCCTCCTTTCTCTGTTAATCTTAGCCTCTGTTTTATCTGCTATGGTGCTGCACATGAGATCAGCTATTATGACAAACATTTGATGGCTTGACATTTCAGTTGGGAACACAAGCAACTATGACGATTATCATTCACGGCATGCCTTGATTGTAACTGTTTGGGGAAACAGTTAAAGCGATAGGTTTTCAAATGAAACAGTACTGATAACTCTTGTGTCCTGAACCTCTGTGGTTAGCAAAGCCTTATATTATATCTTACATATTGGAATATTAATCTACTGTCCAATAACTGACCTATATATTTTATTGTCCACATTCCATACTTCAGTGTTACTTCTTCCAGATATTGAAAAAGAAGTTGTAGGTGGTCCCGTGCAAATGGCTATGGGTTTATAAATGGAACTGCTGCCCTCACTGATACAACCACCTGGGTGGAATGTATGGTGAATAATGAGTTTAGGTTAGTAGGTGTGACGCTGTTCTTAGGAGTGAAATAATCCTTTAAACAGGAATCTGAGTGCTCCAATATCACACTTTAACCAGTTACCTGAACCTAAAATTTGGTAAATAAAAAAATAAATATTCCTTGATAAAAAAATGAAATAAGGTGACTGGTGCTTTTAAATCCGGCTAGTGATCTAGCAATTAATAATATACACACTTTCCTAAATTTATATATCATATGGTGACAATTAAATGTGCAATCGTATAAAAGTGACTAGTGCTCTGGTAAAAAAATAAAAACAAAAATAATATTCATATGCACAGTCCTTTTAAGTGCATAAACGCAAAGTCTTTTTGAAAAAAGTGACAGGTGCTCTTCAATCGTGTTTTCCTTTATCTATAAACTTGTGCTGGTGCTTCTTATGGTGCTCCCCTATAGGTTTTGCACTCACCACAAATATTCACCCCTCGAAGGGGTATTCCACATTCACAGTATATGCCACTGTGTAGCAGATCCAAGATCCACGCCTTTAGATACCTCTCCTCTCTTTGTTCCTTCCTACTGTAAATGTGCAATACCCCTTAGAGGGGTGAGTATTTCTTGTGAGTGCAACACCTATAGGGGAACACCATAAGAAGCACCAGCACAAGTTTATAGATAAAGGAAAACACGATTGAAGAGCACCTGTCACTTTTTTCAAAAAGACTTTGCGTTTATGCACTTAAAAGGACTGTGCATGTGAATATTATTTTTGTTTTTATTTTTTTACCAGAGCACTAGTCACTTTTATACGATAGATAGATAGATAGATAGATAGATAGATAGATAGATAGATAGATAGATAGATAGATAGATAGATAGATAGATAGATAGATAGATAGATAGATAGATAGATAGATAGATAGATAGATAGATAGATATGTAGCAATAACTCTCGGTGGAGCTGCTGGTTTAAAGCGGGCTTGTTACCTTCACTCTCCTTCCCTCTGTTTCACCGGCACCGGGTCTAGGGTTCCATTGAGTTTACCTCCGGACGATACAAGCACCAAAACTTGAGTATATTTTCAATGCTTTATTGAACAATTAACGAAGGAAGTAGCAGGAAAGAGGCAGAAAGGAAACTGCAGGGAAAGCTCAAATACCTTTCTGTAGTATTCTTGACAAATGTCCATTAGAGTTGAATATCACAATAGAATGCGCTCCCCTCATGGGACACACTCTTTGCTCGCCTGGATAGGCCTCTCTCACTTGTCTAGCAGCCAGTACGTAGCACGAACAAAAGTTTCTGCCACAGACTTGTTTGGGATGAACCCGTACGATCCTCTGTCACAGGATGTATTGGTTTTGTGGTGAATGTCAGTCACAGTGCTTGAACCTTTAAGCCAAACCCGGCAACACTATGCTGTGAAGTTATTTTAGGAGTCAACTGAGTCACCAGGCCCCTCTCCAGACCAGCACTCTGCGTGATCCTTCCATGACGGGTCCCCCCCTGGGATCTCCTCAGTTGTCCAGCTTCTTCACTCTGGATAGACAGCTCAAGACCATTCCTCGGCTGCTGTGGTAGGCCCCAGACAAGCTTCTGGGGCCACCCATGCGCCGCAGCGACGCGGGTCTCCGGAACGGAGGACCACGAGGTAGCACTCTAACGCATACCTGTCGGCCAGGAGGGCCAGCAAGTGGCTGTAAGACGACCCCCAAAATATGGCGTCTGTCCCATAAATACCATCTCCCAGAATGCAACTCGGAGGACCACCTCCACCGAGTCGTCTCCGGGACAGAGGACCACCCATACGCTTTGACACATTGCATTTCCAACACTAGCTAGTAGTAACAGCGACACCCACCAGCTCAGTATGGGAACACACGCAACGTCAGCCAAGCTGGAACAGAGGCAAATCTAACTTCCCCAACAAACAAGTTACTAAATTTACCTATCAGATGGTAGATCGCAAATCTACCAGTGCTACAGATAGATAGATAGATAGATAGATAGATAGATAGATAGATAGATAGATAGATAGATAGATAGATAGATAGATAGATAGATAGATAGATAGATAGATAGATAGATAGATAGATAGATAGATAGATAGATAGATAGATAGATAGATAGATAGATAGATAGATAGATAATGTCTAAGGCTATATGCTTACCTTCCCCCACTATTGTGTTGCTCGTTCCTGCCCTTCACCTCCTTCACACTATGAGCCCAAGTAAATGTTATCAGGACACTGAAAACAATCTTTATGATTCTAAACCACTACAATATACGCTTTAGATGTAATATACTTTTTTAATTTCAGTTTAGCAGTGCAATCCACAATCTTCAGTTTAGGTAAATTCTTATTAAAATCAACAGTAATTTTCTAGATCATATATCCCTTAACTTTATAGAAACTCATTATTTCTACTTAGCCTTTGGCAATTGTTTTGGTGGTACTTGGTGCCCCTTCTTGGCATTAATGTAATGAAGCATATTGTTTTTTTAAGACAAACGCTCCAACAGGCCAAGCATTCATTATTGGCATCGGCTGCTTTGACTGCGAGTCGCTTTTTGCAGCATCCGTGTGACCTTGCTAACTAATCAAATCAGAGGAGATACGTATTGTTCTATGTTATACTATTCTTGTTGTTTCCATGACACTGACATGTTATCACAACACATAACTCTCTCCTTGTGATATAATGTAAATGCAGTATGATGAAAGCAAGCAAGCTTTGAATTGCTTAATACAACAGACAAAAAAACACCCACACCATATGGATCTGTTTGGAGAACTTCCCTTTAATGGCTGTAGCCATGCAAGTGGGAAGAGAACAGCTTGTTAAATTTGTTGCATGTTGCTCAGGTGTAAGGCATAAACAAGACGACACGTAGGAACAAGTAGTATTAAGATGTATTTGCATTTAGCCACTTCAATACTGGGCACTTTCACCCCCTTCCTAACCAATTTGCAGCTTTCAGCGCTGTCATACTTTGAATGACAATTGCACGGTCATGCAACACTATACCAAAACTAAATTTTTATTTTGTTCACACACTTTTTTTTTTTGCTAAATAAATAAAAAAAAAAAGACTAAAAATGTTATATTTATTATAAAATTTCTTTGTTTCTGTTATAAAATTTTGCAAATAAATAATTGTTCTTCATAAATTTAGCCCAAAATGTATTCTGCTACATTTCTTGGTGAAAATAACCCAAATCAGTGTATATTATGTATTCTGTAGGAAAGTGTAGAGTCCACAAACAATGGTATATATGTATCAAAAAATTGATCAATCCTGATGTACTGACACCCTATCTCAGTGGTCATCAACCCTGTCCTCAGGGCCCACTAACAGGCCAGGTTTGCAAGATAACTGAAATACATCACAGGTAATATAATTTGCTGTTCAGTGATTGCAGTATTCTGTAATACATAAAACCTGGCCTGTTAGTGGGCCCTGAGGACAGGGTTGATGACCACTGCCCTATCTCATTTCTTGAAGCCCAAAAATGCCAGGACAATACAAAAAAACCCCTAAATTACCCCTTTTTGTTAAGTAGACAGTCCAAGGTATTTAGTAAGAGGCATGGCACATTTTTTGAAGTTGTAATTTTTTGACGTGACTTTTTGGAAAATGAAGAACTTAAAAAAAATAAAATAAAAATAATAATTTCACAATGGCGAAGTCATTGTCTTCTTACACTTCAAAAGACTGGAAAAACATCCTCTGTACTACATTAATTGGAAGTACAAGTGCGTTAGATTTAACTTCTGTGTGCTGAAGATTTAAGCTGCCTGTGGATTTTGCCATGTCAATAAGTGGTCTACTCTCCACACAGACTGGGTTTAGGAAGTAAATCATTGCATATATCAGCATTTAATACAGAACAGTAAAACAACAGACTTCTAAAGCCTTTTTCACTCTCTGCTCCATTGGTTGTGAAGTTGTCCCTGTGCCCAAAAAAAGCACATGGTCTCAGTCTGCACTCGGAGTGAGCATATGCCCTATTACAATTTCCTAGAACTGCTTACAAACAATTTTGTTTTTGAAGCAACTGAGATCAGATTATAGTCTCATGCACGAGCCATATGGGCACGATTCTCAGTCATTAGAAGCACATCTTTCTACTTCAGTTGGAAAGATGTACAAGCATTGGATTTTTCTGTGTAGCAAATTGCTTTTGAAACTATAGGAACTGTTGTTTCTAGAATTATCCCTGCTGCTGACATTGCTGTGCTGTGATCAACTCCATTTAATTTCTTCCCTCCACAAGCACCTTCTTTCTGCATAACCCACATGTGACCACAGATATAGCTCACATAGCTACGCTGCTCACAATTGCAGCAACATGCCATAGCAATCTATGCTTTCACAAGAAACCCCTCAACACAAGGCTAATTTGCAACAGGTAAAGAAATCTGATAGATCCAAATGTACAGTTAAGTCTTCCTTAAATCTTAAAGAGTGCTATAAAACATACAAGGCATAAATTACTAATAATGAATATGATCTGTGGAATAGGACTGTGATATGCATAGCTGCTCCTGATGTATAGATGCAGAACAGTCAAAAAGTGCAAGGCAAGCCTAAAAAAGCATATACATGCTATAACAGACTGTCTGAAAAATATTCTTCTCTTCTATCAAAACAGAAGAGTCTCTTCAAGAGTTAAATAGCTTCAGTACTCTTAACAAAAAAAATGTAAGCAGGTGCTTGTTGGGTGTCATTAAATGTATTTCTGCTGTTGCACTGTGTAGTTATACAGTTACAGGCTGACCAGGATGGGAAGGGGTTAACTGTGTCTAGACTCTTCCCCGGGCATTATGAGTCCTGCCCCCTGCTGCAAGCAATACTAGAGGAGGGATCAGAGCTCTCTCTCTCTTCCACATGGGATTTACAGACGAAGAACTGCTGCAACATGTAGTCCTACTGGAGCATGTGGCTCCCTTCTGGGTCACCCAGCTGGGTTTCTCCCTGGACTAGGAACCTATCATCACCTGACTGTGGCTGACTGGAGTTTGATTCTCTGGAAGGACTGAGCCTGGGCAGCCTGAATTAGTTAGTCAGGACTGGACTCTGTTTCATGTGTGCTGTGCTGTTGAACTGTGATGCTGAATTTTCAGTAAAGCTGTTAACTGTTTAAATCTGTTTCAAGTTATTCAAAAGGGTGCATGGTAACATGTATCAGAAGAACATGACCCGTAAAGCACACATGGGGTATGAAGTAAGGTCACTACAAAGGGTTGAATCGGCAGAAGAGTTGGAGTTGGAGAGCAGTTGCCATGGGTAACAAAGAACTAGTGGGAACTGTATATCAGCTGGCCATGAAGCGTGATACCTAGTGTAGGTGACGGGTCCTCTGGTAGCAAGGGGGTTGGTGATCTGGCACCCTCCCTAGTGGTCCTTTTACCAAAAGCAACTCAACCCACAGAGACCCCATAGCCTAGCCGCATGGTATGGAAGAACTGAGGGAGCTAAGTGAAGAGCATGCATGAGGTCCATGCTAGGTGCTAATTAGGACCCCATTCTGTCACTGGGAGTGAGGTGGCAGAGGTACGCTGGACTGGTGAAGAGGGCACGGGCTCAGCAGTGTTCCTCCTAAATAGAAGATACATCGGGAAGGTGTGTAGTAACTGGGGACAGTACATTTCACAGAGGTATGTTTTACTACTGCACACAGTGTATGGCTCATCTCTAAGCAGGGGTACCGGCATAATGTTTGACTTTCACATAAATATGACCCCACCTGGTCCGGGGCATTGGTGAGTGCGTACATAACGAAAGATAGGCCCACAAGCAGGACAAGTTACCCTGCCCACAGACACATCACATTTTAGAAGCCAGATTACAGGCAGATGACAGGACATCACAATTGCATGAAACTACATCTCGCCACTCTACGTCTTCAAATCACTCAAAGACATAGATAATTAAAATACCACTCACAGCGATCGCTGCAAGATCCTGCTCACGGTGATCTTCGCTGAGTAGTTAAGCATAAGCAGCAAAGTTGGAAGCTTACTGCATTAACAGAAAATTACCTGCTCTGTGCAGTTGGTTTTGCACAAAGTGGTCCCGATCATTCCCTTCTGGGGTCCCTCAGCACGCTCCTGACTCCTACTCTTCACGAGTGCCTCGTTGGAGAGCCGCTCTCCCTCGGGGCACTCATGCGGGCGCGCTCCTGTGTCCTGCTGCTGCGTCCTTTGACACAGACAGCAGGACTTGGCCTTTCCCCCCTAACTCTCACGTCATTTGAATTTGATTGACAGCAGTGGGAGCCAATATCTGTGCTGCTATCAATCTATCCAATCAGGACTGGAGCTGGTGTGCTCATCCCCGACGCTGGAAAGACTGGGTTCAAGTAAGTAAAAGGGGGGCTCTGGGGGCTGCTGCATCACAGGAGGTTTTTCACCTTAATGCATAGAATGCATTAAGGTGAAAAGCCTCGAGGGTTTACAACCCCATTAAGTTAGTAGTTCAGGACCCTAGCATCTCATCTATGCCAGAACTTGACATCTACAAACCAGACAAAGGCCTTACCCTCGTGTGGGAGAGGTTAAATCACATTTATGGGAGCTCTGAAGTTATTGAGTTTTCTTTGTTTAAGTGACTGCAGGACTTTCCAGAAATTAACTAACAGAGACAAGAAAAAAGGATTTCCAGGAATTAAGCAATCTTTTTTAAATATGAAAATGCTAGGGAAGCCCCACATTTATCAGGTCTTATCTGCTTAGGCATTGTTCATAGTGGTAACCTGAGTATAGCAAAACTGTCCTAAAATATCCAGCAAAATGGGTAACAGTAGGTTCAAAGTATAAGGAGCAACATCAAATGTCGATTACACCCTTTTCATTCTTCTCAAAGTTCTTTCAAGACTTTTTCAGTGTTGGAGTGCTCCATACTTCTCAATTATTTATTTGAGGTCCTTTCAGTCAAGCAGTGTCTGTTCTGATCAGAGCAGAACGGACTGGACGTCACTTTTGTGACAACCCTGTTTGGTCAGTTTTTTCCTGAAACTTGTAACTGACTAGAGATGGGTGAAACTACCCCCTGTTTGGTTCGCACCAGAACTTTTGAACATTGCGAAAGTTTGGAACCGAATAACGAACCCCATTGAAGTCTATGGGACCCGAACTAGAAAAATCAAAAGTGCCCATTTTGAAGGCTTATATGCAAATAATTTGGCATACAATGGTTATAGGGGTCCAAGTAAAGCCCTAGGGGAAATGTAATAATGAAAAAAAAGTTTGTAAAAAAACATAATTTTTAAATGAGCAGTGATTTATTGATGCTTAAAGTGAAAGCATAAACATTAAAAATTCCTTTCAATATAGTGCCTGGGGGGTCCTGTTAGTCTACCTGTAAAGTGGCACATCTGTACTGTGTATAGAAGCTGCTGCAGCAATAATTGCATTTATAAAGCCAATAAAATGACATTTTCCCTGTAAGCTTTTTTTATATTCTAAACAACGGCTTGGGGAGCCAGTCTGTATGATGAGGCCACAATGCAGGCCCGGATTGGCCATAGGGCAAACCAGGCACTCGCCCGGTGGGCCAGGGCTGCCAGGCCGCAAGTCCGTGCGGGGCCCAAGGCAGCTGGGCTGCTCTTTGAGCCCGCGCCGGTCACCCGGCCTCTCTGTGGCCGCCCGGCTGGCAGTTAAGCTCGCCAGGGGGACAGAAACATGAAGGAGGGTGGAGCTAGAAGAGACTCCTTCAGCCTCTCCGTCACTGCATTGCCGCATGTATAGGTCAGCCGTCGGTGCTGGGGGTGTGACTACGAAGGGGGGAGGAGCTAGACCAGACACCTTGGAGCTGTGCGCCTGCACCGTCACAACAGCTCATGGTAAAATCAGCTGTTGTGATGTTACGTACGGCGCATGCGCCCTTCAGCCCGGGCATTTCTCGACAGAACACCGGATGAGAGAGGACGTGAGTGTGGCCCCCCTGTAACCTGGATAGGAGGAGCAGTGGGGTCGGCTGCATTTAGAAAAATCACTCTCTCCATCTCCCTCCTGCAGTCTCTGAATGCCTGCAAGAGGGAGAGGAGAGGCAGTTATTCCAAGACTGCAGGAGGAAGATGGAGAGAATAATTCTTCTATATGCAGCTGCCCCCACTGCTCCTCCCATAATGCTTCTTTCTGCTGCCCCCTGTGCTCTCCACCCCACCCATACTCTTTGCCCCCCCTGTGCTCTCCGCCTCCCCCCTGTGTTCTCCACATCCCCCCATGCTCTCCGCCGCCCCCCTGTGCTCTCCCCCCACCAATGCTCTTTGCCCCCCCGTGCTCTCCACCCCACCCATACTCTTTGCCCCCCCTGTGCTCTCCACCCCACCTATACTCTTTGCCCCCTGTGCTCTCTGCCGCCCCCCTGTGCTCTCCACATCCCCCATGCTTTCCACCACCCCCCTGTGCTCTCCACCTCCCCCCATGCTCCCCGCCACCCTCTTGTGCTCTCCACATCCCCCCCATGCTCTCCGCCACCCCCTGTGCTCTCCACATCCCTCCCCTGCTCTCCACCACCCCCTGTGCTCTCCACATCCCCCCTTGCTCTCTGCCACCCCCTGTGCTCTCCACCTCCCCCCATGCTCTCTGCCACCCCCTGTGCTCTCCACATCCCTCCCCTGCTCTCAGCCACCCCCTGTGCTCTCCACATACCCCCTTGCTCTCTGCCAGCCCCTGTGCTCTCCACCTCCCCCCATGCTCTCTGCCACCCCCCCTGTGCTCTCCACATTACCCCCATGCTCTCCGCCACCCACTGTGCTCTCCACCTCCCCTCATGCACTCCGTCACGCCCCTGTGCTCTCCACCTCCCCCATGCTCTCCGCCACCCCCTGTGCTTTCCACATCCCCCCCATGCTCTCCACCACCCCTGTGCTCTCCACCTTCCCCGATGCTCTCTGCCACCCCCTGTGCTCATCACCTTCCCCTGTGCTCTCTGCCACCCCCTGTGCTCTCCACATCCCCCCATGCTCTCTGCCACCCCCTGTGCTCTCCACCATCCCCCCTATGCTCTCCGCCATCCCCCCATGCTCCCCACTTCCCCCTGTGCTCTCCTCATCCCCCCATACTTGCCACTTCCCCCCCTGTGCTCTCCACATCCCCCCATACTCTTTGTTTCCCCCTGTGCTCTCCTCTTCCTCCCTGTGTTCTCTGCCTCTCCCCTGTGCTCTTGCTCCACCCCATGTTCTCCAAGTTCCTCCCTGTGCTCTCCACCCCCCATGCTCTTTCCTGGTCCCCCCTCGCCCCCACACCTCTACCGGGTTCCCCCCTCTCCTTTCCCGGGGGATCCTTCAGGGTGGAGAGCGGGGAAGGGGCTGGTTAACATGTCATGGGCTGCTCAATCCAAAATGCCCGGGCCTATTTTTTGTCCCAGTCCGGGCCTGCCACAATGTAGTGCACTGGGAACAAGATTAGAAATTTTTTGGATAAATTCTGGTGTCTCTTCCACAGACTTTGGATAAAAGTAACAGGTGCAGAAAAATTGGCCTTTGGGTGTCAGTGGCGCCTTCACATCGTAACCCTATAGAGGTACTCTTAATGAAAGCAAGAATTGGCCCTACTGTCAAAAATTGCAATGATATGCACCTGTCAAACAGGTGTTGAAAAATTGGTCTTTGGGTGTTAATTGTGCCCATGAAACCTACACCAAAAACACTCTACCAGATGAAATCAACACCCACAACGCTAGACAGCCTAGAAGTCCTGCAGAGGTCCTACATCCCAAAAACACTTAATCAGCGACATTGGCATCAGGGTCTTCATAGCTGCTGGTAATCCATGTCAGATTTATTTTGATAAATGTCAGATGGTTCATAGAGTCTGTGGCAGAAATATCCCTAGATTCACACTAATGTAAAGATGAATGGTGGTCAAACTACACTCACACTGAACTATCTCTAGATTCACACTAATGTAAAGATGAATGGTGGTCACTACACTCACACTGACTGAACTATCTCTAGATTCACACTAAACTGATATTCTTTTGCACCTAGACGGTAGACATGTGGTGCAGAACAAAAAAATTAATTTCGGATAGATTCATTATGTTACTTATTTTGTTTTTTTGACTCTTTTCAGAATTTGTTTAGTTTTGTTTAACCACTTCAATACCAGGCACTTATGCACCTTCCTGCCCAGACCAATTTTCAGCTTTCAGCGCTCTCACACTTTGAATGACAATCAGTCATGCTACACTGTATCCAAACAAAATGTTTATCATTTTCTTCTCACAAATAGAGCTTTCTTTTGGTGGTATTTAATCACCACTGGGTTTTTCATTTTTTGCGATATAAGCAAAAAAAACAGCAAAAATTTTGAAAAAAGCATACTTTTTTTGAGTTTCTATTGTAAAATTTTGCAAACAAGTCATTTTTCTTCATAAATTTGTGCCAAAATTTATACTGCTACATATCTTTGGTAAAAATAACCCAAATTAATGTATAATATTTGGTCTTTGTGAAAGTTATAGAGTCTACAAACTATGGTGTCAATCACTAAAAATTGATCACACCTGATGTACTATCTCACCTGAAGGCCTATCTCATTTCTTGAGACACTAACAAGCCAGGAAAGTACAAATACCCCCCAAATGACCCCTTTTTGGAAAGTAGACAGTCCAATGTATTTACTAAGAGGCATGGTGAGTTTTTTGAAGCTGTAATTGTTTCCCACAATTCTTGGGAAAATTAAGATTTTTTTTTTTTTTTTTTACACAAACTGGTCATATTAACAGGTTAATTCTCTCACACAACATATGCATAATTGCAACTACACCCCAAAATACATTCTGCTACTCCTCCTGAGTATAGCGATACCACATGTGTGAGACTTTTACACAGCCTGGCCACATAGAAAGGGCCAACACTGAAGTAGCACTTTCAGGCGTTCTACAAGCATAAATTGCACATATCCTTTCTCAACCACCTATTACACTTTTGAAGGCGCTGGAGCACCAGGACAATTGAATTGTCCACAAAATGACCCCATTTTGGAAAGCACACACCCCAACGTATAATCTATGAGGCATAATGAGTCTTTTGAACGGTTCATTTTATTCCAGAAGGTTTTGAAAAAAGTGGAAAAAAATTTAAATTCATTTTTTTTACACAAAGTTGTCCATTTATAAGATATTTCTAACACATAGCATGTACATAGCAAAAATGACACCCCAAAATGCATTCCTCTACTCCTCCTGAGTATGGCCATACCACATGTGTGAGGCTTTTACACAGCCTGGTCACATACAAAGGCCCAACATTGAAGTAGCACTTTCATGCGTTTTACAAGCATAAATTGCACATATCCTTTCCCAACCACCTATTACAATTTGAAGGCCCTGGAGCACCAGGACAATGGAATTATTCACAAAATGACCCCATTTTGAAAAGCACACACCCCAACGTATAATCTATGAGGCATAATGAGTCTTTTGAATGGTTCATTTTTTTCCAGAAGTTTTTGGAAAATGTGGAAAAAAATGAAAATGCATTTTTTTTTACACAAAGTTGTCTCTTTATAAGATATTTATAACACATAGCATGTACATAGCAAAAATGACACCCCAAAATACATTCTGCTACTCCTCCTGAGTATGGGGATACCACATGTTTGAGACTTTTACACAGCCTGGCCACATACAGAGGCCCAAAATCCAAGTAGCACCTCCAGGCATTCTAGCAGCATTAATTACACATATCATTTTCTGACTACTGATCACATTTTTGAAGGCCCTTCATATTTCTAACACATAGCAGGTACATACCAAATAACAAAAGTTTACCTGTGGTTTTAGAAGTGCAGTGGTCTACAGAGGAGAGCATCGGTCCAGGCAGCAGGCAGGAATGAGGTCAGCGACAGCAAAAGCAATCATCCAGGCAGCAGTCAGGAATACTGTCCATAGTTCATACAGGCAGAGATACTGTCAGCACAGCCAGAGCACAGCCAAAGCACAACCAGAGCACAGCCAAAGCACAGGTCCAGGTAGCAGGCAGAGGTGTCCCGGCAGAAATACTGTCCAAAGTCGGTAGAGGCAGCAGGCAGATATATGGTCAACACAGCCAATGTATTGGTCCAAACAGCAGGAAGAAACATGGTCCATAATGTCATGGGTCTTTACAGGCAGCAATATGGTCAGCACAGCCAAAGTATTGGTCCAGGCAGCAGGAAGGACCATCAAGCTTAGGGCCAGGGGGACAGGGGTAGAGGCTTCTCCCACCCAAATCGCTTTAAAGCCTCCGGGCAACCAGACCCTGTTCTGGGAGCACAGAAAACGAAAAACTGTTTTTCTCTACTCAGAACGCTATTCTGAAGCCCCTCACATATGTGAGACCCCTGTGTACTAAAGTAGATGGCCAAAAGATCAGTCCAAGTGGCAGGCAAAAATATGGTCGATTAACAGGCCAAGGTCGGTACACGTGGAAGTCAGAAACGTGGTTTAAATCGGCAGGCAGAGGCATCGTCGGTAAACAGGCTGAGGTTGGTACACGTGCAAGTCAGAAACGTGGTTTAAATCGGCAAGCAAAGACATCGTCAGTAAACAGGCCAGGGTCAGCTAATTAACATGGTAGCAGGCAAATGGGGAAATGGCAGTCTGGTAATAATACAGGGAACTAATATTGGATGGATGTATGATAATTTTTGAAGCAATCTCCGATGCACAGGCCAGGTTGGGAGGGACATTGGGGACAATAATAGCTGGAATCTCTTCTTACTCCTCCTCTGCTGCATACACGGCATTTCTTTTGGCGTCTTCTTCAAGATTCTGTGGGGGGAATGCTATAGGGAAGGTGGTGCTCGTGAAGTCAACTCACATAATCCGAGCAAATGCTTCCTGGGATGGGACCTTGTTGGTAAATGAGGGCAGTGACGATATATTCAAAATACTTGAGGTAGGTGACTTGTTGGTTTTGAGTTGCTTTTTGGTAGCAGACAAACGAATTAAAAAGGGCCATGTGAAAAAGGTGAAAGGCAACCTTCTTGTACCAGTAACGGGACTTTCTGTTTGATAAGTAGGGCTGTAGCATCTGATCGTTTAAATCCACCCCCCCATATACATATTGTAGTGGTGGACACATTCGGGCTTTACAATGGGGCCGCGTCTTCTTTGGATCTCCACCACGGTGTCATTGTGGATGGTAGAGAGGATGTGGACATCTTTCTTGTCCCTCCACTTCATGGCCAACACCTCCTCGTTCCTCATAAATGCTGATTCTCCCTTTCGTAATTTTTTTGCCAACAGATTTTGTGGGAATCCCTTACGTTTTTTTTTTAAGGTACCACAGGCCGGGGTTTTTTTACTATAAAGGTGATGAAAAAGGGGCAGGCTGGTATAATAGTTGTCGACATATAAATGGTATCCTTTGTCGAATAGGGGGTATGCCAGCTCCCAGACAATTTTCCCACTGGTTCCAATATATGTGGGGCAATCTTGGGGCTGGAGCTGGGAGTCTTTGCCTTCGTAGATCCAGAATGTGAAGACATATCCAGTGGCTCGGTAGCATAATTTATTTAACTTCAGCCCATACCTGGCTCTCTTGCTTGGTATATACTGCTTGAAGTGCAGTCGGCCAGTGAAATGTATGAGGGACTCGTCCACACAAATTTTTTGGTCTGGGATGAAAACTTCTCTAAATCGCTGGGAAAAGGAATTGATTAGGGGGCGTATCTTGTTCAATTTGTCATGGTTGGGATGATCTCGGGGAGGGCACTAGGAATTGTCATTGAAGTGGAGAAAACGCATAATCATGTCGTATCTTGTCCTGGACATGACAGCGGAATATATGGGCATGTGTTGGATGGGGTGGGTGGACCAATATACATGGACTTCGTTCTTTTTTGTAAGCCCCATATTGAAAGTTAGGCCCAAAAACAATTTAAATTCATCCAGTGTGACACATCGCCACTGGAACATGCGGGCGTAGGAAGAATTGGGGTTGGCAGCAATAAATTGGGATGCATACAAATTAGTTTGATCCACCATATTCTGCAGAAAATCTTGTGGGAAAAATAAAGAAAAATAATCGAATTCAGAAAAATTTGTAGTGTCAGGCTGCACACCTGGCTGTGCGGTGAAAGGGGGGATGATAGCGGATCCTGAGTTGGTAGGCAACCATAAGGGGTTTGCCAGGGCATCAGGAAGGTAGAACTGGGGCTGGGTTCTTCGGGTTGGGCGGGTAATTCCAGTGCTTGTACTGGGCTCCTCTTCCTCTTTCTGGGTTCTGGCGCTGCTGGTGCTGGGCAGATCTCCTGATCTTGGTCCTGATCTTGGTCCTGATCTCATTCTTTTGGGAGGGACGGTTTCCTCCGCAGACTCGGATCCACTATCCTCCACTGGCTCGTATTCCGAACCAGATGATGTGAGCTCCCCGCTGCTCTTATCATCCGACATGGCAAGAATCTCATATGCCTCCTCAGGTGTGTAAACCCTTTGGGACATTATGGCAATGCTTATTGGTGGGCCTGTGTGGTGGTACAGATGGCGGTTTGGGTGGTGGTGGTGGTACCGATGGCGGTACGGGTGGTGGTGGTGGTGACCATACCGGTGGCGGTACGGGTGGTGGTGGTACCGATGGCGGTACAGGTGGTGGTGGCGGTACAGGTGGTGATTGTGGTACCGGTGGCGGTACAGGTGGTGGTGGCAGTACCGATGTCGGTATGGGTGGTGGTGGTACCGATGGCGGTACAGGTGGTGGTGGCAGTACAGGTGATGATTGCGGTACCGGTGGCGGTGCAGGTGGTGGTGCTACCGATGGCGGTATAGGTGGTGGTGGCGGTACAGGTGGTGATTGCGGTACCGGTGGCGGTACGGGTGGTGGTGGTACCGATGGCGGTACAGGTGGTGGTACCAATGGCGGTACGGGTGGTGGTGGCTGTACAGGTGGCAGTATGGGTGGTGGTACCGATGGCGGTACTGACGGTGGTAAAAAAAACTGAACCCACACTCATCAAATGCAATAAAATATCTAAAGATAGGGAGAAACCTGACACCAGAAGATGCACATCATGTATTCTTCATCTATTTGACTGTTTACATCCTACCACTTGACAACGATGCTAAATTGATGGTACTCCTGAAAAGAGACATACATCAAAGGGCCAACATATGTTGGTTAGTTATGTGCTTTTTACTCCAATAGGAAGCAGAGTTCATCACACTTGTAAAACCACTGGGCTAGTAAATAAAAAGAGGAAAGGATCGCAGCTACTCCTGATCAGCCCAGGTAAATAAACGATAAGGAGCAGCCTCAGCCTACATGTCTCCACCAAACCACACACCCCATGCATTGGAGCCTAGTCATACCAGTAAAACTATTATTAAAAGAATTCAAGATGTTTTTTAGCTAGACACTCCCTTCTCCCTGAAGCAGTTGTAAAGGCTTATTTTTTTTCTAAAATAATAAACATGCTATATTTACATGCTCTGTGCAGTATCTGTGTAGTATTGTACAGAGCGACCCCGAACATTCTTTTCTGGAGTCCCTCCTCAATGCTCTCAGCTCCTCTGTATGTGCCCCCATAGCAAGCTGTGTCCATAGACAAATACAGCATGACTCTGTCCTGAATGTCTTGCCTTTAGATTTTCAAGATTTGATCACAAATATTTGGCTGGTTGATACAGTGTGCATTTTGCTTTTTGGCTTAAATAGGAATACTAGCTAAAACTATCTTTGGATTAATTAAGGAAGGTTTGGAACCTCTGTCAGATTTGTATTGCTTTCCATATCTCCATTAGAGGTATTTGCCCTCACCTCCTGTATGGTCACTGGAATCCCATTAGGGTTCTTATTCTTTCCCATCCTTTCCAAAATCCTTTCAAAAAAAAAAAAAAAAAAAAACTGTTAGCTCGAGAATTACTTGATTCTGTCACTAGGATAAAAATTAAACACAAAGCAGCCTGTAAAAGAAAAGTTTAAGGGCTCATTCACACCATACGTGCATGAAAACTGATGGGAAAACCACTCAGATTTGACTTGCAGAGACATGAGTTTACATCAGTTTCACATCAGTTTTAAAGCAAGTTTCATTGAGTTTTTATGCACGTTGACATCAGTTTTCATGCACATCAGTAATACTTACATTTTTAGCACGCAACAAGTCAAAGATTCTCTATTGTAAATCTATTGGTGCTGCTACTATCTGACACTTTCGGGTGTGTCAGATGCCTGGTTACCCACTGTGTGCTGTGGTTTTACCTACCAGCTCCTACTCCACTACTGTGGTTTGTGGGGGACAAGCTATCAAGCACCCTGATCTGTTATCTCAGGCAGTTGAACCAGTAGTATGGCACAGACACCGAAGGTTATTCAACAAAAACTCTCTTAATTTATACAGCTAAAACATATATACAGTATCTCACAAAAGTGAGTACACCCTTCACATTTTTGTAAAATATTTTATTATATCTTTTCATGTGACAACACTGAAGAAATGACACTTTGCTACAATGTAAAGTAGTGAGTGTACAGCTTGTATAACAGTGTAAATTTGCCGTCCTCTCAAAATAGCTCAACACACAGCCATTAATGTCTAAACTGCTGGCAACAAAAGTGAGTACACCCCTAAGTGAAAATGTCCAAACTGGGCCCAATTAGCCATTTTCCCTCCCTGGTGTCATGTGTCTCGTTAGTGTTACAAGGTCTCAGGTGTGAATGGGGAGCAGGTGTGTTACATTTTGTGTTATGGCTCTCACTTTCTCATACTGGTCACTGGAAGTTCAACATGGCACCTCAATGTTATGTTATTATCATCTATTTGTTTGCATAGTCAATAACTTACACAAATGTTCAAATTGGGCCCAAAATATCAATATTTTGTGTGGCCACCATTATTTTCCAGCACTGCCTTAACCCTCTGGGGCATGGAGTTCCTCAGAGCTTCGCAGGTTGCCACAAGAGTCCTCTTTCGCTCCCCCATAAGGACATCACGGAGCTAGTGGATGTTAGAGCCCTTACGCTTCTCCACCTTCCATTTGAGGATGACCCACAGATGCTCAGTAAGGTTTAGGTCTGGAGACATGCTTGGCCAGTCCATCACCTTTACCCTGAGGCAGTGGTCATCTTAGTGGTGTGTTTGGGGTCGTTTTCATGTTGGAATACTGCCCTGTGGACCAGTCTCCGAAGAGAGGGGATCCTGCTCTACTTCACTGTGTCACAGTACATGTTGTCATTCATGGTTCCCTCAATGAACTGGAGCTCCCCAGTGCCAGCAGCACTCATGCAGCCCCAGACCATGACACTCCCACCACCATGCTTGACTGTAGGCAAGACACACTTGTCTTTGTACTCCTCACCTGGTTGCCGCCACACACACTTGACACCATCTGAACCAAATAAGTTCATCTTGGTCTCATCAGACCACAGGACATGGTTCCAGTAATCCATGTCCTTAGTCTGCTTGTCTTCAGCAAACTATTTACAGGCTTCCTTGTGCATCATCTTTAGAAGAGGCTTCCTTCCGGGACGACAGCCATGCAGACCAATTTCATGCAGTGTGCGGCGTATCGCCTGAGCACTGACAGGCTAACCCCCACCCACTTCAACCTCTGCAGCAATGCTGGCAGCACTCGTACGTCTATTTCCCAAAGACAACCTCTGGATATGACGCTAAGCACATGCACTCATGAGTCTTTTTGGGAAAGATGCAACAAGTTTTTCACACCTGGATTTGGGGATCCTCTGCCATTCCTGCTTGCAGATCCTCTCCAGTTCTGTCAGGTTGGATGGCAAACGTTGGTGGACAGCCATTTTTAGGTCTCTCCAGAGATGCTCAATTGGATTTAAGTCAGGGCTCTGGCTGGGCCATTTAAGAACAGTCACAAAGTTGTTGTGAAGCCACTCCTTCGTTATTTTAGCTGTGTGCTTAGGGTCATTGTCTTGTTGGAAGGTAAACCTTTGGCCCAGTCTGACGTCCTGAGCACTCTGGAGAGAGTTTTCATCCAAGATATCCCTGTACTTGGCTGCATTCATCTTTCCCTCGATTGCAACCATCCTGTCCCTGCAGCTGAAAAACACCCCCACAGCATGATGCTGCCACCACCATGCTTCACTGTTGGGACTGTATTGGACAGGTGATGAGCAGTGCCTGGTTTTCTCCACACATACCGCTTAGAATTAAGGCCAAAAAGTTTTCTCTTGGTCTCATCAGACCAGAGAATCTTATTTCCCACCATCTTGGAGTCCTTCAGGTGTTTTTTAGCAAACTCCATGCGGGCTTCCATGTGTCTTGCACTGAGGAGAGGCTTCCGTCGGGCCACTCTACCATAAAGCCCCGACTGGTGGAGGGCTGCAGTGATGGTTGACTTTCTACAACTTTCTCCCATCTCCCGACTGCATCTCTGGAGCTCAGCCACAGTGATCTTTAAGTTCTTCTTTACCTCTCCCACCAAGGCTCTTCTCCCCTGATAGCTCAGTTTGGCCTGACGGCCAGCTCTAAGAAAGGTTCTGGTCATCCCAAATGTCTTCCATTTAAGGATTATGGAGGCCACTGTGCTCTTAGGAACCTTAGGTTGTGCAGAATTTTTTTTGTGACCTTGGCCAGATCTGTGCCTTGCCACAATTTTGTCTCTGAGCTCTTCAGGCAGTTCCTTTGACCTCATGATTCTCATTTGCTCTGACATGCACTGTGAGCTGTAAGGTCTTATATAGACAGGTGTGTGGCTTTCCTAATCATGTCCAATCAGTTCTAATCAAACACAGCTGGACTCAAATGAAGGTGTAGAACCATCTCAAGGATGATCAGAAGAAATGGACAGCACCTGAGTTAAATATATGAGTGTCACAGCAAAGGGTCTGAATACTTAGGACCCTGTGATATTTCAGTTTTTATTTTTAATAAATCTGCAAAAATGTCAAAAATTCTGTGTTTTTCTGTCAATATGGGTTGCTGTGTGTACATTAATGAGGAAACAAAATGAACTTAAATGATTTTAGCAAATGGCTGCAATATAACAAAGAAGAGTGATCAGATGAATTGCAATTAATTGCAAAGTCCCTATTTGCAATGAAAATGAACTTATTTCCATAAAAAAACATTTCTACTGCATTAGTGAAGAAGGCTTCAGGGTGCCCAAGAAAGTCCAGCAAGCGCCAGGACAATCTCCTACAGTTGATTTAGCTGGGATTGGGGCACCACCAATGCAGAGCTTGCTCAGGAATGGAAGCAGGCAGGTGTGAGTGCATCTGCACGCACAGTGAGGCTAAGACTTTTGGAGGATGGCCTGGTGTCAAGAAGGGCAGCAAATAATCCACTTCTCTTCAGGAAAAACATCAGGGACAGACTGATATTCTGCAAAAGGTACATGGATTAAACTGCTGCAGACTGGGGTAAAGTAATTTTCTCTGATAAATCCCCTCTTCCAATTGTTTGTGGCATCCAGAAAAAACCTTGTCCGGAGAGGAAAAGGTGAGCGCTACCATTAGTCCTGTGTCATGTCAACAGTACAGCATTCTGAGACCAGTCATGTGTGGGGTTGCTTCTCAGCCAAGGGAATGGGCTCACTCACAATTGGCCTAAGAACACAGCCATAAATAAAGAATGGTACAAAAACATCCTCCGAGAGCAACTTCTCCCTACCATCCAAGAAAAGTTTGGCGCTGAACAATGCCTTTTCCAGCATGATGGAGCACCTTACCATAAGGCAAAAGTGATAACTAAGTGGATTGGGGAACAAAACATCAATATTTTGGGTCCATGGCCAGGAAACTCCCCAGACCTTAATCCCATTGAGAACTTGTAGTCAATTTTCAAGAGGCGAGTGAACAAAAAAAACCCCACAAATGCCAAGCATTGATTATGCAAAAGATGGGCTGCCATCAGTCAGGATGTGGTCCAGAAGTTGATTGACTGCATGCCAGGTCTTGAAAAAGAAGGGTCAACATTGCAAATACTAACTCTTTGCATAAACTTATTGTAATTAATTAAAAAAAAAAGTGTCAATAAAAGCCTTTGACACTGAAATGCTTGAAATTATACTTCAGTATACCATAGTAACATCTGACAAGAATATCTAAAAACACTGAAGCACTAGACTTTGTGAAAATTGTGTCATTCTCAAAACTTTTGGCCACGGCTGTATAATGGCGAATTACATTAGTTTATTAATTCAATTACCACCCGTAGATACCATAACTAGATATCACTAAACTTAGCAGACATTAAATCTGCGTTTTGACAGACTATACCTGTTATTTCCCTAAAGTTGGATTAAGGGGTGGAGTCTGTCTGTGAGTTGTGCCAATACAGCAAAAAGGTGTAATTACCTAATCCTTTGGGTTATAATATTGCAAGTGGCATATCAAATCAAATCAAACCAACAAAATATATGGTAAACGGAAAATCACAGTAAACCACAAAAATCATCTAGACAATAGCACACTGTTAGTTACCCTTAGAAATTAGATAAAATGAATCACTTGGGATAAATGGATATGGCCTTAAAGTGGTGTTCCGGATGAAATTATACTTTTTAAATAAAAATACCCCTATAATACACAAGTTTAATGTATTCTAGTAAAGTTAGTCTGTAAACTAAGGTCTGTTTTGTTAGTTTATAGCAGTAGTTTGTTATTTTATAAACTTACAGCAGGCTGTGGCCATCTTAAATGTGGGCATCTGAAGCCAGACTGTATTTCTTCCTGGATCTCATCCTTGCAGATCTCGCACATGCTCAGTGCAGCACAAGCAGTGTAATAGGTTTCAGGCCAGGTTTCCATAGCAACGGCAGTGCCAGAGGAAGTTGCCGCCCCTTCCCAGAAGGCATTGCAAACAGGAAATGATGCGATGGGCCACGGCCAGGGAGGAGAAAGTGAAAAATGAATACAGCAGATATACAGTAGGTGCTGAGAAAAAAATAAAAAAATATCCAATTCGTTTACAGTGCACAGTTTAGTGAGGGATGCTGAAGAGTTGTAAAAGTGGGTGGAACTCCACTTTAAGATGGCTGCCGAGCAAACCCTCAAACTGGCTACCAATGAATGGAAATGGATCAAGCTTAAAATTGAGTCTGTCTTTCAATATGGAGCAGATGGAGAATGGAGTCCTTTTTTCAAGATGGAGCTGATCTCAAGATGGAGCTGAACTTCCAGATAGAGACCTTAAATGGTGATGGTGATGATGATGATGATGATCCAGCCTCTCTCTGAGCTCTCCTACTGTATTTATCGGCGTATAACACGCGCCAGGGTATTACACGCACCCCAAGTTTAGGAGGGAATTTTAAGGAAAAAAACTTTTAGGAGTAAAGTTTAAGGCAGAAAAACTTACATTAAAATGCCCATCAATGCAGCGTTATCGGTGTCCATCTGCAGCCTTGTCAGTGCAGCTTTGCCCCAGTTCAGAATTGTCAGTGCAGCCTTGTCAGTGCAGCTTTGCCCCAGTGCAGAATTGTCAGTGCAGCCTTACCCCAGTGTCCATTGCAGCCTTGTTAGTGCAGCTTTGCCCCAGTGCAGCCATGTCAGTGCAGCCTTGTCAGTGCAGCTTTGCCCCAGTGCAGCTTTGCCCCAGTGCAGCCTTGCCCCAGTGCAGCTTTGCCCCAGTGCAGCCTTGCCCCAGTGCAGCTTTGTGGGATCGCTGTGATCCCTGCCGACATACACAGCCGTGTGTAAATTCAAATATGGCGCCGAGATAGCAGGGACTCGGCGGAGCCGAGATACACATACCCGAGAGTCCTCGGCTTTTCTCGGCGCCGCTTACAGTGTAAGCGGCGCCGAGAAAAGCCGAGGACTCTCGGGTATGTGTATCTCGGCTCCGCCGAGTCCCTGCAGTCTCAGCGTCATATTTGAATTTACACGCGGCTGTGTATGTCGGCGGCGATCGCGGCAATCGCCACGATCGCTCCGATCACAAACAATTGGGGGGGGATCGGCCTATAACACGCACCCACGATTTTCCCCTGATTTTCAGGGGAAAAAAGTGCGTGTTATATGCCGATAAATACGGTATTTATCTTCCCAAAAACTATTCACCCCAGAGGGTGTAGTTTGTCATATTTACTCACTCCTAATTTGCAGGGCAATATTATCGTCTAACTATTTGTTTGCATAGTTAATAACTTAAATTAACCACTAGATGGCACTCTAAGACAGAGTTCCCTATACAGTATTACGTTTTTGGGAATAAAATGTGAATTTTTATGATTCAATGTAGCGGATAAAATCTTTTTATTCTTTAAATTTAATGAATTTAAATGGTAATTTATTTAGAAAATATATATACCGTATATACTCGAGTATAAGCCGACCCGAATATAAGCCGAGGCCTATTTTTACCACAAAAAACTGGGAAAACTTATTGACTCGAGTATAAGCCTAGGGTGAGAAATGCGCAGCTACTGTAAGTGGAAAAGAGAGTCAACAATGCCCATTTGCATGCCTCACTGTGTCCATTTGCTAGGTCCCCCGAACTTCAAACTCGGTAGTTAAGGGTTCCTAGATGCCCCCTAGCTGCAGCCAAAATTTGGGGACTTTGGTCCCGAAATGACATTGCTGCAGATGGACACAGTTGACCGAGTTTGGGGCCCCATATCACGGGGCCACTTGGTGCTAGGAACCCCAAATTTGGTGTGCAAACCCAGTGGAACTAGCACTACAACATATCCAAGCTGGGGTTCCTAGCACCAAGTGGCCCCAAGATACGGGGCCCCAAGTCGGTTTGGAAAATATCAAGCACTTTTCTGCAGCAGAGAATGACATTTTCCAAACCGAATTTGGGGCCCCGTATCTCAGGGCCACTTGGTGCTAGGAACCTCAGCTAGTTCCACTGGGTTTGTACACCAAATTTGGGGTTCCTAGCACCAAGTGGCCCAGAGATACGGGCCCCAAAATCGGTTCGGAAAATGTCATTCTCTGCTTGCTGAAAAGTACTTGACTTGAGTATGAGCCGAGGGGGGCATTTTCAGCACAAAAAAATGTGCTGAAAAACTCGGCTTATACTCGAGTATATATGGTAGATATAATCCTCTGAGGGGTTGGTCGCATTATTTGTGATTATTAATTTTTGATGATGGCATCTGAAACTTGAGACCTTGGTTAAGGTGATGTCATTTTTTTCCTTGTAGCGATCCACATTAAAATATTACTTATACACTTAAAATATTTTGTACACACTTCATACCATTTCCATCTCACTTCTAAGCATTTCTACATTATGAAACACATGTATTTCTTATTATAAGGATTGCAAACAAATATAAACATAGTAATAATTAGAAATGAGTTATTTTAGATATTATGATATCATATACTATATATACTGTATAACTAGTGTCTTGATACTTTAACCTTTTAAAGTGGCCCCCCGTGACCACTGTGTCCACTGAACACAGCAGATCCCAGTTACTGATAACCAGTAAACTGGGTATCATGTGATCGCTATGATTAGTTATACCGATCACATGATAACAATGTAAACAAATCTGTCATGACTGGCTTCCCATTCATGAACAGCTTGCTTATTGTTGTGATCTGTTAGCCAATCACAGATTACAATCAAAAGCAAGCTGTTCATGAATTGGAAACCCCATGATAGCTAAAGCTATTGCTTATACAATTATCATCACTGTATAAGCAATAACAGTGTAAAAAAAAAGAATCCCTGATAATCCAACCTCCCAGAGTAGTACAGTGTCACTATGGTGACAATTAAAGGGGTTGTAAATCTTTGTGTTTTTTCACCTTAATGCATCCTATGCATTAGGGTGAAAAAATACCTGGCAGTGACCACCCCCCCCCAGCCCCCCGTGTTTTACGTGCCTGAGCCTTGGAACTTGACCCGGCCGGGACGTCCCGTTGCTGCCAATCAAATCCAATGACGTGGGGCCGAGTCATACATTCGGCGGCTATGGACGCAAGGTAACCCCCTCAGGAGAGCGCTTCTCCTAGGGGGTTATCTGATGTGGAGAGGAGCCAAGAGAGCCTCCGGGGGACCCCAGAAGAGGATGTTCGAGGCCACTCTGTGCAAAACGAACTGCACAGTGGAGGTAAATATGATATGTTTGTTATTTTTTTTTAAAAACTAACCCTTACAATCATTTTAACTACTCTAATGACCGAATGTTAATAAAAAAATTTAAAAAATTGGAAATAATAAAAAAGTTTAACAATCTTTTTTTTTTACATACTGTCATCAGTCAGTTTCCCTGATCACGGCCACACCAGTCATATGAGGACACTGTACTGCACTGACAGTAAAAAAAAAAAAAAAAAAATCATTTAATTTCTTCAGTTTCCAAACACATGTGACAAAAAATTACTACTTAAAAAACTCACCATGTCTCTTGTTAATTACCTCATATTGTCTACTTTCCAAAAAGGGGTCATTTGGGGGATATTTGTACTGTCCTGGTGTTTTAGGGCCTCAAGAAATGAGATAGGCCGTCAGTACATCAGTATTGAAAAATTTTCAGATGTATATACCATAGTTTGTAGATGCTATAACTTTTACACAAACCACTAATATACACTTATGCCCCGTACACACGGTCGGACATTGGTCGGACATTCCGACAACAAAATCCATGGATTTTTTACGACGGATGTTGGCTCAAACTTGTTTTGCATACACACAGTCGCACAAAGTTGTCAGAATTTCCAATCGCCAAGAACGCGGTCATGTACACCACGTACGACGAGACTATAAAAGGGCAGTTCAGAACCAAGCGCGGCACCCTTTGGGCTCCTTTTGCTAATCTCGTGTTGGTGAGAGACGATTCGTGCTTTTTCAGACTCGTGGTTTTCAGATCGTTTTCTGCTGCTCAGTTTGTGCTTGTGGGTTTGTATCTGGTCTTCAGTGCGTGCAGCGAGTTACGCGTGACTTTGTCATTGTGTTCTTGTTCGTTCGTTACTGTTTTTCAGGTTGCTCTTCACAGGCCTTGCTGTTCTTCAGTGCGTTCTGTTACTTCGTTCTGAGCAGCCGACCGTTTTCTAGCCATGTTGCGTATACGTACTCGTCGTAGAGTTCGTGCTGTGCAGGGGCTTGGTGTTGGGGTCCTTACCAGTCCATGAATAGGGTGGGGAGGAGTTCATGGACCAAGAATTGGTTGCTCCAGCGTGACCAGTTCTGACACATGCCTTTGCTCTTTGAGATCCGTGAGAATAATCCTGATGATTTCAGGAACTTTCTCCGGATGACGGACCCCGTATTTCACCGTTTGTTGGCTTTGCTGACCCCCTATATTAGCAGGCAGAATACCTGCATGAGGCAAGCCATCACTCCGGAGCAGAGGCTCGTCGCCACCCTGCGGTACTTGGCGACGGGGAGAAGCCTGAAGGACCTCAAGTTCTCGACAGGCATCTCCCCCTAGGCTCTGGGGATCATTATCACCTATATTCACCTCGTCTACTCACTAATACCCCCTAAAATGTAGAAAATTGTGATGTGTGTTTGAAATTCTGGCAGAGTGCCAGAGGCTTTTTTTTTTTTGTGTCCCAAAATCATTTGGAACCCTCCCTCTCCCCCCCCAACTGCTAACTCAGCTGATACCAATCCTCTATCTGCTGACTTTGGCAAACCCATACACACTATGCTCACCTCTTTAGTGGTCATATTTATGGATGAATTCCCCAAAGCATGTAGTGCAAGGGCCTGCCTGAATACTTACAAATGGTACTGTTTCAAGTTTTTGTATCCTATTATTATCTTGATTGGTAATAGCAGAATGTAAAAATGTGCTTCCATTTGTACAGTGTGTATTTATCTCTTTGTATTATGACACTTCTTACCTGTCCAGTGGGCTGCCAATAGTGTAAAGTAAGGAGGGGCTGGCCAAAGTAATACACATTATTTAGGCATTCATCTCTCAATGAAGTGTAGAGGGTTACCTGTCCAAAACATTCCCCCCCCCATAAATTCACAAAATGGCACATGAGAGGGGGGGGAATCTGATAGGTGGACCTTATACCTTTGTCTTTAAATACTAATTAAAATAAATGTTATACAGATGTTGGCCAAGAATGTTTGTGTCTAATCTGCTTTCCATGTTTATGTGCAAAATGATTCATTTTATTTTCTTGTTTGACTCCACAGTTTCCTTCCACGCCACAGGAATGGCAGACTGTGGCCCCCCACTTTGCCGAGCGGTGGGACTTTCCTAACTGCGGAGCGGCAATTGATGGGAAACATGTCCACATCGTACCACCACCCAACTAGGGGTCATACTATTACAACTACAAGGGGTTCAATAGTATTGTGATGTTGGCAGTGGTGTCGGCTACTTATGAGTTCCTGTATGTGGACGTAGGGAAGAATGGCCGGATGTCCGATGGTGGAGTCATCGCCCAGACGGAGTTCTACAGGCGTCTCCAGAATGGCAGCTTGGACTTGCCACCTCCAGAAGACAATGTGGAAGGACTCCTATTCGTCTTTGTTGCGGATGAAGCGTTTGCACTGGGGGACCATCTTATGCGGCCATTCCCTATGAGGACCCTCACCCTGGACCAGAGGGTTTTTAATTACCGGCTGGCCAGAGCCAGAAGAGTGATGGAGAACACATTTGGAATCATGGCCAGCCGGTTCCGCCTATTTCTTACACCCATACACATGGCAGAGTATAAACTGAATCATATCATCCTGGCGTGCTGTGTTCTCCACAACTTTTTAAGGCAAAATTCTGCCAACTATGCTGCCTCAATGGGGCCTGAGGCCAGAATTCCTGGAACTGAAACAACCCTGACGGCGCTTGAGGCTGGCCGTCCTGGCTTGCCCCCCCTGAGTGCCCGTGAGGTCCGTCTTGGATACCTTGAATACTTTAGGGGGGCCATCAATATGCCAGACAATGTCTGATACATTTTTCTAATTAAAAAAGCATTTTAACTACTAAAATCTATGGTGACATTTACTGCTTGTGTTTCTTTTAGCTGACCCTGACAGAAATGTGGGGAGTCCTGAAAATGGCGTGATTGTGTAACATAAAAAAGCACTGTTGGGTTTTATTTACTAAAGGAAAATCCACTTTGCACTACAAGTGCACTTGAGACTGCACTGAAACTGAACTTGTAGTGCAAAGTGGATTTGCCCTTAGGAAATAACCACCACTGTCACTGAAAACCACAATTTTACCACCACAAAATTTAAGGAGGATTGAAACAATAATCCACACATTCTTGGGTATCAATCTTTTTAATACCAGCACAATCACATGTGCATTTATAAAAGGTTTTTAAAACAAACCAACATGATTTTTGTATAACAATTTTTTGGGTCACATTAATAAAAGTAGAAATGTCCATTTAAGGTAAAACAGGCATGTTTCAAACCAACAAGAAATACACAAATCTGGAACTTACAAAGTTCAACTTTTGTAGAAATTGAAGGCAATATCAGACATGATTATTTAGAAACTGTGCTTGATATTGCGTTCAGATGGGGTGAAGTCACCCCTAGAAAAGCCAAATTTTGAAGATGCACACAAATTGCCAAATGTCAACATGTGCTAACTGCCATCATGGGGGATCAATGGACTTGTTTTGGGGGTGCAACCCCATCCTCACAGCTACTTTATTATTGAGGAAGGGGTTGCACCCCCAAAACGCCTACATTGATCTCCCGTGATGGCAGATAGCACATGTTGACACACTGTGTGCATCTTCAAAATTTGGCTTTTCTATAAAATTTCAAAAAATGTAACAAATTCTTCCATTACAAATACCACAAAAAAGTCAAGGATTTGGAGGTCTTTTAAACTCTCCCTAAAACATCAATGATGTTCTTCATTTTGTTTTTAACCTCATTGATGTTTTTCTGGATGTTTTCCAAGTCCCTATTACACCCCATGATCTCCCCAATCAGGATCTGGGCACTCTCACTGGTGAAATGACCTGGATCCACAACATCACGATCACCTACAAAAAACAAAAACAAAAAAAAAACATGTATTATAAATATGGCGGCATCCATCTCTTACCTGAGCCTGTGGTTGCAGACACTCACCTGTTGTGGTGACTAGTTCCACCACGTCTTCCTCCTCCTGCTCTGCTTGGCTTTGGGGGATTTCCCCTTCTTCCAGAGAAGTAGGCCAGAAAAAAGGTATTCAAATGCATATGGCCAAAACAATGGGATTTTCTATGCCGAACGAACAATGTTCCATACGAACGAACAATGTGCCCATGAACATAAAAGTTGCCATTTTAAACTGTACAACAGTAAAGAAAAGCACATGGAGCAGCACGAACATTAGAAAAATAAAGAATAGGAACACAGGACAACTACTTACTTTTTTGAAGCACTCTCCTGATCCTTCTGTACTGATCGTGCTCCCTTAATTTGAGGTCCGACCACCGCTTCCTGAGCTGATCCTTGGGTCGTCGTACCCCGAAATTTTTCTGCATACTCTTGACTACTTTCGCCATGATCTTGGCCTTTCTGACATTGAGGTTGGGGTAAGGTCCACACTTCCCGTCATAGTCGGCCCTCTTCAGGATGTCCACCATCTCCAACATCTCTCCAAAGGACATGGCCTTAAATCGTCTCTTCCGGGATCGGGACATTTCTGGCTTCGGACTTTCCTCCTCCTCCTCCTCCTCGTTGCTGTAATTAGCACACACCTGCTGTGTCTCCGCCATGTGCTCTTCCCCCACTGCGCTGAACCAGAAGGGGCGGGGAATAGACTAGAAAGAACGTCAGGGGCGGGTGGAGTTTCACGCATGCGCAGTGTATATAAAGCGTAACACGCGTGCGTAGTACTACGATCTGTGAGCGGAGGAAGGAGTATTGGGGGCGCTGATCGTGATAACGAAGGTAAGATTTAAACTTGGGCCTATACTGTTTCTAGATATTGTGACAAGATTAGGAGCGTTTCGCCTGACATTAGGGTTTGTCTTGTGTTGTGTCTTGCAGATAAAATGGATGGCTTCAATGACCACAACTTCCTCCCCCTGATCATAGACAAATACAGGGAGCTGCCCTGTCTATGGCAGATAAAACACCCTCAATACAACAATAAACAAAAGAGGCAGGCAGCGCTGGAGAAACTGCTGGAGTTGGTGAAGCCGGTGGTCCCCACGGCAACCATCCCCTATTTAAAAGCCAAAATTGGTGGCCTGAGGAGCACTTATCTAAGGGAGCGCAAGAAGGTCACGGATTCCCAGAGATCAGGAGCTGCAGCAAATGACGTTTATGTCCCCAGGCTGTGGTACTATGAGAGACTGAGATTTCTGTCAGACCAGACTGGAGTCAGGGAATCCCTCTCAACTCTTCCTTCCACCCTATCTTCCACCCCAGCTGAGGCTTCCGATGTCCAACCTGGGACTTCCAGCCAGGAAGAAGTGGAGGAGCCCAGCTGGAACCAGGTATAGCACTATTCGACAGATTTCTGGTCAATAAATAAATTATGTTTACTAGATGTTATTATTGATCACTAATTGCTGATTTAATAAAGTGTTTTACATATCAATAGACAGTAGTGGGCATAAATAATTGGGACAAGAATAAAAAATGCTGGGCTCAGAATGATAGTCTGTTATATTTGTTAACTTTCAATTAGCAACAGTCATGAGGTGAAAATTGTGTGTGATTGATAAAGAAAAAACTCAAACGATGTCCCTTTTTCATACACAGGAAGACCTCAGCCAGGAGGAGGCTCTGGAATGTGGCACACAGGAGGAGGCGGGGTAAGTGGCAGCCAGGAGGAGGAGGGGCTAAGTGGCAGCCAGGAGGAGGCGGGGCTAAGTGGCAGCCAGGAGAAGGCCGGGCCCAGTAGGAGCCTGACCGAATCACAGGTTCCTCCCCTCCACCTTCCAACCAAAAGACCCAGGAAGAGGAGTCACGTGCAGGATTTAGCACTCAGGCTGATTAGGGAGGCTTCTGTGTCCCTAAGAGCCTTACCCACTCCTGAAGAGGCCTTTGCCTGCATGGCTGCCACCAAACTGCAGGGCATGCAGGAGGGCCAATGCCTCATGTGTGAGGACCTTCTTTATAAAGTCTTAACTAAGGGGGTGAGGGGTGAAATCACACCCAAAACCCACCTGTGTGAGTTGGACCATCCTCCTCCTCCTCCTCCTGCCATAACTCCACCACCAGAGCCACAGCGTGGAAGGAAGCATGGAAGGAAGACCAGAGAGTGATGGCCCTGGGTTCAGTCTGGTCTGGCAAAGGATGCAGGCTCTTGTATGACCACATAAAGAAAAAGCAGTACAGCGCATAAAATACAAACTAAATAAATAAAATAAAGTCCAATGGAAACAAATTGCAGGCAAATTCCAGTGATTCCTCCAGTGACTCAGGTGACATGGAAAAATAGCAAGGTGACTGTGGTGACACACGTGGACCTCCACCTTCGGTGATACTAGCCGCTCACCTCAACAGATGGACCCCTGAGTAAATCAGTCAGGTCAAAACAGCGATTCCCTCACAGGGATAATATCATAGGGAGATGTGTACACGGTGGGGCATCAACAGCAGCAGCTTTCAGTAACAGCTTTCAGTAACCAGCATACAGGCAGTATTCACATGTAAAAAAGGTAGGAAAGAATCTAGTGCTCTCTGGATAATACTCAAAATGATTTAATAAAATATGCGGAAAAACTCCACTCCATCCATGTTTTTATCCTTCGCACTGGGGTACAGTGCATTATAATGTGAGTTTTTCCGCATATTTTATTAAATCATTTTGAGTATTATCCAGAGAGCACTAGATTCTTTCCTACCTTTTTTACATGTGAATACTGCCTGTGCTGGTTACTGAAAGCTGTTACTGAAAGCTGCTGCTGTTGATGCCCCACCGTGTACACATCTCCCTATGATATTATCCCTGTGAGGGAACCGCTGTTTTGACCTGACTGATTTACTCAGGGGTCCATCTGTTGAGGTGAGCGGCTAGTATCACCGAAGGTGGAGGTCCACGTGCGTCACCACAATCGTCTTGCTATTTTTCCATGTCACCTGAGTCACTGGAGGAATCACTGGAATTTGCCTGCAATTTGTTTCCATTGGACTTTATTTTATTTATTTAGTTTGTATTTTATGCGCTGTACTGCTTTTTCTTTATGCTAATTTACGGGATTTGATAAATTTACCCTTAGTATCACAGCTGCTGTTTGGCTAGGTTTTGTGGTTTGCGCTGGTTGACTTTGTTCATATTCATTCTTGTATGACCACAGCCTGGGGACACAGATGTCATCTGCTGCTTTCATGATCTCTTGGACTTCTGGACCAGACTACACTCCCTTAGATATGGACTCCTCAGGCCATCAATTTTGCAGTAAAATAATTGATGTGTGCCCTAGGGGCCAAAGCCTTCGCCAATTTCTGCTGTTTCTCCAGCATTGCCTCCCTCTTTGTTTGGTTCGGATCCCTTAATAAAGGAATTTTTGTTTCAATTATAATTGCCTACGTGTGTTTTCATTCAAAAAGGACAGTTTGTTTGTGAGGAGGCAGGTACATTTCAAAAATACAATGTGAAATTAACAAGCGACACCAACACCAAGCAATCTCCTAGAGATTAAATAATACAAGATAATAATCGTGTTGTGGTAACTTGACACACAAAACACACCCAAAACTATTCTGGAGTAAAAAAAATAAAATAAAAAAAACACGATCAGGCTTGAAAAAAATACAAACCCAAAAATATAAACATATTGCTTTTTTGTCAGATGTGACAAATCAAAATATATTGATGAAATCGTGATAAATAATAAAGAAAGAAGTTTGTAAGAACTCTGTGTGAATATTAGCAGCAAAACAACTTTATTCTTCTCACATTATAAAGAAGAAGAGAGTGCGCTGCATTAAACAATTTTAAACATTGCAGCCTGATGAAAGTGCTATATCCATTCTGAACGCTATGTTTACCAGACCAAGCTGTTCCGTCTCGGAATTTCTTCTGAGCATGTGTGGCACTTTGTGCGTCGGAATTGTCCACACGCGGTCGGAATTGACGCGATCGGATTTTGTTGTCGGAAAATTTTATAACCTGCTCTCAAGCTTTGTGTGTCGGAAAATACGATGGAAAATGTCCGATGGAGCCCACACACGGTCGGAATTTCCGACAACATGCTCCAATCGCACATCCGACCGTGTGTACGGGGCATAAGTGGGATTTTTTTTTAACCAGAGACATGTAGCAGAATACATTTTGGCCTAAATCTATAAGGACATTTTACCTTATTGGATATGTTTTATAACAGAAATGACAAAATATTGTTTTTTCTTTCTCTCTCAAAATTTTCTGTCGTCTTTCGTTTGTAAAATCAAAAACCCAGTGGTGATCAAATACCAGCAAAAGAAAGCTCTGTTTGTGTGAAAACAAAAATTATATAAATATATTTCAGGTACAATGTTTCATGACCGCACAATTGCCAGTTAAAGTAGCCCAGTGCCAAATAGCAAAAAATGGCCTGGTCATGAAGGGGTAAAAACTTTTGCCTATTAGCTATTGTTTCATGAGGATAAACGTATGCCTGAAATGCCAGCAGGTCCCTTCCTCCTCGCTTCCTCCTCGCCTCAAGATAAATGTGTATACTCATGCTGACCAGTGGCAGCCTGTGGCAGCCCGTCAATTAGAGGCGCTGGAGCGCCGACCCCTCAATCCACGGCCGCCACCCCCATGCTCTATCTACGGCCGCTATTTTGACAGGATACCGCCACCCCCTATTCATGCGTCCGACCCCTTTCAGGACGCCGGGCACGTGAATTACAGCGGCAGGGTGTTTTTTTGAAGCAGTTGATTAGAGCCAGAGGCTCTAATAGGCTACAAAATAGGGTGGGCTTGTGGCCCAGAGCATTGTGCCAGGAGCCCACACAGGTGTTACAACAGCAAATGAATATTCGCTATTGAAGCAATGATCCTCACTCTGGCCAATCAGAAGCAGGTCTGAGACCCATTTTCCGATTGGCCGAAGGAGGAGGGAGGAAACGGAAGCCACCTGATGTCCGTGAAAAGCAGGGGAAGGGAAAGCCACCACCACCGCGCAAGGGAAGCCGCCGGTGAAGCTCGGGAGAAGAGCACAAAGAAATGCCAAACCCTCCAGATGATCTTTTATTTTATACTTAATATTTCATGTAATAGAACTCTTTCCCCCATGCATGGAGGCGGTGTCAGAAAAGAAGTTAATTGCCAGCTCTGCAGCCCACACTTTTTCTGCGAGTTAGTAATTGATGATCACCATATTCCATGAAACACACACATAATTTCTGCTCTGCTATCCTAAGAAGTCATTACGTTCAAAACAAATACTTTTTATCCTCACAAAAAAGCTGATACAGCTCCTCTGAACTCCGATGCATGATAAAGCACCTAAAATACAACCCCCATATCAGCGCTCTTGTCTCTCTGATAAGTCGCTCTTCCTCTTGATCATAGCTGGCATTGTACACATAACATCAAAGTGTATGTGAATCCAATCACTAAAATGTTATCGTCATTTTAAAAGTTGTTTTCAATCTTTTTAAAATCTGTAGCATTTAATAAAATAATACCTAGTGATCCTGCTATGAAGGTCCTTTTAACAGCTGCTTTCTCTGGGGGCATTTGCACGGCTCTACCCTGCCCCCTGCTCCTTCCTCACTGGCTGTGATTGACAGCAGCGGGGGACAATGGCCAATGGCTCTTAGGCAATGAGGAGGAAGAGACCGAGGGGGGGGAGCTTCTGCTCTCGTGTACATCACTGGATCGGGATCAGGCTTAGGTGAGTATAAGGGGAGGGGGGGTTTGGTGTCAGGGGGAAGCATGAAGAACGCATGAAAGCAAAAAACCTTCAGCCTTAATCACTTTCCAACCACCCCATAGCAGATATACTGCTACAGCCATTCTGTGCAGAATCACATACTTTATATACAGTATATACATGATTCTGCACTTCAGCATAGGGGGCACGTGTACGCATGCTGCTGGAAGGCCACTTCTGCTGTGATTACTGATTGCTGTGATTACTGATTACTGTGATTATCTGTGGGTGCTGGGTAATGAATGTCCGCTGGCACCCGCCGATCGTCAGGCAGAGACAAAGGGCGGAGCTCTGCCTATGTAAATAAGGCAGAGTTCCGTTTTCTCAGGGGGAAAGTGATGGATTTTGTGTTCCTGCAAAGCAGGGAATAAAACCCATTGCTTCCCTTAGCGAAAGCTGCACACAGTACCCAAAAACAGTGGTTAGGCACACAGTTACACCTTCGATCACACTAGATGTTTGACCCCTTCCCAGTCAGTGTCATTAGTACAATGACAGTGCATATTTTTAGCACTGATCACTGTATTAGTGTCACTGGTTACCTCAAAGAGTCAAAAGTGTCAGTTGTCCACTTCAGTATCGCAGTCCCGCTATAAGTCGCTGATTGCTGCCATTGCTAGTATAAAAATAAATACATTTATTAAAAATGCCAGTATTAAGGAAAATTGTTGCTCATACTTACCGTAATTTTCCTTTCCTGGATCCTCCCCATGTCAGCCTACTATGGGTCAGCTCCGCCCCCTCTGACCCCTCCAGGACCACCTTTTTTCTAGCCCATAAAGGGCGGCTGTTGGACCAGCTCAATGTTCAAATACCCTTCCTCGCGATGGAAGATAGGGTGGGAATCCCTGGCTGACATGGGGAGGATCCAGGAAAGGAAAATTACGGTAAGTATGGGCAACAACTTTGCTTATTCCTAGACCTCCCCATGTCAGCCTACTATGGGATGTACCAAGCAACCTGCGATAAGGGAGGGAAAGAACAAAATAACTCAGAGAGAAGACTGCTGCTAAACAAATTTAATGGCCGACAGTCGCAGAAATAACAGAAGGATCAAACGTTTCTGCAGGAGAGAGGGCTACATTTAGCCTATAATGCTGGATGAGACAATCCTGGGCGGAGCCGCCATGCCCTTTTTAGGTCCCACAGGAAAGATGAACAGTTGATCTAGCTAGCCTCTTCCAATCATCCTGCAACTGGTCCACGTGAAGGCTGGCAGGACCGTCTCCCAATTCATGTGAAAAGGAGTAGAGACCTTTGGTAGAAAGCTAGGAACCGGTCTGAGAATAATCTTGTAGGGAAAAATCACACAAAAAGGCTCTTTGGATGAAAAGGCACATAATTTGGAAACTTTCCTGACGGAGGCTATGGCCGTCAAGAACACTGTCCTCAATGTTAAATGAAATAAAGAACAGGATGATTGGTTGACACATCTTCGTTCTCCACACGAGTGGAAACCATGGCCTTCTGGGCCAAAACGGTAGAATTGCTCTGGCTGTGACCCTCTCCCTGTCTTGAGGATTAAAGGAAGCGGAGGGAACACATACACCAAAGGGAAGTCCCACGGTTTGGACAGAGCTTCTTGGCCGTAAGCTTGTGGATGGTATGTTTGGGAGAAGAAGCAAGGAAGCTGGGCGTTCCTCCCCGATGCCATGGGGTCTATTACAGGCAACCCCCAGACTCTGAAGATCCTTCGCAGGAATTTCAGATTCAAGGCCCATTCACCAGGATCCAGAAAGCTCAAACTCAAATGGTCTGCTATGGTATTCTTGGGCCCTGGGAGATAGGCTGCCGTCAGGGAAACAAGATTTTTCTCTGCCCACTGGAATATCTGGCATGCAACTTGAAGTAGGACCCGGCTCCTGGTGCCCCCCTGACGGGACACGTACACGACAGCGGTCTTGTTGTTGGACAATATTTGGACAGCTTGGTCTTTCAAGAATTGTCGGAAGGTGCACCGGACGGCCTCCAATTCTAGGAAGTTTGATGTTTGCGAGACGTGGGGGGGCCACCGACCCTAAGCCTGCTGGCCCAGGCAGTGGGCTCCCCAACCCAGGAGACTGGCATCGGTAGTCAGTACCACCGGCTCCGGAGGCCGCAAAGGGATATGCCCTGGGCAAGGTTGCGTGAGACTGTCCACCAAAGCAGGGATTGACTTATGGACATAGGAATGTGTATCCTCTGCATAAGAGAGTGACGATCCCATTGGAGAAGGAAATTGCACTGAAAAGTTCTTCTTCTCCACCTGGCCCATGGGACTACCGGGATCGTGACTGATAATACCCCGAGATAGCGCATGCATCAAAGCACCAATGATGAAAGGCATGTGGACTGGAATCAAGATAGCAAGGGGACTGCACCCCCCCTCCACTATGGGTATAAGGGTGGTGACTTGGGTGAACTTGGGTACAATCAGCCTGCCCATAGATAGATCAAATCTTGGCCAATGCCTGCTGCACCAGCCAAGATTTGAATATTCTATGGCTGGCTGTAGAACTGAAACTGTGTAAAAAATCTGTTTCAGCACTGCGGAGAGTTCCTGCAAGTTTACCATGTATATTAACAATGAAATCCTCTTATTTGCTCCTTCTTGGTCTATCAAAATATACCATTGATAATGGTCTGTTATATACTGTATACATGCAAAACAATACCTGTTCTTCATGTCAGAAATTTAGATTTGTCTTGTGTCCAATGCTCACTTCCTTTGTTCTTTAAAGTGGTGTTCCGGCCAAAATTATACTTTTTAAATAAAAATACCCCTATAATACACAAGCTTAATGTATTCTAGTAAAGTTAGTCTGTAAGCTAAGGTCTGTTTTGTTAGTTTATAGCAGTAGTTTGTTATTTTATAAACTTACAGCAGGCCGTGGCCATATTAAGTGTGGGCATCTGAAGCCAGACTATATTTCTTCCTGGATCTCATCCTTGCAGATCTCGCACATGCTCAGTGCAGCACAAGCAGTGTAATAGGTTTCAGGCCAGGTTTCCATAGCAACGGCAGTGTCAGAGGAAGTTGCCGCCCCTTCCCAGAAGGCATTGCAAACAGGAAATGATGCGATGGGCCACGGCCAGGGAGGAGGAAGTGAAAAATGAATACAGCAGATATACAGTAGGTGCTGAGAAAAAAAAATAAAAAAATATCCAATTCATTTACAGTGCACAGTTTAGTGAGGGATGCTGAAGAGTTGTAAAAGTGGGTGGAACTCCACTTTAAGGAGAGTAATTAGCCCTCCCAGTCCTTATCTTCAGACTACAGATCGATTTGCCCTTATGTTGTGGAGATGAGAGAGCAGGGGGGTCTAAATAGTGGCAAAAAAAAATAGGCAAGGCTGACAATAAAGGCCTAGTGCACTCTGAACGTTCTTTTCCAGCTACTCCTAGGGGCGTCTGGTGTTTTTTTCCTGCCTCTAAATGCCTCTGCATGTTAGCCTAGGTGTCCATGCAGACATAGGCTTTTAGAAGATTTAGGAAGCAGAGGCGTTTAGCAGCAGGAGAAAAACCCCACTGCCAGTGCATCCATGAGCAGCAGAGTTTTGGCAGAAAAAATGCTTGAAGCTTTTAAATGCGTGTAAATGTGTCTAAACATGCGTTAACACTGGGCACGTTTATCACTTGAGTGTCATTTAATTTCAATGGCTGAAATAAATTATTATTCTGGCCAATCAAATAAATTAACGCCCAAGCGATTGATGCCTGTAAACGCACCTAAATGAGTTTGACACTTTGTCCACAACAATGCTGGTGGTTGTCAGCCCACAACAGGGTTTAAGAGCCAAAGGCATTTATAGCAGATAAACAGCTATTTTTTTTTTATACTTGCAGGGTCCGCCGACTGCGATATAGTTGAATGACGGCTACAGCGTGGAGTTCTTGGAGGCTGACATATGACGTCTGGAGGGCACTGCTGATCTCAGATTAAGGTAAAGATCCAATCAGCGGCTCTTTGACAAGTGATCAGCTGTGTCCAATCACAGCTGATCACGGATGTAAATAGAAGCCGGTTATCGGCACTCCTTTCCTCATGCTGACAGCATGAGGAGAGGAGAAGGGAGACAATAAATGTCTTCTCTAACAGGGACATGTACACTGATAATCAGGGCACTGCCCCCAGTCCAGCCAATTAGTGCCCATCAGTGCTGCCAATCAGAACCCATCAGTGCCTCCTCTTCAGTGTAATTTATCAGTGTCGCCTACCAGCGCCCATCAGTGCTGCCTCATCAGCACACATCAGTGAAGGAGAAAAATTACCTGTTTCCAAAATTTTATACTAAACTATAAAAATGTTTTTGTTTTTTAAATATTCAGTCTTTTTTAGTTTATTTAGCAAAAAATAAAAAACCCAGTGATGATTAAATGCCACCAAAAGAAAGCTCTATTTGTGTGAAAAAAACAATTTTTTTGAGTGAGTGATGAGTATAGTGTTGCATGACCGCGATTGTCATTTGAATTGGGACAGCGCTAAAAGCTGAAAATTTGCCTGAGCAGGAAGGGGGTTAAACTGTCCAGTAGGAAAGAGGTTAATGGAATAAAACATGGGAAATTATGCATTTGTTGCAGAGATGTACTGCTTATGTTCACTTGGGTGATTATTGCTGATGATTATTGCTAAAGGATGCACTCTGTGAATTTCGAAGTCAGTATATAATCAGATGCTAACTGGGGCTATGAGGAAAGGTAAATTACCTTATTTCATGCTGTCCCTAGAATGTGTCTGTAGCACTAACTCATGGTGGAGCTGCTGGTTTAAAGCGGGCTGTTGCCGTCACCTTCGTTACCTCAATTTCACCAGAACCGGGTCTAGGGTCCTGTTGAGTTTAGTCCCAGCCAGTGTAGACACCAGACACTTGAGTATCTTTTCCAATGCTTTAATAAAGAGTAACTGAAGGAAGTAGCAGGAAAGAGGTAGAAGAAGAGTTGCATGGAAGTTCAAATACCTTTTCTTGATGTAGTGTTATGAATTGGAATCTTGTAGACGAATGTACTCTCCTTTTGGGGTTGAATCTTTACCCGCCCGGATAGGTTTCTCTAACTAACCTAGCAACCGGCACGCAGCACAAACAAAAGTCTCTGCCACAGACTTGAATGGAATAGAAACCCGTACGATCCTCTGCCACAGACTTGAATGGAATAGAAACCCGTACGATCCTCTGCTACAGGATGTAATGGTTTACGATGAATAGCAAACACAGCACTAGAACCTTTAAGCCGACCCGGCAGTACTATGCGGTAGGTTAACTTTAGGATGCGTCCTCCAACTGAGTCACCAGGCCCCTCTCCAGACCAGCACCCTGCATGATCCTTCCATGACGGGTCCTCCCCTGGGATCTTCTCAGTTGTCCAGCTTCTTCCCGCAGGACAGACAGCACAGGACCATTCCCTCGCGGCTGTGGTAGGCCCCAGACAGGCTTCTGGGCCCACCCACACGCTGCAGCAACATGGTCCTCCCGGTCGGAGGACCACGCGGTAGTACTCCTAACACATACCTGTCGGTCAGGAGGGCCAGCAGGTGGAACGAAAACAGCCCTAAAACATGGCGTCTGTCCCATAATTACTCTCTCCCAGAATGCAACTCGGAGGACCACCTCCACCGAGTTATCTCCGGGACAGAAGAGCACCCATACGCTTCAGCGCGTTGCTTTTCCAACACTGACCCATGGAGACAACGACACCCACAGGCACAGTGTGAAACTACATGCAACACAGCCAAACTGGAACAGAGGCTAAATCTGACTATGTATAAAACAGATGACCCACTAAATTTACCTATAAGCGGTAGATGAAAATCTACCAGCGCTACATGTCTTTTTAGGTACCTTCCCACAAGAAATAACTTGTCACTGAAATGTTCAAGAGATGTACTGTAAGTACTCATTTAAATGCTGCAGGTGTCAGGGCATGATTGATGGTAATCAAAAAGGTATGTTCTACAAGTACACTGTTAGACAACTGCTACAGCTACTTTACTTAGGCCAGTTCTGATGTATGTCCCATCTCACTCTCAATCTGCCATCTTAGGTAGTGGGTGGGCATAGCCAATTTAAAACTGTGTTAAATGCTTGCACTTTTTTGATGTCATCACCCTGTGACCAAAATGTAAAGGTCTTATGATGTTTAAATATAATTTAAAAGAAACATTTACTTATTAAGGGATCATCCTACCCATGTATGGCTTCGTGCTGGCACAAGGCCATTTAGTGTACACGCCAAACTGTGCCCCCCTCCCCCAAGATATATGAGCATTATGTGCTCCACCCCCCTCAGAAAAATGAACTGAACACTAATTTGCATGCTTACCCCCTAAGCACAAATTCCTCTCCTCCCAGTACAAATCTGCCCCCCTGCTGAAATCTCGCTCCCAGCACAAATCTTTACTCCCCATCCCTCCTTTCCAGCTCAAATCATCTCTGTCCCCCACGTCCCCCCAGCACACATCCCCCCCACAAAAAAATCACTATTCCTAGCACAAATCCTCTACTCCTCAAATTTCCTCCCTGGGTACACATTCCCTCCCCCCCACTTCAAATCCACCTCCCAGCATGACCCCCCCCCCCCCCCACCTAGCAAAAATCTTCTCCCCCAAATTTCCTAGCACAAATACCCTCCTAGCACAAATACCCTCCCAATCATCTCTGCTGGCACAAGCCCCCCCCCCCAAAATTCCCCTCCTAGCACAAATCCCCTCCTGCTTTCACCATATTACCTCTTCTAGCACAAACACCCCAAATACCCCTTCCTAGCACAAATTTTTTTCCCCCATCACCCTCCCCACAAAAATCCTCCCAAATCTACTTTCCTAGCAACCCCTCCCCCAAATTTCCTGTCATAGAACTGTTCTTACCCCCTGCTGCCCCCAAATTCCCCCACCCAACACAAATCCCCTCCCCCGCCCAATCGCCTTGTAGCGCCCCCCCCCCCCATTTCACATGATGCCATAGTACCCAGGTCAGCCACCCCTCCTGCCCACCCCTTGTCCCGGCTCTGCTCTGGCTTCTTCTATTTATCCATGACTCCTAAGGCAACATCTTCTTGACAGAGCTCTTGCCAAGAAGTCTCACTCCACGCAATCAGAATCAACTCATATAGACCATAACAGGTAGAACAAAATGAAAATTACATCGAATATAGCTCCACTTGAGTCTCTAGGATATAAAAGAATTAGGTTGTTTATTCAGCCTTATGGCATCTTTTCAGACTAACCCTATAGAAGAATGATTTAAATTTGAAAACATTTTATTGACAAAAGAAGATTCCTTCGCTTTTATTTCCAGAAATACCAGATATCCCCCTCTGGAGCTTCAAAATAAGGTTCTCAGACACAGAGGGGAAGATCAGGGCATTTCTGGGAATGAGAGTGAGTCTCCTTTTGGCACTTTAATGACATTTTCTACAAAATTTCATTTATGTTCGTACTGATTTATGGCTCCTGTATGGCATCCCTTTTCTGTCACAGAAGCACTAGACTCCCAAGCACAAATAACATTTTGGGCAACATCTCTTGAGTGTGTCAGTGATAAAAAGTCTTCCTGCTAAGCCACAACTCTTCTCCACTACTGTCATGGTTGGTGCAGATAGCAACAATGCCCTTTATGTAAGTCATTCTTTTCCAGAAGAGGGAGGAACAACATGAACAAGCTGTTTTTTTATTTATAAAACTGTCCATGTGAAGAAGTGGTGAGCAGGATCACCACGTGCACGTTCCTCTGAAAAGCGAATTGTCCCATGTCACTACACACTGTACTTGTGGGTTGCATTAGGAGGGACGTGCTGAGCCAGTGCTTACTCCACCAGTCCAGCGTACCTCTGTTGCCTCACTCCCAGTAACAGAATGGGGTCCCGCCTAGCACCTAGAATGGACCTCATGCATGCTCTGACTTTACTCTGTCCTTTCTATACCACATGACCAGGCCATAGATCTCTGTTACCCTAGTCTGCCCCCAGTTGCCATGGGAGACAGACTGCAAGGGAGGAAGCCAGAACACAGACCCCCTCTCTACTGGAGAACCTGCCACCTAACAAGGTACCACGCTTAACGACTGGTTGCTCATAGCTTGTTATTTTGCTTGGTTACCCATAGCAACTACACTTCTCTTCCTTGTCTTGCTGAGGTAAACCCTATGGAGTAGTGTAACTTTATACCCTATAGTGCTATTACGGACCCAGGATCTTTGGAATACGCCAAAACCAACATGCACCCCTTTAAATGACTTCAGACCAGGCTTAGAATGGTTGACATAACTTTACTGTTGAAATGCAGCAAGATAATACAAACGAACAACGTCCTTTCCCTATTCCTAAAAAATCACCAATGACCTAATAACTGCCAAAACCAATGGCCACTACTCCATACTCATACTTTTAGACCTCTCTGCTGCCTTTGACACAGTTGACCACCTGCTGCTCCTCAGCAAATTACACTCCCTTGGCCTCCGTGATTCTGCATTATCCTTGTTCTCCTCCTATCTATCTCAGCGCACTTTCAGCGTCACTTACAACTCCATCTCCTCCGCTCCCCTTCCTCTTTCTGTTGGGGTACCCCAAGGCTCTGTCCTTGGGCCTCTCCTTTTCTCACTCTATACCTCTTCCCTGGGCCAGTTGATCACCTCCCATGGCTTCCAATATCATCTCTATGCTGATGACACACAGATCTATCTCTCCACTCCCCAACTCACCCCCACTATCTCCTCACGGATCTCAAACTTGCTGAATGACATATCGGTATGGATGTCACACCACTTCCTCAAACTTAATCTTTCTAAAACTGAGCTTGTTATATTTCCTCCTTCACGGTCCCCCTCCTGTGACTTCACCATTAATATCAACAACACAACCATTGGTCCCTCCACACATGCCAGAGTCCTGGGTGTAATCCTTGACTCTGACCTCTCCTTCAGCCCCCATATCCAATCACTGGCTAAATCCTGCCGCCTTAACCTCTGCAACATCTCCAAAATTCGACCCTTCCTGACTAATGACACTACAAAACAACTTATTCACTCCTTGATTATTTCCCGCCTCGACTATTGCAACTCTCTCCTTAATGGCCTACCCTTAAGCAGGCTATCCCCCCTTCAGTCTATTATGAATGCTGCTGCTAGACTAATACACCTCACTAATCGATCCGTGACTGCTGCTCCTCTCTGCCAATCCCTTCACTGGCTTCCCCTACCCCACCGTGTAAAATTCAAAATGCTAACCATAACATACAAGGCCATTCACAACATCGCCCCCATCTACATCACCAACCTCATCTGCAGATATCGCCCAAATCGCCCCCTCCGCTCCTCCCAGGACCTCCTGCTCTCTAGCTCCCTTGTTACCTCCTCCCATGCTCGCCTTCAGGACTTCTCCAGAGCCTCTCCCATCCTCTGGAATTCCCTGCCCCAGTATGTCCGATCAGCCCCTACCCTGTCCACCTTTAGGAGATCCTTGAAAACTCATTTATTCAGGGAAGCCTATCCCACACCCACATAACTGTCCCTGAGCCACCCCCATCAAATCATTCTTTGCAGCTATTACCTTTTGTACCACCACCCCCTCCCTTTAGAATGTAAGCTCTACGAGCAGGGCCCTCCTGTACCTTTTGTATTGAACTGTACTGTAATTGTGTTGTCCCCCTTATACATTGTAAAGCGCTGAGTAAACTGTTGGCGCTATATAAATCTCGTATAATAATAATAATAATAATATTCCTAACTCAGGCATACCTCCCTGATGTGAGAGTCAATAAAGGCATTGTCCATTACTTAGATGCTGTCCGTGACTCCCAGTAGCTTCACGTCTTCTCCCTGGCTCCTAGCTCGGTTTACGGAACTTTACAGCACCCTTCGGCACTCTCTAGGGCTCACTGATCTCAGTGGTCCTCCTCTTTATATATCACGGGAGGGCCTGCCAAAGTCAAAAAGCCATGGAAGCTGAAAATGCTTAACTCTTTCTGCTAGAAACTAACTACATGCATTTCAACCTGCTTACAAACTGAGACAACTTATAGCAACCAATCAAGTTCAATCTTTAATTTTCAATCTATAATTTGCAGTGCAGCTTTGGACAGGAGGAAGATGTGTGTTGTCTGAGGCTGGGTTCACACTTATGCAAATTGGATGTGAGTTTCTCCGCATCCAATTCGCATGACAGAAGATTGTGACTGGCTCTCAATAGAGCTGGTTCACACATTTCCGTGGCGGCTGTTGAGCGGATTGCACAGGGGTCCTGTGTTTCTTTGGCTCCGTTTCAGGTCCGAAATTCAGGCAAAAATTCAGGCCTGATTCATCCCTAAAATGAAGAACAGGGAAGCAATGGTCCCTTGCCATGAGTTGCATGTGAAGACAGTGTGAACCCAGCCTGAAAGTAAGAATCTCTCATCTTGAAGACTGATTCATTGAGCCAGAGTTGGATTGGGGGGGAAGCACAGAGCTCTTGCCAAGGCATACCGTCTCCTGAAATGTCTGTTTTTTTCTAAAGCCAATGGTAAGGCTGTTTTGCTGCAGACAAGTTCTGGGGCATAAAGCTTGGCATTGCCACATAGATGGCAGTCAGCTAGCCCAAGCTGGAATCATAGTTGGGGTCAGTCTAAGCAACTGAATCAAGGAACCAGGATGGAGACAAAGGCAAAGTCAGGAATATTTCAGAGGTCAGGTCACGGTGTGTTCAGCCAATATCAAGGTAAGACAGTTGGCAGGGTTGTAAATTTAATAATGAGCAGTATTATTTGGAAGAACCAGGCCTACCTAGTTAACAACGGACAGTGTTCCCTTGTTAAGGACTGTGTATTCCTGTGGCATCCTACAGAAGTCGGTAGGAAAAAGGCTCATTGACAGAAGAAAAATCAGATGAGCTGTCATTAGATGACTCAAACACTTTAGAAACCTAAAATTTTAATTCTTTTACGCATTGCCAGGTTAACCCTGAAACTCTTACTGCAGCACCACCTGCTTCTCCAACCCAGCCAAATTATTGTGACTGGTTCTATAAATATGAGTGAATAAGAAATGTGTCATATTTCTGACTTGTTCTTTCATTAAAAAGTCATGTTTACATCATTACTTCATTCCAATTAAACAACAATTAAATCTGTGTGTTTTTAAAACCAATCTTTCATTAGCTTTGTTCTAATTTAAGACTGATAATCTGTCACTCAGCAATCACTCTAATGAGCTATAGAGTTTGGATAGGAAGCGCATTGAATTGTTTAGGGCGCGCAATAGGATAATCACAGTCTACTAAAAACTAACGGTAACCGCATGCGATAACACGGTCATGTGACTCATTTGCATAAATTTTTGCATACGATAAAAAATGTTCAATTCACAAAAAATAAAATAACGACTGTGCAGTATTTAACACTGAATGAAAAATGTGCCAGTAAATATTGCATAAAAAGCATGCGGAAAGCTCTTATTTGCTTGTGGTTTTGCTGGCATGTTGAGGGCATGTGGCCTGGTATGGTTCAGGAGGATGGCCACTTGCTCATTTGTATCCTGACCTGCCGAGCTGCATGTTTGGATAAGGGTCCGGTATGTATCTTGGGGGGGGCCTCATGTCTTTTTTTTTGTGGAGTTCCACTTAAAATCCTGACACGAAGAGCCTGGAATGCTTTGGGGGGGACCCCACATTGTTTTTTTTCAGAATTTTTAACTGCTAGCATGTTTTCTTTACATTCAGCTGTCAGCGGGGAACCAGCTGACAGCTGATGAGTCATCCATTGCTAAGGATGTGGCGGCTGGCTTCCTGGCCCACTCCTTAGCAGCCAGCTCAATGTGATAAATTACCACATGAAAATATGCGATAATTACCACATTATCAAAACTTTATGGCAGTAATTATTTACCGCACAATTCTTAGTGAATTGACCCCATATCAATGCTGTTGTTATGTTTCCATTGTAGACAATCAGACCTGCGAATGACAGTTGAATTCCATAAGTATAGATCTTATTAATAAGTTTGTTAAAAAAGACATAGCTGTACAGTGGCTTTGTGGTTAGCACTTCTGCTGTTAGCATTGGATCCCAACCAGGATGTTACCTGCATAATGTTTGCATTCTCTCCTTTTGCTTGCGTGGGTTTCTCTATCACTCCAAAGGCATGATGTTAGTTTAATTGGTCCTAATATATGAGATAGGGCCTTTAGGTTGTACTTCTTGAGGGCAAAGACTGGTGCAAATGTACAATATGTAAAGCGATGTGTGAATTGTTGGTGCTATATAATGCCTGTAATAAACAGCTAACATATTTCGAGGAACAACAATATAGCTACCTCTAGCTCTGTTTGTTTGCTATGCTAGACTTGTTACCACTGTCAGTATGAAGCTTTCTGGCCTGATCGTGTTAGAATAGATTTTACAATGGTTTATAGCCCAGAGCTGGAACTAAGCTGCTCTGTTTGTGTAGCTATGAGACTTCTTTCCTGGCGTTTCCATGTTATTGCTGTAACCCCACTTACCCCAGAGGGCAGGGATTGTCTGTTTGCTCAAGATCTTTGATCCCAGCCTGAGCTATACAACCACCATTCAATTGCTTTCTAACCAGATAATCCATCTGCATTATTCCTAGAAAGATTAGCAAATTCATCCTGGGTTACACTGGTCTGTAAATCACCAGTGAAAGGCTTTCTTTATTCCTGAAAACACTTTTTTTTTCTTTTGAAGAGACTCAAGTGTATTTAAACAGTTCTGTGTCAAATTGTACAAAAGAGTTCAGTGGGGATTATTAAGGAGTAAGGGCATTTACTTCCTTCAGATTGAGACCTACATAGTAACAAAGGGCAGCGTTGCAGCTTAGCGAGCACTTCAATCTTAAGTAGAGACCTTCTTCCTGGGATGCCAAGCAGCCATCCACAACGCCAAGGGGTTGCTTAGTAACTGATGGCTTACAAATGTCAGAGAAGGGAAAGCAACCACATACCCTAGTGGAGAAGTAACTCTAAATGTTATAATGGGCCTTCATAACACACTCGTTAGAGGGTCTCATCTTCTATGTACCCAACCAAAAATGATTATCTATTACTGAGACCTGTACCAGGTCTAAAATGATAATAACACTGCAGGATACGTAAGCTAAGGCAATGAGCAAAATGCAGCATCGACATATGAGGCAACACAGTGTCTTAGTGATTGGCACCCCTGATTTTCAGCATTGAGGTAATGCATTTGAATCCCAACCATGACACATTCACTTTGCATATGTGCATTTCATCCAAAGACATGCCAGTGTGTTCATTTGTTCTTGTGTAAATTGGCCTCAGCATGTGAGATATGGACTTTAGATTGTAAGATCCCTGAGGGCAGGGACTGATATGAATGTACAAAATACTGTATATAAAATGATGCATAAATTGACAGTACTATATTATTAGCTGTAATGAAAAATAGTAAGCCAAAAGATGAATAATTGATAATTCACTCATTGATTTCTTGAGCACTTAACCAGATTAAATGTTGTTTTAAAGCCACAGCTACATCACTAGCCTAGTCTCAAAATACCAACCTAATCGTCCACTTCCTTCCTCCCAAGACCTCCTGCTCTCTAGCTCCCTCATCACCTCCTCCCATACTCGCCTCCAGGATTTTTCCCGAGCCTCTCCCATCCTCTGTAATTCCCTACCCCAATCTGTAAAACTGTCTCCAAATCTATCCACTTTTAGGCGATCCCTGAAAACTTTTCTCTTCAGAGAAGCCTATCCTGCCTCCACATAACAACTGTACTTTCTTACTTACTTTTCTTTCTCTTCATAAGATCATCCCCCACAGTTTTTTACACTTTTGTATCACTAGACCCTCCCTCCTAGATTGTAAACTCTAAGGAGCAGGGCCCTCTGATCAGGGCTGTCCTAATGAGTGGACACACTGCCCAGGGGCCCCAGCTGCATGGGGGGCCCCTGCACTTTCCCCAAAGCAGCTGGTCCTTGAGCCTGCGCTGCCCCAAAATTGGGGGCCCCATGATGGCACTGAAATTGATGGATACACAGGGGAGGCAGGCTGGCAGCGGTGCGCCGTGCTGTACAGAACGATACCTATTATTTCACAGCCAGCAGAGAGGGGAAGGGTAGGAGCGCCAGTGATGCTCTGACCCCGCCCCATGCAGCTTGAATTCTTGGGACTCGAAGGCTGCGGGGTAGGAGCTGAAGTGGGAGCTGCTGAGTCGGCAGCACTGAGAGCCCACCTGCAAGAGTAGCATTGTGGATAGTGTCATGGTGAGCCCAGCTGTCCAGCACTGTTTGCACCGAAGGGCTTGGAATGCCGCCACCCCTCCTTCTGCCTGCTTGATTGGTATAGGTGAGTCCAGTGCTGGAGGTGGGCACATTTTTACAAAATTTTACATGCACTGTATCTCCACTGGAAAAGGGGGTACTACATGGATGGAATAATGGTGCTGGGGGATATCAAGGGTGTATGGGGGAAAACAATGTTGAGGGGGGATCTGAGGTGTATTGGGGATTAGCAATGCTTGGGGTAGCTTGGGTAGCTATAGTGCTAGAGGTATTAAGGATGTAGAGACGCCACAGTGTAGGGGGTATCAGGGATGTAGTGGGGTCACAATACAAGGGGTATCTTATGGTATATGGTAACAGTGCTGGGGGGATATCTGGGGTGTAGAGGGGTCAGAGTGCTGGATGGATATCTGGGGTGTAGAGGGGTCAGAGTGCTGGGGGGATATCTGGGGTGTAGAGGGATCAGAGTGCTGGGGGATATCTGGGGTGTAGAGGGGTCAGAGTGCTGGGGGGATATCTAGGGTGTAGAGGGGCCATAGTGCTGGGGAGGCATCAATCTAGCAGATATATTATATGCACAGGACAGCTTTGTTACTTTATGTATGTAGTATTTTCCTACTGTTTCTTTGCTGTACAGAATGATTGTTTATGTAGTTAATGCGGAGCTGCACCCAAAAGGGGAAGCTCCGCTTGTCTGCCTCCTACCTACTTGATGTCTGTTTACCTGTGCTGTCTCCATTGTAGGGGCCCCAGAGCATTACTTTGCCCAGGGGCCCATGATGCTATTAAGATGACCCTGCCTCTGATTCCTACTGTTTTGAATTGTAATGTAATTGTACTGTCTGCCCTAACATTGTAAGCGCTGTGCAAACTGTGGGCACTATATAAATCCTGTATTATAATAATAATAATAATAAAAGCCAACAAATTGTAACTGTTTGCATAGTGAGGGTGCAGACATAGGCCAGTTATCTCTAGGAAAAGGTTGTTTTAGGCATATTTTGCTGGTAATCAGTCTGTGCAGAGCTATTAATGATTTTTGGGCTAAAAGATAGGTTAAATATTGTATGGCTAATGTAGGAACTATGTCTGTATGTACGTGACTTTAAGAGCTGGTTCACACTAAAATACCGTTTGGGCTTTACATACACTTTAAATGAGCTAAATACATTCCAGGCAGGACTGTTTTTAAGGCAGGGCAAAAGGGACAGCTGCCCTGGGCCCCATCAGTGTTGTGGGGCCCAAAGCACCTGCCTCATACTTGACAACCATCCCAGTTGAAATTCCCTTATCAAGCTCCAAAATATGGCCAAATATTGAGCAATCACAATGTGAGGTCCCATTGCGTCATGCGGTCTGGTGTTTTGGTGATCTTAGTTTTGCACTCAAAAAGCACCCAACTTTGGGCCCTACTTTGCGTATTTGTTCTCACCGGCTAACTCCCCCCTGTATCCTATTGTGGGGAATCCACGCTTCCCCCCGGGACTACAGAAGGGACCATCTAAAAAATTGTTAGACTCGCAGTGTTATCAGGCGTCGCATTTTTTACATATAACGACTGTAACGTGGCCTTCACTGACTGAATTGACTTCATCGAATGACCGTTTTCAACTTGACTTCTGGAGTGGGGCCCAGTTGCGACATTTCCTTAAAACTCTACCACCCTCGGATAGTTTCCAAAGACCATTGACACCTTTGAAGCGATTGTGTAAGGAGACGGGTCCTTGCTCCCACACGCTCTCGCAAATGTATGCATTACTGGTCTCCCCTTCCGATGAATATGTCCCCCCCTACATAAGAAAGTGCGAAAGGACACTGGATAGGATGTTCTCTCAGGCACAACATAGGCAGATCATAAATCTTGTGTTAAAATCTTCAATATCCACACGGGCCCAAGAAACTAATTTTAAAATCATGATAAGATGGTATCGTACACCTTCATTACTTAACAAATATTCTCTGGCAATTACAGATAAATGTTGTAGGTGCCAGGAAGAAAGAGGGACTATACTCCATGTTTTCTGGTCTTGCCCGAGACAGGAGTACTTCTGGGGGGAGGTACAGCGAATAGCACAGAAATTCACTGAGTACAACCTTCCGGAAGACCCAGCTCTATTTTTGTTACATGTCTCAAATATATCGGGGAAAATATATAGTAAATCAATTGTGCGCCATCTTATAATGCCGCTAGATTGTGCATTGCAAGACAGTGGAGGGATACGAGACCTCCAACAATCTTTTCGTGGTTTACACAAATTGAAGAGGTGAATAGGATGGAGGATTTGTTACTATCGGTTCATTACTGACATGAGACTTACCTAGAAACGTTGGCCCAATGGAACATATTTAAATTCTCGGAGGAAGGGAAGCTCCTTTTCGTATCCTGAGGATATTGGGAAGGGGGGTTGATTGGGGCCTCCACCTCCCCTGCCAATGGTTAGTTCCAAACGGGAATGTGTACTCATTCTCTCCTTCCTTTTTATTTTCCCTTCATCCCCCTTTCCCTTTCTCCCCCCCCCCCCTTCCTTTTTTTTTGTTTTTGTTTTGTTTGGTTTGGTTTTCTTTGTGTTAGTTTGATGTTACTTTAAAAAAAAAAAGAAAAAGTGTTGTCTGGGCATGCAGGAGGGTAGGATAAATGGAGGATAGAACATGGATTACTTCAATATAACTAGTTGGTGATGTAATGTTGTATTTTTTAACTTAAATTGATTCGTTTGATGTCTATATGTTTGAAACATCTGATCAGTGAATTGTTAATTTTACTGTATGATGGATAAGTTAAATAAAGAACAAAATGTGAAAAAGATAAATAAATTCCCTTATTCCTTGAAGTTTTAGTCCCGTAATGTGTCCCGACATCTCAGTGTAAAGTTCTGTTGCTGCTGCCCAGCTCTGCCCTTTTGTAATGTACAGATGACTCACCTGCAGACCCTGTGTTTACATGTAAATAACCTGCATTGATATGTAAATAGTGGCTGCAACAATATGTAAATAGTCGCGGACCATTGCATTGATATATAAATCTACCATCACTTCTGCTGAATGCTGCCCACTGGGGAGGGAAAGGAGTCCTGCCTACAACTATAGTCATTAAGCCTAACATCAGCCTGTTCAGCAAAGTTAAGTAAATTGAAGGTGGAACAGGAACTCTTCTTCAAAATATCATGGTGCCACAGCACACTGAATTTTGGTGCATGTGAATACGCACATCTCAGCTGATGCATGAGGGTATCATTAACAATTAATGCCACTGCTGTGTATCTGCTAAAGGGCATCATGTTTCTGTGGTGTAAGGAAAAAAATTTTGCATGTGTTCCCGACACACACAAACACACAAATGTGAACACAGGCTAAATGTCACAGTTACATTGGTGGTCAGTGTAAATCTTTCTATTACATTGGTGCTTGCTTTACAATCCTTTCATTTACACTAGTGACTAGTGTAGTAATTGGTAATTGTTAAAAAAATCTAAACTTGCATTTTTGGTCAGTTTTGAATCCTTCCTTACACTGATAGTTGGTGTAAATGCTCTAATTACATTGGTGTAAGTGTAGAAATCCCTCTTTCCTATTGTTGGGTAGTGTAAAATCCCCTGTTACATGGTGGTCAATGCAAAATCCCCCTCACATTGATGGTCAGTGTAAATCCCCCCTCACATTGGTGGTCATTGTATATTCCCCATTACATTGGTAGAATCCTCCACTATATACTTTCCAAAGATCTCCAGATTTGCTCTACAAGATTCAGAATTTGCCACGGTGTATTGCCTCCTAACTAATCCCATCCCCCCACCACTGTTACTGATCCCATCAACCCCCCAACATTGCCACTGATCACTCCCCCCCCCCCAGCATTTCCATTGTTCCCATGAGTCCTAGGATTCCTAGGAGTTTTCTGTTTATTGATGGGTCCCCTCACCTCCCCAGTCCATGGTGTGCAGGCAGTGAGGAAATGATGTGCTGTAACCTTTGACAAAAAATCAGTGAGCATTAATGCAGTGCACTAACCTCTTGCAACCAATCATTGAGCGATAATAATATGCAGTAACCTCTAGGAACCATTTAGTGAGTGGTATAGATGTCCAGTAACCTCTAGCAATCAATCAGTGAGCAGTATTGATGTACAGTAATCTCTAGCAACCAACCAACAACCAGAAGTCATGCGCTGTAACCTCTAGAAAATAAACAGTGAGCCATAATGTGTGTTGTAACCTCTAGCAGCCAGTCAGTGAGCGGTAATGATACACTGTAACCTCTTGCAACCAACTGCAGGATGATCTGATTCAGTAAACTGATTTTGAGTCTAGCTGCTATTTATTGTATGTTTCAAAGCATGTGGAGAACGAAATTGCACGGAAGAGGAGGCCCAAGAAAATGGTTGCCCGGGGTCCAGTCAATATTAAAGACGGCCCTGATTCCAGGTACATCAAAACAAAAGGGGTACAAAGTCTTACAGTTTGTATCCTTTAGAAAGCAACCACAGTAGCATGCTGTAGAGAAAGACTGATGTGCTCTGTGTGGAGGCAGCGGTCTCTCTGAAAAGGTCATGACAAGAGTCTTAACCATTCCTTCCACTATCAAAAATTATTATCAAGAAAATGTAGGCTTTGCATACACTTTGTATTAAAAGTTCAGTTTGGTTTAAATTCTTACTGTATGCCTTTAACAGCTGACTGCATTAAGGCCCATGCACAGAATTAGAGGAATACATTGATTGTACTTCCTAGATGTAGAAATTCAAACGTAAATAGAGACAAAGTAATTTTTGCACCCTTGTCAATTAAAAAAAGGAACTAGGATTCACAGGAAGGGGCAGTGACTTGCGGCAACACAAGATTACCCCTTTTCGAAAATTCCTCATTTTAGATGTGCCAAGGAGGTGTGCTTCCCTGTGTAGCACCCTCTAGCTAGTGTGCTAGTTGTTAGTGTAGGTAAATTGGCTTGGCTGAGAGCCAGGCCTGGGTTGTGAATCTGGGTGAGGGATTAGTGACTCTGGGGCTGGATGACTCCTCCTGACAGCTCTTCTGGTGCCTCCCCCTGTACTCTGGAACATTGGAGAATGTTCTAGACATAGTGGGTGGAAGCTAGGAGGGGCCGATAGGAATATTTATGAGGACCTCAGCCAATCCTCAGTAAAAGGCTGGCAGGGGGCAGGCCTCCTCTTAAATAGGTATGAGTCATGCCAGAAGGGGCAGTTGGGTGGAAGATGGAGTGCTGAGGAGGCTGTCGGTGGCCCTTGAGGGTGCCCCCTAGTCTGGGGGGGGGGGCAAGCTCTTGGGCTGTGGCTTAGGTGCTGGAAGATTCCCCCTACAACCCCCTATAGAGGAAACCCTTCCTTACAACAGGATGACATAGCTGGGTTCTGCAAGCAAGTGTGTGCTGGAGGACAAAGAGGAGCTGTATATAGAGACTGTGTATAGGCAAAGTTGTCCCTGAAGTTTGCTTAAAGTCAAATGGCCATCTCATAATCTCCCATTCCTATCCAAGTTATATTCCTCAATAAAACAACAATAAAAAAAACAAAGTCACGGACCGTTCTCTGACTCTGGAGTGACTGTGGAAATTCAGTGTGCCTGGCTATGCAGAGTGGGGGATCCCAGTTCATTTGCGACCCTTAAAGGGGTGTGCTACACTTGGAACAGCTTTTGGCTAGCATACTGAGGCAGTGAAAAGACATGTAGCCACCTTGCCCTAAGCAGGAGTGTCTATTTAAAGTTAGTGGTGCTAAGCTGCAGTCAGCTTGGCTGGGTTTCTCCTGGGCCCTGGTTACTGTGTGTGTCTTCCTACAGCCAGCAGTTGGCATTGTTGCCTCTGGCAATAGTATGAGAGCTGCACTAACCAGAGTATATTTATCCCTTTCTGGCCAACCAGTAGGAGTTTCCTTGCCACTGGTGCATACTGGGAGAAGATATAAATATTCACAGTGTGACCTTGGGAAGTTAGTTTGGTTTCTCCTGGGTCTCCTGCCTATGAGAGGGGTGTATTTGCTGCTGAATCCTCTTAGGCCTGCAGCCTGAGAGGTTGACCATGTAGCTGCACAGAGGCCTAAAATTGGTGCCTAGCCTGTGGAGCCTGGGGACTGAGGAGCCATGGAGGACCTCAGGATGTCTTGATGGGCCGGAAAGCTTTGATGTGGAGCCTGGACCTCACTGGAGTATGGTGGCTTCTACCCAGGGTGCTGGTAGCTGATTTAACAAATGCTTTAAAGTCAGAAACTACAATCACAGAATTCCGGGTTGGCTTCAAGGTTCTTTATCTGTGAGGACTTTGAGGACTTTTGTTTCCTTTTTTGGAGTCTGTTAGTCTTCTAGTTCTGGGTGTTCTGTGCCCTTACCCTCTCTCCTTGGAATTTAGTTATATTAAGTGCCTTTGCGTCAGTAGGTGACCACTCAACTACAAGTTCAGGTAGCAAGACATAACACATTCATGTACGTTGGCTACTGTAAATAAGCCTAGGCTACAGTAAACTCTCACCAATCCACAACATTATTACTGGGCACTGATGACCTCTAGAGGAGAAGTGAAAATATGAAACGTTAACATGGAATGTGATTTGGCATTGCTGGAAGAATGGTCAAAGCAGTGGAAACTTCAGTTCAATGTTTGTAAATAATATAATAAAATAATGCACCTAAGGAAAAAAGAATCCCATGATAAAGTACAATATTGGGGGGGGGTAAAGTGTTGACCAGAATTACAGAGGAAAAAGATTTGGGAGCACTTATTTCAAAATGAGCAAACAGTTTGGCCTGACAGTGGGAAGAACAAATAGAATTTTCTGTTCTAGAAGTGTCACCAGCAGGAGGAAGGAGGTCCTGATTCCTCTATTTAGATCTTTAGTGAGATCTCATTTAGAATACTGTGTCCAGTTCTAGAAGATAGAATGAGTCCAGAGATGGGCAACAAAAATGGTGAATGGTCTGAAGGAAAAAACATATCAGCAGAGTCTTCAGGAACCTAATATATACAATCTTGAGGAAGGTAGGTTAAGAAGAGACATGACTGAAAACTTTAAATACATCAAAGGTGTAAACAGTGATGATCCTGACCTCCCTGGGGCCCTAAGCAAAATTCTGCTAAGGGGCCCTCTACCTGACCCGTGATGCCGTGAGCTATGTAAACTATTTGCCATTGCCACACAGTCACACCTGACACTTCAGTGCTCCCAATACAATCCTCCCTCCTTTAAACAAAACAGTCAAAAAATAAGTACAACAATATAGAACAGACATGTATATAATATACGTGTGTATATATGTATATATATATATATATATATATATATATATATATATATATATTGTTACATATCTGAGTGCGGATCCTCCACTTACATGAGGGTCCCCAGAGATCCCCTACTTACATCAGGGCCCCAGAGAGCCCCTCCTTACATCAGGATCCCCAGAGAGCCCCTCCTTACATCAGGGTCCCCAGAGAGCCTCCCCTTACATCAGGGTCCCCAGAAAGCCCCTCCTTACATCAGGGTCCCCAGAGAGCCCCCTTTACATCAGTGTCCTCAGAGAGCCCCTCCTTACATCAGGGTCCCCAGAGAGCCTCCCTACTTACATCAGGGTCCCAAGAGACTCTCCCCCTACATCAGGGTCCCCAGAGAGCCCCCCCCTTACATCAGGGTCCCCAGAAAGCCCCTCCTTACATCAGGGTCCCCAGAGAGCCCCCCTTACATCAGTGTCCTTAGAGAGCCCCTCCTTACATCAGGGTCCCCAGAGAGCCTCCCTACTTACACCAGGGTCCCCAGAGAGTCTCCCCCTACATCAGGATCCCCAGAAAGCCCCCCTTAAATCAGTGTCCTCAGAGAGTCTCCCCCTACATCAGGGTCCCCAGAGTGCCTCCCCCTACATTAGGGTCCCCAGAGAGCCTCCCCTTACATCAGGGTCCCCAGAGAGCCTCCCCTTACATCAGGGTCCCCAGAAAGCCCCCCCTTACATCAGGGTCCCTAGAGAGCCCCCCTTACATGAGTATCCTCAGAGAGCCCCTCCTTACATCAGGGTCCCCAGAGAGCCTCCCTACTTACATCAGGGTCCCCAGAGAGCCTCCCCCTACATCAGGGTCCCCAGAGAGCCCCCCCTTACATCAGGGTCCCCAGAGAGCCTCCCTACTTACATCAGGGTCCCCAGAGAGTCTCCCCCTACATCAGGGTCCCCAGAAAGACCCCCTTAAATCAGTGTCCTGATCATTGTCGTCTCACCGTGCCAATCAATGTAGCCTCACCGTGCCCATCATTGCCGCCTCACCGTGCCAATCAATATAGTCTCACTGTGCCCATCATTGCAGCCTTACTTTGCCCATCATTGCCACCTTACCATGCCAATCATTGCCACCTCACCATGCCAATCAATGTAGCATCAACGTGCCCATCATTACCGCCTTATTGTGCCCGTCATTGCTGTCTCACCATGCCCATCATTGCAGCCTTACTATCCCCATCATTGCCACCTCACCATGCCCATCATTGCAGCCTTACTGTGCCCATCATTGCTTCCTCACCGTGCCAATCATTGCAGCCTCACCGTGCTAATCAATGTAGCCTCACCGTGCCCATCACTGCAGCCTTACTTTGCCCATTATTGCCACCTTACCGTGCCAATCATTGCCACCTCACCATGCCAATCAATGTAGCATCACCGTACCCATCATTGCCGCATCAACGTGCCCATCATTGCAGCCTTATTCTGCCCATCATTGCCGTCTCACCATGCCCATCATTGCAGCCTTACTATGCCCATCATTGCCGCCTCACCATGCCCATCATTGCAGCCTTACTGTGCCCCTCATTGCCACCTCACTGTGCCAATCAATGTAGCCTCACTGTGCCCATCATTGCCACCTCACTGTGCCAATCATTGCCGCCTTACCATGCCAATCAATGTAGCCTTACTGTGCCCATCATTGCCGCCTTACCGTGCCAATCATTTCCGCCTCACTGTGCCAATCAATATAGCCTTACTGTGCCCATCATTGCTGTCTTACCGTGCAAATCATTACTGCCTCACCAGTTAGTGCCAGTGGATTATGTACAGGCACAGCACGCATCTCACGCTGTGTCACGGAGCTCAGTGTGAAAGGTTCAGTCGCGTTGTGACAAAAGTCCCGCCCTCCTCCTAGACCAGCTTGTGTGATAGACAGAATACTGTATCTATCACATGAGCTGGTCTAGGAGGAGGGCGGGACCTTTGTCACAGCACGACTTCACACTGAGCTCCGTGACATAGCGGGACTCTGCTTTGAGCTACGCTGCAACCACAGCATAGCTCAAAGCGGCCCCAGGGCAGGCAGCCTACCGGGAAATGTCCCGGTAACCCGGTAGGCCAGTCCGGCCCTGAGCAGAGCCGATCTGCCCTTGGGGGCCCCCCACAGAGGAGGGGCCCTGTGCAGCTTGCGTAGTGAGCGTATAGGGCGGAACGGCTCTCGGTGTAAATACGGTTTAGATAAGTAGTTTGTTTAAGATCAAGAACATGGAGACATTACCTCAAACTAGCAGGAGGAAAGTTCAAAACTAACCTAATGCCGCGCACACATGACCGGTTTTGTCGTCGGAATAAACTCCGAAGGTTTCTCAGACGGAATTCCATTCAAGCGGTCTTGCCCACACCAAAGTCAAACCAAAGTCCGAGCAAAGTCCGACCGTCCAGAACGCGGTGACGTACAGCACATACGACAGGACTAGAAAAAGGAAGTTCAATAGCCAGTACCCAATAGCTTCCATCTCGTACTTGCTTCAGAGCATGCGTCGTTTTTGGTCCGTCGGAACAGCATACAGACGAGCAGTTTTCCCGATAGGAATTGGTTCCGTCGGAAATGTTTAGAACATGTTCTATTTCTAGGTCCGTCAGAATTTTCGAAAAAAAAGACAGATGAGGCACACACACGATCGGAATAGACGATGAAAAGCTTCCGTCTGACTTTTTCTGTCGGACATTCTGCTCATCTGTACGCGGCTTTAGAAAGTTGTAATTGATTAAAAGGGTAGTTGATGCTTAGAACAGACTTCCAAAAAATGTAGTGAGTCCATCAACAGTAAGTAGATTCAAACATGCCTGGGACAAACATAGATCTATACTCAGACAAAAAAAAAAAATGAAGAAGACTTGATGAACCAATTGTTCTTTCTTTCTGCTGTCACTATTCTATGTTAGTATAGCTAGTGATTTGGCTTTGAAAAACATGTATTCATTTCCCAGATATAGGGTCTATTAGAGACTTTCCTTTTATGGGAATAAAAGAGTGGATGTCCTTCTAGAATTTTGTTTTCCCATCTCCAGAATCCTACTCCCCCTGTTGCATTTTGATAGTATACAATAAATAAGAAAATCCAACAGAAAATCCCCATAATGACCACAGCAGGGGTGTATACCTGGCAACTTAAGTGCAGAGTTCTTGTCAAGGGGGATTCACCTTTTAACACAATATCCAAATAAACCCAAATTCCAGATTTTTCTAACAACTACCCCACTCTCCCTAACCCTTCTAAATCCCCCACTATTTTTTAAAAATCCTTTTTTCCTGCAGCCCTCAGGCCAGATCAGTGGAGTTATAGGTCCTTCGTCTTCTCCTCTGGTGGTCCATTATTGCCTGGGCTCATAGAAAGTGGAATGGATGAGGTTGGACAGGAAACCAGCTTTGTATCGCAGATCAGTATGTCTGTGTGGGACAATGCTAAAGAAGAGGTGAGTACTGCAGCAAAATATGTTTTTTAATATTTAATCTGATGGGTTCTTTATTTGTAAATCTTTGAAGTTTGGCTTTAAAGTAGGCTCAATCTGCTTACTAATATTAGTATTTTCTGGCTAGTATTTGCAGTTTATTGATTCTGTTTGATCTCTTGTTATTTAGAATAGTTGGCAGAGGTGCAAAAGATACCTTTCAGAAAAAAAAGAACATATATAAAATAAAAGAACAATATAAAATATACAAATTTTGTTTGCATAAATGCACATTATTCCTTTGTGGCACAGTTTTTATATTTCATGCTGTATAATTTTTTTAATTTTTCTGTGATCTCCTGAAAAACAGTAACATAGACAGACATGTAGCAGTCCTTTAAATAGATTGTGTTCTTAGCATTTCAGGAAAAAGAAGAAAATGACAGAGAGGGAAGACTTTAATAACATTAAAAAATGTTTTCTTTGGTTATTATCAAAGGGTATCCGCTGGAACACATCCATAATGAATTAATGCTTATTAATCTTGCATTGCGGAAAGTGAACGGTTCCGTAGAATTCTTTCTCACTTTTCAATACGGTGTAGTGCACTGGGTCTGCACAGAGACTCCTCATCTACGGGAGAGGAACAATGCCTGCTTTGTTGCCATGGCAACTGTGTATCGCCACACAGCCTATATAGGAAATGAATGTCACACTGCTTCATATTCATGCCCTCGTGGAATAAAACTGGATCTGGTCTTGGCTACTTTATTACCTCATTTAAAACCAAAGCTGAGGAACCAATGCAGGATCATACTCTGCCAGCATTAAAATATACCTCTACCTATTTGACAGGGACTTGCCATGGTCAGTTTAGAAAAAAGTCAAGTACAGACTTTTACCGACTTGTGTACTGGATAAATTCTGTGAATCAGTTGGTATTCTTGCTAGCATCACATATCTGATATTTTTAGAGGTCAATATTAGAGCCTGTGTGCATACCCAGACAGGGCTGGACTGTGAATAAAAACCAGCCCTGGAAAAAATGTCATACCAGTCCATAGCATTATTATACCAGCCCAACATCATAACCATCATAACGTCATTACTTCCTTGTTCATGAAAAGGAAAACCATGCATTTTAAAGCGCATTTGAAGAGTGTTAAAGTATATATATATATATATATATATATATATATATATATATACAGTATCTCACAAAAGTTAGTACACCCCTCACATTTTTGGAAATATTTTATTAGATCTTTTCATGTGACAACACTGAAGAAATTACACTTTGCTACAATGTAAAGTAGTGAGTGTACAGCTTGTATAACAGTGTAAATTTGCTGTCCCCTCAAAATAACTTAACACACAGCCATTAATGTCTAAACCGCTGGAAACAAAAGTGAGTACACCCCTAAGTGAAAATGTCCAAATTGGGCCCAATTAGCCATTTTCCCTCCCGGTGTCATGTGACTCGTTAGTGTTGCAAGGTCTCAGGTGTGAATGGGAAGCAGGTGTGTTGAATGTGGTGTTATCGCTCCCACTCTCTCATACTGGTCACTGGAAGTTCAACATGGCACCTCATGGCAAAGAACTCTCTGAGGATCTGAAAAAAAAGAATTGTTGCTCTACATAAAGATGGCCTAGGCTATAAGAAGATTGCCAAGACCTTGAAACTGAGCTGCAGCATGGTGGCCAAGACCATACAATGGTTTTACAGGACAGGTTCCACTCAGAACAGGACTCGCCATGGTCAACCAAAGAAGTTGAGTGCACATGCTCAGCGTCATATCCAGAGGTTGTCTTTGGGAAATAGACGTATGAGTGCTGCCAGCATTGCTGCAGAGGTTGAAGGGGTGGGGGGTCTGCCTGTCAGCGCTCAGACCATACGCCGCACACTGCATCAAATTGGTCTACATGGCTGTCGTCCCAGAAGGAAGCCTCTTCTAATGATGATGCACAATAAAGACCACAAACAGTTTGCTGTAGACAAGCAGACTAAGGACATGGGTTGTGTGTGGTGACTAAGGACAAGCATGTGTGTGGCGGCAACCAGGTAAGGAGTGCAAAGACAAGTGTGTCTTGCCTACAGTCAAGCATGGTGGTGAGAGTGTCATGGTCTGGGGCTGCATGAGTGCTGCCGGCACTGGGGAGCTGCAGTTCATTGAGGGAACCATGAATGCCAACATGTATTGCGACATACTGAAGCAGAGCATAATCCCCTCCCTTTAGAGACTGGGCCACAGGGCAGTATTCCAACATGATAACGACCCCAAACTCACCTCCAAGATGAACACTGCCTTGCTAAAGAAGCTGAGGGTAAAGGTGATGGACTGGCCAAGCATGTCTCCAGACCTAAACCTTATTGAGCATCTGTGGGGTATCCTCAAACGGAAGGTGGAGGAGCGCAAAGTCTCTAACATCCACCAGCTCATTAATGTCATCATGGAGGAGTGGAAGAGGACTGCAGTGACAACCTGTGAAGCTCTGGTGAACTCCATGCCCAAGAGGGTTAAGGCAGTGCTGGAAAATAATGGTGGTCACACAAAATATTGACACTTTGGGCCCAATTTGGACATTTTCAATTAGGGATGTACTCACTTTTGTTGCCAGCTGTTTAGACATTAATGGCTGTGTGTTGAGTTATTTTGAGGGGATAGCAAATTTACACTGTTATACAAGCTGTACACTCACTACTTTACATTGTAGCAAAGTGTAATTTCTTCAGTGTTGTCACATGAAAAGATAGAATAAAATATTTACAAAAATGTGAGGGGTGTACTCACTTATGTGAGATACTGTGTATATATATATGTATATATAAGCAAATTCCAGTTAAAGGTGGTAAAATTGGTCCATCATCAAGGGGCACCCCAGGAACGTGGGGGGGGGGACTCTGGTTTCCAGAGACCACCTTCCGCAGAAAGAATGGGGGGTTACTGATATAAGGGGGAAACCTTTATATCAGTGCCCCCTTATATTATTGTATTCACTCCCCCCTTACATCAGTGACCCCCCTCGGACTTGCCTGGCGGCGCTGTCACTGACCTCCTCTCAGGTGCACTATGCAGGGCTCAGTTAGACGGCTCCAGGTTGGTGACTCTGGTTTTATCCTATAGTCTCCTCTCCACAGTCCACACACATCTGACTTCTCCCATGACCCCCATCCTGGCGGCACTCCCACTCTTAACTCCTCTCCAGACTCCCCCTCAGAGACTGCAGACATGATATAAGACAAGAGATGGTCAGAGGTTGCGGACATGGTACAAGAGATGGTTAGGGGCTGAGGACATGATACAAGTGATGTTTAGAGACTGAGGACAGAATACAAGAGATGGCTAGAGACTGCGGACATGATACAAGAGATGGTCAGAGGCTGCAGGCATGATACAGTAGATGTTAGAGGCTGTAGACATGATACAGGAGGTGTCAGAGGCTGCGGGCATGGTACAGGAGATGGTTAGAGACTGAGGACATCATACTAAAGATGGTCAGAGACTGCAGCCATGATACAAGAGATCAATGCAGCCTCACTGTGCCCATCAATGCAGCCTCACTATGCCCATCAATGCAGCCTTAATGTGCCCATCAAATGCAGCTTTGTGGTACCCATCAATGCAGCCTCACTTTGCCCAACATTGCAGCCTCATCGTGCCCATCAATGCACTCTCACTGTGCCCATCAATGCAGCCTCACCGTGCCCATCAATGCAGCCTCACCGTGCCCATCAATGCAGCCTCGCCATGCCCACCAATGCAGCCTTACTGTGCCAATAATTGCAGCCTCACTGTGTCCATCATTGCAGCCTCACTGTGCCCATCATTGCAGCTTCACGGTGCCCATCAAATGCAGCTTTACGGTGCCCATGAATGCAGTCTCACTGTGTCCACCAATGCAGCCTCCCTGTACCCATCAATGAAGCCTCCCTGTACCCATCATTGCAGTCTCACTGTGCCCATCATTGCAGTCTCACTGTGCCCATCATTGCAGCCTCACTGTGCCCATCATTGCAGCCTCACTGTGCCCATCATTGTAGCTTCATGGTGCCTAGCAATGCAGCCTCTCTGTGCCCATCATTAAAGCCTCATTGTGTCCATCAATGCAGCTTCACTGTGCCCACCAATGCAGCCTCTCTGTGCCCACCAATGCAGATTCGCTGTGCCTAAAAATGCAGCTTAACTTCATTGCAGCCTCACTGTGCTCTCCAATGCAGCCTCTCTGTGCCCACCAATGAAGACTCGCTGTGCCCCACAATGCAGCTTCTCTGTGCCCATGACTGCAGTCTCACTGTGCCCACCAATTGCAGCCTCTCTGTGCCCACCAATTGCAGCATCTGTGTGCCCACCAATTGCAGCCTCTCTGCCCACCAATTGCAGCCTCTCTGTGCCCACCAATTGCAGCCTCTGTGTGCCCACCAATTGCAGCCTCCCTGCCCACCAATTGCAGCTTCTCTGGGCCCACCAATTGCAGCCACTGTGTGCAGCCTCTCTGTGCCCACCAATTGCAGCCTCTGTGTGCCCCCCAATTGCAGCCAGTGTGCCCACCAATTGAAGCCCCTGTGTGCCCACCAATTGCAGCCTCTGTGCCCACTAATTGCAGCCTCTGTGCCCACCAATTGCAGCCTCCGTGTGCCCACCAATTGCAGCCTCTGTGCCCACCAATTGCAGCCTCTGTGTGCCCACCAATTGTAGCCTCTGTGCCCACTAATTGCAGCATCTGTGCCCACCAATTGCAGCCTCTGTGCCCACCAATTGCAGCCTCTGTGTCCACCAATTGAAGCCTCTGCGCTTACCAATTGTAGCCTCTGTGCCCACTAATTGCAGCCTCTGTCCCCACTAATGTCAGTCTCACCATTTTCTGGATAGCACACAGCCCTCCCCTCCCTCTGTCCTCCGTCGCTGGTATGTCACGGAGCTGGGTCTGTGTGCCCCCCTAGCTAGACCGCCTTGTGTGATAGGCAGAACACTGATTCAATCAGTGTATCATCTAGAAGACTATCACATGAGCCGGTCTCGGGGGGGGGGGGGAATTTGCACACACAGACCCAGTTCCATGACATACGAGCGCCGGAGGACAGAGGGAGGAGAGCGCAGCAGTCGCCGCTCAAAACGGCCTACCGGGAAATTTCCCGGTATCCCGGTAGGCTAGTCCGGCCCTGTACCCAGACAGATGAAATGGAAAGAAGACAAAAATATTTGGTTCCTAAACAAGGACAGTTTCTCTAAATGAGGCACATTTGGGAATTGAGCTCTCCTATCATTTACAGCCAATGAAGCTGCCATCCCAGCCTCTGTGTGGTCTGTATCACATATGGTTGCCATGGTTCTGCACATGTGATCATCTATGACACCAGCCATTTAATGGCTTGAGAGTTCAGTCCCCTACCCACCACTGCTTCTTTTGTTTATCCTTGAATTATTTCACCTTTACAAAGCTTGTTATATAGTGTTGGACATCTTTTGTACCAATTTTATTGATTTTCATCATTTTGTGCTTGCATCTGCTATGATTCAACCTTATAATACCTTTATACATGCTCACGTACATTGTACTTTCATAATTGTATTTACCCTTTTTGGTGCTAAAAAAAAAGCACTTTTTTTTGTGTTAATGTTAAAGTATAAGTAAACCCTCAATAGAAAAAAAAAAAACAGAATATGTTAGTAAAATGCTGTCATTTTCTTCTCCATATTCTCTTAGGGCACTTTCACACTGACAGCGCGGGGGTGTCGGTGGTAAAGCGCCGCTGGTTTTACTGTCGTTTTAGAGGCGCTTTTTGGCCACTAGCAGGGTGCTTTTAACCCCCGCTAGCGGCCGAATAAAGGGTTAAAAGTGCCCACAAAGTGCCACTGCTGATGCGCTTTGCAGGCACTTCGGTGGCACTGCCCATTGATTTCAATGGGCAGGGGCGCTTTAGGAGCGGTGTATACACCGCTCCTAAAGTGCCCCAAAGATGCTGCTTACTTGTTTAACGTCCTGCCAGCGCAGCACCTCAGTGTGAAAGCACTCTGGCTTTCACACTGGGATTGCCAATGAGGCATTTTTCAGGTGCTTTACAGGCACTATTGTTAGTGCTGAATCGCCTAAAAAACGCCCCCAGCGTGAAAGGGGTCTTAGTGTAGAATAGGGCACAGAAGGTGGCCCATTGCAATTCCCATTTAAGCCACTAGATGTTCCCATAGCCAGTAGTCTGGGAAGTCTCGGTTTTACCGAGTTTCCCCAAAAATAAGCCTGGGTCTTATATTAATTTTGGCAACCAAAAACACACTAGGGCTTATTTTCAAGGAATGTCTTATTTATTTATGGTATGTACAATGATCTTAAAGTGGTTTTAACCCTAAAAAATAAAAAATAAATCCTCTTCCTTTAAAGCATTATAGATTGCATAGTGCTTATGCTGTGTCACTTATCCTGCTCCTGTGTCCCCTGTCTTCTCCTCCACCCCCCCCCCCCTTCCCCTGTCAGGTCAGGAGTCAATACTTTGACATAAAAAACATCTTAAAATCCTTATAGAATTATGTAATTCGTTTTGTAGGAATTATGCCGGTATGGGGTGCAGCGTATCTCCCTTTGTAATTGTTTTATGGGAAATACCTTTGTTACAGTTTTTTTACAGCTCCCCTGGGCATCACATGATCTGCCTGAGCTCTTCTTCTCCGCTCCGAGATCCCTGCTGACATCAGCCCGCTCTGTGCACTGAAAAGGGAGGGTCTGCAGACGTCAGCTGGGAGCAGAGCAGAAAAGGGAAGAGCCGATATCCCCGCTGACGTCAGCCTGCATTTTTATAGCATCGATCGCTGTATAAATGACATTGATCCCAAAATAGTGTCAAAAATGTCCGATGTGTCTGTCATAATGTCGCAGTCACAATAAAAATCGCAGATCGCCGCCATAACTAGTAAAAAAGAAATTAATAATAAAAATGCTATAAATCTATCCCCTATTTTTTAGACACTATAACTTTTGCGCAAACCAATCAATGTACGCTTATTGCAATTTTTTTACCAAAAATATGTAGAAGAATATGTATCGGGCTAAACTGAGAAAAAAATGAGCTTTTTTTTAATAAAAATTGGGGATATTTATTATAGCAAAAAATACTAAATATTGCTTTTTTTTAAAAAAAATTGTCGCTCTATTTTTGTTTATAGCGCAAAAAATAAAAAACACAGAGGTGATCAAATACCATCAAAAGAAAGCTCTATTTGTGGGAAAAAAAGGACGTCAATTTTGTTTGGGAGCCACATCGCACGACCGCGCAATTGTCAGTTAAAGCGACGCAGTGTCGAATCGCAAAAAGTGGCCCGGTCATTTGGCTGAAGTGGTTAAGTTACCCAAAACAAAAAAAACACTAAAAAGAACACCCTTTTGCCCTGTACACAAGGTCAGTTTTCTGACGGAAAATGTGCGATCGGAGCTTGTTGTCGGAAATTCCGACCGTATGTGGGCTCCATCGGACTTTTTCAATCGGATTTTCCGACACACAAAGTTTGAGAGCAGGCTATAAAATTTTCCGACAACAAAATCCGATCACGTCAATTCCGACCGTGTGTGGACAATTCCGACGCACAAAGTGCCATGCATGCTCAGAAGAAATTCCGAGACGGAACTGCTTGGTCTGGTAAAATTAGCCTTCGGAATGGATATAGCACTTTCGTCACGGTGCAATGTTTGAAATTGTTTAATGCAGCGCACTCTGATCTTCTTTATAATGCTAGAAGAATGAAGTTGTTTTGCTGCTCAATATTCACACAGACTTCTCACAATTGTATTTCTTTATTATTTATCGTGATTTCATCAATATAATATTTTGATTTGTCACATCTGACGAAAAAATTATCAATGTTTTATTTTTTGGTTTGTATTTTTTTCAAGCCTGATCTTTTTTTTTTTTTTAACAGAATATTTTTGGGTGTGTTTTGTGTGTCAAGTTACCACAACACCATTATTATCTTGTATTATTTAATCTCAAGGCGGTCGCTTGGTGTTGGTGTCTCTTGTTAATTTCACATTGTATTTTAGAAATGTACCTGTCTCCTCACAAACAAATTGTCCTTTTTGAAGGAAAACACACATATGCAAGTATAATTGAAACAAAAATTCCTTTATGAAGGGCTCATAACCAAACAAAGAGGAAGGCAACGCTGGAGAAACAGCAGAAGTTGTCAAAGCTTTTGATCCCCAGGGCACATATCAATTATTTGACTGTTAAATTGGTGGCCTGAGGAGTCCATATCTAAGGGAGTTCAATCTGGTCCAGAAGTCCAAGAGATCATGAAAGCAGCAGATGACATGTATGTTCCCAGGCTGTGGTCATACAAGAGCCTGCATCTTTTGTCAGGCCAGACTGAACCCAGGCCATCACTCTCTGGTCTTCCTTACATGCTTCCTTCCCGGCTGTGGCTCTGGTGTTGGAGGTGTGGCAGGAGGAGGAGTAGGACCTGGAGGAGGAGGAGGAGCAGTAGGACCTGGAGGAGGAGGAGGAGGACCGTGGGTGAGCTGACAAATGTGGCTTTCGCATATGAGTTGGCCCCTCAACCCCTTCTGTAGAGCTTCTAAAATGACACACTCACATAAGTGGCGTTGGCCCTCCTCCATTTCCATCATTTTGCAGGCTGTTATGGCAGCAAAATCCTCTTCCACACTGTGGGGTCTTCTGAGGGCCTCAGTAGCTTTCCAAAATAGGCCTATTGCAGCCTCCTCCAGGTTACTCCTCTTCCTGCCACTTTTTGGTTGAAGGTGGAGGGGAGGGACCTGGGTATCAGGCAGCCTGCTTGGCCCGGCCACCTCCTGGCTGAGACTTCCCTGTGTATGAAAAAGGGACATCTTTTTAGTTTTTGGTTCATCAATCACAATCAGAAATTATTACTCCAAACTAACATATATTTAACATCATTAATTTGACAACCAGAAATATTTAGAAGAATGCTATACCTGACTCAAGCTGGGCTCCTCCACATGTTGCTGCCTGGAAGGCCCAGGTTGGACGTCAGAAGCCTCAGCTGGGGGGAAGGAAGCGTGGAAGGAAGAGTGGAGAGTGCTGGCCTGGGTTCAGTCTGGCCTGCCAGAAAATGCAGCCTGTCATAGTACCACAGCCTGGGGACATAAATGTCATCTGCTGCTCCTGATCTCTGGGAATCCTGGACCTTCTTGTGCTCCCTTAGATAAGTGCTCCTCATGCCACCAACTAGGATCTTCAAATAGGTGATGTCTGCCGTGGGGATCACCGGCTTCACAATTTCCAGCAAATTATCCAGCGCTGCCTTCCTCTTTGTTTAGTTCTTATAATCAGGGTGGTTCACCAGCCACAGGCAAGGCAACTCCCTGAACATATCTATGAATATGCATATAAAATCCTGATTCTTTAAGATATCCATTTTCACTGCAAGACACAACACAAGACAAACCCTAATGTCAGGCTAAAGTCTCCTAATCTTGTCCCAATATAGGCCTCAATCTAGTAGCAGTATAGGGCCAATTTTAAATCGTACCTTCGTTATCACGATCGGCGCCTCCGATACTCCTTCCTCCGCTCACAGATCGTACGTACTACGCACGCGTGTTACGCTTTATATACAATGAGTATGCGTGAAACTCCGCCCACCCCTGACGTTCTTTCAAGTCTATTCCCCACCCCTTCTCTTTCGGCGCAGTGGGGGAAGAGCACATGGCGGGAACACAGCAGGTGCGTGCTAATTACAGCAACGAGGAGGAGGAGGAGGAAAGCCCAGAGCCAGAAATGTCCGATCCCGGAAGAGACGATTTAAGGCATCAAATATGTCCTTTGGGGAGATGTTGGAGATGGTCGACATCCTGAAGAGGGCCCACTATGACGGGAAGTATGGACCTTACCCCAACCCCAATGTCAGAAAGGCCAAGATCATGGCGAAAGTTGTGAAGAGTCTGCAGAAGAATTTTGGTGTACGACGATCCAAGGATCAACTCAGGAAGCGGTGGTTGGACCTCAAATTAAGGGAGCACGAGCAGTACAGAAGGATCAGGAGAGTGCTGCAAAAAAGTAAGTAGTTGTCCTGTGTTCCTATTCTTTATTTTTCTAACGTTCGTGCTGCTCCATGTGCTTTTATTTACTTTTGTTCAGTTTAAAATGGCAACTTTCATGTTCATGTGCACATTATCCGTTCGTATGAAACATTGTTCGTTTGGCATAGAAAACACCATGTTTTGGACATATGCATTTGAATACATTTTTGCTAGCCTACTTCTCTTCAAATAATTTTGTTGTCTAGATGAGTTGTTAACTAGAATGAAATGCAAACTAGATTCTATGTAAGGAGAGGACACTCAGCAGCTGTTTACACATCTGGACGCTGGAGCACTAGTGTGGGACACCAGAACACCCTTTTTATTAGGGGGCCCCACACAGGTGCTCCAGTGTATACTATAGGGGTGTCTCCATCTGTGAAGCTTGTACAAAACAGGTAAGTATTCAAGCTTGACAAAGTAAAAAAATATTTCTTCATCTTGGAACTCTGCCAAAACAGACAATTGTACCCCACTTCCAAGCAATGTTTCATATTCCTGTTTCTGTCATAAAATATCTGTGTGCTAAGTATACCTTTTTTTTTTTACATAGGGGAGAAAAGACTCAGAGGACACCACTCATCTGAGGAGACAACAGACCCCCCACCTCATGAGGAAGTGGAAATCCACCAAAGCCAACAGGAGGAGGAGGGAGACGTGGTGGAAATAGTCACCACAACAGGTGAGTGTCTGTGACCACAGGCTCAGGTAAGAGATGGATGCCGGCATATTTATAATACATGGTGTGTTTTTGTTTCTATATTTTTAGGTGATCGTGATGTTGTGGGTGAAGGACATTTCACCAGTGAGAGTGCCCAGATCCTGATCGGGGAGATCATGGGGTGTAATAGGGACTTGGAAAACATCCAGAAAAACATCAATAATGTTAAAAACAAAATAAAGAACATCACTGATGTTTTAGGGAGGGTTTAAAACCCCTCGAAATCCCTAATGTAGTTGGCTTTTTTTCCCAAAAAAATTGTGGCACCTTTTTTACCTATTGTCGAAAAACCACATTTTGAAGATGCACACAGTGTGTCAACATGTGCTATCTGCCATCACAGGAGATCAATGTAGGCGTTTTGGGGGTGCAACCCCTTCCTCAATAATAAAGTAGCTGAGAGGAAAGGGTTGCACCCCCAAAACACGTCCCTTGATCCCCCATGATGGCAGCTTACACCTGTTAACATTCAGCAATTTGTGTGCATCTTCAAAATTTGGCTTTTCCAGGGGTGACTTCACCCCATCTGAACGCAATATCAAACACAGTTTATAAATACTCATGTCTGATATTGCCTTCAATTTCTAACAAAGTTGAACTTGTAAGTTCCAGATTTGTGTATTTCTTGTTGGTTTTTAACATTTCTACTTTTATTAATGTGACCCCAAAATTTGTTATACAACAAACATGTTGGTTTGTTTTAAAAACCTTTGATAAATGCACATGTGATTGTGCTTGTATTAAAAAGATTGATAATCAAGAATGATGGATTCTTCTTTCAATGCTCCCAAAATTGTTGGTTCGTAAAATTTTTTGTTTCCTTGACAATGGGGGTTATTTCCTAAGGGCACATCCACTTTGCACTACGAGTGCCGTTTCAGTGCAGTCTCAAGTGCACTTGTAGTGCAAAGTGTCTTTGCCTTTAGTAAATAACACCCAACAGTGCTTTCTAATGTTACACAATCACACCATTTTCAGGACTCCCCAAATGTATGTCAGGGTCAGCTGTACAAGCAGTAAATGTCACCAAAGATTTTAGTTGTTCAAATTTTTTTTTATTTAAAAAATGTCTCAGACATTGTCTGGCATATTGATGGCCCCCCTACCCGCAAAGTATTCAAGGTATCTTAGACGGACCTCGTGGGCACTTAGGGGGGGCAAGCCAGGACGGCCAGCTTCAAGCACCGTCAGGGTTGGTTCATTTATTTGAATTCCGGATTCAGGCCCAACTGAGCCAGCATAGTTCACTGAATTTCTCCTTAAAAAGTTGAAGAGAACACAGCACGCCAGGATGATATGATTGAGTTTATACTCCGCCATGTGTATGGGTGTGAGAAATAGGCAGAACCGACTGGCCATTATTCCAAACGTGTTCTCCACCACTCTTCTGGCTCTGGCCAGCCGGTAATTAAAAACCCTCTGGTCCGGGGTGAGGGTCCTCATAGGGAATGGCTGCATAAGATGGTCCCCCAGCGCAAACGCTTCATCCGCAACAAAGACGAATGGGAGTCCTTCCACATTGTCTTCTGGAGGTGGCAAGTCCAAGCTGCCATTCTGGAGATGCCTGTAGAACTCTGTCTGGGTGATGACTCCACCATCTGACATCCGGCCATTCTTCCCCACGTCCACATACAGGAACTCGTAAGTAGCCGACACCACCGCCAACATCACAATACTATTGAACCCCTTGTAGTTGTAATAGTATGACCCCGAGTTGGGTGGTGGGATGTGTTTCCCATCAATTGCCCCTCCGCAGTTAGGAAAATCCCACCGCTGGGCAAAGTGGGAGGCCACAGTTTGCCATTCCTGTGGGTTGGAAGGAAACTGTGGAGTCGAACAAGAAAATAAAATTAATCATTTTTCACATAAACATGGAAAGCAGATTAGACACAAACATTCTTGGCCAACATCAGTATAACATTTATTTTAAGGAGTATTTAAAGACAAAGGTATAAGGTCCACCTATCAGATCCCCCCCCCCCCCCCATGGGCCATTTTGTGAATTTATGGGGGGGAGATGTTTTGGACAGGTAACCCTCTCCACTTCATTGAGAGATGAATGCCTAAATAATGTGTATTACTTTGGCCAGCTCCGCCTTACTTACACTATTGGCAGCCCACTGGACAGGTAAGAAGTGTCATAATACAAAGAGATAAATACACACTGTACACATTTGAGCACATTTTTACATTCTGCTATTACCTATCAAGATAATAATAGGATCCAAAAACTTCAAACAGTACCATTTGAAAGTATTCAGGCAGGCCCTTGCACTACATGCTTTGTGGAATTCATCCATAAATCTGACCACAAAAGAGGTGGGTATAGTGTGTATGGGTTTGGCAAAGTCAGAAGATAGAGGATTGGTATCAGCTGAGTTAGCAGTTGGGGGGGAGGGAGGGTTCCAAATGATTTTGTGACCCCAAAAAAAACCTCTGGCACTCTGCCAGAATTTAAAGCACAAATCACAATTTTACACATTTTAGGGGGTATTTAGGGTAAAGCACTACTATGGAGCTGACTAAATACATTGTTAAGTGACTACACGAGGTGTATATAGGACCAGGTAAGCATGCTGGGGAGGTAAGTGAAGGCAAATATGTATGAAGGACAAAAAAAAATTACTTAAAAATTCAGCAAGCATATTACAATCATGGTAATTAGGGAATGAGGAAAGAAATACAATATATTAACAAACATTAAATACAATAAAATGTGATATTAAAGGATACAAATCTTACCTTAATATACTCCTTCTGCAGGACCTGGATGATGGCAGAACAGGTCTCCGGGATAATGATCCCCAGAGCCTGGGGGGAGATGCCTGTCGAGAACTTGAGGTCCTGCAGGCTTCTCCTCGTCGCCAAGTACCCCAGGGTGGCGACTAGCCTCTGCTCTGGAGTGATGGCTTGCATCATGCAGGTATCCTGCCTGCTGATATAGGGGGTCAGCAAAGCCAACAAACGGTGAAATACAGGGTCCGTCGTCCTGAGAAAGTTCTTGAAATCATCAGGATTATTCTCGCAGATCTCACGGAGCAAAGGCATGTGACAGAACTGGTCACGCTGGAGCAACCAATTCTTGGTCCATGAACTCCTCCCCACCCTGTTCATGGACTGGGCTTGTGTCAAGGTAAGGACCCCAACACCAAGCCCCCACACAGCACGAACTCAACATGGCTGGAAAATGGTCAGCTGCTCAGAACGAAGTAACAGAACGCACTGAAGAACAGCAAGGCCTGTGAAGAGCGACCTGAAAATCAGTAACGAAGATGAACACAATGACAAGTCAATTGTACTCACTGCACGCACTGAAGACTAGATACAAACCCACAAGCACAAACTGAACAGCAGAAAACGATCTGATAGCCTGAAAAAGTCTGAAAAAGCGCAAATCGTCTCTCACCAAACTTTTACTAACACGAGATTAGCAAAAGGAGCCCAAAAGGTGCCACCCTTGGTTCTGAACTGCCCTTTTATAGTCTTGTCGTACGTGGTGTACGTGACCGCGTTCTTGGAGATCGGAAATTCCGACAACTTTGTGTGACCGTGTGTATGTAAAACAAGTTTGAGCCAACATCTGTTCGAAAAAATCCATGAATTTTGTTGTCGGAATGTCCGATCAATGTCCGATCGTGTGTACGGGGCATTAGGCTTGTCATTGAGGCAAAGAGTGGCTGTAATCATGTGCCTGGGAATTACTGGGAAAAAGAACCCGGGAAATTTCCAGCGGCTCCTTCTGGGGTAGCGTACAATTTGTCTGATACACTTTAAGGACTCATTCACACCAGAAACTGCATGTTTACTGTGCATGTTTGCATGTGCACTGACATGCATTTGATGTGCAATTTTTAAACATTCACATTTTTCCTAAGCTTACATTTCCTTTGAGGTCACTTCCATCTTCATTCTTCTTTGGGCTTTTATGTGCACAGCAGTGCATTTTTGTACATTTACATGCATTTGCATGCATTTCTCTGCATTTAAAGTGTAGAAAAATGCAGATTGCTGTACTTTTTTTCACTGCTCAGCAATATTGTGAACTATGCCCATAGGATAACCTGGATTTTAGACTGTCTATGCAGTTGGAGTGCAGTCCAAAACGCATCCTACTGCATCTGGTGTAAACAGGCCTTAAGTATTAGGGTGAAGTAGAACTATAGACAACACTTTTTTCACATTTTGGATAGAGTAAGGGAGGGTTATAACTCTGTAAGATTTATTTTTGCCATCTGTGTCCCATTGGGAAGATTTACCTTCACTTCCTGGCCCATAGCCAAACAAATGAAGGGAATTTCTTGAGGACCCCCAGGTCACTCAAACTAGATTTCCACCCTATTACTTTTTCTGAGGACAACTCAAAATTTGGGATTTTGTTTTACTTTCACTTTCAATGATAATGGTAAACAAGACAAATAGACAGGGCTGGATTTCCCACAAGGCCACCGAGACAAGGCCTCGGGGCGGCAGTGGTGCAGGGGCAGCGCTGATCTTGCGGCTTCTCGGCTTTCATGGCGCCCCCCCCCCCCCCCCGCACTAACATAGCAGCTTTTAAATACTTTGTCCTACGAAGATATTATCGATGAGTTTGCCAAAAAAAAGTTAGAACTAAAAAAATTGTAGGGAGTTTCGTACTGCTATAATCTTTAAAAGGCATTTTCTGCTTTACAGAGTATTTTCAGTTTGTACAATTAAAGCCAGTTATTTTCAGTGTTCTCATGTGTGGAGATATGTTTTTAATCGATCTATTGTAGCAGTCATTGATAAAGGACGAGAATGGTGGTGTGTGTGTGTGTGTGGGGGGGGGGGGCGGCGTTGAAGGACCCAGCCTTGGGGAGGCAAAGGGAGTAAATCCGGGCCTGCAAATAGAGATGGTGAACCTTCCTTACGGGGAAACAGACAGCCAAAAAAAAACTGCCTGGTTTTCTATCTAATTCACCTTCCCTCTATCTAAAACAAACGAAAAAAGATTTGTCTTCAGTTATACTTTAAGGGGAATGGTCACGTTAAGTGTTAAATTTGACACTAAACTATAAACTAAACTCCTTAATCTTCAAAAATAAACCATACACATCCACTACTATAATCTATATTTCATGAAACCCTTTCCATGTTTTTCTGCCTCCTTGTAACGTTCCCTGTTAGTTCCTGAACCTCTCATTTTCCCCCTCACTTTGGTTTGTTTGAAACAAGCAGTGCAAAGTAGTTGCGTTCATGAGCGTTGCTCTATGAACACTACAAATCCCATAGTGCATAGTCCTTAGTCCATCTGGGGCATGAGTAAATCATGATCGCTACGTGCCTACATACAGAGGGACTATGGAGAATGAATCAGAAAAAAATTATTTACAAATTAGCAATGGAAAATAATACCTGTAAATGCATGATTGCTATAGGCAACATAGCTTAACATTTAATCAGATTATCTTTTTATTAAAGTTATTGCTTTTACGTTTACAGGTAGACCCGAAAGACAGAAGACAGTTTAATATTAATTATATTTCAATAAATCCCTCTTTGACATACAGTTCTGCAGCAGAGAGTGAGGGCTTATGTCTGGAATCACACCAAAAGTGTTTAAAAAATGATGAAACACTTCAAAATTTCTCCAGCAGGGGGCATTGTGTATTAATGTAAATGAAATACCTGCAGAAATACTGTTTATTGTGCTGTTAACTTAATTACAGTACAAAAAAAAAAAAATAGATTTAAATATTCAGATAATGGAAGAGCAGTTACATTGCCCATAACAACCAGTTTTAAATGTATTTTCTGGCAAAATGTTCCTTTCAATAAGTTTGGACTCTTGTCTCGTTTTCTTAACCAAAAAATATTTATATGAAAATAATTAATCTGGTACACCAGACCTGCTGGTAGGTTAATTGGATCCTGTCTAAATTGGCCCTAGTATGTATGAATGTGAGTTAGGGACCTTAGATTGTAAGCTCCTTGAGGGTGTAGGGACTGATGTGAATGTATAATGTATATGTAAAGCGCTGCGTAAATTGACTGCGCTATATAAGTACCTGAAATAAATAAAATAAAAAATAAATAAATAGGCAGCTCAACAACTAAATAAAGAATCACATAAGAAAGGCTGATAACACTGCTCCAGCCAGCAAAAGGAAGTGCTATTACTTGCACAATCTCAAAGTAAGACATTTCTCAATAGATTAAAAACTAGCAAAAAGTAGGATTTTTATAACAGCGTACCTGTAAAATCCTTTTTTTTGAAGTACATCAGGAGACACAGAGCCATAGTAGTTACTATGTGGGTTACAGGCCACCTTCAGGTGATGGACTCTGGCACACCCTAAGACAAGAAGTCCACTCCCTATATAACCCCTTCCACTACTGGGAGTACCTCAGTTTTGTAGCAAAGCAATACACGTGTATACCAGAAAGAAGGGAGGGACCTCTGTGTCCCGTGATGTACTTCAAAGAAAAGGATTTTTCAGGTAAGCTGTTATAAAAATCCTATTTTCTTAATCGTACATCATGGGACACAGAGCCATAGTAGTTACTATGTGGGATGTCCCAGAGCAATGTCAACTGAAGGGAGGGAGACACAACAAAATTAGGGCACCAAGAGACCAGAGGGCTTATACTGCTGCTTGCAGCATGCTCCGCCCAAAGGCGATATCCTCATGACCTTTTACATCTACTTGATAGAATCTGGTCAATGTATGGACAGAAGACCAAGTTGCGGCCTTGCAGATTTGAGCTATGGAGGCTTGGTGATGCACTGCCCAGGAAGCACTAACAGCCCTGGTGGAGTGCGCTGTAATTTGAAAAGGTGGAATTTTCCTCTTTAAACCATAAGCTTGAACAATTACTTGTCAAATCCATTTAGAAATAGTAGATTTCGATTCTGCCTGTCCTCTTTTAGGACCTTCAGGCAACACAAACAAAACATCCATTTTCCGAATCTGAGCAGTCGCCTTCAAGTAGACTTTGACAGCTCTCACGACATCAAGAGAATGTAGTGATTTTTCTTCCACAGAACAGGGTTCTGGGAAAAATGAAGGCAGAACAATATCCTGGTTTAGATGAAAACATGATACTACCTTTGGTAGAAAATTAGGATGAGGACGCAATACAACCTTAACCTTGGATGGCTCTTTACAAGAAAGAGCAGCCAACTCTGATACCCTTCTTGCAGAAGACATGGCTACCAGAAAAATTTGTTTCCTTATCAGAAGGACCAAGGGAATATGTTGTATTGGCTCAAAAGGCTGTTTCTGTAATGCTGACAGAACTAAATTCAAGTCCCAAGGGTTCAGGGGTGACTTAACCAGAGGATTAAGCCTTGTTACCCCCTGAAAGAAGCTACGAACCAAAGAAAGCAAAGCAAGTGGTTGTTGAAATAATACCGTCAAGGCCGAAACCTGGCCTTTGATAGTACTCAAAGCCAACTTCATTTCTAACCCCATCTGTAGAAAGTCAAGGATTCTACCTATAACATATTTCCTGGGGTGCCAACCCCTGGATTCACACCAGGAGACATATGCCTTCCAGATTCTATAATACATGATTCTGGAGGCCGGCTTCCTTGCATTAACCAAGATAGACACCACTGAACCTGACAGGCCACGCTTATTCAGAATGTGGGTCTCAATAGCCAAACTGTTAAATTTAGCGTTTGTAAGGTAGGATGGAATACCAGACCTTGTGAGAAGAGGTCTGGATGTGGCGGTAGGGTCCATGGGACCCCTACCGCCATCTTTTCGATCTCTGCATACCAAGATCTCCTGGGCCACACCGGGGCCACAAGAATCACCGACTTACCTTCCTGCTTGATCCTGCGAAGAAGTCGTGGAAGCAGCAGAACAGGAGGGAATGCATAAATCAGTGAAAACCGATTCCACGGGAATACCAAGGCTTCTGTTCTGCATGCCAGCGGATCTTTTGTTCTTGACACAAAGTTGTCGATCTTTTTGTTGCACCTGGATGCAAACAGATCCACGTCCGGAATTCCCCATTTTTAACATATTGTCAGGGTGAAGAGACCATTCTCCCGGGAACAACTGCTGGAGACTCAAGTAGTCCGCCTGCCAATTCTCTATTCCTGGAATGAAGACTGCCGATAGGCAAGGTATATTGTTTTCTGCCCAAGTTAGGATATGATTCACCTCTCTCTGGGCCGCATGACTTCTCGTGCCCCCTTGGTGATTGATATAGGCCACCGTTGTGGCATTGTCGGATTGGATCCTGACAGGACAATTCCGTAGCCTGAACGTCCAGGCCCTCAGGGCCAGGCGTGCTGCCCGAATCTCTAGAATATTGATGGGCAAGGTCATTTCTGATTTGGACCATTTCCCTTGGACAGTTACTTCGTCCAGGACTGCTCCCCAACCCAAAAGGCTGGCATCTGTTGTTACCACCTTTCAGGTAACTGGTAGGAAGGATTTTCCTTTCTGCAGATTCTTGACTATCAACCACCAACTGAGGCTTTGGCGCACCATTGGAGACAAACGCATTGGAAAGTCTAGAGCTTGGACCTTCTTGTTCCAAGCCGATAGGATACTGTTTTGCAGTAGTCTTGAATGAAATTGAGCATAAGGAACGGCCTCGAATGAAGACACCATCATTCCCAATAATCTCATGCAAAGTCGATTAGAAGGATTCTTCTTTGCCTTGACCACCTGAATCAGTTCCCTTATGGCACTGATCTTTGTCTGGGGCAAGAACACCCTCTTCTGAGCTGTATCTATGATCAGACCCAAGTATTCCAATTTCCTTGATGGTTTTAAGGAAGCTTTTTCTACGTTGAGAATCCAACCTAGGTATTCCATGTAGCTGACTGTGGTGACCAAACTCTGGTCTAAGCGGGCTACCGACTGGTCTGTCAAGAGCAGATTATCTAAGTAAGCTAGAATAGTTATACCTTGAGCCCTTAATCTGGCTAGAGGAGGAGCCAGGACCTTTGTAAACACTCGAGGTGCAGTAGCTAGACCAAAAGGCAGAGCTACAAACTGAAAGTGAAGATTTTCTATCTCGAAGCGTAGATATTTCTGGTGAGTGGGAAAAATAGGTACATGGAAGGTAAGCATCCTTGATGTCGATTGACGCTAGAAGTTCTCCAACTTTTAGAATGGAGACCACTAATCTGAGACAAAAGATAGTCCAATGCTTGAAAGAGAGACTTCTTTTTCCCTGGGTCCCTGGGAACGTTTGATCTGAGAAAACGAGGAGACGGGGACTCTTGCAACTCTAATTTGCACTCTAGAGTTATTGAGGAGGCCACCCATTTGTCTCGACACTCTTCCTGCCAGATCCTTAAGAACTGCAGAAGTCTTCCCCACTCGAGCGAGCGGGGGCACCCCTTCATAAGGAGGCCTTAGTACTTTGTTTTGTAGGCTTCCTTCCCCAGGACCTTTTTTGTCCCTGGGGTTGACTCTTCTGAGGTTTCCCTCTTGAACTTGACGGTGGATGCCGTTGAGACTGCCTGGAGGCTAATGCCCCTGGCACTGGAGAAGAAGCTTGCTTAAATGAAATATGCTTAGGCCCCTTTTTACACTTAGCGCTGTTTTACCGCGGTATTCGGCCGCTAGCGGTGAGATTTTAACCCCCCGCTGGCGGCCGAAAAAGGGTTGAAACCACTCGTACACCGCGGCAATACCGCGGCTATAGCCGCGCTGTCCCATTGATTTCAATGGGCAGGAGCGGTGAAGGAGCGGTGAATACACCGCTCCTTCACCGCTCCAAAGATGCGGCTCGCAGGACTTTTTTTACCGTCCTGCCAACGCACCGCTTCAGTGTGAAAGCCCTCAGGCTTTCACACTGAACAAACAGCGGAGGCTGTTTAGGGGCGGTTTGCAGTCGGTATTTTTAGTGCAATAACGCCTGCAAACCGCCCCAGTGTGAAAGGGGCCTTACTCTTTTTCCTAACTGGCAAAAGGGAACTCTTCCCATTAGAAATTCTTTGGATGTATTTATCCAGATCATCCCCAAACAGCCGTTCACCGCGAAAGGGAAAACTAGCTGGGAGCTTTTTGCTTGGCGCTTCGGCTGACCAATTTTTCAACCATAGTATTCTACGCATATGCACCAGCCCAAGCGTAAGGCGTGAGGCCTGGAGAATAGAATCTCTCATAGCATTTATTGCAAAACATAATGCCCCTGGTAGCTCGACCAACTCTTGGGCCTGCTGATCAGGAATAATCTTGAGCAACTGTTTAAACTGGTCTCTCAAGGATTGACATACACCAGTTACTGAACCTGCCAGAAAAAAAATGTTTTTTTTAATAGGAGTCCCGACTTCTTATCCGTTGGATTCTTAAGCATTTGAGCATTGTCTACCGAACAAGTCAAACTTTTATTCACAGAGGATATAGCAGCATCAATTGCTGGAATTTCCCATTTTTTATTTAATTTTTCCTCCATAGGATAAAGTGTTGAAAACTTTTTAGGAGGGTAAAACTGCTTATCTGGGTGATCCGACTCAGAATACATAAGCTTTTCCAGCAATGAATGGATAGGAAATGCATGAACAGCTTGGGGAGGCTTTAGTGAACCCAAACAAGAAGTAGGCTTATCGATCAACTCAGTTAAAGGTAGCATGAATGTGGAGCGGACCAATTCAGTAAGAGATTGTACCATCGATCTTTCAGATTGTGACCCTGATCCTTCCGCATTTGACCCCTCAGAAGAGGAGTCATTAGCCTCTTCCTGGTCCCCTGAGAGAAATTCATCATCTCCTGCCCCCGGTTCCTCAGCTTGAGGCTCCTGGGTAAAAAAAGGGGACCTATTGCGCTTAGTCCCATTCTGGGAAGCGATTAAAGCTGCTATTCTTTGCTCTAACTCCAATATGGTTGAGGAAAAAACCTCTTCAGTAACATAGACAGGGGCTGCAGTGTTGGAAACAGTTGCAACACCTAATGGCCCAGATAGCTCACTCTGACCAGCCACCTCAGAACTCTCAGGGGAGGATGCCATTTTTTTTAGAGATGGCTCTAGGCTTTTTTGAGCTTGAAGGAGTCCCTCTTGGGGTGTTTCTAGTCCCCCTTCTGACCATAGCCTGATGCACAAATGCAGAGGTACTACCAGAAGAAATCGCATCCACTGCTCGAGCAATAGTCCAGCCACTGCCACTGCTATTAACGCTCAGCCTTATGCTATTAATAAAGTTGCCAAGAGAATGCCTGTGTCACCAACCTCTTACATGCCCCTTTTTGCTCTTGTGTCCCTCCGACATCTGCAAAAATGGAGCTTTTAGACATACTCCCGCACTTGACGTTGCTGCATGCTAACGCCGCACTAAGCCCCATCCCTTCCGTCACATTGCGCCCCCCCTCTCTTTTCAAAAGAGGGTTTTCCCGCACGAGTGTAGGCCTCCGATCCGACAGGATCGGCGTGTGTGTGGGGAGGGGATAGCGAGGAGGAGACCTGAGACAAGCCACCGTGCAGGGGTGAATGAAATGGGGCGGCATCGCCGATCATTTTGGCTCCCCCCTATCCAGGGAGAGCTTTGTCCAGGTGGGGGTGATTAGTGGAAGAAAATCCCCCTAATCTTACCGGAGATCTGAGCTGCTCACCGGAGGGAAGCCTGCTGTTTCTGCTGCACAGTGTGATCTTTGAGGAAAGCATGACAAGGTACGTGCTCTATACAGCCCCCAGTGGTGACTCTTAGGCATTACAACATTTACTTTTTGAAAGGAGACATTTCATAAGAAAGTTTAAAAATTCCTTAGAAACCTCCACTTACCTTTCCCGCCGCAGGGTGTTCTGTGGTAAAACCAACAGACCCAATCTTCACCCCTCATGGTGGGCTCCGTTACCAAACCTTTAGGAACCGGGGACCCTCGGGGAACCCACACTCCTGGACCCGTAAAGCACCCCACCAGTAAAACTTTATGGCTGAAAACACCAAAGCACTGGATCCCAGGGTCCAGCTCTCTAAAAAGAGAAGTGTTACAGGCAAAACCTCGTTTCTTCGGACAAGAGGCCCGGGTACCATTCAATTCGGCCTAGAAAAGACACTTTGAATGGATCTGGTTGCATAGCTCGTCCAAGCAAAGGAATCTTCCAGTGGAGCTCAGCACAGCACATCTTTACCAGTGACCAACACCTAAGACACCGGCGAAAAAGCTGAGGTACTCACTGTAATGGGAGAGGTTATATAGGAAGTGGACTTCCTGTCTTAGGTTGTGCCAGTGTCCATCACCTGAAGGTGGCCTATAACTCACATAGTAACTACTATGGCTCTGTGTCCCGTGATGTACGATTAAGAAAGAGAAAGGCTGGGACTTTAAATAAAGCATGCAACAGGAAAGCAACAAGGACACTATGTAATGATAAAAATGTATTTATTCAATGTAACAATGCACATACTCATGGTCATGGCACACATGCAAGTATAAAATGAATAATAACAAATAAGTTCATATATTGAACAAACATTGTATCGGTACAGGGCTTGCAATATGCAAAGTTCATCAATCCATATTCTCGTATAAAATAGAACCCAATATGATTAATGTAGGCAAAAGCTGTCCAAACATTGGTAAGAATAGATTAAGAATCCATTTTACACACATCTGAATGTAGCATCTGAGAGCTCGATGTAAACATCTGAATGTAGCATCTAAAAGCTTGACGCGTTTCATGGAATTATATCCATTCATCAGGAGCAGATGCAAGGAGAATGTCTAAAAAATGTAGATAAATGAACACTATGTCAAAACAAAGAGGTAAAAAAGTTATATATATTATGTAGGGAGAGGGTAATACAGCTGAAACTTCTCCCCATACTTACACAAAGACCATGGATGTGACATATAGTCGTGAGCAACGAAGATAAACTGCGGACAACGATTCTCCCGGGAGCTGAGGCGGTGTAAACCACAAAGATATACAGAACGGATGTATCCGGGAATGAAATCCCCATGGTACAGCGGATGGTATGTTGTACATAAGTAGGAGCATCTGGGAATAAACATAAAAAGGAAGAAAAACCTGGGTAGTACATAAGTGATAAATCATTATTGTATTAATTGTACTGTTGATCCAGTGTTGGTCCAAGAAGGTGAAAGAAAGTGAGTGAGAGAGTAAGACATGTGTTGGTGGAGAGTTTGGGCCTAGATAGACAACAAAGTGAAAAAAGTATGTATAATGTGAAAGAAAGGTCAACCTAAGGGACAGATATGAATGTGTATGAACAAACGAATCCACTAAAAGGAATAAAATGGGAAAAGAGAAAGAAGGGGAAACTATGACAGGAGCTACCTTGTGTTGCAGCCAGTGGCGGCTGATGCTCAAAATTTTTGGGGGGGCGCAAACAAACTGAAAAGCTCTGAAAAAAAACATCAATTGCACCCACTTTGCCATCAAACGCAGCCACAGTGCCCATCAATTGCAGCCCCTGTGCCCATCAATTGCAGCCCCTGTGCCCATCAATTGCAGCCCCTGTGCCCATCAAATGCTGCCACTGTGCCCATCAAATGCTGCCACTGTGCCATCAAATGCTGCCACTGTGCCCATCAAATGCTGCCAATGTGCCATCAAATGCAGCCACTGTGCCCATCAAATGCTGTCACTGTGCCCATCAAACGCTGCTACTGTGCCATCAAAAGCTGCCACTGTGCCCATCAACTGCTGCCACTGTGCCCATCAAAAGCGCAGCCACTGTGCCCATAAAATGCTGCCACTGTGTCCATCAAATGCTTCCTCTGTGCCTTTCAAATGCTGCCACCATGCCATCAAATGCTGCAACTGTGCCCATTGAATGCTGCCACTGTGCCCATCGAATGCTGTCACTGCGCCCATCAAATGCTGCCACTGTGCCCATCAAATACTGTCACTGTGCCATCAAAAGCTGCCACTGTGCCCATCAAATGTAGCCACTGTGCCCATCAAATTTAGCCACTGTGCTATCAAATGCTGCCACTGTGCCCATCAAATGCTGCCACTGTGCCAACAGATGCTGCCACTGTGCCCATCAAATGCAGCCACTGTGCCCATCAAATTCTGTCACTGTGCCCATCAAATGCTGCCACTGTGCCTATCAAATGCTGCCACTGTGCCATCGAATGCTGCCACTGTGCCCATTGAATGCTGCCACTATGCCCATCGAATGCTGCTACTGTGCCCATCAAATGCTGCCACTGTGCCATCGAATACCACCACTGTGACTCCCCACCCGCTTGCCGTCTGCCCGGCTCTTACCCTGTCTCTGTGGGGTAAGTGGTGTCCTCCATGTGTCTCCTCCCGTGCTCTCCTCCTGATAGGCGTCCAATCACAGCGCCTGTCATTTCAGCCAATCAGGTGACAGGTAACAGACCCGAGCACCTGATTGGCGGAGAGGCGGTTCAGTGTTAGGAAAGCGAATATTCATTCTCTTTTCTAACACACCTGGGTGGTGCCCTTTTTAACGCCTATTAGAGCCTATGGCTCTAATCAGGTTCAAAACACCCCCCGCTGCTGTAATTCAGGCACGCGTCACACGGCCCCTTTCCGGGCACCGGGTGCCTAAATTACAGCAGCGGGGGGTGTTTTTGAAGCACCTTATTAGAGCCATAGGCTCTGAATAGGAGGTGGCAGCGGCGGCCATGGATAGATTCATGCTATGCATGAATCTATCCATTGGTCATAAAGGGGGTGGCTAGAGAGAGGGGGCGGCACCTGTGTGCCCTTATGGACGCACCACCACTGGTTGCAGCATCAAAAGTGATGCAGAGAGTGCACGGTATACCCTGAGCCAAGAGCTAAACAAACAGCCCATCCCCACTGAAGGAAAAATATATACTGCACGGTGATTGCGGTTAACCGCCAAAACCACACATGTGAGTGATTATTGTATATAAACAACACTTAAATTGAACTTAGAATATAACAGACCCAGAATTCCCTAGGCTTCAGATTTTCATCCAACTATAACAGGGAACTCCACCACTTGTTTGCGCGTTCCCATCCCACTCATTAAGGTGTCCCTAATGGACTATGAGTTATCATAATTTTATTTCCTACTGCCCAAGTAATTGGAAAAATCCCTCTTTTGTATAAAAAATATTTTTGGCTTCAACCTGAGATTCAGGTTTTACCTTTGTGAAATACATTTTGGGGTAATTGTTTTAATGATTACTTTTTATTTGGTTAAAAAAAACAAGTACACAAACGTATGAAAAACATATCAGTAATTTATGAAGCACTGTGCTTCCCTTTTGCTCCTCTGTTGCACGAAAGTACATGTAGCACTGCCCCCACAGTCCATACAATGGCAACAGCAATAGCCCAAACTCCAATAAACAGTCTAGGAGTAATTTATTGCTGGTAAAGCTTGTAACAGGAGAGAGGTTGGGACGTGGAATATGCCAAAAACATGTAACACATAGCAATTAGAGGACAAACTTCTCCTCCACCAGTGCTGAACAGTCTAAACCCTCACAGCTGAAGACCGTGAGGTGGATTGCTGAATAGACTAATGGCCCGTACACATGATCCGAATATCGTACGACCGATCGTACGACCGATTTCGCTTAAAAGTCGCAAGTAGAAATTGAATAGCAAAATAAAGTCACAAAAATTCTCGTACGACAGAAAAAAAGATCGGAAGTGATGTCATGTGTTGTAATGTATCTGCATTGAATTTTCGGACGACAACTATACTGACTAACCGAAAAACGTACAATCTGGAATCATTCGCATCGTGTGTAAGGCAGTGATGGCGAACCTTGGCACCCCAGATGTTTTGGAACTACATTTCCCATGATGCTCATGCACTCTGCAGTGTAGATGAGTAGCATGGGAAATGTAGTTCCAAAACATCTGGAGTGCCAAGGTTCGCCATCACTGAACTAAGGGCTCATGCAAATTATAAACAAATATATACTGCGCTGTCTATAAAATAAAAACTAAAGCAGCCAGCACAGCAGTGGATAAAGTTTCAAAAATGACAAATTGGATGAAATGTGCAGCGCTAATGTGATCATATAAACCATAACTAATAATATGAGTACCAAAAACGTGAATAATAAATGATGTGCTCAAAAATACTCCAAGCAGTCCTCTATTATTACATGTGATGTCTATAAACAGAGGAATTTGGACGTGTGATGTCCAAAAAAGCAAAAAGTCAGTGACAAGCTTCAATCATGTGTGATGATAATCCTCAACCACATGTGGATATAATATAGTGACAGTCTTTAACTTCAAATATGTATGATGTAATAACAGTTGATAGTAGATCCACCACCAAAGACACCAGAAGCTGCTTACCAGAGGGATTGAACTCAAATAGGTGTACACCTAGTGAGTCATTCAAGCTTTGTGGTATAATATACCAAGGGAATCAGATGCTCTATCCAGATATGACTTCCAGATGGGCCTCCGAACAGGTGTAAGGTATGGATGGATTAAGTAGATATAGGCAGTCAGCCCCACCATTAAAAGAAAGAGGAAGGCATATAGCTTTTCATTTATTAAAATTTCCATACAGAGTTATGCTATATGCCTTCCTCTATCTTTTAATGGTGGGGCTGACTGCCTTTATCTACTGAGTCCATCCATACAGAAGGAGCCAAAAACTAAATTTGCCTAGCATCCTACGCTAGAATGGTGCTAAATCCACCCCCCATCTAAAAATAGGCCCTGTCCTCATGGGCAAAGAGCGAAGTATCCCATAATAAAATAGAGGGTGGGGAGAGGGGAGAATAACAGTGTAACAAAAAGGAAGTGGCATTCCACATAGTACACGTTATTTAGTTGAGGCATAATAAACTTTGAACATTACATTCAGGAGACTCCCACCAGGCAACACCGGCTAGGTGACAGAACTCTACAGCACACAAGTACATACATAAAGCTTGGGTAGAGCCCAACCAATAGCAAATAATAAATGGTTAGTGCATCAATAAACAATAACATTAGTGCATTTAGAATATTAACCCAAGTGCAAATCTCTTGTCACTTACAAAAGAACGGAATTAGAAGAGCAACATAAACATCACAATCCAGGGTTGGAGCATTATCTCTGGAGAGATAATTCTCCAGCAATGAATAGCATATAACAATCTATAATCCTGAGATATGCTGTTTAGTCAACAAACTACTTTTGCTACTGTATTGCCACCTAGTGGCCAATAAGTACTACGGCATGCCTAATGGGTATAGGAGTAAGCACAAAACCTGATTTGAAATAATCAGAATATGTACAATAGATGCAGTAATTTTGCGCTGTCATCTTCCATAGCCCTGGAATAAAACAGAGAGATACATCCTATTCAATCAAAATCCTAACTACAGCAGTTATATTCCCTGCTGTCATCACAGCCCGATATAAGGAAAAGTGACCATGTGCCATCTTGGTACACCCGCTCCATGTTGAAAACTCTCACTCTTCCACACTCAGCTTTGCTCTCTCCGTGCTGTTTTGAGTGATAGTTTACGTTTTTGGGGTTTTATTTGAAATGTACAAAGAGAGACTATACAAAAGAAACAAAAAAAGAAAAAACAATACATACCAAACTGAGCATGTGCAGCCTGACTCCTAATGCTCTGTTCTATCAGGAGATGGGTTGGAGTCAGCTAAAGAAGAGGAGGATCAGAGAGACAGGATCACACAGTCTTTATGCACAATGCAGAGGATTAACCCCTTAGGTTCCACAGTGAGTATAACAACATGCTTTACTGCATATACAGACTGTTTTTATAAAAAGTTAGTTTTAGATAGTAGATTTGAAGGATGAGTCACTTTGCAGCACCATCAGTATCACCATAGACTGGGGATCAAATCAATGGACAAGGTCCATTCACAGAAGCGCGACTCGGGAACAAGCCTGCTTGAGTGTCCCCCCTTGCAAGAGGCTTGCTAGGGAGGCCACTCAGTAGAGGGGAGGAGCCAGGACTTCTAGCAGGTACCCAAAAAGAAAAGGATCAGGGCTTCTCTGTGGAAAACCATTGCACAGAGCAGGTAAGTATAACATGTTTCTTATTTTAGGTAAAAACAATGAATCTTTTAGACTTTAATGTCTAATGACACCTTTAAATTTAGTCGTAAAAACTGAATAAATATATAGAATGTAATGCGATTTGTTTAACTGAATCTATACTGTTCTGGGAGACAGCAAAAGCAGTCTTAAGCCTTGTACACACGATCAGATTTCCCGCAGACAAAACCTCAGACTATCGTTCGAAGGCATGTGCCTGGATTTTGTCTTGCATACAAACGGCAAGGAATTGTTGGCCAACAAACACGAACGTAGTCACGTACTACGTGGTTTTTCAGCTCTTTAGCGCCACCCTTTGGGCTCCTTCTGCTAATTTCATGTTAGTAGAAGTTTGGTGAGTGTTGATTCGTGCTGTTCATTTTGCGCTTTTCATTTAGCGCTTTTCAGTTCGCGCTTTTCATTTTGTGCTTTTCAGTTCGTTTCTGAATGGCCGTTCATCAACCAGACATGTTGCGGAATCGGAGGAGCTAACGTGTTATTTATTATTGGCCTGTGAGGTATTGCTTTGACTCAAGTCCAGTCCAGGAACAGGAAGAGGAGGATTTCTTGGACCAAAAATTGGTTGCTTTATTAATCATGACCAATTATTTCATATATGAAAATATTTGCATAGAGTGTGTGCTCTCATACACCAACCCAATATCTAAATGGTCATATGTCCACATATATGCAACCATATAAATAGTGAAAGAAAAACCTAAATGTCAAAATGACATGACACCTAAAAAAAATATATAAGTATTGCCCAAAAGTAATTGCATAACAAAGACTATGGGCCAAATAAAAATTAATTGTGTCCAAAAATCCTAAACAGCAGTATCACCCGTGAACTGTAAATACAGTGGGGCAAAAAAGTATTTAGTCAGCCACCAATTGTGCAAGTTCTCCCACTTAAAAAGATGAGAGAGGCCCGTAATTGTCATCATAGGTATACCTCAACGATGAGAGACAAAATGTGGAAACAAATCCAGACAATCACATTGTCTGATTTTTGAAAGAATTTATTTGCAAATTATGGTGGAAAATAAGTATTTGGTCACCTACAAACAAGCAAGATTTCTGGCTCTCACAGACCTGTATCTTCTTCTTTATGAGGCTCCTCTGTCCTCCACTCATTACCTGTATTAATGGCACCTGTTTGAACTTGTTATCAGTATAAAAGACACCTGTCCACAACCTCAAACAGTCACACTCCAAACTCCAATATGGTGAAGACCAAAGAGCTGTCGAAGGACACCAGAAACACAATTGTAGACCTGCACCAGGCTGGGAAGACTGAATCTGCAATAGGCAAGCAGCTTGGTGTGAAGAAATCAACTGTGGGAGCAATAATTAGAAAATGGAAGACATACAAGACCACTGATAATCTCCCTCGATCTGGGGCTCCACGCAAGATCTCACCCCGTGGGGTCAAAATGATCACAAGAACGGTGAGCTAAAATCCCAGAACCACACGGGGGGACCTAGTGAATGACCTGCAGAGAGCTGGAACCAACGTAACAAAGGCTACCATCAGTAACACACTACGCCGCCAGGGACTCAGATCCTGTAGTGCCAGACGTGTCCCCCTGCTTAAGCCAGTACATGTCTGGGCCCGTCTGAGGTTTGCTAGGGAGCATTTGGATGATCCAGAAGAGGATTGGGAGAATGTCATATAGTCAGATGAAACCAAAGTAGAACTGTTTGGTAGAAACACAACTCGTCGGGTTTGGAGGAGAGAGAATGCTGAGTTGCAACCAAACAACACCATACCTACTGTGAAGCATGGGGGTGGCAACATCATGCTTTGGGGCTGTTTCTCTGCAAAGGGAACAGGACGACTGATCCGTGTACACGAAAGAATGAATGGGGCCATGTATCGTGAGATCTTGAGTGCAAACCTCCTCCTATCAGCAAGGGCATTGAAGATGAAACATGGCTGGGTCTTTCAGCATGACAATGATCCCAAACACACCACCCAGGCAACAAAGGAGTGGCTTCGTAAGAAGCATTTCAAGGTCCTGGAGTGGCCTAGCCAGTCTCCAGATCTCAACCCCATAGAAAACCTTTGGAGGGAGTTGAAAGTGTGTGTTGCCCAGTGACCGCCTCAAAACATGACTGCTCTTGAGGAGATCTGCATGGAGGAATGGGCCAACATACCAGCAACAGTGTGTAACAACTTTGTGAAGACTTACAGAAAATGTTTGACCTCTGTCATTGCCAACAAAGGATATATAACAAAGTATTGAGATGAACTTTTGATATTGACCAAATACTTATTTTCCACCATAATTTGCAAATAAATTCTTTCAAAAATCAGACAATGTGATTGTCTGGATTTGTTTCCATATTTTGTCTCTCATAGTTGAGGTATACCTATGATGACAATTACAGGCCTCTCTCATCTTTTTAAGTGGGAGAACTTGCACAATTGGTGGCTGACTAAATACTTTTTTGCCCCACTGTAATAATAAATTATAATGTCCATCCATAAATAGTGGAATCTTAGGAGTTATATGAGGAACTAGTGCAAAAGTCCACCACCATTAAGTAGAGGGTTACTGCTTACCGGAAGCCCATGATCCCCCACTACAGAGGATCAAGAGAAGCCTGTATAGAGAAAAGCCCTCCAGGGCATATCAGATACATCAAATATCCTCGATAGGTTAGTGATGAGACACCAAACGGAACTCATGACACCTCAAATCATTTCGTTCCCAACTCATGGGTGGATGTGCATAGCATGTAAAAATATAAGTGCTCCAATAGTGTAAAACCTTCAGAGTTTATTGAATAATAAAACACAGTATCGCACTTACATGTAAAAAGCAGAAAAACGCCTTAGTGTCTGGTGCGCCGACCGGTAACACTTAGACTAACCCGTCCTTCTGGAACCATCAACAATGACACGAGGTGACGCCAGCGTGTCACTCCGCCCTACGCATTTCAGAATAGGTTAACCCATTACTGCTTCTGGTAAGCAGTAACCCTCTACTTAATGGTGGTGGACTTTTGCACTACCTTTTCATATAACTCCGAAGATTCCACTATTTATGGATGGACATTATAATTCATTATAATATTTACAGTTCATGGGTGATACTGCTGTTTAGGTTTTTTGGACGCAATTAATTTTTTTTTGGCCCATAGTCTTTGTTACGCAATTGCTTTTGGGCAATACATATGTATTTTCTTTAGGTGTCATGTCATTTTGACATTTAGGTTTTTCTTTCACTATTTATATGGTTGCACATATGTGGACATATGACCATTTAGATATCGGGTTGGTGTATGAGAGCACACTTACTCTATGCAAATATTTTCATATGTTTAGCACGATTCTATGTTTTTCCACTTTTGATTACTGTATTTATGTTGTGCAGGAGAATTGCTGCTGTATTAATTTTTCACATGTTATTCCACTGGTATTCTTTGGGATTTGGTATATGTGTTTAATTATCGTTTTTTATTGACCTTAGCGCAGTTTTTATTTTCTTTTTTCAATTATTTCATATGCCTTTGCTGCATATGCTCCAGGAGAATAATCCGGATGATTTTCGGAAATTATCTCCGGAAGACAGACCCCTGCTTTCACCAACTCTTGGCATTGTTGACCCCTATATTAAGAAGCAGGACACATGCATGAGGCTTTTATTTTATTCAACAACATCTATCCCCTGTCTATGTTGTGGAGCGGGCACACAGGGTGCCCACTGGCCGGAGACCGGCAGGTGCATGGCCACATTCGTTTCTTGTTCGCCTGCTGAATTTCAGGGATAGGGAATTGATCCTGGCAGAGGCCCGCAGACACCCTGAATGGAAACATAAAAATGCTGTCATGCATTTGTACCCTGATTTCTCTCCAGAATTGCAAAAAAAAACACGCTCCTTCACAGATATCCACAGATGCCTGAGGGAAAAAGGTCTGATTTACAGCATGCTTTATCCTAGCCGCCTAAAGGTAATTCATCATGGAGCTGCAAAGTTCTTTGAATCCCCGGCAGAAGCTGTTGAGTGGCTGGATTCAATTGCCTAATACTAGGATCTGATGGTGGATTCTGTATCATGGGAGCATGTGGACTAATTAGTCTGGAAGATACTTAACTCCATGTGGCATTGATGCTGGGAGTAGTGGTTCCTGCTTTTGCAACCCCCTATTGGAATCCTGCTTTTCCAACTTTCTTGTTTCCTTGGTTGTCTGCAATATGTGACAGTCTTTGAGACTTGTCATCTGTTCACTACAGTAGCTTCAGGTACTGTTCTGAATGGTTTGCACTACCTACGCGTCTTCCTGAACCCCCTTTTTTGGAGTGGATAGACTCTCGGAACGTTCCGCTTTTTGTTCACTATGTTGATGGGATTAAAGTTTCTCCGGCGGGTTTTCTCTTTTTTTGGTTCAGTTCGCTTGGAGCAAACAGGGCGTTGGGTCTTTAAAATGTTATTTTCTGTGGTGTTTTTTCTTTATTTTTTTAATCTTATTTTTTAATATTTTTTCTGTGTCTTTTGTTTTGGAAAAACAACTTTTTTTCTGTTTCCCTCTGTGGCTCGCCTCACTGGTACGAGCACATGGGGTTGTTAATTGCCTATTAAGTTATACAGCCAGGTCCATAAATATTGGGACATCGACACAATTCTAATCTTTTTGGCTCTATACACCACAATGGATTTGAAATGAAACGAACAAGATGTGCTTTAACTGCAGACTTTCAGCTTTAATTTGAAGTTATTTACATTCAAATCAGGTGAACGGTGTAGGAATTTCAACAGTTTGTATATGTGCCCCCCACTTTTTAAGGGACCAAAAGTAATGGGACAATTGGCTGCTCAGCTGTTCCATGGCCAGGTGTGTGTTATTCCCTCATTATCCCATTTATAAGGAGCAGATACGAGGTCCAGAGTTCATTTCAAGTGTGCTATTTGCATTTGGAATCTGTTGCTGTCAACTCTCAATATGAGATCCAAAGAGCTGTTACTATCAGTGAAGCAAGCCATCATTAGGCTGAAAAAACAAAACAAACCCATTGGAGAGATAGCAAAAACTTTAGGTGTGGCCAAATCAACTGTTTGGAACATTCTTAAAAAGAAAGAACACACCAGTGAGCTCAGAAACACCAAAAGACCTGGAAGACCATGGAAAACAACTGTGGTGGATGACCGAAGAATTCTTTCCCTTGTGAAGAAAACACCCTTCACAACAGTTGGCCAGATCAAGAACACTCTCTAGGAGGTAGGTGTATGTGTGTCAAAGTCAACAATCAAGAGAAGACTTCACCAGAGTGAATACAGAGGGTTCACCACAAGATGTAAACCATTGGTGAGCCTCAAAAACAGGAAGGCCAGATTAGAGTTTGCCAAACAACATCTAAAAAAGCTTTCACAGTTCTGGAACAACATCCTGTGGACAGATAAGACCAAGATCAACTTGTACCAGGAGTGGTTGGAAGAGAAGAGTATGGAGAAGGAAAGGAACTGCTCATGATCCAAAACATACCACCTCATCAGTGAAGCATGGTGGTGGTAGTGTCATGGAGTGGGCATGTATGGCTGCCAATGGAACTGCCAATGGAACTGGTTCTCTTGTATTTATTGATGATGTGACTGCTGACAAAAGCAGCAGGATGAATTCTGAAGTGTTTCCGGCAATATTATCTGCTCATATTCAGCAAAATGCTTCAGAACTCATTGGACGGCGCTTCACAGTGCAGATGGACACTGACCCGAAGCATACTGCGAAAGCAACCATTTGTCAATTTTGAATGGGTTCAAGCCTTATTTTTCCTTACCTAGCGCAGTTTGAGTTTTTCTTTTCCTAAGTAGAACTGTTGTCCCCCAGACTTTTACAACTTTATGGAGAATGTTTTGAAGCAGGGAAATTGCCCCTTCGTTGTATGAGGCGCATGTGGTGTTGCTTCCCAAGACTGATAAAGACCTTTTTTACTGCTCCTCCTACAGGCCCATAGCACTGTTAACACATGGATCTCAAAATCCTTACCAAAATGATTGCCAACAGGTTGATGAAAATCCTAGAGTACTTGATTTCACCAGACCAGACGGGGTTTATGTTAAAGAAAGCTACTGACATTAATATCCGCAGAGTGTACACCCATACGCAAATAGATGAAGAGACATTCTCTGGCGGGGCTCTGGTGTGTTTTGATCTGGAAAAGGCATTTGATTCCATTGATTGGGGATATATGACCCAGATACTACAACGCATGGGATTTGGTCCAATATTCCTCAAATGGATATCAATGCTATATGGCCTTCCGGTGGCAGCACTCTGCCTGAATGGCGGGGTGTCTAGCAATTTTCCATTATCCAGAGGCACCAGAAAAGGGTGCCCCTTGTCACTGGGCTTATTTGTGCTGGTCGTGGAACCCTTGGCGATTGCATTGTGCTCTTCCTCTTAAATCCAGGGTATCAGGGTGGGCACCCTTACCGAAACCACAGCCCTTTATGCAGATGACCTTGTATTATTCATTAGAGACACCGGACCTTCTTTACACGATGCACTGGCACTACTGAAGCGATTTACCGGGGTCTCTGGTCTCAAGGTCAACTGGAATAAATCCAAAATACTTCCGCTGCGTTCCCACACGGCGCCTAGACAGGCGGAACCTAGTAATCCCTTGCAATGGGTAATGCAAATTAAATACCTGGGTCTTCAAATTACAAATTCTGTAACGGAATTCATCAGTCTTAACGTGTCCCCATTACTGGGCACTATCTCTAAAAAACTACATTCCTGGGAAAAATCTCCCATTGTCTCTCAATGGGAAGATAAATCTAATCAAAATGAAAATTCTACCCTTACTACTTTATACCCTTAGAAATTCTCCGGTGTGGATACCAAAAGCAATTTTTAAGTCAATAGACAGTATGATCTCCTCATTTCTGTGGCAGGGAGGAATCCCCTGCATTAAATTGACCATCTTACAGCAGCCATGAGGGGAAGGAGGCCTAGCAGTACCAAATTTCCATAAATATTTTTTAGCTGGCCAATTAATGGTGGCACACCGTTGGTTGACTACCCCTTCAGATGATGCTGCGGTGTCGTTGGAGGCGGCATGCGTGGGTTCGTATGAAGCGCTATCTCACTTGGTTTATAGGGGTCCACGAGCCCCTTACCCTTTAACGCCCTCCATGCGCTCTGTAATCAGGGCATGGGCCGCTACTCAGGGGCTCCGGCCTTCTAGTCATGGCAAATTTTCCCCAAATCTCCCCTTGTGGAGGAATCCCAATTTACCACATTTTTTTGACTACCCAGATGTGATAGTGTGGACTAAATTCGGAATTAAGACTTTAAACCACATTGTAGTGAATAGCGCCCTAATGTCCTTTGATGCTTTGAAATTATGTCATGATCTTCCTAACACGCATTTTTTTTTTTGATACATTCAACTAAGGCATGCCTTTCAATTCCAGTTTGGCAGAGAACCTCTTGACTTTAAGCCCAGCGACTTAGAACTGCTGAGTTGCAGTGACTCTTTATCTAAACCGGTTTCCAGTTTATATAGGGCCTCTTTCAGGAAACGACAAAACTGTTGGAACCTTGCAGACAAGCTTGGGAGGCTGCAACCTTGGGGTTAGACATAGATGACTGGGACGATGTATGGGGAATTGCATTTCAGACCCTGGTCTCTACTAGGGACAGATTAATTCACTATAAATTCCTGCAAAGGATCTATCTGATCCCAGCTAGACTTGCTAAAATGTTTGGGAATCAACAATCCTCTTGCTGGAGGTGCTCCTCGCCACTAGCGAACTTTATGCATATCTTTTGGGAATGTCCACAGGTCAAATCATACTGGCTGGCTGTAGCAAGCTGCATCAGGTCAGTCACTTCTATCTCGATTCCCATGACGGTATGCTTACTGCATCTGGTGGAGCTCTTGGCTACCACCAGGGCAATTAGAACTCTTCTTACCCTATTACTGTTCTATGCCAAAAAGCGGATTATTCTTTCATGGAAAGGCTCCTCAGCCCCAACCTTGGAATCTTGGAAAGCATTGGTCAATAAGGTAGTACCATTTTATAAAGCTACTTATTTGAGTAGGGGGGCTCTGACCAAATTTGGTTTGGGGGGGTTGGATGGCATCGGTGGATACGGTATCAGACTAATACCGGATAACCTATAGCCAGTGAAAATTGGTGTGGTATGCTACAATAAGTGATGTATATGACTGATGCATAGGAGGAATATCAGTAATTCTGCAATAGGATATCTGGTCACTTTTGGGGGGGGGCGAGTTATTTCTTCCTACGAAATTCATGTTGCTGGGGCGGGGAGGGAGCCGGGCCACATTTTGGACTTTATTCAGCATCACGGCCCAAAGTGACGGACAATTCAGGTGCTGTGTCACCTAGTGCCTTCCTCCAGTTTGGAGGCTAACTTTGACTGTATATATCTAGGCAAAAGTCTGTCTACGACTTTGTGGTGTCTCGTAGCAGTGACATCTATGCCGAAATCAGGAGCTAGCATCTCCTCCAGCCCCTCCCACTTCACCTTCCTCACCAGTCAGCTAACCTCTAGTCTCTGCCCCCCAGACATGCCGTGAATTGAATGGGCGCCTGCGAAGAGGCTGAGTGGGCGGCCGCGGGCTTCAGGAACAGCCCAGCTGGGCGGCCTCAGGCTCCAGGGACAGCCCTGATGGGTGGCCGCAAAAAGGCCGGGAGAGTGGTGCGGGCTTCAGGAACAGCCCAAGATTCGGTGACCCCTGGCAAATCATCATTCGACCCCCAGGTTGAGAACCACTTCCTTAGGCAGACTCCTGGTTAACCTAGCAAGAAGTAGGGGTCTATCTTAGCACATTACTCAATCAATAAATCAGCAGGGGAACACACAGTTCAACCATAAAAAAAACATTTTTGGTGCCCCTTCTGCTCCCCCTCCCCTTGTCCTGGCCCAGGCTACAGGCTCCAGTGGGCAAACTTGCCTTGACTATACTAGAGAGAAGCAATATGCACATGTAAAGTCAATTTGGACAATATGACAAATAACCAGTAATGTTCCCACCTAGATGAACTGGATTTGTCCACATCGTGTACCGCTGCTCTAAAGATGCTTCCCACTGGTCTTGGAAGGAGAAGAAGCTTTGGTGATGTTATCAGACCGGCAAGAAGACTTGAAGTAAAATAATATACAGTATATAGAACTTATAACAAAAGTTGTGGGAGAAGAGAGAACTTTTGGGGGTTGGTGATCTCCCTGGAGTTTCACATTAAGTAAATTCAAGTGGAACTTTACTTGTGGGCAGGTGCAGTCTACTTTCTCCTTTGCTGATGACGCTTATTCGCAAGGGCATTGCGGCTTTAGAAGAATTCAAGAGGAACAGGGTTCCTTTATTGTTTCCTGGGTCACTGGGGAAGCTTTCTGATTGGAGGCTGCTGCCCCATGTGACTCTAGCAGCTATCTTGGGTCAGGCAGAGCCCATTTAAGTATTAAATCAAAAAGTGCATTGTCCCTTTAAATCATGAATATATATAAATATTTAACAAATTCATGAACAAGTGCTAATAAGCAAATATAAAATAATCACACGTCCCTTTAAATCATGACTATACAAATAATTAACAAATCCATGAATAAGTGCAAATAAACAAATGTGAAATGATCCAACTCAATTGATATAAATAAAACACACAGATGAAAAAGTTCATATTAAAAATCTTATAAACTATAATGCCCCGTACACACGGTCAGATTTTCCGATGGAAAATGTCCGATCGGAGCGTGTTGTCGGAAATTCCGACCATGTGTGGGCTCCATCGGACATTTTCCATCGGATTTTCCGACACACAAAGTTGGAGAGCAGGAGACAACTTTGTGCGACCGTATGTAGACAAAACAAGTTTGAGCCAACATCCGTCGGAAAAAATCCTAGGATTTTGTTGTCGGAATGTCCGAACAAAGTCCGACCGTGTGTACGCCCTATTAGTCCATATTAAATCGTGACAAAGTGCTCCATCCTTGTAAACTTCCACAGAAAAGTGCTTCATTGCTCCTTAAGGTGGATGTAAACCCGATTCATGAAATTTGAGCTGGGCACATATATCTGCAGTGTTTTGTTATCTCTCTTCAAAGCAATATGTCCCATAGCTGTCTCCTGCTCCGTTCTTCTTGTATCAGCAAAGAATCAGGTGACAATAACCTTTAACCTTTAGCCCTGTACACACGATAGGATTTTCCGAGAAAAAAAATAAATTTTCCAACGGATGTTGGCTCAAACTTGTCTTGCATACACACGGTCACACAAATCTTGCCGGAAATTCCGATCGCCAAGTACGCGGTGACGTACAACACGTACGATGAGCTGAGAAAAATGAAGTTCAATAGCCAGTGCGGCTCTTCTTAATTCCGAGCATGCGTGGAATTTTGTGCGTCTGTGTACACACGATCGGAATTTACGACATCGGATATTGTTGTCGGAAAATTTGAGATCCAGATCTCAAATTTTGTGTGTCGGAAATTGCGATGGAAAATGTTCAATGGAGCCTACACACGGTCGGAATTTCCGACAACAAGCTCCCATCGAACATTTTTCATCGGAAAATTCGACCGTTTGTACGGGGCATAAGTGTATCTAAACTCTTATTTGCTCATCTTTGACCTCTTAAATATACAATTGCAATCATTTTGTCACATCTGTATGATAAATGCAAACAAATGGCCTGTTAATTGTGACACAAATTTAATGGTGCCCTATGTCCTTTCCACTTTGTCTGATGTATCTAAAAATGTTATGGTGAAGTATGTTGGGACCACAGAGCACATTATGAAGAATAGAAGAGGAAAAGATGTTCTGTAGTCCTAATATACCTTCTGTCCTGCAGGGACACTGCTGCTCCTCCATAGATACAGTACAGTGAGTACACTGTAACCCCCCCCCTCCCCTTAAATGGGAAGTGTATTACTGGCAGGATGCCAAGGTGAAAAGAAAGAAAAAAACTAGCTGGAATGCTGTAATCTTTTACAGTTTTATTCTTAGGTTTAGATATGCTTTAGTTCCAGGATAGAAGCTATACCTATGGCCTCTGCTAAGCTATGTGATTCTGGATGTAATGGACTATGTAAAATCCCAGCGAAATGTAAATTGATCAGGCTTGATCTAATTTTAGTATGGAATGTAACCTTTCTAGTATTGCAATAGCAGTTCACGTTCATTTTATTCCTTGCCTGCGTTTGTTTCTTAAAGTAACCATCCATTAGGGAGATATAGAGGCTGCCATTGCTAACTTTCTGCTGAAAATGCTATTTATCTGGCAGTTATGGGAACTAACAGGCTTTAGTGCTTTCTCTGACCCAGAATAAGTATGCTGCCAGTGAGGTCAGAAGAACTTCTGACTTATATTCTTCTACGGATCAGAAATTTGGAAGGGCCAGCATGAAAGGCAGGTAAACAGCATTTTCAGGAGGTCAGCTGTGACAGCTCACATATTTGTTTCAGGACTGGTTACTTTGCATAGACTATGTAAGGGGTGAAGGGTGGCTGGATCAGAGGAAGTAAGGATGCTTTATAAATAGAAAGTAGATCAGAAACTTTGGAGAAAAGTCCCCATCTACACACTTGAACATATTTACCAAGTATTCCGAGTATTGAAGTCAGAGGGTTAGCAAAGGGTTGCTGTTAGAAATCATGGGGTCCTATACAACCTACCTGACCCCCCTTCCTGGCCGAAAGCGACTGAGGACATAAATGTATCAGTCCCATTCTTTGCAGCCTCAGCAGCACAGATTAATGAATTGGAAGTGCTCTGAGGCTTCCTACTCATTCTCAAACTGAGGCATAGTCAACATAGTTTATTATGCTTCAGTGATGAATGGACACAGGAGTGATTTGTACCGATCGCTTACTGTGTTCATTCAGGAAAGGAAGGGGCCAGTAAATGGCATATTTACTAGCCCCTTGCCCCGCTCTCCATCCTGAAACATCTCCCTTTGAGTCTGCAGTAATTGCCAGCGGGAGAGGAGAGGAGGAAAGCTGGAAATGCTGCGGGGGAAAGGGGCACACAGGGGGATTGGACAGCAGATGGAAGGGGCTCATGTGCTAGGACCAATCCCCCTGCAGTGCAGCCAGAGGGAGGAGAGAAAGAGAAGCTGGCAGTGCTGCGGGGGGGGGGGGGGCAGAAGAGGATTGGGGTCTGCAATAAGACAGTACAGCTGGTGTCTTGCCGAGAAAGTTCCCCCGGCAGATAAGGACCCCCCTGTACTGCGCATGCGCTGCGCTTGCGTAGTACGAACGACTACGGAGCCACCGAAAGACTCCGAAGTTGAACAGCTGATCGTCAGCTCCACACGGCACCTGCGCACTGAGTCCAGGTTCAAGCCCAACCATCCAAGTGGACATAGAGTTTGAATAAAACATGCTGAGCGAAGCAAGGCCATGCCCGAAGTGTGGCGAACAAAGTGAGCCCGCAAGGGACCCTGTAATGCCACGTACACACGGTTGGACTTTTCAGCTACAAAAGTCCGACAGCCTGTCCAACAGGCTTTCGACAGACTTTCAACGGACTTTTGGCGGACTTTCAACAGACTTTCTAACGACCGGACTTGCCTACACACGATCACACCAAAGTCCGACGGATTTGTAAGTGATGACGTACACCGGACTAAAATATGGAAGTTGATAGCCAGTAGCCAATAGCTGTCCTAGCGTCGGTTTTTGTCCGTCGGACTAGCATACAGACGAGCGGATTTCTGCGTCCGGCAGAGTTACAACATAAAGATTTGAAGCAAGTTCCAAATCTAAAGTCCGTCAAATTTGCAACTGGAAAAGTCCGCTGAAAGTCCGGGGAAGCCCACACACGATCGGATTGTCCGCCGCATTTGGTCCGTCGGCGTCCGTCAGACTTTTGTAGCCGAAAAGTCCGACCGTGTGTACGCCCCATTACAGGCGCCGTGTACAGCTGACTCTCAGCTATTCAGCTTTAGCTATTTTTGGTGGCTCGTCTGTGCAAACGCTGCGCCTGTGCAGTACAGGGGAGTCCGTATCCAAGGGGCAGAACACCGGCCCTCCTACTCAGCAGGTGTCTGGGCCCAGTACAGGAGGGCTGACTGTATTGCCTTATCAGCAGCCCTGGTTTAGCATGACAACCAGCATTTACAGAAGGAGAGAGCAACAACAACTATTTATCTCATGACTGGTTCAAAAGCAGACCTTCTATTTAAGTAGATCTGCTTTATTCACAGACCTGTAAGCAGGAGTTAGGATTCCTTTTAGGGTGAACTCACTCTGTTCCCATTTGGGTTGGGCTGGGCTTCTTTTCCTGGGAGAAAAGCAGTATGACGGGGCAGCCTTTAACTGGGAGATAGATTTGGATTCCCGTTGCAGAGCCTTGGGCCTGGAGTGTATATATTGAGACAAGTTGCAGAGCCTTCCCTGAAGATAGGAGAGCCGTCAAACCATGATCCCCCTAACTTCTATGAGGCAACAGGAGGATGTCACCTGGCCAGCAGGCGACATTGCTTACAGACCCACCAAAATTCCAACATCTTTATAAAGGCATTAGAAAATAGCCAGAAAATTACCTTGGCCAGGCTTCCAATACTTTCAGGAGGATGGGTGATGGTACCATGTCTCGCCCCTGTCTTCTGGGAGAACTGGACACTCAAAATCTAGAGAAAATGAGCTCCGGCCCTTTGTATAATCTCTTTTGGCTATATTAACATGGTTGTTTTGCCACAAATAGGTTGCTGTATTAAGAGGTGGCTATGGCACCTCTGGATGCAGCATCACCCTGTGATATGGCCGCATACAAATTAGCCAATTAGCTGTGGCCAGTTTGTGTGTGGCCAAACACTGACCCTCAATGCACACTGCCTGCAGTTGTTTGTACACAGTGTGCAAGCAGTGTTTACAACTGCCGGCAATAATTTACTGATTCCCACTGACAGCCGCCCCTAGCTGCAGCTAACCTGCCTTGCGAATGTAACCTTTGTAGCGCTACCCCCCGTAGGAGCCACTAGAAATTTGCCCAGGTTCTCTTTCCTAGTAATTGCCCTGCAGCAAGGCACATGATCACAGTCACTCTTCAGCTCAATAAGCAGTCTAGGGGTGTTTTTTTTTGGTGTTTTTATTTTTGGGTAACATGGATAGGGTTGGGGATTTGAGTGGGATACTCCAAAAAGAACTATGTACAAAGTGAGGACAGTAAACTTCCTTCTGCAGAACTGTAAGCAAAGTCCTTGTAAAAGCCGACTGTGGACTTGGCTTTGTAGTGGTGGCACAAAAGCCTGCTCTTCTGAGCAATTAGAGCAGAGTCCCTTCACAAAGAATAGACCCTTTCTTCTTTACACACACACACAGCTGACTCTAGCACCAGAGGGGTAACAGCAGCCCACAGTCTTTAAGATCTTCACAGCAGTCTGTACTCACAAAATGTACTGAAAGTTGGTTGCCTCTGTCCAACATCCATGTGACACTCTTTTTCCAGTTAAGTGACTGATGGCTGTTGACTCCCCTGCGAAGACAAGTGACATTGGAGAAATAAGTCAGAAGTCTGCCTCGGCCTGCAGACAAATCAGGGAGTTAGTGCCTGCAAGTACTGCCCAGCAGGATTCAGATGCTGTCCCTGAGATGCTGGCCACGCCCGTACACCCTGCCAGCCCCAGCTGGAAGGAGCCAGTGCTGGAAGACAGTCCATCTTCAGGTGAGCCACTGGGGAGTGGTAGTGGTGAGTGCATAGACTGGGGGTCACTCAGACTGCAGGCAGACATCAGGCCCATGGATGATGAGTTCACAGGCTAGCAGTCTCACAGCAACGTGGAGGAGGAGTGGGAGTGGGGACTTACTTGAGAGCAGGAGAGGGTGCTGTCCAAGGTGAAGGATAAGCCAGGGTCATCTGAAGGGATTGGAGGAGCTGTACAGATCCCAGGCATATGAGGCAGAAATTCTTCAACAGACCCTCTACCACTCAGACCAGACTTTAGTTTACAAATACACAGTAACCATTGGCAGCAATTATCTATGAAATCAAATTGGCTAGTGTAATATTGTATTACATAGCTGAATTGTAATGCTGAAACATACTGAAACCTAGATCTAGTTAAAAGATATTTATCGCTAACTAGGGATGGGATAAAACTAAAAAAAAAATGAGATTGTCCGCTTTCAACCTATACCATAGGCGTGCGCAAGGGGTGTGCCAGGTGTGCCTGGGCACACCCTAATCCTGGGGTTGGCAACCTGTCAATGGTGGGCAGGTGACAGGTAAATTGCAATCCTTCCTTGCCGACCCTCAGAACCTGGACAGGAGAGGTGGCGGGGTGGAATTTAGTGGATCTGATCTGTATTTTCCTCCTGTAGCAGCTGAAAGTAGGCTTCTCCTCCTCTCCCTTTTGTCAACATTCAGCTGCCACAGGAGGAAAATATAGGGGATTGGTACTAATATATGCCACCCCCGCCACCCCTCCTTTCCCTGTTTCTCTTCCTTATGGGTCCCCCATGTGCTCCCTTGCTGCCCGTTCCTCCCAATGTTTTAGGATGGAGAGCGGGGAAGAGGCCGGTAAATATGTCAAACGCAAATGTGTTGGAGCTTTGGGGTGCACACCCTAATGCAATAGGCTGCGCACACCTATGTCTTGCATACACACGGTCACACAAAGTTGTCGGAAAATCTGATCGTTCTAAACGCGGTGACGTAAAACACGTAAGTCGGGACTATAAACGGGGCAGTACCCAATAGCTTTCATCTCTTAATTTATTCTGAGCATGCATGGCACTTTGTGCGTCGGATTTGTGTACACACGATCAGAATTTCCATCAACAGATTTTGTTGTCGGAAAATTTTATAGCAAGCTCTCAAACTTTGTGTGTCAGAAATTCCGATGGAAAATGTGTGATGGAGCCCACACACGGTCGGAATTTCCAACAACAAGGTCTTATCACACATTTTCCTCTGAAAATCTGACCGTGTGTACAGGGCATAAGAGTTACTGAGATTAAGCAACCATGACCAAAATAAAGTTGCAATGGTTTGATATATTGAATCCTTGAAGTGCTAGGGTTTTTTGGTGGGAAAGTTTGAATACAGTCTTATGCCCCGTACACACGGTCGGACTTTGTTCGGACATTCCGACAAACAAAATCCTAGGATTTTTTCCGACGGATGTTGGCTCAAACTTGTCTTGCATACACACGGTCACACAAAGTTGTCGGAAAATCCGATCATTCTGAACGTAGTGACGTAAAACACGTACGTCGGGACTATAAACGGGGCAGTGGCCAATAGCTTTCATCTCTTTATTTATTCTGAGCATGCGTGGCACTTTGTCCGTCGGATTTGTGTACACACGATCGGAATTTCTGACAACGGATTTTGTTGTCGGAAAATTTTATATCCTGCTCTCAAACTTTGTTTGTCGGAAAATCCGATGGAAAATGTGTGATGGAGCCTACACACGGTCGGAATTTCCGACAACAAGGTCCTATCACACATTTTCCGTCAGAAAATCCGACCGTGTGTACGGGGCATCAAAGTGACTACTTTTTTGGATATATTACTTTTTGAATTCCCAGAATTTCAGCTGTAAAGTGTTAAGGATGTAATATTGCTTATTCGTTACTGTTTTATTTTGTTTATGATAGTCAGATACATTTACAAAGCTAAAAAACTAACTTCTGAGTCAGAGAATATGTGCTTGAAAAAAATGTGCAACACAGAGCTCTGGGCTTTGATAACACACAGCCAACCAGCAGATCTGGCCATGAGTCATTGGGTGGGACTTGCTGACAGGCTCCCGCTGTGTACAATGACAGCGGGGGGCGAGCCTCCAGGCGTCCTAAACCTATAAGTAGACATGCCGGGGCATTTGCCTACATCGGCTGCCCATCCGCAGTACATTGCGGGCGGCCGGTCGGGAAGTGGTTAAATATGCTCAAGGTCCAAGGTCAGCGTAAGAGGTGTGCCATGTATTTGGTGAGAATAATAGTTCAGAAACAGGCAGGAACCTTGAGGGTCAACTTTAAGGCCAGATTAACATATTTATAAAACATCAATACTGCTTTATAAATATGGCACATGTTGCAATAATGCATTCATTTTGTATTTCAATAGTTTTTATTGTAAATAAAAAAGGAAATACATTTCACGGTAAACAGACACATCATTAGAACAAAATCGAATTCTTAGACGGTCAATTTAGCAATACAGATGTGCAAAAAAATATAGTCAACATACATATCTGTCCTCTGTAAATATCTTTGAATGCAAAATAAACAATATGTATCTAAATACTAGTGGAACTGAAAAACATTTTTTCCCCCCTATGATCCGGCTTCCCCCCACCCACCATGAGTGGCAGATACCCGGAACCACAGGGAATTCTGGTTGTGAACTCCGGGACTATACCGTGGTCCACTATCAAGTAAGGTCCCATGATCAGTCATCAGTATTGTGTATATATATAAGATCCAGAAGAAGGAGGTAAAAAAGAGAAGAGAAAAAAGAGAGAGTGAAAAAAAAAAAGGAGAAGAAGAAGGAGAGGGTCCACCCAGAGTTCCCTATGGAATTGAGATATAATTGATCCATGGATCCCACACCGTATTCAATTTTTTGGTGTTAGTTCTGAGTATATAGCTGAGTTTATCATTAATCATGATCCAGTTAAGTTTACTTTTAACCTGGTCAAGAGGTATTGCTGACTGTCTCCAATGCCTAGCAATCGTAATTCTCGCGGCCAACAATATATAGGTAATTAATTTTACTGATTTTTTGGGAGTTTCATCAGGTAGTTTGTGGAAAAGAGCGGCTTCTGGAGATCTGTGAATATTTACCCCATCACAGAATTTATTAAATTAAAAGTCCTAATCCAGAACCTAGTTACGAGGGGACATTGCCACCAAATATGGAGCATCGTCCCCAGCTGTCCGCATCGTCTGAAACAATTTGGTGAAGTAGAAGGATGTATTTTAGCTACCCTAGTAGGTACCAGGTACCAACGCAGGAGTGTTTTGTAATTGGCCTCTATAAGAGTAGTATTGATGGAAATTTTGGATAGCTTGTAAGCGATATCTTGCCACTCGATCAGATCAAAAGAAAGGTCCAAATCCCTCTCCCACTGATTCATATAAGTAAGTTTTGAATCTGGTTCAGTAAGAGAGGAATATATCGCAGATATCTGTCCCCTCTGCAAGCCTCTGGTTTGGCACGACAGCTCAAATGTTGTAAGTGTAAGGGGTCCCACCCGTAGATTAGGTTTAGATCTGACAAAGGATGTGATTTGATTATATCGGAATGTTTCACTAAGAGGCATTTGAGATGCCACCACTGGAACTGTTGTGGAGTCAAGCCAGGTGGAAACTCCGGATTACAAAAGATGGGAGCTAGTGGTGTATGTGGGGATGATAGAGGACTGCTGTTGCATGTTCTGTCCCAGATTGCTATGGAATATGATAACGTGGGACATAATAAAGGTGGGCGTAAACGACTAGGAAGCCACATTAGAGGTCCTATTGCAAAGGGATGGCAGGAAAGTGCCTTGATGGAAACCCATAAGGGGACTGAACCTTTAGCAGTGGTGTAAGCTAACTGGGCTATCTGGGCTGCTTGAAAATATGCCTGTAGATTGGGAAGACCAAGCCCACCCATAGATTTAGGTGAATAAAGCATTCGTTAGTGTATCCGAGGCCCCTTGTTGCCCCATATAAAGCACAGGACTTCAGCCTGTAGACGTTGCATGTCTCCCCTCGGGACCACCACCGGTAGAGTTCTAAAATAATAACGAAGCCTAGGTAGAAACGTCATTCTTATTGAATTGATTCTGCCAAACCATGACAGGGAATAATCTGCCCAGCAACGAAGATCTTCCCTAAGTTTTTTAAATAGTGGGGGGTAGTTTGCCTTATAGATTGTGTCAATAGAGGAAGTCAACCGGACCCCTAAATAAGGGAGGGAATGGTGATTCCATTGAAAGTTATAAGTATTTTGAAGAGTCCGTATTATATCAGGGGGTAGTGAGATATTAAACGCTATTGTTTTTTGGTTATTTAGAGACATGCCTGAAAGTTGTGAGAAATGATCTAATAGGGACAATAAATTAGGCAAAGTTTCGTGGGGATTAGTGGCGTACATAAGGACATCATCAGCAAATAGTGCACATTTATGTTCCTGTTGTCCACAACGAATTCCATGAATTTTAGGGTGAGAACAAATCGCCATAGCTAGGGGTTCTATTGCCAACGCAAAAAGCAAAGGAGAAAGCGGGCATCCCTGCCTTGTACCCCGCTTAATGGGGAATGATGATGATTTATGACCTCTAATAGAAACTTGAGCTACTGGGGAGTTATATAATGTTTTCAGCAAGGAAAGGAACGAAGGGCCAAACCCTAGAGTCTCTAGAGTAATGAAAAGGTAATTCCAATTTAGGCTGTCAAAGGCCTTATTAAGGTCTAGTGAAAGAAGCAAGAGCTTCCGGGCCAGTGGAGCATCCCAGTCGGAACGTACCGCTGAGATCAATGTAATGGATCTACGAATTTGATCTAATGTCTGACGTCCCGTTATAAATGCAGATTGATCCTTATGAATGTACTGTGCTAAGAAAGTATTAAGGCGAGAGGCCAATATTTTTGTTAGAATCTTTAAATCGCAATTTATGAGCGAAATTGGGCAGTAATTACAGACGTCAGTAGGGTCCCTATTGGGTTTAGGAATAACACTAATATAAGCCTTATTTTCATCAAAAGGGACCATACCTCCATCCCGCAGGGAATTAAAATACAGAGCCATACGCGGAGCCAACTGTTCGGAAATTTTTTTTATAATACAAGTTGGGAAGCCCATCAGGACCAGGAGATTTATGGAGTGATAATGTTTTGATAGTGTTGTAGATCTCCTCACCTGTAAAAGGCTGGTCCATAAGGTCTCTATGATCATCTGCAATGGACGAGAGAGGGAGGTTCCCCAAGAATTCCCTGATGGATGGAGGGGCAGCATCCCGGGGACTTCCATATAAATCAGCATAAAATCTATGAAACTCGCCCAGGATCTTTTGGGGGTCTTGAGAAAGATAACCTCCCAAAAGTCTAATTTTAGGAAGTGCCGTGTGTGTGTGTGTGTCTAGGGGTAAGCTTACGTGCCAACAGGGATCCTGGGCGATCCCGCCACATGAAAAATTTGTGATTCGCCCAACGTAATTGTTTCTTGGCTCTTGTGGTAAGACAAATATTAAGTTCGAAGCGAGATTGCTCCATTTTAATAAGTAGATTAAGGGATGGAGAGCGTTTATGTTGCTTAGCTAAAGCTTCATATTCCTTAGTTTTGTCAGAGATCAACTCATCGTGAGCTTTTTTGAGTCTGGAGGATAGTTGAATAAAGATTCCCCTGACAGACGCTTTATGGGCGGCCCAATTTATAGCAGGGGAAGTGTCTTCCGGCCTATTAATATCAAAGTAAAACTTCAAGTGATTAAAAATCTCAAGACAATGAGATTCATCGCTGAGAAGAGATTCATTCAAACGCCAGTGTGATTTTGCTACCCTACTGGCAAGGTCAGATAACTAAACCATAACTGGGTCATGGTCCGACCAGGAAGTAGATAGTATCTTGGCAGAATTTAATTTAGACATTAGTCCCAAGAGGAGAAACACGTGGTCTATACGTGAGTAATGGCCGTGTGCTCTGAAATAATGAGAGTAGTCTCTAGAGGTGGAGTTGGCTTCCCTCCAGGCATCTATTAAGTCATAATGGTGAAGTAATTGTGCAAATTTGCGGCTTTGTTTAGGAGGGGATCGGAGCCCAGCGGTATAAGATTTGTCCCTGATAAGATCCAGAGCCAGGTTAGAGTCACCTGCTAAAATTACTTCTCCTTCAAATTCAGGAGCCATGGATCGTAACAGGGATTGAAAGAATGCCACTTGATTAGTATTGGGGGCATAGTAGATTAGGAAAGTGACTAATGTTTCCCCCAAATGACCTTTAACCAAAAGATAGCGTCCTTCCTTATCTTTAATGATTTTGGTTTCGGTGAATGATATTCGTCTAGAAAAGCAGAGGGCCACTTCCCTATTCTTCTCTAACACATTCGCGTAATAACATAGAGAGTAATCCTTATGGAGGTACCTAGGGGTAAATAGGGAAGTGAAGTGCGTCTCTTGAAGAGCCACAATGTCTGCTCCCAGAGATCGATAATGGGAGAAGGCCTTAATGCGTTTAGAGGGCGCCCCAAAACCTTGGACAATATGGGAAAGCAAGCGGATATTTTTGGAGTTGGCTATTATATTAGGCATAGGAGACAGTCAGACAACATCTATAGACAAACTCACCCACCGATCTGTGAGCTTTCGGATCCAGAAGAGCCAAGAGAACCTCCGGGTGACCCTCAGGAAAAAAACAAGAGGTAATTAAAACAAAGATAGAGTAGGAAAAGAAAAGAAGCAAGAAAATCGGGCCAGGTAACTCCCTGCACCGAATAATATGGCATGGAGATGTAGAAATTCAGGTATAAAACCAATGAACAAATAAATGTCTCAGAGCAAAGCTCAGAGTGTGGAGGAGTCTTCACCAGAATCAAGTAATGGGAAGAGTCCTTCGAATGGGAAGAGCGCATAGACGCCCCCGGCAATAAAGGCACATGTGTTTCTGTTAAGGCCCTACTGCACCGCCTAAGTAATTTAATAAGGCAACACAGTAACATAACCAAAATGTGGTGTAAAGGCATGCAGATCAAAAATCAAAAAATGATAATGTCCATCCTGCGAAAAAATTAACAAATAAATTAACCTTGAGAAAATGAACAGGAAGCATGAAATATATAATGCTGTAAAACTGTTTAGGCGGAAGATGCATGGCGCATCCTTTTCTCACATGGAGAGAGAGACAGAAAACAAGGCCAAAAAAGGGGGCCATAAAAGCAAAAAGCAGCGGCTAATGTCCTATAACCGGACCACGGAGAAGCCGCCGCCCCATACAAAAGGACCCCTCAATAGCATATGAGAAGTTCTCAAGATGTACGGGAGGACGATGCTGTTTTCTTCGTCGGTGAATTCGACCAAAGAGGGGAGAGTGGAGAAGGAGGGTCATTGAATCTGGACCGATTCTGAGATGAAGGGCTATGAGAGATAAAACCCAGCTTCAGTAGAATCGTTTCACCTTCGGCAAATGTAGAGAAGGAGTAAGACTTCCTGCTAAAGGTGAATTGAAGCTTGAAGGGGTAGTTCCATCTGTAGCGAATATTCCGTTCGATCAATGGTAGCAACAAGGGTTTAAATGATCGCCTCTTTTGGATAGTAGCCTGGGAAATATCTGCAAAAACTTGAACCTTAAGTCCATCTATTTCCAAATCTGGATGTTCTCTAGCGTAACGCATCACTGCTTCTTTGATCTGGAAAAAGTGCGGCTTCACGATAACATCTCTGGGGGGGTCATCAGGTTTTGGAGGGACTAACGCCCTATGGATGCGATCGATTTCCATATGTATCTCGTCAATATCAGGTACTGCAGCTTGCATTAGTGAAGAAGTGATGGAGGTGATGTCCTTTACAGTTTCCGGAATACCTCTGATGCGAAAATTGTAGCGATTTTCGAGGTTGTCAATTTTTGAGTAGGCTTCTTCAAGTCGGTCTTGTAGGTCGGTGATCATATTCGAGTTTTGGGAAACTCTGTGGACTGTGTCATCTACTTTTGATTCAATGCTCTCTAGTCGGTTCCCCAGCTCTTGGAAATCTTGTTTTATGTCTAAAGCCAGTTTGTCAGTAGCTTTTGCTAGCTCCCTTTGTAGCAGATCCGCAAAGCGGGCTAAAAGTATGGGGTCTCCTGAATACTGTAGTTGAGCTGATGGGGTACCATGGCAATCAACAATGTATTCCTGGTCAAGCTCTTGGCTGCTGGGCTGACTGCATAGGATTTCTGCCATCTCTCTGTCTAACACAGAGGAGGTATGAGAGTCCTGGCTAGGTAAGAGGGCTGCAGCCTGTGAGGGAGACTGTGAGGGGCTAGGTAGAGAGCGGTGTGTGTTTCCAGACTCACCTTCAGCTGGAGAGAGCACAGAAGAGCCCGGTTTGTAATGTCCAGTACCTGGAGGGATAGGGGTCTTCTTCTGTGAGAGCGGCCTGCCTGCTTCTGAAGCCAAAATCCCACGTGTATTGCAGCCGGTTGCCATCTTGGACCCTCTCTGTGCAGCACGGGACGGATAACAGGAGCCGCTCTGGGGCTTTCCACACGGTCTGTGTGGCATCCACTCTGGTCCCGGTCCTCTCCGCAGGAGGATCGGGCTATCGTGAGCTGCGGGCGGAGAGCGGGGCCGCTTAATCTAGCGGCTAATGCCGGGGGTGTGCGGAGCAGCTCAGAGACACATCTGCTCCGGCCGGCCACGCATGCGCACCTCTAATGCATTCATTTTGAATAGGCTGGCAACACTGCTCAACATCAAAAAATAAAAATGTACTTTTTTTTGCAGCGCACTTCCGCACAACATAGATGGTTTGTTGGAGTGCCATTCAAAATGAATACATTAACACTGATCATGTTACTGCAACACAGTTCTGAAGGGGGACTTTGGGGAACAATGCTAGTTCATTTAATTTGAATGTGACACAAATTACACAATGCCCACTGGTTCTGGGTAGGTTTGTAGTTCCTTGTCCCATAACAGTGGACTGAGCAGCCTTCCTTCCAAGCTGCTATATGCATAGGTAATGCTGCCATGAACTCAAAGAGAAGGTAGAGACTGAACCAGGGAACACAGGGCTACATTTTTGAAAGCTAAAATCAAAAGCAATTTAGAAAGTGAGAATACCATCAACTATATGGGTTCAGCAAATTAACCTGCAAGATCCAGAAAATGTTTTGTAGGATGCAAATTAGGCCACTCAGGAAGTAGGTTGTGCCTCTGAATTAACATTTCTCATGTTTGACCACTGTTTACTATTAAAGAGCCTGTTGAATACTGTCCAGACCCGTAGTTTAATGAAAATACTTGGTTTTTAAATGTCAGTGTCAGCAATTATTAGCATGCAGGAAAAAAATCAAACAAAATAAGAAACCATTATCTGGCGTCTTATTTTTATTTTAGCCCAGACTTACTTCCGACCAATCCTTTGGTAGATTTCCATAATGTGGGTTGCCATGGCAACTGAAAGTATTGCGCAATACACCCTTTGGTTTCCCTTGTTACGTCTCTTTCAAATGTCTTGTTAGCGATCGGTGCCTCAGCAAACACTGGTTGGGTTTTCACAGGCTGCATTTAGCTTTGTCTTCATTTCCTCAACATCACCCTCTAATGAGAGGTTACTTCTGTTAGCTAAATCACAAGAATAGATATCATAAATATGCTCATTGTGACTTGCCTAAATGCTTTAATTGAGCATAGAACAGCAGCTTCAGTTAGCTTTTAGTCTTCTTACTCTGGGGCTTGATGTGTATTTCCTCTACATAGGTAAAAATACCCACAAAACAGTCATAAGTGTCTCTTTTGTTACAGCCTTTCCTATTCGTGTCACCTTAAAGTATAACTTCTGAACAAAGGAACAGAGAATCATAAGTGATGTAGGGATTAAAGCAATATTAAATCCAAAAGCAAACATGTATTATGTTGCAGCTTACCAGTTCTTAGATGTGATGCCTGTACAGATAGGCATTACCTGTTTAACGACCACTCAGATTTCCGACCAGCTCTCCCCACCCTAACGACATGCTATATATCATTGTATTGTATAGTACAGTACAGAATTTATTTGTTCTGTACTTATGCAAATTAAAACATTGTTATTGAGCTGGAGTTTTGTGTTCAGACTTTTTTTTCACAATACAGTACAGTACAGTAGTTAAGAATGCTTAAAATATTGATTACTTGCGGCTCCTCGTTTAACAACCAATTTGTTTAACAACCTGGTCCTTGGAATGGAACTTGGTTGTAAGTGAGGAGTAACTGTATTAGTTTCCTTTTTTAGGCTTTCTTCTGTTTTCATCTGTTGATTCAGCAAGTCTATTGCTTTTCAAAAGCACAAGCTCTCCAGCAGAATGTATCAGTTTACATGGATAAGACAAACCACTTAAAAGAGAACTATGGGAATTTTTTAATTTAAAAATCATACTTACCTAGGTGGATGCATGGGTCTGATGCTGCATCTGTCCCCCACTAGCTCTAAGGCTAAGAACTGAGCGAATAAACACCGCTGATTGCTCGGTTCTCAGTGCTCCCTTAGCAGAGAGATGGTGAAAGTCAGTCACTGCTGTTTGCTCTGCCTCCCCGCGCTCACCGGAGCGCTCGTCTGCGGAGGGGGCAGCAGCAGTCCCGGTCCAGGCTCCTGGGTGGATCCCGCACATATGGTTCGATCTTTCCCCAGCCAGGACCGGTTCTGTGACATCAGCAGACAGTAGCGTTCAGCCCGCTGTCTGCTGAAAACGGGTCACAGGAGTGCAGAACGAACTGCATTCCTGTGATCCATAGGAGAAGTACAGCCAAACAAGCTTTGAATGTACTTCTCCTTTAACACTGGCAGGGCTGCTTACAATAATAAGCTTTTATCTAATAATGTAAAACCTTTTTACTAAAAGAAAAAAAATGTTTGCTGAAACTGATTATAAAGTGTGAGATGGAATTTGGTTGGCTTCAATTTTTTAGTGTATTTAAATCTGCTAATACATTTAACACTCCACTCCCCCGAGACTGACAATGCTGCTGTTTTCTGTGCCTCCTCTGTGTCTCTGTGTCTCACTAATACAGGAGGTGTGTTACTGGCCAGATCACCAGGGCAAAAAAAGCCTATAAAATGAAAACTGATGCAGCCACCACATCTATTGATTGGTAAGCTGCAATATATGACATTTTTGGTTTTGGGTTTAATACCACTACAAGCACCAGATTTGCTTACACTTCCTGGAGTGCTCCTTAAAAAGAAAAAAAGAATAAAAACAAAGTTCTTATTGTTTTCACTAAAAATAAATTTGTATCTTTTTTCCCAAATTAAAATATTTAGAAGCCGTTGCAATCAATATGTACAATTTTTTTAACCTTCCTTCCTTGCAAGCATTATGAGCCACGCAGGGAGTGTAATGGCCTTTAAAAAGGCTTAGAGACTAAACAATGTTCGTAGTTGGAGTATTTAACCAGTTTCTGCCCGTGCTATAACCAAAGACAGCTACAGCACGGGCTTCCAGTGCTGGGAGGGTGTCAATAGACATCCTCCCATGATTGCACTGCTCTTGCGCCCCCTGGGGCATGCTCTGTGATCATCAAGTGCTTCGGACTCAGCTGTTCACAGAGCAGGGTAAAGGGCCAATCACAGCGGCCCTTTACCACGTGACCAACTATCAGCCAATGACATGTAAATATGTATCCAAAAATTTGTAGAGAAAAATGGGACTCTAATTGTGCCCCGAGGAGTATAAACAAAATGAGATACAATATATTTATACAAGAGTAATCAAATTTTTATTATTTAAAGAACAAAGTTTAAAATACATTACAATCTTGGTAATTCAATTTGAGTTACAAGAAAGGGGCATAACTGATCGCATCATTCATTCCTAGTGGATGTGTTGCCCTTAATTTAAAAATCCATTTAGCTTCTATTTGAAGGATTCTTTGGTCAAAGTTTCCTCCATGGATAGGGGGGTGTACCCAGGCCAGTACCTGGAATTTCGAGGATTCGGTACTATAGTCATGGCATTCCGCAAATTGCCTGGGTATTGGTTTCTCAATGACACCTAACTGTATAACTACAGTGTTCTTTAATTCTTCTCCAAAAATGTCTTTTGGTCTTACCTACATAATGATTACTGCAACCGCATGTTAACAAATACACGATACCAATGGTGTCACAATTAACAAAATGTTTCATATGTAGATGTTCCCCTGTGGGTAGAACAACGTTATTCCCAGTTATAATATACTTGCAGAAGTCGCAATTGCCGCATTGGAAAGTATCTTGTGGTAAATTACCGCATGGGTCTTTAGATCAATGGCTAGAGACTAAGACGTTGCGTAGTGATTGGTTACGTTTATAAATGACATGCGGTTCAGGTTCTACAAATAATCTTAGAATGGGGTCATGACTCAAAAGGTGCCAGTGGGTATTTAAAATACGTTTGATGATTTGAGATTGATTATTGAATTTCGTGGTTGGACGAATACCCTGGGGCTGTGATGGATTTCCCTTCTCACCTTGGAACAGCAACAGGTCTCGTGGGCTGTTACTTGCATTTAGAAATGCTTTTTGAGACATCTCTTGCTGTATCCACGGTCCAAAAAGCGTTTCTGTAGTTGAGAGGCTTGAATTATAAAATCGTCCTCATTGGTACAATTCCGTCGGCCCGTAAGTATTGGCCTTTGGGGATGGAGCCAATTAGATGTGACGGATGAGCGCTTGTGGAGTGTAACAGGGAATTGCCTGCATTGTCTTTCCAATGTAGATTGGTGGTGATGGCTCCCTCCGTGTCCTTATGTATGTTCAAATCGAGAAATGGGAGAGTTTCTCTATGCCAATTGTAGGTAAAAGACAGATTGTAGTCATTATGGTTGAGTTCCTCCATGAACTCCGCAAGGAGTTCTGGGGTCCCGGTCCATAGAATCAGGATGTCATTGATATACCTGCGTCACACTGTGGTGCAGGTATATCAAGGAAGCATCTGAGGAGAAAACCTCACACTCCCACCCCCCTAGGTACAGGTTGGCGTAGGATGGGGCACATTTAGTCCCCATCACCAGACCTTGTACCTGGAGGTAGTGGGAGCCGTCAAATGTGAAGGCATTGTGGGTCAAAATGAAGTGCAGCATTTCTATTATGAATGCATTGTAGGGGATGGTATCAAGGTCTCTTTCATTTACAAAGGTTGAAATAACTGCAATACCTTTGTCGTGAGGAATGCTGGAGTAGAGGGCCTCTACATCGGTGGATACAAGAATGGTGTCAGCAGGTACAAATAAGCCTTCCAGGGCCGTTAAGACATGAATAGTGTCTTTTAGATACGTGGGTAAGCTTTCTACATGGGAGCGTAGGTAATCATCTATTAGGGAGCTGGCTTGATGGGTAAGGCATCCTATCCCCGAAATGATGGGCCTGACTGGAGGTAAGGATAAGGATTTATGGGTTTTGGGTAACGCATAAAAAGTGGGAATTATGGGATGTTGAACTTTTACTGCCTATCAGTGCCACCTCTCAGTACCCTTCAGTGCCACCTATCAGAGCCCAACAGTGCCACCTATTAGTGCAGCCTCATCAGTGCCTCCTCATCAGTGCCACCTATCAGTTCCCATCAGTGCAGCCTCATCAGAGCACATTAGTGAAGGAGAAAAATTACCTGTTTGCATAGCAAAAGCTATGAAAAAATTTAAGTTTTTTTTTTCAGAATTTTCGGTCTCTTTTGTTTCTTTAGCAAAAAATAAAGAAGCCAACAGTGATTAGAACACTACTAAAAGAAAGCTCTATTTGTGTGAAAAAAATTATGAAAATGTAGTTTAGGTACAGTGTAGCATGACCGCTCAATTGTCATTCAAAGTGCGACAGCACTGAAAGCTGAAAATCAGCCTGGGCTGGAAGGGGGTATAAGTGCCCAGTAAGCAAGTAGTAAAGACAGAAAAATATAACAAAGTATATGAAACTTTATTTTTATTACAAAAATCTGTATTAAAAACCATATTGTAAAAATAAGCCACTGATATGGTGTATACAATATAAGAGTAATCTAGACATGCCATACATATCACCTATCAACTCCAATTTTCACATGGAGTAAAGTACTAAAAAATTATGATCATTTGGGATGAGCTGAACATTCCGCGGTTCAGTTCGCACCAGAATTTGCGAACAGACAAAAAACTTATGCGAACATGCGAACACTATTAAAGTCTTTGGGACACGAACGTAAAAAAACTAAAGTGCTCATTTTAAAGGTTTATATGCAAGTTATTGCCATAAAAAGTGTTTGGGGACCCGGGTCCTGCCCCAGGGAACATGTATCAATGCAAAAAAAAGTTTTTAAAATGGCGGGTATTTCAGGAGCAGTGATTTTAAGAATGCTTACAGTGAAACAATAAAAATGAAGTATTCCTTTAAATATCATGCCTAGGGTCCCCTTAGTCTGCCTGTAAAGTAGTGCATTTTTCCCATGTCTAGAACAGTACTGCAGCAAAATGACATTTCTAAAGGAAAAAATGTCATTTAAAATTGCGCATGGCTGTAATGTATTGCCAGATCCCAGCAATATACATAATAAAAATCAATGTTGGATATCAAGGGGAACTCCATGCCAATTTTTGGAAAAAAATGGCGTGGGGGTCCCCCCCAAAATCCATACCAGACCCAAAGGGCCTGGTATGGACAGGGGAACCCATGACATTTTTTCTTAATTCTGTCATAAGGCTCCTCCATTTAACCACTTCAATACACTATATTATATATTTTGCACTGCATATATACCCTGCACTGTATTATATATTCTACACTGACTGCACTATATAGTATACGGACTGCACTATATACTCTGAACTGCAGTATATATACTATATGAACTGCAAAATATACTCTGCTGAAAAATTGGGCCTTAGGTGTTGGTGGTGGCAGAACACAGTAGCCCCTCACAGTTACTTTTGTTGGGCACAGGAACAGGCCCTGCTGTTAAATATTATTTCAAAAATTGTAATTGCATGTCCCTGTTAAACAGGGGCAGAAACATTGGGCCTTAGGTGTTGGTGGTGCCAGAACACGGTAACCCCTCACAGTTACTCTTGTTGGGCGCAGGAACGGTCCTTACTGTTAAATATTATTTCAGAAATTGTAATTACATGCACCTGTTAAACAGGGGCAGAAACATTGGGCCTTGGGTGGTGGTGGTACCCTAAACCAAAAATATTGTTGGAAGCTAGCATCATCATGATTGAGGAGGAATAGGATAGGCAGCATAGGCAGCCTTCAAGGGATCCCAGATCCATAGCAAATTCAATCAGTTACATCAGCATCAGGTACTTAATAGCTGTTGATCCAGGACTGATTAATATTTATAAATGTGAGCCTATCAATGGAGTCTGTGGACAGGCGCAATCTTTGATCCGTTACAAACCCTCCAGCAGCACTGAATGTGCATTCAGAAAGCATGCTGGATGAAGGACAGGCCAGTAGCTTGATTGCATACTGAGCAAGTTCTGGACAGTGGTCCAACCTCAAGACCCAATAACTCAGTGGATGCTCTGTTGGAAAGGTCTCCAAGTCTGCTCTTGCCCCTAGATATTCTTGCACCATATAATGCAGACGCTGGCGATGGTTTCTGGAACGTATCAGACCTTGGTGCTGAGGACTGCAAAATTGTTTAAAAGCATCAGTCAGCCGACCACCTTCTCCACCGCTCTTCCTCTGACCGAATGAAGCCTCAGAAACACGTTGTCCAGCACCAGGAAATGGGTCTGGAAATACGTTACACACACTTTTCTTCAAGGCCTCCTGAAGATGTTTCATCCTCTTCTCCCTCTGCAAAGGCAGGATGGGTTCTGCAACCTTACCCTTGTAACGTGGATCAAGAAGGGTTGCCAGTCAGTAATGATCCCTCTCCTTAATAACACGAATCCTAGGATCCTTTCGCAGGCTTTGCAGAAGCAGGGAGACCATGCAGCGTAAGTTTGCAGAGGCATTCAATTCGGAGTCCTCTGGGTCACTAAGGATCATATTATCTGTAAATACCTCCTCCCAGCCACGTACAACTTCTTCGGTTTCTGGGGACTGAAAACCATCCCTTGAACACTGCTGCTGAGTGTTATCCTCTACATCCATGCTGACACAATCCTCCTCCTCTTCTTCCTGTTTGGCAGAAACCGCAGGAATGCTATCTGGATGAAGGGGGCCTTGAGAGGAATGGAAGTCCTCCTCTTCCTCTCGCTGTTCTGCCTCAAGTGCCCTGTCCATGATTCCACGAAGCGTGTGCTCCAGCAGGAACACTAGAGGGACAGTGTTACTGTTGTATGCATTGTCACTGCTCACAATTCTTGTGGCCTCCTCAAATGGTGACAGACAGTGCATGCATCCTTGATCAGTAGCCACTGGCATGGCAAAAAGAAGCCAAGCTCCCCTGACCCTGTCCTGGTGCCATACTTGCACAGGTACTCATTGATGGCTCTCTGCTGTGTGTGCAGCCGCTGCAGCATTGCCAACGTTGAGTTTCACCTGGTGGACATGTCACAAACGAGGCAGTTGATGGGCAGGTTGCATTCCCTTTGAATACCAGCATGCTGAGCACTGGCATTGTATGACCGGCGGAAATGACCACTTTTCTGGCCTGCCTCAGGAGATCTTGTAAGTCTGGGTACCTGGTCAAGAAACGCTGCACCACCAAATTCAGGACGTGTGTCAAACATGGAACATGGATCAAGTGTCCCTGTCGGAGGGACGAGAGAAGGTTGGTGCCATTGCCGCATACAACCATTCCTGGCTGAAGCTGGCGTGGCATCAACCACCTCTGTGCCTGCCCCTGCAGAGCTGACAGAATCTCTGCCCCAGTGTGGCTCCTGTCCCCTAGGCAGACCAACTCAAGCACCGCATGACATCTTTTTGCCTGACTGCTTGCATAGCCCCTTGAGCATTTAGGAAGCACTGCTGGTTCAGAGGACAATTCTGCAGAAGAGGCAATAGAGGAAGAAGAAGAAGAGGAAGGGGAGCATTCATATGTTGTGGCAGAATCACCACTAGCTTTTTGAAGGCGTGGTGGCCGAACAAGCTCTAACACTGAACCCTGTCCTGCATCCTTCCCAGCTGCCAGCAGAGTTACCCAGTACGCCGTGAAGGAAAGGTAACGTCCCCGCCCATGCCTGCTGGAACATGAGTCAGTGGTAATATGAACCTTACTGCTGACCGCCCAGTCCAACAAGGCCAAAACATTGCCTTCCACATGGCAGCAGAGAGCCAGAATGGCCTTATGTGAAAAGAAATGGCATTTTGGAACCTGCCACTGTGGTACAGCACATTCCACAAATTCACAAAAGGGGGCTCAGTCTACCAGATGAAAAGGCAGCAGTTGCAGTGCTAGCTAGCATTTAGACGCTGAGCATGTGGATGGCTGAGTCCAAATTTCTGTTTACGGTTCAGCATCTGGGGTAGGGAAATTTGCCTACTGATATCAACTGGTGGTGTACTGCTAGCAGATTGGCTGCAAGTACTTGTGACACCTATTGCTATACCTTCATTCCTCTCAGTGCAGGTTTTTGAGAGGACTGGAGGTATAGTAGGGTTTGAGATCCCAAATGAGGAGCAAGGAGAAGTCTGCCTTTTTTTATGATGTGGGTCTTTCACGAACTGCATGGCAGGTTGTCATATGTCTGGTCAAGCATGTGGTGTCCAAGCGGCTGCTGTTCTGGCCACGCTTGATCTGTTTCAGACATAGGTTGCAAACAGCAATGGTGCGATCTGCTGCACACATATCGAAAAAGGCCCACACCAAGGAACTTTTAAAAGTCAGCGGGGAGTCAGCAGCGCCCTGCACCTGCGGAGCTCTATGGTGAGATGCAATAGGGTGGCTGCCCTTAAACTGACTGAGGACATCCTGCCTCTTTGGAGTTGTGCCTCCTCCACCTCACTTTCCTCCTCTCTTCTCTCAGGCACCGTAGTAAGGTCAGTGACCTCATAATCCCCTCCCTCCTTGTCATTGGAGCAAACTTGGCAGTATGCTGCAGCTTGGGGAACATGACTGCCAGTTTCTTGTCCTTCTGTGGCACCCCCTCTCTCTAGGCTCACGTAACTCCTTTCTTCTACCTGGGAACCAACATCGGAGCCTTCAAATTGCTGCGCATCCTCCAGCAGCATGTAATCGACACTGTGGTCGAATAGTTTTGGGGACTCCTTCGTGCATGATGGTGGGGCTACGGAAGGAGTAACTGTGGACAAGGAGCCAGTGGAAAAGGCCGCTTTGGCAGCTGCATTGGAAGGCAAACTAACATGAGCCTGGGTGACAGAGGATGAAGAGGATGAGGACCAGTCCAAATGGAATGATCAGGTTTACCACTTCAGCCCCGGAAGGATTTATCCCCTTCCTGACCAAGCCATTTTTTGCGATACGGCACTGCGTAGCTTTAACTGACAATTGCGCAGTCGTGCGACATTGTACCCAAACAAAATGTATGTCCTTTTTTCATCACAAATAGAGCTTTCTATTAGTGGTATTTGATCACCTCTGCGTTTTTAACTTTTTGCGCTATAAACAAAAGAAGAGCGACAATTTTGAAAAAAAACACAATATTTTTTACTTTTTGCTATATTAAATATCCCAATTCTTTTACATATTTTTGGTTAAAAAAAACGCAATAAGCGTATATTGATTGGTTTGCGCAATAGGTATAGTGTCTACAAAATAGGGGATAGACTTATGGCATTATTATTATTATTTTTTTTTACTAGTAATGGCGGCAATCTGCAAATTTTATTGGGACTGCGACATTGTGGCAGACACATCGGATACTTTTGACACATTTTTGGGTTGATTGACAATTATACAGCGATCAGTGTTATAAAAAATGCACTGATTACTGTGTAAATGTCCCTGGCAGGGAAGGGGTTACCACTAGGGGGCGATCAAGGGGTTAAATGTGTTCCCTCAGTGTGTGTTCTAACTGATAGGACTGACTTGGGGAGGAGACTGATCGTTGTTCCTATATACTACAAACACACAATCTGTCTCCTCTCCCCTGCCAGAACATGGATTAGTGTGTTTACACACACAAATCCCCATTCTCACTCTGTCAGGAAAGTTCGCGGGTGCCCAGCGGCCATCGCGGCCACCAGGCACGTGCATCGGCTCCTTAGGGACATGGCGGGCGCGCGCGCACCCCCCTATACTCCTTAAAGGGCCCGCCATACAGCTACAGCAAATTGTGCAGGAGTGCCATTCTGCCTCCGTCAATTGACGGAGGGCAGTTAGCAAGTGGTTAAACACGCTGAGTTATATCCTTTGATTCATCAGCCAATTAGGCAGCCAACAGAGATGGATGGCTTCTTTATTTGCTACTGATAGTCACTCTGATCAGGAGAGCGTACAACATATAGGGGGGGGAGTCTCCTGTGATCCTTGTGTATGTTCCTTGGTTCCCTGGCAATGACAGTTTTGATAAATGGACCTTTGCTTTTACTTTTTGGTTAATAAAATGCATTTCCTACACTCGTTTTGTATATACAGTAGCTCACAAAAGTGAGTACATCCCTCACATTTTTGTAAATATTTTATTATATCTTTTCATGTGATAACACAGAAGAAATGACACTTTGCTACAAAGTAAAGTAGTGAGTGTACAGCTTGTATAACAGTGTAAATTTGCTGTCCCCTCAAAATAACTCAAACCATTAATATCTAAATGGCTGGCAACAAAAGTGAGTACACCCCTAAGTGAAAATGTCCAAATTGGGCCCAAAGTTTCGATGCTTTGTGGGGCCAACATTATTTTCCAGCACTGCCTTAACCCTCTTGGGCATTTACCAAAGCTTCACAGGTTGTCACTGGAGTCCTCTTCCAATCTTCCATGACAACATCACGGAGCTGGTGGATGTTCGAGATCTTGCACTCCTCCACATTCTGTTTGAGGATGCCCCACAGATGCTCAATAGGGTTTAGGTCTTGTTGATATGCTTGGCCAGTCCATCACCTTTACCCTCAGCTTCTTTAGCAAGGCAGTAGTCATCTTGGAAGTGTGTTTGGGGCACGGGCAGACTGACCATTAGGGCACTCGGGCACCGACCGAGGGCCCCATGGCCAGTAGGGGGCCCCATGAGCAGGGACAGTCACACTCTGTAACAAGGTGTTCCGTTACAGCTTAATCCCGGGGTTTGTCAGTAGCAGTGTCATTGCTTCTAAATACATATACTGCCCAACGGTGTATGTATTTAGAAGTTTAGAGTCTTCTTTCTGTCTCACCCCTCAGTGTTCTCCTGCACACTCGCTCTGTGTTCCACTCAGTCAGATCCCCCCTTCAGTGCAGTATGATGGGAGAACCCGGAGGAGGGGCATAGCTACTGCCGACTACTGCCTGCTATATGCAGGGAGGGAGGTGAGCGAGTGTTGAAACTTGTCCTGGAGGTCAATAAGCTGCACACACTACAAAGTTTCATGTCAGGAGGAAATTTCTGTGGGAACATGTGAAGGGTTAAGTAAGGTGACAAGGAGGGTTAAAATAGCAGGTAACTGTGTGTGTTGGAGCCAGCAGGGATTGCACCCCCCCCCCCCCCCCCCAGCTGACAGACATCTCCTAAGCAGCACACTTTATACTAAGCACTATCTACATCCCCCCATCACTCTGTGTATGTCCCAGATAATGGGAAGTTCATTTATGACCTTTCCATTTAACCCTGCATTATGCACACCCTGTACAATGAAAAGTGTACACTCACCACGTAAACTATAAACATATCATAACACAATGTTCATGGCTATCTGCATGGTACCACAACTGTATGAACACTGATCATTAGAGAACCATCTATGTTTATGGAGGATTGTTATTTTTTTATGTGCTAACAGTTAGGGTACATATGCAACCAAGCATGGGCATGTTTTTCACATATCACATGTAGGGCAGTCCATTAATTTCAATGGGCTGCCCTAGACGCAAGCAACATGGAAAAGCCAGGAAAAAGTCCAGTTCGGTGTGCACGTTTGCAGGTGCATGGGAGTGCCATTACCAATTAATAGAACTGCTGTGCATCTGATTAAAGGGCAGCTCTTTTCTGTGCATGTTGGGAAAGTATATTATAGTATAGTATAGTATTTTTCATGCATTCCCCCAATGCATAGATGTGATGCATAGGGGTTAATTTACTAAAGACAAACAGACTGTGCAGTTGCTTCAGAGCTTAGCAAATGAGGTAAGGCTTCACTTTGCAAAGAATATCCAATCACGTGCAAGAAAAATAAAAATAAAAGCATTTTTGTTTGCACATGATTGGACGATGGAAATCAGCAGAGCTTCTGCTCATTTACTAAGCTCTGGAGCAACTGCAACTTTGCAAAGTGCACAGTCTTTTTCCCTTTAGTAAATCAACGCCATTGAGTGTATAGTTTATGTGTTGAGTTTAAACTTTTGGTTGTACAGAGTTTGGATAACACAGGGTTAAAAAGAATGGTCATAAAACAACTTCACATTATCTGGACATACACAGGGGGTGATTTTACGTTTGCGCCATGAGTTGCGGCACACGCCGAGGCGCAACGTACATTTTGGTATTAACAAAACATTTGCGCTGGTAACACAGCACTATTCCCCATTTACTAAAGTAATCTCAGCGCACGGGAGGAGGCGATCAGTGCGCCACTATGGACCCAGCGCTCAGCATCTTCACCTCAAAATTAAAAGAAGCTGGAAGTGCCAATATTATGGGGGTGATGTGGGGTGATGTGAGGAAGTATAGTAATACTGCCCAAGTAACAAATATGCCCAAAATAGAATGAGAAAGTAACTTTTTCTGAACAAGCCTGCTGTACCTGCAAGTACGTTTAGAACTGCGTGAGGTCAATTTATGCACTGCGCATGTGCGAGCGGCATTTGCGCACGTTCAAATGCATTGGTTCAGTGCGCCGGCAAAATCTTAGTAAATGTCAAGCAACGTAAATGCATTTGCATGGGTTGAACAGGCGCACCTCTAAACTTTTCTTTTTTTTTTTTTTTTACACTGGTTCACTTTTATGTGTTTTTTTAAGGATGTTTGCACACAGGTCATGTTAGCGTGTTACGTTGCCAACATGTGACATGTCCCTTGTTAAAATTATGTAAAAAGACTCTCCTCCTAAAAGGGCATTTAACCTCCCCCCTCTAATGCATATATGATTTCTGTGGGCTAGCTTTTGCCTTTAAAGGGGAACTCTACACACCAATGCTCTTGTCTCCACTTCTAATGCATATGTTTTATTTGGGCTAGTTTTTGCTTTTAAAGGGGAACTCTACACTCCAATACTCTTGTCTCCACTTCTAATGCATATGTTTTATTTGGGCTAGCTTTTGCTTTTAAAGGGGAACTCTACACTCCAAACCAATTTTGGGGTGCTCGAGCCCCGTCTGCCCCCAAACATCCACCCACTTTCATTAGCTGGCTTGCTGTGTTTGGGGTTTGTTAGTGTGTGGGAGGGCACGGTATTTTTTGATTTTGGGGTGGTATTTTTCATGTGGGGGTTCTCATTTTAAGCCTTTCCAGACCCAAATAGCCTTGTATGTATGGGGGGGGGGGGGGGCAGGCAATGTTTTTTTTATGTTAAAATCTTGCAGCTGCACTGTTGATTTGTAATTTTGCTCTAAAACCGTACATCTTTGAAGCAGCATTGCAGCATTTTGGATATATGCTACAGATGCACCACTTTACAGGCAGAGTAAACCCCCCCCCCCCCAAAGTTAATAGCTTTAGGGCAAGTTCACTCTATAGAAACACAGTCCAGATGCTTTTCTGCATGCTCATTTTTGATGCGTTCCTGTGCGTTTCTGATGCTGTTTTTTTTTTTTTGCTTTTTACAGTGTTCCAGTACAGTGCAGGAAAAAAGCAGCATGTTCTACGTTATTTTGTGGAACTGGAATGCACTGGAACTGCAAACAATGGTGTGAACAATGGCATTGAAAAACATATAACCTACTTTCCATGCGTTTTTGATGCAAAAAAAACGCACTGGACTGCATTTGGTATGAACTGGCCCTTAACCTCCTTGGCGGTTTTCCCGATTGTGGCTCGGGGTTAAAATTCAGGACCATTAGCGGTAACCCCGAGCCACACTCGGGATTACATCGCAGGATCCTGGTGCCTCCTTACTTACCTTGTCCCCGGGATCCTGCGATGTCCCCCGCAGTGTCCGAGGGCTCCGTCCTCCTCCGAAGCCTCTCCGTGCCAGGCTCCGTTCCCTGCGAGCATCACGACGCACGGGGGCGGAGCCTGGCGGCAAATTAAAAAAAAAGTCAAAATCATAACACATACAGTACTGTAATCTTACAGATTACAGTACTGTATGAAATGATTTCACATCTCTTTTGTCCCCAGTGCTTTGGCCCATGCCCTGCATGCAGTTTTATATGATATATGCTGTTCTTTCTGCCTGGAAACTGGAGATTGTCCATAGCAACCAAAAAGTGTCCCTTTACGTCAAAAGTGGCTTTAGACCAGCTAGAAAACAGCGATAGTAAATTAGAACACTTGCAGAATTGAGTGATAGTGAATCGTGGGGAAATTTATTTTATTACTATTTATTTTTATTTTTTTTTAATTATTTATTTTTATTTATTATATTATAATTTATGTTTTTGTGTTTCAAACTTTATCATATCCGGGATAACTACTAGACTCTGGTTTGGACAGATTTAAGTGTGTTATTGTTAAGATTTACAGACCTACAATATAAAACGCCAAATTTCCATGCAAAATAATTGTACCGCTTTCAGCACCTAAAATCCGAAATAATCATACCGCCAGGGAGGTTAAGCAATTTTGCATATTTAAAGGCATTTCTCCTTGTTACGTTTTTGGGGTTCTCCTAATAGTTGACAATTGATATATGTCCCTTAGGGTGGGACCTGGGCCCCCATACCCATTTTAAAGCCAATAACTAGAAGATAAGCCAGCCAAGTGGGGACTAGCAAAATTAACAAGTCAGTTCCCATAGACTGCAATGGTATTTGTTGTATAACTTTTGTACATGTTAGGCTCTTTGTTTGCCCCCCCCCCTCCTCCCCCTGGACCCCCTGGGTGTTTATCCCATCTCTAATTCTGTAGCATGCTGAATGATGTGGTTCATTTTGGACAGGGGGTGGCTTATTTTGTGCTAGCTGCATTTGGGTTGGTCTGGGCATGCTCAGGGACTTTGATTTTTTTTTCCTGTGCCTTTTGGTGTGTGAAATGCATTTGGGTTGGTCTGGGCATTCTCAGGGTCTTTGGGGGTTTTTTGGTGCTTTTTGTGTGTTTCTTGGATGTTTCTGGGCATGCTCAGAGAGTGTGTTTTTTGGGTTAGTAATTTAAGGACATCCTTAACAGGTGTACCCACTTTGAAGTTCTGTCTCTACATTGGGTGAACTTGCATTTTGTAGGTTTCATGGGCTGTTCATGTGTTTTCAATTGCCTCATTATCACACAAACCTTTGTTATATAAAGCTTGCAGATAGCATTCTTTACCTTGCCCTGAAAAGAGGCAAGAGAGTAAATTTGGGTGTCCTTATTGAGTTTGTAACACATGTATTTTCTCCTAGTATTTTGTTTGTTTTGTCTTTGCAAAACAGATGTGTTTTCAAGCAAGTTTGTTTTTACTTTGGTGTGTTTTTTTTTGGGTGGGGGATATTTTTCCATGAAATATATTTGATACTATTGTGTGTCATTTTTACGTTGTTCACTTTGATTTAATTGTCTGTGCTGAATTATTTTGCTAAATCATTCTCAAGATGTTATGACTAATGTTTAAATCATTAATAGATGTCCTTTTTATCTCCTGTTAATTTCCAATGCAAAATGAGCAGACCTCAAAAACCATTTTCTGTTAGTGTCACACATTAACATACATGTGTTTTTTTTTAATTTATTTATTTTTTGCTGTCCTTGCTCTTTTCCTGTTTTGTTGACCAATAAAATTTGATGCAAATTTAGATGTTTTTTTCTTATTTTTCATGCAAGAGATTTCACAGCTGCAGCTTAACTAGGCTGATTGGCATGTCAAAACAAAACAGGTGTGATTAGTCAAAGTTATTTTCCTGGTGCCTTCATGGTAGCATATGCATGGATTGTGTGTATGCTACCATGGATAGGCACCAGGAAAGGAACATTAAAGAGCGGTAAGTATTCAATTTTCCTTTTTACTGCAGCGGTTCTCAGCCTCAGTCCTCAAGTACCCCAGACAGGACATGTTTTGTGAATTTATCTTCTGTAGAATAGCTGTCCAAAATACCAAGCCATTGACTGTGAATTAAAGCATCTGTGCAAGATGAAGGAAAACCTGCAAACATGGCCTTTTGGGGGTACTTGAGGACAGGCTTGATAAGCACTGATTTAGAGCACTGCGCTAAACTCTAGCTCAAGGCAATCCTATTTTAATTGTGGGCATTTGAGGGAAACCAAGTGAGTGTTAGAACCCCTGCTTTGTGTCCCTGTTCTTAAAATTGGCTTTACTTCCTGTCACATAGCCAAACAGGAAGTGAGGGTTTAATGTCTACCAATGTCTTTTCTTGCGTACACACAGATCAAACTAGTGTCCCTATTAAGCAAATTGCACTCTAGCACTTTGTGTACACCCCAAATGATTAGGCAGTTTAGGGTTTAGTAAAGGAAAATCCACGCTGCAGTACAAGGATAGTCGCTGAATCTGAGAGGAAGCACTGGTGATTTTAACATCCAATCATGTAGAAGCAAAGATGGCGTTTTTTTTCTTTTTCTTGCATTGCATGTCCCCCTCGGATCTCTAGCAAGTGCACTTGTAGTGCAAAGTGGATTTGCCTTTAGTAAATAAACCCCAAAGTCCAAGATACCTAATAATTTGGGGTATACACAGCAAAATGCTAGAGTGCAATTTACCTAATGGGGAAGCTATTTAGATTGACCCGTGTGTCCCCTAGGAAAGACATTGGTAGGGTTTTACCCTCACTTCCTGTTTGGCTATGTGACAGGAAGTGAATAAATTTGAGAAAGTGGCAACACTTGGAAGGTAAACAACAAAAATTACCACGCTTCTCAAAACGATAATAAAAAACTAAAAAAAATCTATGAAATTAAAGCTGCAGTCCTAAATGTGAGGCGTGCACAAATACATATAAGGATAATCCAAAAAGACTGCGCTAAATAAATGAAAATACTAATATCTATACACACATGAATATATAAATTGTGATAAAAATCAATCTGGCAAGATATAGATAATATAATAAAAACAAGATACCAATAATGATAAATATGAAAAATAATGAAAATAGTCCCAAATGAAATCAAGTATTAAGCACCAAATGACAAAAGTGACTGAAAAATAAAATAAGGATGGTCAGAGGAGAAACAGTCCTTGGAGCCATTGTATAGATGGATGATGCCGCGCTAATCCTATTGTGTGAGTTTCTAATTATTAGATAAAGTAAAAGAAACCGGCCTGAAGGGCCACTGATGTATAAAAACAGGTGCTATAACCCACTGTGCAAACTAAATAAATACAAGTAGGAATAAATATGTGGATGTGAGCAATAAATAAACAGCCTAAATACTTAATAAATATCCACCGTGACTAACCTTAAATATGACTGTTCTGATCAAAAGACGGTGAAATAATTAATAGAATTACATAATTGTTAATCACAAATCAACAAAGTGCATGGTGCCAACACTGTGCAACCTAGATATCTGAATCGTAAAGTAACTATATATTGTGAAACAACAAATTTTCCATAAAGTGCAGGCGTGCAAACAAACGTAAAGGTATGTGCAAATGATAACTCCAAAACTGAATAGTAATAAATTGAATGTCCCAATAAGTTGAAAATGAAAAACGAGGGAGAATCACACAGGAAAAACGTCCATAATCTTAAATACAATCTTGTGACATATGGTGCTGACATGCGCATGTAGCAGTTAGAGTGCCTGGTGATTCAAAATTTCATGCAGCTTCGTGTGTGAACACTCCAGTGAGCAGTGGCCCCTTACCTCACAGGAATGGGGCAACAGCATATGACCAAACTGGTTCTTTAACTTTTTCCACCTAGCGGCTCCTACGTATTCCTCACCGTCCTGGGGTGGGATTCCCTCAGATATGGTCCAGGGGGGTGTTTAAAAACAGGAATGAAAGGAACCCAATAGTGTAACTCCGTTTAAAAAGTAACAACGTTTATTAGGCAAAAACAGCAGGTACTCACATTTACAATGAATGGTGAGGTGTTTGTATCCGACGAGCGGCGAGCTCGTAGCTTTCTTTCAGTGTATCCAGCCTATCCTGTCCCTACGCGTGACGTCACACCACACGTGACTTCTTCAGGGGATAAGTATAGGCTGTAATAGTGTCCTTAAATAGTGTAGTATTGGCCGGCAATGGGCGGCCATTTTCCCGAAGTTCTGTGTATTTGAGTTACGGCGGCCATTTTCCTAGGGGTTTTTTTCGGTCTAATTCGACTCAGGGTGTATGTCAGCTGACAAGTACTGGCCAATAGGGACTGTCAGCTGGTTCAATATCTCTTTTACTGTCAGCAAAGGAGGGCATTATTGTTTCCAATAATGGAAACCCAGTGGACAGAGAGAACGAATTATTTTTAGGAGCAAGATTGCCTATAAGATAGTATTAATGGTATGGTGTCCTGCAAGAACGCAGGACAAACTAGATTTGTACTACATAATGTGTGTAATAATCGAACGGAGGGAGAAGGGGGGCGGCAGACACTGACAGAATGCTAAAGGTGCAAAAGCAGTGAATGTACATATATACAAACATTTCTAACCATAATTGCTAAATATATATGAGCATTAAATTAGCATATAATAAATAAAAACGAAATAAGTTAATAACAACAGCCTATCGTTTATAAGTGAGAGAGTTAAGAAAGAGAGAAATATATTTATTGGTTGTAAGCAAATAATAAATGTTTAAGAATAAAAACTATTTAAGTTGTATTCCCTGAGAGGCTAGCATATTGTCTCCGCTGCTAGCTACAAGTGTAACCTTGCATAAATATGCAGGCTTCCCTAATATAAGGGGCAAGGGAATGAATCAATGTATATAAAGAACAATATACAAAAATATATATATAAAAAATTAATATATATATAAAAAACTCCTTAGTCAGATAAAAATTAGGGGGATCAGTGGTCTAGAATCTCTTTTGAGTTATTCTAAAACCATATTAAAAACATTAAAAAATATTTTAACAAATTATTTTAAAGATAATCCTACAATAGTCCTTGGAGCCAAGGCAGATTCGAATGGTGATCATGAATGTTCAACAACCAACACCCAGTGAGAAATCCTCCACCTTAACCTCCCTGGCGGTATGATTATTTCGGATTTTAGGTGCTGAAAGCGGTACAATTATTTTGCATGGAAATTTGGCGTTTTATATTGTAGGCCTGTAATTCTTAACAATAACGCACTTAAATCTGTCCAAACAAGAGTCTAGTAGATATCCTGGGTATGATAAAGTTTGAAACACAAAAACATAAATTATAACATAATAAATAAAAATAAATAATTTAAAAAAAAATAATAATAATAATAAAATAAATTTCCCCACGATTCACTATTGCTCAATTCTGCAAGTGTTCTAATTTACTATCGCTGTTTTCTAGCTGGTCTAAAGCCACTTTTGATGTAAAGGGACACTTTTTGGTTGCTATGGACAATCTCCAGTTTCCAGGCAGAAAGAACAGTATATATAATATAAAACTGCATGCAGGGCATAGGACAAAGCACTGGGGACAAAAGGGATGTGACATGATTTCATACAGTACTGTAATCTGTAAGATTACAGTACTGTATGTGTTATGATTTTTACATTTTTGAATTTGCCGCCAGGCTCCGCCCCCGTGCGTCGCGACGCTCACAGGGAACAAAGCCTGGCAAGGAGAGGCTTCGGAGGAGACAGAGCCCACGGACACTGCGGGGGACATCGCAGGATCCTGGGGACAAGGTAAGTAACGCTGCACCAGGATCCTGCAATGCGATCCCGAGTGTGGCTCGGGGTTACCGCTAATGGGACTCAATTTTAACACAGAGCCACACTCGGGAATACCGCCAGGGAGGTTAATAAATGCACGCTTACCAGAGGTAAGCTAAAAATCAGCTTATCTGTAAGTATCCACTCAGGGGAAACCGGTACCTCCAATCTCCTCACAGGGAAGGGGCAGACAGGATCTCTCCGTCCGGTGGATTCAATCAACAAGCCGGGGGGACCTGGAAGGAAGCTTACCAGAGCAGAGAAGCAGATTGATCAGCTGGAGGCTGAGATTAGCCTGCACAACTTTGAGCTTCCTGAAAGGAGTACATGTGGAGGAGGTGAACTACAAGACCCAGCGAGCCAAACCATGAACACACAAAAACATGGAAGGAGAGAGTGCCAGCACCTGCCTACTCAGGAGATTTACAGCCTATATGGGGGGGGGTCTTCTGAATCGGGAGAGGCTGAACCCGACAGGATGGATGGATGGAGAAGAGAAAATAAATAAATAAATAAATTAAATAAAAATAAACTTTAAAAGGCGTCCGGAGCGAGGATGAAAAAAGAACCAGTTCTTTTTTTATCCTCGCTCTGGACGCCTTTTAAAGTTTACTTTCATTTAATTAATTTATTTATTTATTTATTTTCTCTTCTCCATCCATCCATCCTGTCGGGTTCAGCCTCTCCCGATTCAGAAGACCCCCTTTTGTGGCTTTTGTGGCTCTCACTGCAGCAGCTGAAAGATTGGTTCAGTTATTTCCCTCACTCGCTGCACTAATCTGGATTTCTCTCACTGCCTGGACCCCACCCCCTGCAGCGCTGTCGGCTTCCCTCCTTTCCTCTCCCAGCGGCAATGTGTGTCAATGTGTAAGCTCTTCTGAGCAGGGCCCCCTTAATCCTCTTGTATTTTATTGTATTATAACTGTATTGTCTCCCTTTTATATTCTAAAGCGCTGCGTAAACTGTTGGTGCTATATAAATCCTGTATAATAATAATATTGTATGGGGGGGGAAGTGAGGACTGTTTGTATGCATATTGTATAGGGGGGGCTGTATGTATGCATATTGTATGGGGGGGAGGACTGTATATATTAATGGTACATGGATGGTGTATGGGGGGGCTGTAAATATGGATGGTATGTTCTCTGCACCAGATGTCTTGCTGATGTTTTATACTGGTTATTTGTACCTGCGTTGTTAAATTTACATGCAAAATGTGTAATTTACTTAAGACAATCATATGTGGTGTGCAGGCTCCATCTAGCGTTCCTTTTTGGTATTGCTGCAGTTCTGTTTATCGTTTATTTGTATGTGTAGTTGAGGAAGATGTCAGCAAGCAGGGAATTCTGGGTAGAATCTTAACAGGAAGTGAAACAGCCACCATTTTGTGAGAAGACATTCAGGAAACAACACATGTACTTCTCTATCTATCGCCATCACCCCTTAGAGAACTTAAAAAGTGCATTTTTACTATCCCATCTTGTACTGTATATCGTCGTTTATGCAATGTATGCTGTATTGTATGCAATATTATACTTATTGAGGTCTATTTCTGTTATTTTGTAGTTTTACCTGGCTTGTTCTAATAAAACTGAGATCAAAGAAATATGGTATCTACATTTATTGGGATAAGCAGGTTTAGCTATCTGCTCCAGAACAGTGACATTTTTAAGTTGACCTCTGAAGGGAAGATAAGCCGACTTCAGAAGTCTGTACAGCCCGAGGCTACGCAGTATCCATACAGTCAGAAGCCTTAAAGATACAGGCAAAGCAAGCAGCCACACTACACAGAGACACGCTCTGTCAAGCAGCAACAACACTAGAACGGTCTCTATACAGCAAAACAGCTTCTTCCCCGCATCCATGTCTTACAGTGGGACAACTTCTTACAAAACACGTTCACGAGCAAGCTTATCTAAGTCATCTGTCGCAAATGCAGCAGCTATCGCCCGTTCAAAAGCTGAAGCAGCAAAAGCCAGGGCCGCATTCGCAGACCAAGAGTTGCAGATGAAAAAAGAAAAGGCCCGCCTTGATGCAGAAAAGGTGAGACAGGAACAAGAGTACGCTTGGAGCAAGAGAGAGAACAAGAAAGAGTACACATGGAACAAGAGAGAGAGAGAAGAAAAGAATACGCCTGGAAGAAGAGCTAGCCCAGCAGGAAGCATCTCTGAAATTGCAGCAAGCTTTCTTAGAGGCTAACATGGAGAAGCTGGCAGTAGAAAGAGACGCTGCCGCCGCCACTGCAGGAGCAGAAGCTTTAGAAGCAGCCATCTACGATGAACCAAGACTAGGTAGCAGCATACCGGGTCTAGAAGAGGACCAACAAGATTCTTCACAATGCAGATTATGTCTACCAGCACTGGGACCCAAGCAGCATCCCATAACAAGAAATCAAACATAACGTCAGTGAGTCACATCAAATAAAGCAGCAACAAGATGACCTGAGAACCCAGTGCTACAAGCAAGAAAAATCTGACAGAGTTCCAGACGTTCCAGTTCCAACCAAACCTTCTACTCCACAAGGTACCCAGCCTTCATACAAGCACCAAACACCAGTCTTCACTCCAAAGGTGTATGCAACAAACCAGTACGAACTGCCAACCTTATGTAAGTTTGAACCCAGCGCGCCTAAAGAGAATTTTACCAGGTATGCCTTTACACCGCACTACAATACACCAGCAGCCTACCCCAATGCCAATCAGGCTACTGTAGACTTTGCCAAGTTCCTGGCCAAAAATAGGATTTTTATAACAGCTTACCTGTAAAATCCTTTTCTTTTGATGTACATCACGGGACACAGAGCCTCAGTAATTACTGATGGGTTATATAGAGTATCACTAGGTGATTGGACACTGGCACACCCTAAACAGGAAGTTCAACCCCCTATATAATCCCTCCCCTTACAGGGATACCTTAGTTTTGTAGCAAAGCAATATAAGTATATTAGAAGAGGGGCGGGACCTCTGTGTCCCGTGATGTACTTCAAAAGAAAAGGATTTTACAGGTAAGCTGTTATAAAAATCCTATTTTCTTTCTCGTGCATCACGGGACACAGAGCCTCAGTAATTACTGATGGGACGTCCCAGAGCAATGCTATCTGAGGGGAGGGGACCACACAACGTAGGGTGTAATCAGACCTGAGGACCTCGTACCGCTGCCTGCAGCACACTTCACCCAAAGGCGATATCCTCATGTCTTCCCACATCCACCTGATAAAATTTGGTGAATGTATGGACTGAAGACCAGGTTGCGGCCTTGCAGATTTGAGCCATAGAGGCCTGGTGATGCACCGCCCAAGAAGCACTAATAGCCCTTGTGGAGTGTGCCTTGATCTAAAAAGGAGGAATTTTCTGTTTCAAACCGTAAGCTTGAATAATCATTTGTCAAATCCATTTAGAAATGGTAGATTTTGACGCTGCCTGTCCTCTATTGGGACCTTCTGGAAGTAGGAACAAAACATCTGTTTTGCGAATATGAGCAGTTGCTTTCAGATAGGCCTTGACTGCTCTTACTACATCCAAAGAATGTAGTGACCTTCCTTCCGTAGAACAGGGATCTGGAAAAAAGGAAGGCAGAACAATATCTTGGTTTACATGAAAACCTAAAACCACTTTCGGTAGGAAGCTAGGATGAGGGCGCAATACCACTCTATCCTTGTGTATGATTAAATAAGGCTCTTTGCAGTAAAGAACTGCTAATTCTGATACTCTTCTAGCAGAAGAAATGGCTACCAGAAAAATTAACTTTCTTGTCAATAAGACCAAGGGAATTTGACGTATTGGTTCAAAAGGCTGTTTCTGTAAAACTGACAGAACCAAATTCAAGTCCCAGGGGTTTAGGGGCGCCTTAACCGGAGGACTGCATAAAGTTTCGGACCAAAGAATGTGAAGCAAGTGGCTGTTGAAATAATACTGATAAGGCCGAGACCTGGCCCTTGATGGTACTCAAGGCCAGCTTCATTTCTAATCCCATTTGTAGAAAGTCAAGAATTCTACCTATTACATATTTTCTGGGATGCCAACCCCTGGATTCACACCAGGACACATAAGCTTCCCAGACTCTATGATAAATCACTCTGGACTGGAAGCTGGCTTCCTTGCATTGATCAAGGTAGAGATCACAGGACCTGAAAGTCCACGACTCTTCAGAACGTGGGTTTCAATAGCCAAACCGTCAAATTTAGCGTTTGTAAGGCAGGATGGAACACTGGACCTTGAGATAACAGGTCTGGGCGTGATGGTAGAGTCCACAAGGAACCTACTGTCATTCTTACTATTTCTGCATACCAAGCCCTCCTGGCCAAGCTGGGGCCACCAGAAGTACTGACTTCTTCTCCTGCCTGATCCTGCGAAGGAGTCATGGCAATAGTAGTATAGGAAGGAATGCATAAATCAGTGAGAATCGATGCCACGGAATCACCAACGCATCTGTCCCGCATGCAAGAGGATCCTTTGTTCTTGCCACAAACTTGTCGATCTTTTTGTTGAATCTGGATGCAAAGAGATCTACATCTGGAACCACCCATCTTTGGCATATGGCCCAAAAGACGTCGGGGTGAAGAGACCATTTCCCTGGGAATAACCGCTGGCGACTCAAATAGTCCGCCTGCCAGTTCTCTATCCCTGGAATGAAAACTGCTGATATGCATGGCACATGCTTTTCTGCCCAGACTAAAATCTGGTTCACTTCTCTCTGAGCTGCCCGACTCCTGATGATTGATATAAGCCACTGCTGTGGCATTGTCGGACTGGATCCTGACCTGGCAACCCTGTAGCCTGAGAGTCCAGGCCTTTAGGGCTAAGATATGCCGCACGGATATCCAGAATATTGATGGGTAAGGTCCTCTCGGTTTTGGACCATTCCCCTTGGACCGCAGACTGTTCCAGAACTGCTTCCCAACCCGAAAGACTGGCATCCATTGTTACCACCATCCAGGTAACCGGTAGAAAGGATTTCCCTTTCTGCAGGCTTTCGGGTATTAACCACCAACTGAGGCTCTGACGCACTGCACGAGACAGGTGCATCGGAGAATCTAATGCCTGAACCTTCTTGTTCCAGGCCGACAGGATACTGTGTTGCAGTAATCTTGAATGAAACTGAGCATAGGGAACTGCTTCGAATGAAGCTACCATCTTTCCCAGCAGCCTCATACAAAGGCGGACAGAAGGACCCTTTTTGGTCCTGACTACCAGAATCAGCTCTCTTAAGGCAGTGATCTTTGCCTGAGGTAAAAATACCTTCTCTTGGCTTGTATCTATGACCAAGCCCAAATACTCCAGTCTTCTTACTGGTTTTAAGAAAGACTTTTCTAGGTTGAGAATCCAACCTAGGTGTTCCAGGTAGTTGACTGTGGTCATCAATTTTCCGCTCAAACAGGCTATCGACCGGTCTATCAAGAGCAGGTCGTCTAGGTATGCTATGACAGTTATACCTTGAGCCCTTAATCTGGCCAGAGGAGGACCCAAGATCTTTGTAAACGCTCGAGGTGCAGTGGCTAGCACGAAAGGCAGGGCCACAAACTGAAAATGGCATCCTTCTATTTCAAATCGCAAGTACTTTTGATGCACAGGAAAAATGGGTACATGCAGATACGCATCTCTGATGTCTATTGATGCCAGAAATTCTCCTCCCTGTAGGATGGAGACCACTGACCGAATTGATTCCATGCGAAAGGATCGAATCCTTAGGAATTGATTCAGATCCTTTAGATCCAGAATGGGTCTGACATCTCCATTTGGTTTTTGCACCGTAAAAAGGCTGGAATAAAACCCCAATCCTTGATCTTTCGTGGGAACCATCATGATAACTTTTTGCGACAATAGTCGCTCTAATGCTAGAAGGAGTGACTGCTTTTTCTCTGGATCTCTGGGGACACTTGATCTGAGGAAACGAGGAGAGGGGATTTCTTGGAACTCCAGTTTGTAACCTAGAGTTACCGTGGAGATTACCCATCTGTCCTGGAAATCCTCCTGCCAGAGCTTTAAGAACCATAGCAGTCTTCCCCCCACCCGAGCGAGCGGGGGCGCTCCTTCATAAAGAGGCTTTAGCGTCTTGTCTAGTAGGCTTCTTCCCCCAGGACTTCTTTTGTCCCTGGGGTCGACTCTGAAATGTATTTCTAGACCCTGACGGAGGAGGCCGTCGCGACTGCCTGGAGGCTGATGCTCCTGGCACTGGGGAAAGAGCCCGTTTGAAAGAGGGACGCTTACTCCTTTTCTTAACAGGTAAGAGAGTGCTTTTCCCACTAGAGATCTTTTGGATATAATTGTCCAAATCCTCGCCAAACAGCCTTGCACCACGAAATGGAAATCCAGCCAGAAGTTTCTTACATGGTGCTTCGGCTGACCAGTTCTTCAACCATAAGATTCTGCGCATATGCACCAACCCAAGTGAAAGACGAGAGGTTTGGATGATAGAATCTCTGATGGCGTCAACAGCAAAACATAAGGCCGCTGGAAGGTTAGCCAACCCCTGGGCCTGCTGTTCAGGTAGAACTTTAAGGACCTGCTTAATATGATCTCTTAAGTATTGACAGACTCCGATCGCTGCCACTGCAGGTTGAGCTACTGAACCTGCTAAGGAGTAAATATCCTTCAACAGGGATTCCATTTTCTTATCAACAGGATCCCTGAGCATCTGAGCATTGTCTACAGGACAAGTCAGACTTTTATTTACGGAGGAAATGGCGGCGTCAACGGCCGGTATCCCCCACATCTTTATAAACTTTTCTTCCATAGGATAAAGTGTTGAAAACTTTTTAGGTGGAACAAAAACGTTTATCTGGGTGATCCCACTCAGAATAAATGAGCTTTTCTAGCAGATTATGAACAGGAAAAGCATGTGTTGTTTGAGGAGGCTTCAGTGACCCCAAAGAAGAAGAGGGTTCTTTAACTGACTCAGATACGGGAGCGGACCAATCCAGCAAAGATCTGTACTAAGACCTTCTCATCCTGAGAGCCTCTGTTTTTTGGGGTATTTGTACCTCTTCTACCCATATTGCAAAGCAACAAGGTGGAGGTATCACACAAATGAAACACTGACTGCTGAGCGATGTAGTCCAGCAACTTGCTACTGCTACCAATGCTCAGTCAAGTGTTTCTTAGTAAATGCTGCCTGGGAGAATGCCTGTGTCCCACCTTACATGCGACCGTCAGCTCTGTGTCCCTCCAAAAGGTGTGTGCACCTGAAAAGTGTGCTTCTTATAGCCTTCTTGCAGCCGGCGATGTGGGCGTCTAAGCACGCCACACGTCGCGCTGACGCTCTGCCCCCCCTCCTCTGATCACCCCCCCATTTTATTCAAAAAACGTGCGCTTTCCTGGCCGAGCCAACCCTCCGGGACCAGCACGGCTGGGGTGGAGGAGGAAGGAGAGAGGCCGGCAGGTGATGGGGTCTGCCACATGTAATGGCGGCGATGGCAGCGGCGGTGATAGTGCGGTATACTACCGCCTCACAGACCACTGCGGCCCCCCCTAATCTTGGGGGAAATGTCCCTGCAGGAAGAGCCCCCCATCCCATCCTACCTGGAGCTCGGCTGGAGGAGCTGTGCAGCGTAAACACTGAGACAGACAATCAAGCATGTGAAGGTATGTGCTCTTGGCAGCCCCCGGTGGCGACAATAGGCATAGCATACATTTACTTAAAGGAGAAACCTACTAGAATTAAAAAATTCTGTGGAATCTCCCTTACCTTATCCAGCTGCAGGGTTCTGTAATACAGACCCAATCTTCACCTCTCACGGTGGGCTCCGTTTGGAAGACTGGGGCCCCCTATGGATAAGGGGATCCGCAGTTCTGGGCCTGTAACGCACCCGGCCAAGAATAAGGCTAGAAAAACCAAATTCTGAAATGCGGGGTCCAGCTCTCTAAAAAGAGAAGCGTTGCAGGTAAAACCTCGTTTCTTCGGACACGAGGCCCGGGTACCATCCAATTCGGCCTAGAAAGGACACTTTGAAATGGATTTGGTTTGCTTGACTTGCCCCAGTATAGGATATTCCCTTTGGAGCTCAGCACAGGACATCTTTACACGTCCAACACCTAAGACACTGGCGAAAAAACTGAGGTATCCCTGTAAGGTGAGGGATTATATAGGGGGTGGAACTTCCTGTTTAGGGTGTGCCAGTATCCAATCACCTAGTGATAGCCTATATAACCCATCAGTAATTACTGAGGCTCTGTGTCCCGTGATGTACGAGAAAGAAAGAGAGTTAGTTACCCAAGGACTTGTCAAATTTAGTGATTGCCCTCAACACTACAGGGCGTGGCGGTCCGCTTTCCAGAGTGTCATTCAAGGTCAAGATCTATCCTGCAGGGAACAGATAGAACTCCTCGTAAAGTGGCTTGGCAATGATTCTGCTGAACATGCCAAAAGGATCAAGAAGCTATAGAAAGTACACTGTTTAAAAGGATAGAAGACTTTCCAAAAATACCTAGCAGAGGTTACCAAAGACTCAGAGAATTCAGTGACCTGCTAGAGGTATTAACTCCTTAGCACAAAAACTTCCTTAAAGAGAACAACATCTGTTACAAGTGCTGCTCTTCGTCCACACATTTCGCCAAGGACTGTAAGGTCAGTGTCAAATGTACAGAATGTGACAGCACAGAGCACAACACAACTCTACACCCAAGGCCTACTCCAAGAACTTTTCCACCTGTTCATAGGCACAAGGAGCAAGGCAGGGAAACCAAAGACTTTAGTACAGACGTCATAGTAATCACTTTACAGTGTACTGAAGTCTGCAAAGGAAGTGCAGGTGGCAGGTCCTGCTCTAAAAATCTGTCTTGTGAGAATTTACCCAAAAGGGCGCAGAGACAAAGCAGTCAAGCTCTACGTCATCTTGGATGATCAGAGTACCAAGTCACTAGCTAGATCAATTTTTTTGACATTCTAAACCTTAAAGGCCCCAGCAGTCCTTACTCCCTTAGGACTTGTGCAGGTACAGTGGAAACGGTGGGGAGAAGAGCTGACGGCCTACAAATGGAATCTATGGATGTTAAGACATGCCTACCCTTACCGACCATAATAGTGTGCAACCAGATGCCAGACAACAGATCAGAGATTCCCACACCAGACGCAGCAGCTCACCAGACTCACTTGAACAACATAGCACATCTCATACCAGAACTAGATGATCAGGCTCAGATAATCTTACTCCTAGGAAGGGATATCTTGCAAGTCCACAAAGTAAGAAAACTGATCAACGGTCCTAAAAATGCCCCATGATCCCAAAAACTGGATCTCGGGTGGGTCATTACAGGTGATGTTTGCCTGGGAGGTACACACAAACCTGCATCTGTTAATAACCTGCTTACTAGTACCCTCAAGAATGGTCGTCCTTCTCTTTTCCAACCCTGTCAAGATCACATCCTCATAAAAGAACTACCACACAACAACCCTGTACCTTTTCCCTTCCTAGGTCCCCTCTGTGACAGCAATACCTATGACAACGACCAAAGCGACTTAGGAAGCACAGTGTTCCAGAGAACAAAGGAAGACAACCAGGTAGCAATGTCCATTGAGGATAAGTTCTTCTTAGAGGTTATGGAAAGGAGTATGGAGAAAGACGGGACTAATAGCTGGGTTGCACCTCTTCCCTTTAGACCACAAAGACGACGTTTGCCTAACAGAGAACTAGCATATAAACGTCTCACTTCCCTAAGACACAATCTTCAAAGGAAACCAGAGATGAAAGAACATTTCTTTTCCTTCATGGAGAAAATATTCCAGAATGGTCATGCTGAGATTAGACATGTGCACACTGAAATATTTTGTTTCGGAATTTCGTTTTCGTCCGAAAAATAACTTTAGTTATTCCCGAAATTCGTTTTTATTTATTTTGTTTTTCGTTAAAAACTGCATTCGTCCGAAAATCCAAATTAAGGTCGAATTTGTCATTGAAGGCTTATGGTGTCTGTCGAATATTCAAAGAAGATTTGACGGAGCAGCTAAACTGTATGACGCCGTATAGTTTACCTGCTCCGTCGAATCTTCTTGGAACTTTCATCAGACACCATAAGCCAAAGTACGTGTGTAGCTATTTTACTGCTCCTCCTCTTTGGTTACAATCAGCCAATAACATTCATCATCATCATTATTTTTTTTTATCTTTTCTCCCCTACGTCGAATCTTTTCTCCCCTACGTCGAATCTTTTCTCTCTATGTCGAATCTTTTCTCTCTATGTAGAATAATCTTGGACTAATAGAGTTAAGATTAGGCACATTCGACCACAGGTTTTATGGACACAGATTGTTATTGTCATCATCATGTCGAATCTCCTATCTATATCGAACTGTTGTAGCAACGAAAACGAAAATAAAGCATTTGTTTATGTCGGATCTTTTGTTTTTCTGGATTCTGCACTTTCGTTATCGTTTGTTAAAACGATAACGAAAGTACCTGAAATTCGGACGAAAATGCATTCGGATGAAAACGAATGCACATGTCTAGCTGAGATAGCCCCAAACCTCAAAGACTCAGAGGAATGCTGGTACTTACCTATATTTGGGGTCTATCATCCTAAGAAGCCAGGGCAGATTAGAGTGGTGTTTGATTCCAGCGCCAAACATGAAGGTGTCTCTCTAAATGATGTCCTTCTCTCTGGCCCTGATCTTAACAACAGACTATTAGGAGTACTTCTTCACTTTCGCAAGGATTCAGTCGCATTCATGGCAGACATACAGCAAATGTTCTATTGCTTTCTTGTTAAAGAAGAACACGGAAACTTTCTGAGGTTTCTCTGGTTCAGGGACAACAACCCCTCTGGAGACATCACAGAATACCGCATGAGGGTGCACATATTTGGCAACAGTCCTTCCCCTGCAGTTGCTATATATGACCTCAGACATTCTGCTAGAGTGGGAGAGTCAGAGTATGGGTCAGATGTCAGACAGTTTGTGGACAAGGATTTCTATGTAGATGTTTGCTTAAAATCACTACCCACAAATGAAGCCGCAATCAGTCTCCTCAAAAGAACTCAGGCAATGCTTGCGTGTTCCAACTTAAGACTCCACAAGATTGCCTCCAACAGTAGAGAAGTTTTAGAAGTCTTTCCTGTCCAAGATCGTTCTAACAAGTTAAAGGACTTAGATCTAGGCACAGACTCACTTCCCATGCAACGCAGCCTTGGTTTGCTTTGGGACTTAAGATCTGACACGTTTACTTTCCAAGTAAACACAGAAGAAAAACCCTTTACCCGTAGAGGTGTCCTATCTACCATAAACAGCCTGTATGATCCCTTAGGCTTTGCAGCACCTGTTACCATCCAGGGTAAAGCACCACTGAGAGACTTAACCTGTGAGTCGCTATATTGGGACCACCCTCTCCCCACTGACAAGAAAAACCTATGACTAGAGTGGAAGGACTCACTAACAGCTCTATCCCACCTTAAAATTCCACGACCTTATTGTCCTCTGTCATCTGCTAATGTTCAGACGCAAAGACTTTGTGTGTTTTCGGATGCTTCTGTTAATGCAATTGCTGCTGTAGCTTACCTGAAAACCATAGACACTAAAGGACAATGCCACATAGGGTTCATAATGGGGAAAGCAGAACTTGCACCACTTCTCGAACACATCATACCCAAGCTGGAAAAGCAAAACTGCACATGGATCTTCAACCCACCTCACTCTTCTCACATGGGAGGTGTTTGGGAGAGAATAATAGGCATAGCCTGCAGAATCCTTGACTCTATCTTCCTACAAGTAGGAATTGCAAGGCTTACTCACGAATGTTTAGTGACATTTATGGCAGAGGTTATAGCTATCATTAATGCCAGACCTTTGACATCCATTTCAAGTGACTCTGAGGATCCAGTGGTCCTCACACCTGCCATGTTACTCATGCAAAAGACTAGTCTTGCCGGTGCTCCAGCTGGAGAGTTTTGTGAGAAGGACCTTTACAAACGTCAGTGGAGACAAGTACAAACCCTTGCCAACACCTTCTGGAACTGGTGGAGGGAACAATATATATCTACTCTACAAGTAAGGAGAAAGTGGCACACTGAAAAGCCTAATCTTAAACCTGGTGATGTTGTGCTCATGAAAGATTGCCAGACACTAAGGAATATGTGGCCTTTAGGTTTGATCACCAAAGTACTGCCAAGCAAGGATAATCATGTCCGTAAGGTCGAGGTCAAGATCTTTCAACAGAATGAGGTTAAAGTATTCTTGAGACCAGTGACCGAACTTATTCTGTTGTTCTCTACGGAGGACTCTGTTAGTGACATCACTTGATGTCAGGCGGGGAGTGTTCTGTCCACCAGATGTCTTGCTGATGTTTTATACTGGTTATTTGTACCTGTGTTAAATTTACATGCAAAATGTGTAATTTACTTAAGACAATCATATGTGGTGTGCAGGCTCCATCCAGTGTTCCTTTTTGGTATTGCTGCAGTTCTGTTTATCGTTTATTTGTATGTGTAGTTGAGGAAGTTGTCAGCAAGCAGGGAATTCTGGATAGAATCTTAACAGGAAGTGAAACAGCCACCATTTTGTGAGAAGACATTCGGGAAACAACACATGTATTTCTCTTTCTATCGCCATCACCCCTTAGAGAACTTAAAAAGTAAGTTTTTACTATCCCATCTTGTACTGTATATCATTGTTTATGCAATGTATGCTGTATTGTATGCAATATTATACTCATTGAGCTCTATTTCTGTTATTTTGTGGTTTCACCTGGCTTGTTCTAATAAAACTGAGATCAAATAAATATGGTATCTACAGTTATTGGGATAAGAAGGTTTAGCTATCTGCTCCTTGAGACAGAACATGGTATATGGGGAGAACTAGATAGATAGATAGATAGATAGATAGATAGATAGATAGATAGATAGATAGATAGATAGATAGATAGATAGATAGATAGATAGAGGGTGAGAAGAACCCTTTGAAATCCTGACATACTAAGTTTGTCTCATACCGCGATCTCTGCACACTTTTCAAAAGAGCAGCAGGGAATGCAGGGGCTCTGCCTTTAACCTCAACTCCGTGTCCCTTCTTTAGCCAGCTAGAGGAGAGCAACTGGCAACATGGAGGTTTCCCGCCTCTGTGTCCCATCTTCAGTACACTGAGCGGACGGAGGTGCACGCTGCTGACAGTGCAGGGGGTAGATAGGTAGGCAGGAGCAGACAGCATTGTGGACCCGAACTCGGGACATGGCCATGGTGGCACAGCTTAGGCAAGGCACGCCGCACAAGGAGCCACCGGCGGTTCTGAATAATGTGCCCGGGTCTCAGGCGGCAGAGACCCGGACAGGTGGCAACCCTAGGGGTAGCTGACACAGGAGGGGGGTAGCTGACAAAGGAGGGGGGTAGTTGACAGAGGAGGGGGGGTAGCTGACAGAGGAGGGTGGTAGCTGACAGAGAGGAGGGGGTGGCTGACAGAGGAGGGGGGGTTGACAGAGAGGAAGGGAATGGCTGACAGAGGAGCGGGGCTGACAGAGAGGAGGGGAGCTGATAGAGAGGAGGGAGGCTGACAGAGAGGAGGGCGGCTGATAGAGAGGGGGGTGGCTGACAGAGAGGAGGGGGTGGCTGACAGAGGAGGGGGGTGGCTGACAGAGGAGGGGGGTTGACAGAGGAAGGGAATGGCTGACAGAGAGGAGGGGGGTGGCTGACAGAGAGGAGGGGAGCTGACAGAGGAGGGGAGCTGACAGAGGAGCGGGGCTGACAGAGAGGAGGGCGGCTGACAGAGAGGAGGGCGGCTGACAGAGAGGAGGGCGGCTGACAGAGAGGAGGGTGGCTGACAGAGAGGAGGGGGGCTGACAGAGGGGGGCTGACAGTGGAGGGGAGGGGGCTGACAGAGAGGAGGGGGGTGGCTGACAGGAAGGGGGCTGACAGAGCAGATGAGACTGACCTCAGGACAGAGACACACAGCGTGAGGCATGACTAGAAGTTAGAAGAAGCTAGAAGTTTGTCTTGCATACAGATGACAGGACTTTTCCAGCCAACTTTCACCAAATCACGTGGTTTTTCAGTTCTTTATCACCACCCTTTGGTCAACTTCTGTATTGTTGTCTGATATTGTGTCAATCTCGCCACTTTTATTGGCAAGATTGACACCTTGTGAGCCGGGTTCACACTGGTGCGGGGATCCGACTTGGATCCCCGCCAATGCCAGGCACTGTGTTTGGTATGAATCTTGAGAGGGAACTCCACGCCAAATTTTAAATAAAAAGCCGGCATGGGTTCCCCTCCAGGGGCATACCAGGCCCTTAGGTCTGGTATGGATTCTAAGGGGAACCCCCTACGCTGAAAAAAAACGCGTGGGGGTCCCCCCCAAAACCCATACCAGACCCTTATCCGAGCATGCAGCCCGGCCGGTCAGAAAAGGGGGTGGGGATGAGCGAGCGCCCCCCTGAGCCGTACCAGGCATGCCCTCAACATGGGTGGTGGGTGCTTTGGGGGAGGGGGGCGCACTGCGGCCCCCCCACCCCGAAGTACCTTGTCCCCATGTTGATGAGGACAAGGGCCTCTTCCCGACAACCCTGGCCATTGGTTGTCGGGGTCTGCGGGTGGGGGGGGCTTATCAGAATCCGGGAGCCCCCTTTAATAAGGGGGCCCCCAGATCCTGGCCCCCCACCCTATGTAAATGAGTATGGGGTACAGCGTACCCCTGCCCATTCACCTAGGGAAAAAAAGTGTCAATAAATAAAACACACTACACAGGTTTTAAAATTAATTTAGTAGGCAGCACAGAGGTCTTCTTCTGACTTCGGGGGTCTTCTTCCGACTTCGGGGGTCTCTCCGACGTCTTCTCCCTCTCTCCGGTGACGTGTCCGCGCTCTCTGGATCTTCTCCGGTGCCTTCCTCCTTCTGCCGGGCTCCTCCGCTATCTTCTGCTCTTTTGCCGCTCTTTTGATAGCAGAGGAGCCCGGCCATCTGGATCGTCTTGTGCCCTCTTCTCTTCCAGAGATGTTGACACGACGCTCTCTCCGGCTGTAATGCTGTCTGTGCGCTCTGCTATGACTTATATAGGCGGTGACCCCGCCCCTATGACATCACAGTCCCGGGACATGGTGGGACTGTGAGGTCATAAGAGGGCGGGGTCCTAGGATGACATGACCTATTGCAGCCAGCGCGAGATGTACAGTACCTTGTCGCCGAGAACCAGCGTAAAGGGGTTCGCACCGGAAACATTCTCGCAGCCGCGTACTGTAGTTTGTACAAAAGTCCGATGCTTTTGTGTACACACAATCGGACTTTGCTCCATCGGACTTTTGTTGCCGGAAAGTTTGTCCGTTCGCACAGCCAACAAAAGTCCGATGGAAACAGAAAAAGTTTGTCCGATGGAGCTTACACACGGTCGGATGTTGCTCCAAAACAGCTAATTTGCATGTTTGTTGTCAAAAAGTCCGATCGTGTGTACGGGCCTTTAATCTGTGTTAGGCTTCATTCCCACGAGGCGGATCTGCTGCCACGGAGTCTGCCTCTGTCCTCCAGCTCAGCGGGAGATCTCTCTGTTGATCTCTGCTGAGCCAGGGGATGACAGGTCCCTCTCTGCTCACTGAGCGGGGAGGGGCTTGTCAAGCGCTGCTGGTTGCTATGGAGAGATCGGACGAAAACGGACAGCATGTCCGTTTTCATCCGATCTCACCTGATCCGATCCGCCAGGGATGGATGTGAACGTAGGGCCATTCGTCTGATTTTAGCGGATCGGACTGGGTCGGATGTCAGCGGACATGTCACCGGTGACATCCGCAGTGCCATAGAATGAAAAGGAGTGCCTGTTCAGGTCCGCCAACAAAACTGACAGGTGGACCTGAACGGTCCAAAGGTGTGAAAGGGGCCTTAGTGAGCACTTCTTCTTTGCCGAGATAATCCATCCACCACACAGGTGTGGCATATCAAGATGCTGATTAGACAGCATGATTATTGCACAGGTGTGCCTTAGGCTGGCCACAATAAAAGGCCACTCTACAGTAAAATGTGCAGTTTTATCACACAGCACAATGCCACAGATGTCGCACATTTTGAGGGAGCGTGCAGTTGGCATGCTGACTGTAGGAATGTCCAACAAAGCTGTTGTCCTTTAATTAAATGTTCATTTCTCTACCATAAGCCGTCTCCAAAGGCGTTTCAGAGAATTTGGCAGTACATCCAACCGATTGCTGCAACATCCGGTTTGAATAACCAAAGAATTTCTGCACAAACTGTCAGAAACGGCTTCAGGGAAGCTCATCTGCATACTCGTTGTCCTCATCTGGGTCTCGACCCGACTTCAGTTCATCGTCGTAACCAACTTGAGTGGGCAAATGCTCACATTCGATGGCCTCTTTGGCACTTTGGCCTCTTTGGCACTTTGGAGAGGTGTTCTCTTCACAGATGAATCCCAATATTCACTGTACAGGGCAAATGGCAGACAGCGTGTATGGTGTCATGTGGGTGAGCGGTTTGCTGATTTCAATGTTGTGGATCGAGTGGTTAATGGTGGCGGTGGGGTTATGGTATGGGCAGGCGTATGCTATGGACAATGAACACAGGTATATTTTATTGATGGCATTTTGAATGCACAGAGATACCGTGACAAGATCCTGAGGCCCATTGTTGTGCCATTCATCCAAGACCATCACCTCATGTTGCAGCATGATATTGCATGGCCCCATGTTGCAAGGATCTGTACACAATTCCTGGAAGCTGAAAACATCCCAGTTCTTGCATGGCCAGCATACTGACTAGACATGTCACTCATTGAGCATGTTTGGGATGCTCTGAATTGGCGTATACGACAGCACGTTCCAGTTCCTATCAATATCCAGCAACTTCGCACAACCATTGAAGAGGAATGGAGCAACATTCCATAGGCCACAATCAACAACCTGATTAACTCTATGTGAAGGAGATGTGCTGCACTGTGTGAGGCAAATGGTGGTCACATCAGATACTGACTGGTTTTCAGACACCCCCCCCCCCCCCAATACAGTAAAACGGCACATTTTAGAGTGGCCTTTTATTGTGGACAGCCTAAGGCACACCTGTGCAATAATCACACTGTCTAATCAGCATCTTGATATGCCACACCTGTGAGGTGGATGGATTATCTGGACAAAGGAGAAGTGCTCACTAAGGGAACTTTCACACTGGGGCGGGCGCTGGCGGTAAAGTGCTTTACGGCCGCTAGTGGGGCGCTTTTAAGCCCCGCTAACAGCTGAAATAGGGTTAAAAGCGCCTGCAAAGCGTCGCTTTGCCTGCACCGCCCATTGATTATGTAAAGCGCCTCAGTGTGAAAGCAGCCCAACAAAGATTTAGACAGATTTGTGAACAATATTCGAGAGAAATAGGCCTTTTGTGTACATAGAAAAAGTTGTAGATCTTTGAGTTCAGCTCATGATGAATAGGGGCAAACACAAAAGTGTTGCAATTATAATTTTATAGTGTAGAACTCTAGGCAAAACTTTTTTTTTTTTTCATTTTGGATTTTACTTTTGAAGTAAGGGAGGGTCATAACCCCTATCAGATATATTTTTTTTTTCCCATCTGCGTTACAATCTGAGATTTCCCTTCACTTCCTGTTCCATAGCCAAACAGTAAGTGAGAGGAAATCTCTGCAAATTAATTAAATTCCTTGGGGACCTCCAGTTCACCAGAACTAGTGTCCGCATAGGAAGGTTTCCCCTCTATTACTTTTCTGAGGACAACCCAAAATTTGGGATTTTTAATTTTACTGTCAATGATAATAGTAAACAGGACAAAAAAGGAGGTTGAAGATCCTGAATGGGGGCACAGACAGCATTTGTTCTATTGTTGGTCAGTCGGTTTTGTAATACTTCAGTATCTTTGTAATAGCTAAATGTTTTCTATCACATTTCATTAAAATCATATTTTAGCTCACAACCACTCTCGTGAATCCCAAACACCCATTATCATGATTGTGTTGATAAAGTGATTGTAAAGGTTTTTTTTTTTAACGAACAGACATCTCATACTTACCTGCTCTGTGCAAGGTTTACCTTCCAACAAGACAATGACCCTAAGCACACAGCTAAAATAACGAAGGAGTGGCTTCACAACAACTCCATGGCTGTTCTTGAATGGCCCAGCCAGAGCCCTGACTTAAACCCAATTGAGCATCTCTGAAGAGACCTAAAAAGTGCTGTCCACCAACGTTTACCATCCAACCTGACAGAACTGGAGAGGATCTGCAAGGAGGAATGGCAGAGGATCCCCAAATCCAGGTGTGAAAAACTTGTTGCATCTTTCCCAAAAAGACTCATGGCTGTATTAGATCAAAAGGGTGCTTCTACCAAATACTGAGCAAAGGGTCTGAATACTTAGGACCATGTGATATTTCAGTTTTTCTTTTTGAATAAATCTGCAAAAATGTCAACAATTCTGTGTTTTTCTGTCAATATGGGGAGCTGTGTGTACATTAATGAGGAAAAAAAATGAACTTAAATGATTTTAGCAAATGGCTGCAATATAACAAAGAGTGTAAAATTGAAGGGGGTCTGAATACTTTCCGTCCCCACTGTATATATATATATATTCCTGGGTTACTATGTGAGTGTAAAGAATATAACTGCTGCCAGCACCAAATTAGGGTCAACCCATACCCATATACAGAAATACAGGTGGTCCCCTAGTTACAAACATTCGACTTACAAACGACTCCTACTTACAAACAAAGGGGGGGGGGGAGAGACAACAGGAAGTGAGAGAAAATCCACTCCTAGGAAGGGAAATTCACTTCTATAAGAGTTATTAAGGAATAAAGGTACCTCCACTGATGCTTTATCACAAAGGCTTGTTTCCACAACAACCCAAAATTTTCAAAATCCAGCTGTCATTGGGACAGAAAGTGAGGTGAAATCTTCTGAACAGGGGCACATAAAGCAAAACAAACATTACAGGTGTGTTAACCCTTCCCTATGCTATCCAAAAAGCTTAAAAATATTTTTTTTTGGCTGGAGCTACACTTAAAAAATGTACCTGTTCCAACTTACAAACAGATTCAACTTAAGAACAAACCTACAGACCCTATCTTGTTTGTAACCCGGGGACCACCTGTATTAGACAGATGGGGGTTGGTGATGTGCTATTCAACAGAGAAGACCAAGTAATCAAGGTAATGTATCAAGAAGCAATGTGCTGCTAAAGGTAGTAGTACACATACAAATAAAAAAGTGCTAACCAATAAACAATTCTTCTGTAAATAAAGATATATGCAAGTTCAAATGAACTGTGCAAAATGCAAATAAACTGTGCAATCCAGCAATATAGTCTTATTGTGCAAGGTGCAAATGAACTGTGCAAAACAGCAATAAAGTCTTTTCTTCTTGTGCAAAAAACATCAAAGTGCAAAAGGGTGCCAGAGTACAATTATCTCCTCTTCATGCAAAACACACACACTCTAGTGGGAATGGCCTCTTACCTTGCAGTAATGAGGTAACCACATGTGTATAAGAATCTGTCTCATTTGCTTCTTCCTTACATCATAATCCTGGGCCAATGATACGGATCTAAAATTATCATCGTCTCTCAGTGGATGCACAGATAGTGTTGGAAGGAAAAAAGGTGGGTTCCAGATCGTGCAGTATATAAAATCAAGTAGCTTTTATTACATAATGAACAGTGAAGGTACACACATTGAATTAAAAATAATGAACAGAACTCCACAAGTGGCGAGCTCGTTTGCCAATGTCTATTCCGGTGCCTTTCCATCCCTATGCGTGGCGTCACGGTCATCATGCTTGTTAGGCCTCATTTCTGTGTAGAGGTTATATTATGACAGTGAGAAGGTTGGTGTGTCACTGGTGATCAGGCTGTACTTCATAGTGTGTAATTTAACCACTTGCTTACTGGGCACTTAAACCCCTCTCCTATCCAGACCAATTTTGAGCTTTCAGCGCTGACGCAATTTGAATGACAATTGCGCGGTCATACAACACTGTACCCAAATGAAATTTTTATCATTTTTTTCACCACAAATAGAGCTTTCTTTTGGTGGTATTTGATCACCTCTGCAGTTTTTACTTTTTGTTAAAAAAAAAGTAAAAAACTGAATTTTTAAAAAAAAAAATATTTTTTTATATTTTGTTATAAAAAATTTAAAACAGGTAATTTTTCTCCTTCATTGATGTACGCTGATGAGGCGGCAGTGATGGGCACTGATAGGCGGCAGTGATGGGCACTGATGGGTGGCAGTGATGGGCAGCACTGCTAGGTGGCACTGATTGGCACTACAGGTGGGCATTTATAGGTGGCACTTGTGGGCACTGTTAGGTGGCACTTGTGGGCACTGTTAGGTGGCACTGTTAGGTGGCAGTGATGAGGCAGATGTGCCTCTTCCACTTCGGGACCGATGTCCCTGACATCTGAGCCAGTGATCGGCTTTTTTTCTAAAAAAAAAAAACGATTACCGATCTTTTGTTTACATCATGCGATCAGCTGTCATTGGCTGACAGCTGATCACATGGTAAGGGGCCGGGACCGGCCCATTAGATCGGTGATCACCTGAGTCTCAGTGACTCAGGGCACATGCAGGGAGCGTGCACAGGGGGGGCCGTCATATGACGGCCTCCCGGGAATTCAGGTCCGCGTTGTGGCCGTCATTCGGCCATAGCGCGGATGTGAGGTGGTTAAAGGAATATGTACACCTTGTAGGCTCACCTGGATTGGGACTTTATTATTTTGTTGTGCACATATAGTTGTGGATTGTTCAAAGTATTTGTCTAAGGCATAGAGTACAAAATGCAGAGCAGCGGATAGGGGATTTGGAGGATGAAACACGTCCCCTACAGGGCTCGGTCAGGGAGCTGCGTCAGGCCCAAGAGTACACATCTGACAAGCTCACAGATATGGAAGACCGTCTGAGACGCAATAACCTCCGCTTCCTAGGCTTTCCAGAGGGCTCAGAGGGTAGGGCCCCAGAACAGTTTATGGAGCAATGGCTGACATCCACCTTTGGTGCCAATGTGTTCTCCAAGATGTTTGCCATTGAAAGAGCGCACAGAGTCCCACTTCGCCCCCTAGCACCTGGGGCACCTCCACGGGCTATGCTTATTAAGCTACTATATTTCAGAGACAGAGAGGCCATCATCAGGGCAGCCAGAGAAAAGGGGAACATACTCTTTAATGGTAATGGCATTACCATTTTCCCTGACTTTTCAGTAGCCACGCAAAAGCAACAAGCCACCTTTTTGGCAGTTAAAAGGCGCCTTCGTGATTTGCAATTGCCTTGTAGTATGCTATACCCGGCGCGCCTTCGTGTTATCCACCAGGGTAAGGCCCACTTTTTCATGGATCCGACAGAAGCAGCTCACTGGGCAGACACACTGGGTCCCTTGGAACAGAGGAACCAGCAACGGAGATCTCCTCCTCGATGACCACGCACCTTACCCCGCCGAGCAGATGCTAACAGAACTTTCCATTTACTGATGTCCTTAAATTGCTGCCTTATGACATCGACAGAGAAGAATATTAGTCAACACTAAGAAAATGACATATCCCTGCTGCTTGAAAGGAGAAAACACTGACGTTCTCTTATTTGGCTGACTATCCTCATTATCATAATGCTAGCCTAAATTAGAAGTATCCCCTGGCTACTCGGGATGATACTTCATTAAGACCGGGTCATTACTTATTTACCCCAAGGAGCGAACATGGGTGGTGGCTTATGTTCACAACCACCCTTGTTTTTGCTACCTAAGGTTTGTTGATCACGAAACTGGTTTAGATACCCCCTACTTTACAGTTCCAGTTAAGGGATCAAAGCTCTCATGAGTTTGGGTATGGGAGCCGGGAGGGTTAGGGTGGGTAGGGTGGGTTGGGAAATGTTTCATGTGTCACTGCTGTTCTGGCTACAAGAATGTTATTTCATAATATTGGTTCACAGGTCCATAGGCCCTCCAGGCCGTCGAGATGCTCAGGTATATATGTCTAAAAGCACAATATTTTTTTCATTTTTTCATAGATGTTTTTTAGGTTGCGCCCCCACCTCTCGGGAGGCTCGGGACCCCACAATATGGTGGACTTTGGGCTGTCCGGAGAGGTGGTCGCGCAAGCTTATGTCTTATACTCAAGAATGAATACTTTACGTCTGATATCATGGAATGTTAGGGGACTTCATTCTAAGGTAAAACGCTCAATAATGTTTGATTATTTATCACGACACAAACCGCATGTAATCCTTCTCCAGGAAACCCACCTCCAGGGCTCCAGGGTTATGGCCCTTAAGAGAGCCAAAATAGCTTATGCTCTACACTCCACTTATTCCTCCTATGCCCGCGGGACGTCTATTCTTATTGCCAAATCGGCGCCAATCTCCATCAAACACATAAAACTTGATCCCAATGGCTGTTTTGTGATCCTGGTAATAGAACTATTGGGTAAACCTTATACTGTGACAAACATCTATGTCCCACCGCCTTTCACCAAAAAATTCTTTGAAAAGGTGATGGGAACGATAGTTGAAATTGCTGAAGGCCCTTTATTAATAGCTGGGGATTACAACACAGTCTTAGATAACCCTATGGATAGATTTCGATGCGCTACACTGCCCCCTACTCCTCTAGGATCCTTCCTGGTCCAATTTGATTTGGTGGAGGCCTGGAGATGGAAACATGCAAATGTGCAGGAATACTCGTGTCAGTCTGACTCTCATAATACCTTATCAAGAATTGACCTATGCCTGGTCTCATCTGATCTACTCAGCCTTGTAACCAGAATCAAGTATCTCCCCAGGGCGTTGTCTGACCATTTGCCTTTGATGGTGGACCTCGCTCTGAATATATCTCCCTCATATTGGGTGTGGAGGTTGAGCCCATTGTGGTTAGCGGACCAGGCTGTAATAGATCAAAGTTTGGCAGATATGAAATCTTATTGGGTAATCAACAAACGCAGTGCGGATATCCCGGTGGTCTGGGATGCCTTCAAGGCCACTACCCGTGGCTCTTTTGCAGCTGCCATTGGGCGGGCCCGCAAGGCGACGCAGAGGGAGAACTTAGGGTAGCGGAAACAGAGTATTCTACAAACCCCACTACTGACACACATGCTGTTTGGCGACACAGGGCTAGAGAATTTGAACTGGTACTTCTCGAACGTACACAAAAAAAACTACTATATCAGAACCAACGTATATTTGAATTTGGGGATAAAAAATAGCCGCCTATTAGCATATCTGGCCAGGCCTGATTATCAACCCTGTAATATTCCCAGAATAAAAACCCAAACGGGCATGGTGGTTGAGCAGAATGATGACATTATGAGGGAGTTTGTTACCTTCTACTCTACTCTGTACACCACCAGAGCTCACTATACAATAGTGGAGCTAGATGACTATCTCTCGGAGGTTTCACTTCCGAAATTAACGAGGCGCCAGGCCGATGAGCTTGACGCTCCGCTGACAATGGAAGAAATAGAGGAGGCGATACAATCTTTTGCCAGACACAAAACCCCAGGCCTTGATGGGTTCCCTATCGAATGGTACATGCAATTCCGGGACTTGTTAATCCCGCATCTACTGCGGATGTACAATTTTGCCCTTAAACCAGGTCACCTACCACCCTCCATGTCAGAAGCACTGATCGTTCTAATTCCCAAGCCTCATAAAGATCACCTCCTATGTGAATCATACCGACCAATTTCGCTTATCAACTCGTTAAAATTCTGGCTAAAGTGCTCGCCAAGCGCTTAAACATGGTAATTACAACCATTATAGGGGCGGACCAAACAGGATTTATGCCTGGACGATCAACCTCTATTAACTTGCGAAGACTATATACCAATTTACAAGCGTCCCATGACGGAACCGGTTCCCGAGTGGTTTTGTCGTTGGATGCTCATAAGGCCTTCGACTCAGTCGAGAGGCCATATCTGTTTGAAGTCCTGGCCAAGTTTGGATTTGGCAATGTCTTCATAAAATGGGTACAGCTCCTATATTCTAAACCCATAGCTAGATTACGGGTTAATATGTCTATATCAGACGCTTTCCAGATAAAGAGGGGCACAAGACAGGGGTGTCCGTTGTCACCACTCCTATTTGCACTGGCAATAGAACCACTGGCAGCATTGGTGAGATCCAGTGAGGAAATTAAGGGACTGACGACTGGGGGTCTGGAAGAAAAAAAGTTTCCTTATATGCAGACCATATGTTGATATATTTGGAAGACCCTCAGTCGCCTCTTCCAGCCCTGCTGGAGATTATCCAACGATTTGGTCACTTTTCAGGGTTTCAGGTCAATTGGGACAAATCCCTTCTGTTTCAGATTGACCGAGGGACACAAATAAAATTACCCCCGAAATGCCCATTACAAATAGTGAATACTTTTCGATACTTAGGGGTTCTGATAGAACACCCTATCTCCTCATATGCTAAGATTAATCTAGACCCTCTTATTATTAGATTAAAATCCACCCTGAAAACGTGGAATAATCTCCCTCTCACGTTATTAGGGAGAATAAATGTTTTCAAGATGATCTACCTTCCGAGATTCCTTTATGTTCTAAGTAACTCACCAATTTATATAACCAAAGCCAAATTTAAAGAAATAGACTCCATAATTATCAATTTTCTCTGGAGAGGAGGCGTGGTGAAGATTGCAAAACATACTCTACAATTACCTACTTTGGAGGGGGGTCTGGCACTGCCATGTCTCCAAACGTATTATATTGCCTCACAATTGGCGCATGCCCATTGGTGGTTCTTTCCGGAGACCAACAATGCAGCTACTGCGCTAGAGGCGGCTATCCTCACCTCATACAAATCCCTCCAAAATCTAATACATCGCATGTCACTTAGAGGGAGGGAAGGTGTAAATATTTTGTCCATGACCCTGCAGAACTTTAAAATTTCCAAACTAATACCACCCAGTACCCAAGCTGTTTATTCTCCCAATGCCCCACTATGGGGAAACCCTTCTCTACCAGAATTTAACCAGAGAACTGACGGAGGATATTGGTCCAGGACAGGGGTGAAAACAATTTCACACTTATTTACAGGTAATACATTTAGATTCTTTGTAGAATTCCAGAGAGACTTTGGGCTCCCACGTACGGCCTACTTTCAATACCTGCAGATAAGACACACAGCAGCTGCCCAATTTGGGCTGCGAAATATAGAGATGAAATCCTCCCAGCTTGAACTCTTGCTGACTGATCCCTCTCACGCTAAATTAATTTCCTCTTACTATAAAACTCTGCTCCACTCCACAACTACTAGGCTTGTTACTATTGAACACAAATGGCGGTCAGATATACCTGAGCCGACGGAGGAGATATGGAGGAGATTCTTCCCTTGCAGGTCCCCTGTCACCTCTTCTAGGAACAAAGTGGTCCAGACCAAGCTATTATATAGAGCATACTTCACACCAAAATTATTATTCAAACTAAAGAAATTGTCTAATCCTCTATGCCTAAGATGCAGTATGGCTGATGGCACGTTCCTCCATTTAATGTGGGAATGTGCCCCGATACGGCGGTTCTGGTCAGAAGTTACGGCCTTCATCAGCTCTGTAGCTAAAATACCGAACATTTGTAATCCTCTTAGATGCCTACTAGGCTACATTGATGATGAGGGCTTATCCAAAAATGCACAATCTTTTATAAGGATAGTATTGTTTTATGCTAAAAAAAACAATAACTATGCACTGGAAATCCCACTCCACTTCGACTATAAAGTTCTGGCTCACCATTATCAATCAAGCCATACCACTGTATAAGCTAACATATGAAGCTAGAGGATGCCCCAAAAAGGTTTTTTAAAATGTGGAACTCATGGGTAAGCTTGGAGAGCACTATACCACCTGCTTAGTAGGCTATAGCGATGTGTAGAAATACTATGGTGTAGCAACTGTTTGAGAATACCCCTGACTACAAATAAAATGTGCTGTAAGACGTTTTATACCAATGTATACTGTAAACCTATATACCTGTTTATTGTATTGCAATATGACTAAAGCAATGCTTGATATGATTGTACATCTGTGTAACCAATATTGATTTTTTTTTTATAAAAAAAATAAAAAGTTAACCTTTAAAAAAAAAAAAAGATTGAAAGCTTTTTCTGTGAATTGAGTTTAGTAAAAAAGTAGCACTGCACTACATATGTTATTGGTACCATTCTCTACCTGAGCAGGAAACTACTCCCCAGAGAGGTAGCATATTACACCATCAAAAACACCTGTTTTTAAGGCATTCGGTTAGACAGGATAATTTGGTTGGTTGCAGGCTGGTCAGTAAGGTGAGCTGGGAACTTCTTTGTTTTTTTTTTCTTTTGTAGATACTACCTACATGGCCCAGTTCACAGTAATTACCCACAATACACTCAGCTGGTAAATCATATTGCTGGAGTGAACAAGCTACTCTGTTGGAGCGTTATTCTCTAACAACACAATTTTACCACACAGCACAAGAAGGAAAGTAATTAAAGCAGTGCAGACAGATTGTGGCGAGAAACAGAAGTCAGTCACATTGGTCATATTTGCACATAATGCAAACCACATTTCTCCAAAATTTGCAGTCAGCAACAAAAATGTTCTGTTTTAAAGGCACAGGGTTTTTACCTTTATGCATTAGGTTAAAAAGCCATGTGTGCAGCACCCCGCCCCCGCATGCAGTGTGACTTCCTCAGCTCCCGGGACAGACAGCCTATATTAGTGGCTTCTTCCAGTTGCAGTAGTACATACCTCTCAATCCCAGCTCCATGTAAGCAATCTAGCCTCAATATTTTCCTTCTCTCCCCTTCCTTTGTAGTGAGTATCAACTAGAGTTTATTGGTTTTTATAATTCTTACAGACTAGTGGATGCACTCTCCTGATGAAGTGTTTTAGTAACACGAAACGTGTTGAGCATTGATAGGATGCACCATGTTTTTATTCAATTAAAAAAATATTATTACATGTACTCCATTAATCCCTGCTACTTTCTAATCCTCATACAGAGTATTTACTCCATACATGGGTTACTGGAATGTGCTGCTATGTCCCTTGTATAATGTGTGTACATGTATATGAACTGTTTGGAATATGTAATTATATCATTTTTATTTATTCATGAACTGTACTTCTGAACTGTTATTTGTGTGTATATATTTAATGGCTTTGCTATATATTTCATATATACATGCATTATCCTATTTGATGCCACCTGCCTGACACAAAGTCCCATCTCGCTTTCGATGGTCGATCTTTTTCAAACTCAATATTTCTGGCTGTAATCAGGATACCTTCATAAAACATGGTTACTGTATTTAAAAAAAAAAAAAATCAGTTTTCAGCGCTGTGGCACTTTGAATGACAATTACGCGGTCATGCAACACTGTACCCAAATTTTTTCCCACAAATAGAGCTTTCTTTTGGTGGTATTTGATCACCTCTGTGTTTTTTATTTCTTGCACTATAAACAAAAAAAAGAGAGTGGCAAGTTTGGAAATAAAAAACAAAAAACACTTTTTTTATTTTGAGCTATAATAAATATACCAATTAAAAAAAAAAAATTAAAAAATTGCCCCAGTTTAGGCTATGTATTCTACATTTTTTTTTTTTAACCAAAAATATCACAATAAGCGTATATTGATTGGTTTGCGCAAAAGTTATAGTGTCTACAAAATGGGGGATTGGGGGATAGATTTATGGCATTTTTATTATTATTTTTCTTTTTTTTTTATCAAACAATGTTTTATTGATTAACTGGTGCATACATGCAATACTTGCTGTAACATACAAACTTGACAATATGTACATATACTATTCCACAGTCTATACGTATGCTGAATAGTACATTGTGCTCATTCTGCAAAAATATTCAGTATTCATACATAGAATTTTAGTGACTATGCAATAAGATGTATTTTCGAGGAAACATTCCAAACTAAAATTGGTTGGATTATACACAGGTATCAGATTCTTGGAGCCAGCGATCCCATATCTTATTGTACTTAGCAGGACAGCCTCTATTAATATATATACATTTCTTATACGGCAGGGTGTTATTCACTTTGACCTTCCATTCCACTAGTTTAGGAGACGTTTGTCTCATCCATTTTTTGGCTATAATCTTTCTTGCTGCAAAGAGTGTTTCATGGAGAAATGTTTTTGTGTATTTGTCAATTGTATCTGGAATTATACCTAAAAGACACTGTTTTGGATCTAGTGCTAGGGGTGAGCCCATTGTATCATGAAGGAATGTCACAATTTGTTCCCACAGACCTTGAATCTTAGGACATGTCCATATCAGATGGAAAAAGGTGCCAGTCTCCTTCCCACACATCAGGCATGTGGTGGATTGTGTGCGTTTATATCTTGCCACTCTGAGGGGTGTAAGATATGCCCTATGAAGAATATAAAGCTGCGACAGGTGATCTGATAATTTGAGGGGACACCTCCCTACAAGACTCCAGTGCCTCGCCCCACTCCTCATCCTCTACTGGTCCCACATCTCTTTCCCATCTTGGTTTAAGAGCATATGCTATTCTAGTAGACACAGGGGTTAAGAGCATGTTATAAAAAGCTGAAATCAATTTATGTGGGTCTGTGTTCTTGATTACTGCCATTAGAATATTAGGTGTAGGGCTTGGGAAGGTATCATGAAACTGTGATTTCGCCGCATGGCGGACTTGTAGGAATCTAAAGAACATCTGATTCGGAATTGTGAATTCTGCTTTAAGTGAATCAAAAGTTTTTAGATGTCCGTCTTTTAATAAGTGGTGCAGATAAAATATTCCCTGTATAGACCATATGAATGTGTCTTGTATTTTGTTGAATTCAGGAAGATTCTTGTTGTGCCATACTGGCGTGTAATCATTGAACTGTGGGATTTCAAGTTTAGAGGTAGCCAAGTTCCAAATTTTCCTGTAGTGATATAACAGAGAATCTATGGTCCCCTAATTCCGACCCTCCCGAGCCTGATGCTATTGCGTATATCGAGTCCTTGGTTTGTTGTGCCCACCTTGGACATAGGAGCGTGAGAAACCTCTCACTATCCGTTTTATCCAAATGAAAAAGTTGTGACAACTGTGATGCAATGTAATATAGGTTAAAGTCCGGGAGAGCTGTGCCAGCGAGGTCAGTCTGATTTTTGAGCGTTTGCCATGCCAGTTTATGTCTGTTAGCGCCCCACACGAATGGCTTAAGGAGGGACTCTAGAGATTTAAAGTGCTTCAAGGGTAGGTAAACCGGAGAGTGCCATAGAACATTTAGGGAGTAAGATCATTTTTATTAAATTTATGCGGCCCCAAGTCCCAAGTGGGAGTTTGGACCAAACCCAGATTTTGTTTTTAACCATGGAAATTAGAGGGTCTATGTTTAGGGATAAGTAATCTGCAGGGGATCTGCATATACGGATCCCTAAATATTTGATAACATCAACTCTCTGAAGTGGTAGTCTAGCCTGGGATTCTGGGGGTGGGAAGCTATCAATTGATAGAATTTGTGACTTATCCCAATTGATTTTAAATCCCGAAAATGTTCCAAATTGTTCGATCGTATGGAGTGCGATACATAGAGATGGGCCTGGGTCCGCCAAATACAATAGCATGTCGTCGGCGTACATGCTGATTTTTGCGATCAGAGAGCCCAGTCTTAGGCCTCTAATCTCCGGGTTCATTCGAATGGATATCGCCAGGGGTTCTTCCGCAAGGGCATACAATAATGGGGACAAGGGGCAACCCTGTCTTGTACCCCTGCTGAGGTCAAACGTCCGAGATGACCATCCATTAGCCACTACCCTGGCCCTAGGTGCCTGGTATAGCAATTGAACCCATTTGATAAATTTCGGACCAAAACCATAACCCTCCAGACATCTCCAAAGATACCTCCACTGAGTCAAAGGCTTTTGCTGGGTCTAAAGTTACCACAACTCGTGTGCCAACCTCCTCGTGTGTAGCCTGTAAGTTCATATAAAGTTTTCTGAGATTGAACGAGGTGTTGCGACCAGGCATAAAACCTGCCTGGTCTGTATGTATTAGTGATAAAATAACCTGATTAAGCCTAATAGATAGCACTTTGGCGAGTATTTTAATATCAACCTGTAAAAGGGATATTGGGCGATAGGACTCCGGGTATCCTGGATCTTTTCCTGGTTTGGGGATGAGGACTATTATTGCCTCCGTCATAGATGGGGGTAAAGTCCCAGTCTCGAAAAGGTGATTGTATAAGGTTAACAATTTAGGGGTTAAGATTTTGCTGTATTGCGAATAAAACTCAATTGGGAGTCCGTCTGATCCTGGGGATTTGGACCTGGCAAAACTGGCAATGGCAACTGTAATTTCGTCTGTAGTGAGGGGTGCCTCTAACAGGTCTATCTGTTCCTCTGTTAGCTGTGGGAAAACCACCTTCTCAAGAAAGGTGGACATTGATTGTGTTTCAGTAGGAGCTGTCGTTTTATACAAGTCAGTAAAGAAATTCCTGAAGATACAGTAGATGTAACACTAGGTGGGTCTGTTATTTGTCCTTCTCCATTGCCATGCAGTGTGATCACCACAGGGGGCCTAGTTTCAGGTTGCACTAAGTAAGCCAACAACTTGCCCGCCTTTTCCCCGTACTCAAACATTTTTTGTCTGGAGAAAGAGTTTTTGTCTGGCTTTCTGATATTGTAACTGGGTAACTACTCTGGTTTGTAATTTTAGCAAATCCGCATTTACAGGGGTTGGAGTGGTAGCAAAGTCTTTTTCAGCAGAGGATAAATCCTCCAGCGCCTTACCGAGGGCACTGGAGGAAGTTGTCTTGATTTTATTAATAGTACTATTTAACGTGGAGCGAGCAATTGAATGTATCTAGTATGTTCCAGAGATAATTCCAGTTATCATGGTGCTACTTCCCAGTGGTGTGTGGGGTAAAGTCTCGCTGCATGATGCACGTTGCTGGTAGGACTTCTGCTCTTCCGGAGCCCCGGAAAGTAAGTGGACTCCCATACTATAAAGTCCAGAACTTGTGTTTTATATCCGCGCTAGCTTGTGAAGGATTCCTTATCTTGTTCAAAACCTTCTTTTTTTTACGGGTAATAAGGAACAGTTTACATTCCCGAGTAGGCGGCAACAAAAAGGGGTTCCATACAGCAGCAGGGAACAATGCAGTCATATGACTCTGGTCAATCAACTCTTTCGGGAATGGCGCAACGTTCCAACCAGATCACCTCTTCAGGATCTTCAAAAAAGAGCGCACGTCCGTCATGTTCTATACGGAGGCGTGCTGGAAAGAGCATGATTGTAAATTCTGCAGCCTGCGCTTGGCCTTTGTAAAGCTCTGCCGACGGCGCTGTACCTCCGCTGAAAAATCTGGAAAAATGGCAACTTTAACATTACCTACTGGGATATTGCCTTTCTCTCTTGCCATCCTCAGGGCTGTATCTCGATCTTTGTAATTGAGAAGTTTAGCTATGAAAGTGCGAGGAGGGTCTACCTGCGGCGGGGGTCTGGCTGGCATACGATGTGCCCGCTCCACCACAAACATAGGGGAAAAGGCCTCTCTCCCATAGGTGTTGATCAGTAGTTGTTCGAGGAACGTGGTTGTGTCTTTGCCCTCAGGCAGACCGATAAGGTGTATATTACATCTTCTCAGCCTATTCTCCATGTCATCTTGTTTGGTGAGGAGTTGGTGTATTTGCCTTTGTACGCGGTCTGAGGATGTTTGTAGAGGTGGAATGGCGTCTTCAACTGTGCTAAGTCTGGTCTCAGCTTCCTTCACTCTATCTCTGAGCTTTTGAAAATCTTGCCTAATGAGGGAAATATCCATCTTGACTTCCTCAGTTTGTGCTGTGAGGGAAGTTCTACAGAAGGTGATTGCCTCAAATAATTTGTCAGTATCACTTGTTCGTTCGCTCCCCTCTGCCTTCCCGAAGGCCCCATCTTCCTCCATATCTTCTTTGTCATGTCGGCGGTATTGGTCGAGTTTCGCCGCCGCTGCCTTCTGTGCTTTGGCTGGTGACATACTTGGGGGGTCTAGTGAATTACTAGATGGGTCCCCAATATTGTTACGGCAGATTTAGTAGCCTGTGAGAAGGGAAGGAGTGCTGGCTAGAGTCACAGAGCCCCCAAGGCACCCGGAAATAAAGTCTGCTTCTATGTGGCAAGTGCACACTGAGTTGCCGTACTATTTGGGGTACCAGTGGTCCAGATGCACAGTGCAGATTTTGGGGGTTCCCCAAAGGGAAAGTTTTTCCTCCCCAGAAAGAATTGAAAAGGCAGCAGTATGGAAGTGTAGAACAGGCCGGGTCTGTGAGTTTGCTAAGATGGCCACCGGCCTCAGTGTGTAGGCCGAAGCCTCTGTCTTGCCTAAATGCGGTCGCCGCTCCTGCAGGAGTATTGGGGGCCAGAGGAAGTCTGTATATGAGGGGGATTGATATAGTATAGGTCCCCCAGGAGGTTTTTCCCTTAATTAGGCAGCGGCAGGCACAGCTATTTCAATGGGGGCTGGGTGTAGAGGTGTACCAAGATGGCCGCGGACCTCCGGGAGTAGGCCGAAGCCGCGGACTTGCCTGAGACCGGAAGATCGCCGCCCCGTTCAGGCCGCCGTTTGTCCCCCTGCTGAAATGGACAGCTCAGCGTGTGGTGGATGTTCTAGGGATGTTAATCCAGTAGATGGTATGGTAGGGGAGGTCCAGGATTAATTACAGCAGGAGTAATGGACGGAGCTCAGGAGATGCAAGTCCTACTCCATGCTGTGTCAGGCCACGCCCCCGGCAATTTTATTATTAATTTATTTATTTTTACTAGTAATGACGGCGATCTGCGATTTTTATCGTGACTGACATTGCGGCGGACACAGACACTTTTGACACTATTTTGAGACCATTCACATTTATACAGCGAACAGTGGGAAAAAAAATGATGATTACTGTACAGGGGAGGGGTTAACACAAGGGGGGGGGGGCGATCAAGGGGGTTAAATGTGTTACCTAGGGAGTGATTTTAACTGTAGGGTGAGGAGACTGATCGGTGTTCCACTGTACTGGGAACACACGATCGGTCTCCTCTCCCCTGACAGGATGTGGGTTTACACACACAGATCCACGTCCCGGCTCTGTTACCGGCAATCGCGGGAGCCCGGCAGACATCGTGGCCGTCAGGCATGCGCATCGGCTCCTGAGCGGTGTGGCGGGTGCACACGCCCCCTCCCCCTAGATGGCCCAGAAGCCCAGGACGTCATTTGATGCCCATCCAGGATGGGAGATCCCTCCTGTGGATGTCATTTGACTATAGGCGAGGAAGGAAGTGGTTAAGAATACAAATCAAACATGCCAATATTACCAGAGGAAGAAGGCTGATGGGGACACACAAGTCCTCACACGAGGATCATACATAGGATTCACATATTTTGTGTAGCAAATAATTACATATTCTGTAATATGTTGGTTATGACATTCTGGAGGAAAAAAAAAAAAGGCATCGGCTGAAGCATAATAAAACACTAACACCCCTTTCAGCAAACTTCTCACACCCGTTGATTGGTTGTTTTATATCTGTAAAACCCACGTTTACCATTGGAATACTGAAGGAATGATCATAGTCATTCCTGAGAGCCGGAGATACTGACATATTGAAATTACTTTCCAAACAAAATGAACTCTGCACAGAAATAAACATTAGTTGAACAAGTCAACTATTATCCCCTTTAAGTAATTGTTTTAGTTGTGCTTATGATCTGTTCTGTAAACAGTTTCTTGCACCATTTTTCCTTCTATAACAATATAAAATCATCAAGCTAAATCTTTGAATGCTCCAATCAGAAATTAAAGCTAAAGTTAGCTCAAAGTGATTTAATTTCTTTTTTTTTTTTTTTTTTTTTTTTTTAAGAACAAAGAACCTTTACAACCATGTTCTAGTTAACTCCTCTGTGCAAGGGCACAAAGCAGCCCGGATCTTCCTTTTTCTGGGTCCTCTGGCGGGGCTCCTTCTCCATATCGAGTGACCCCCAAGAGAGCCACATTCTATGGGGGCACTCGTATGGTCTGCTGCATCCACTGACACAAGTAGGACTCAGCCCCGCTTCTCCCTCCCCCATGGCTCCCATGTGAATTCCATTAGAAAAAGCCTCTTCCGAGAAAAGATCTTACATTGCCTGTAACACAATCTATGGATCTGAGCATAGCAGTGAGACATTTTAAAAAAGGTCAACATGGCAACCAGCAGATTGTGCAAACCGCGCGTGTTTGTTAAAACAAGTGGTGGCTACTGTGTGTAAAGAGTTAAAAAGGATTGGTTAACCCAAAATAAATCCTGTTCCCTTAGAGCATGTTATACAGCACAGTGCTTATGCTGTGTCATTTGGACCCCTGCCTGGCTATACCCTCCCCTCTGTAAACTGACCATGGTATTTCATGGCTGTTGAGCCCCGACACCGTGGTCAGTTTATGTGCCTCCGTTATCCACAGCCCTGCTTCCTTGGTGCTTGCTTTACCCCCCCCCCCCCCCCCCGCACCTGTCAGCTCCATGCTGCTCTGCTCCCCCACCCCCCTCCTGCTGCTCAAATTATGGTTAAAAATTACATAATCCTCTATGTATTAATGTAGTGTGCCCTGTTTCTATGTCTTTGAAAAATAATGCTGCAATATACCAGTTTCAGAGCACTGATCGGCAGTCACATGATCTGCCATCTCTTTCATCTCTCACATGACAGCTGCAGCAGGCAGGGCTGCCTCTCCTGACATCAGCTGGGGATCCTTGGCCCCACCCACTGCAGCTGTCAGGTGAGGAGAGAGACGGCGAATCACATGACTGCCGATCAGTGCTCTAAAGACAGGTATATTGCAGCATTATTTTTTATAAGGCATAGACACAGGGCACAATTTAAACACAGAGAGGATTATGTAATTTTAATCTAGTGGGTTAACAAACCATTTAACTGTGGAGTTATTGCACCCCAGTGAAGACCACCGAGTCTGCTGGTGCTTATATGGTTGTAATGTGAGCTGGAAAAATTATATATATATATATATATATATATATATATATATATATATATATATATATATATATATATATATATATATATATATATATATATATATATATATATATATATATATATATATATATATATATTTTAATTATACTATACAATATACACACATACATACACACAAACAGTAAGGCCAAGTGTAAAACATCTAACCCTTTCAGAAGATCTGTACAGTCAGGAGGTCAACACTATGTCTGAACCATGGGAAAAAAGTTAGTTTAATTACACTTTGGCACGCTGCACTGCAGGCGTGTTGGAGTGCCATTCAAAATTAATGTATAGCAATGCCACAGTAGTGAATGATGGGGGTGAATTTCAGGTCAGGGTGCATTGGCAGACCATTCATTTGAATGGGCTGCCTTGACAGCACAAAAATGTAAACAGGCCCCCCCAAGGCTGTACACTGCGCTGCACCCATCCCAAATGCTGCATCTTTGATTCGCTTTCAGAAAACACCCAACATAACAGAAGTCTATAGTAAACCAAAAAGGTAACCTGCACCCGCTGGCCAAACCTCAGGGGGGCAGTAAGGCTTTCATTTACACCTTTTTTTATTCCTGGTAAGTTTTCCAGTGAAATCAATGTAAACACATGACACACTTAAATGTGCATTGTGGTCAGTATATCCCCTGTTACAGACGGTACCAGATTTGACCCCAATTTTTTTAAGGGTGCTGCATCAACTTCTAACTTGTAAAATAGTTTAGAATGACCAAATGTGTTTCTAGCACACTGTTGCAAGTCCAGCTTTTTGACCCCTTCAGGGGGCAGAATAAAAAAAGGTCTGGACTTGGCAGCAAGCTCCTAGGTTTGGTGATGACATTTTGTTTTGTCAGCATGCACTATGACTTTTGTTTATGTACAATGTAAGTGCATTTCAATGTGCGATGTATGTATGTCCACACGCATTTTGTTTTTTGCTGAGGCAAAAATGCACCAAAAACACTAAAGTGTGAATAGGCCCTGAACTGAAATTTGGCTTGGCATAATAGGTTACCAAAAAGTTAAGTGTCTGCCTCTACTCACATTTGTCTCAAACAGATCCTTGTGAAGTCTCTTGGGATCCTAAGCCCCATAGTACATAGATTCTTTGTTGTGCTCAAGTTCAGATTAGTCCCAAGGCTCCTGCCATTCAACTGTCAAAGTTCCAGAAATACATTGGGCAGTAGGAGCTTGTGCATTTGACAGATGACTGACAGTGGTGGGGATTAGTATAAAAAAACTTCATCCAAATTTAGGCACAAAGCAAGACTCTTATGTACAGCTGCTCTTTTAGATGACAAACTGTACTTGCAATCTGAGCCAATTTCACAAGCAGGAAATGAAAAAATATCCTTGCTATAGTTATAAACATATATTTTAAAATTGTGTATATTTAACACTGGCCTGTAGTTAAAAACATTTTAAAAATATTAGTAATAGATTGTGCATTTTTTACACTGGCCTATAGTTAAAAAAATATACTGTTGTGTCAGGAGCTTCGATTTTATGGAATTATCAAAATATGTAAACATTCCTTCCTCAACCATAGCAAGGATATTTATTTCCCATTCACGATTTTAGGTCAGATCACACGTACAGGTTTCAGTCATCCACAGCAGCATCATAGCGCCAACTTAGGCAACATCATACCTGGGAGATATTAAGGGGCATCCTATGAGCCTTACCCAGGCAGACCTTCCAACATAGCACTGTCTCAGCTGTCTACTGAAACAGTCTTTATAACCGCAGCAGAGAAGCTCGACAACACTTCTCTCAAAAAAAATAAGGGGATTTCAACTTAAAGCCAAACTGAACTTAAGGTTTAAATCCACTAAATAAAGTGTGCAAAGTCTTGTAGTTAGGATTCCTAGAAAAGCTGCTTACACACAGCAAGGATATGCTCTACAGCATGCAGACAGGGGGGCAAGATTTTCTTCTCAAGCTGTGGCCAATTTCTAAATAATACAACTGTAGGGCTTTGCACTTCTTATAGTGGAACATATTCAGTGGGTTTAAACAAACTCAACTGGGCTTTTTTGTTGATTACCCATCATACTTAGTTGGTGCCCAGGGTAGCTTCCCCTTTCAAAATCGAAAGCATCCAGAAAAAAAAAAAAAAAAAAATCTGCCAAAACATGAATTACAGACATAATAGAACCGTTTACCAAAACAAATCAGTTCCAATTGACTTGTTTTATTTGCATTCGATTTGCATTACAGTGTTTACGAGATTACCGGATCTATAACAAAGTTCATTATACTTACCAGGAATATATATTTTTTTTGGTTTACTGCTGTTTATTGAAGTTTGCATTTTGGGATTACAAAACATATACAGACTGTCAGCCAATTACATCGAGATACCAGGCCAAAATCTTTGCGTATCCTATGTTCCATGAACATTACATCAAGTTGTTCTTTTCTTTACAGAATGCACAGGAAAAAAACTCAATGTCAATTTACAAGCCAAAAAGATTACTACTTTTATGGTCCTTTTCATGAAAAAGATAAGAAACAAAAATTTTATATAAACAGTTTATTTAATCTAAACAGCAACACAGACAGAACGCCATATAAACACAAAGGAAGTGATGCAGAAGCAAGTTGCTGACTGTCTGAGGCGCTAGGTTGCAGAGAATGGCAACCTAGTCATTGAAAAATCTTAAAAAGGAAATATAGGGGCAGGGAGGGGGTGGAATATGACATTGCATTCTGTTTTTTTTTTTGTTTTTGTTTTTTTTACTACAGCCAGCTAGAGGCTAGATATAGTTCTAAACATTTTAGAGCATGCCTGCATCGGATAGCAAAGGAAAAAACTATAGATTACTAGTGGATTTATAGAAGTATAAAAGTTTATAATTTTACAGCAGTTGAAATACTGACATCAATATTAAAATAAAAGCAAGTTTTACATCATAACAATCAAAATACAAAAAGACGGAAGGAAGAGACCCTGTATGAAAAAACTGGGGGGAATATTCAGCAGATTTAGAACTCTATACAAGTGGCGAAAATGGAAAATGGCACACATAACCCCCTCCCCTAAGTGACTTTTTGTATATAGCATCATTCAAATTTTGCAAAAAAATTTTGTTTTTGTAAACAAGTTCTTGCCAAACCAATCCCTTCCTTTTTCTGTTCTGTTTTTTTTTTCTTTTTTAAAGTTTTTATTGTAAGATGCCACACGGTTGAAGCTTATGATGGAGCAAACTTCTTGGCTTGTGCTCTGACTCTTTTTTCATATTCAACTCTGTTTTGGCTGGAAAAACAAACAAACACAGTATTAACAGCACGTGTTAGGGAACATTTAGTTTATGGTTATGGCAACTTCTAGGTCCACAGATATTGATATAGTTGAATTTATGCCAAATCTGACAGTTCCTACTCTTACCCACACATCCACAGTAAGCCAGCCCTTCCCTCTCATAGCAATGACCAAGCTTGTTCGTAGGTGCTTGGACTACATAATCACATAACAGGAATGTTACTAAAGCATTGTGAACTTGCAGTATAACGTCCATAAGAAAAGAGGAAACACCAACAGGAGAGAGGGTGTCAATGACGAGAAAAATTCATTGGCGGCCTATAAATTTTTATTTAGCATACTGTATAAGAAGCAACCCATAGTTCAAGACTTGAATTCAGGACAGGTCTACTTTAACCATTTGACCCCCAGGCCTTTTAACAAGTTAACATGCAACAATCAGTATTTTTTGCTAGAAAATTTTAGAACACCCCAAACATAATATTTTTTAAAGCAGAGGCCCTAGAGAATAAACTGGTGGGTTTTGCAAGTTTTTATGTCACATGGTATTTAAGTTTTTCAAAAGCAACTTTTGGGGGAAAAAAAAAAAAAAACACAAAAAAAAAAAAAAAACACTTGAATTTTAATGCAAAAAAATACAATACATAACCCAAATCTAAAAGATGCTGTTACGCTGAGTAAATAGATACCAAACACGTCACTTTAAAATTGCGCACACCCATGCAACGGCGACAAACGTCGCAAATTTTACTATCCACAGGTGATTTTTAAAAGCCTTTACAGGTTACCACTTTACATTTAGACAGGAGGTTTGGTGCTAGAATTATTGCCCATGATCTGACATCCACAGTGATACCTCACATGTGTGGGAGGATTGCTGTTTGCACATGGGACCAACGCTTCCAGGTTACCATAGGTTCCAGGTTACCATAGCCCAAAGCTGAACAAATTCAATTCAGGATGTCCCCTTCTGCTGCTTGTAAAAGCAATCCAGCAGCTAGCAGCTAAAAGATTACTTTTACAAAAGACCTCAACTTCGGCTCAAAAAACAAAAACAAAAAAAACACACACCAGTACAACCACTTGAAGTCCAGTGACATACCAGGTACATGACTGGTCGTCAAGGGGTTAAAGACTGAATATCACTTCTCTACAGAGTGAGCACATACATACCTCAACTGGTTTTAGAATCTGAGTGAGAGACCAAGGCCGGCCCTACATTATATTATCTTTTTTCGCTGAGATTTACCAGAACCATATTAATACAAGGCCAAACCTAACCACTTCCTATTTGTATGCAACCAGGCCCGTTTACTACACAATTAAAAGTAAATCTAAAAAAGGAGATTAACCACTTCAATACAGGTCACTTAGACACCTTCCTGCCCAGACCAATTTTCAGCTTTCAGCGCGGTCGCAGTTTGAATGACAATTGCGCGGTCATGCTACACTGTACCCAAACTAAAATTTTTATAATTTTGTTCCCACAAATAGAGCTTTCTTTTGGTGGTATTTAATCACCTCTGCGGTTTTTATTTTTTGCTAAACAAATAAAAAAAGACCGAAAATTCTGGAAAAAAAAAAGTTTTGCTTTTGTTTCTGTTAAAAAAAAATTTGTAAATAAGTAAGTTTTCTCTTTCACTGATGGGCACTGATACGACGGCACTGATTAGGTGGCACCAATGAGCGGGCACTGACATGTGGCACTGGTGCGCGGCATTGATGGGTGGCACTGATATGCAGCACTGATGGGCATTGATAGGCGGCACTTATAGGTGGCACTGCTGGGCACTGATATGGTGGCACTGATGGGCATCCCTGGTGGCACTGGCAGTGGTAGGTATTGGACTGGGCACAGATTGGCAGCTGCCTGGGGGTCTAGCAGCATACCTGGTGGTCCAGTGTGGATGGCTTCCCTGGTGGTCCTGGGTGGCTTCCGAGGGGGGGCTGTGCTGATAAACAATCAGCACAGACCCCTCCCTGTCAGGAGAGCAGCCGATCGGCTTTCCTCTACTCGCGTCTGTCACACGCGAGTAAGGAAAAGCCGATCACCGGCTCTATTTACATCGAGATCAGCCGTGATTGGATACGGCTGATCACGTGGTAAAGAGTCTCCGTCAGAGACTCTTTACCTAGATCGGTGTGTTGCAGGGTGTCAGACTGACACCCCGCAACAACGATCGCCGCCCTCGGGGGCACGCATTGACTCTATATTCCTGATCACGTCATATGACATCTGGTCAGGAATATCAAACCACTTTGCCGCCGTCCTTTGGTAATAGGGCGGGCGGCAAGTGGTTAAATAGAAAAATTGTATAATGTATGACAAAAGCTTAACTTTCCAAACAAGACATATACTAACCAGTAAATTGTGTATGCCTCTGCTTGAGCTGGATCTTGTATATTTGGTTCATTTAGAAGTTCTTGTATTCCTAACAAGATCTATGGAGAGATGGAAAGCGTTAAAATGAAATTTGTGACAAAGCTGGTGATCAACCAATAAATGTTAGAGTCCTACCTGTTTAATTGTGATTGCTGGCCTCCAATCCTTATCTTCTTCTAAGATTGACAGACACACTGTGCCTGAAGGATAAACGTTTGGGTGGAATAAAGGAGGCTCAAATTTACCTGTATAAAAACAAGAGATTTAGATTGTCCCAACTTAAAAGTGGTTGTAAACCCACAAAAACAAAAAAAACAAAAAACCTGCAAGAGAGGCATAATAAGCTAGTATGCATAGCATACTAGCTCATTATGAATTACCCTAGAGCGAAGCCCCCGCAGCGATCCTCGTACCCCGCACATACCTCACATGCAGATACAGTGAATATCTCCTAAACTGTGCAGGTATAGGAGATATCCGGGGTAGCTAAAGGTAAGCCTTATTATAGGCTTACCTGTAGCAAAAAGTGGTTGTAAAGGGTTTACAACCACTTCAAGTATGGGTAATCAATGTTTTGTGCATCTTGCTAGGAAACAGTCACTGTAATCATGTAAGAAGCCCAAGGGAGTGTGAGCTCAATTAAAAAGGAACAAGGGTTTAAGTATGCGCAATTTTTTTTTATTGTATCCACTGGCAGTATTTACAATTGTGAACAATTTAAAATGAATGCATTTTTTCCCTAATTGCAACAGATGGGCTTTAGAACAAAAAACTTAAAAAGGGGTTGTAAACCCTTGTGTTTTTTCACCTTAATGCATCCTATGCATTAAGGTGAAAAGACTTCTGTCACTGAGCATGATAAGAGGGCAGATTTAGAACTCACAATACATGCAACATTACAGGTTAATCCTTCCTGATGAATGTATTTGTGTACAGTGAAGGTCTCCCATTGGTTACTATAGGGAATGGTTCTTTAACCACTTCCTTACCCACCCATAGTCATATGACATCTGCAGATGGGATTTCCCATCCTGGGCGGGCGTCATATGATGTCCTCGGCGGTATAGAGGGCGCTGCGAGGAGCAAATGCGCTGCCCGGCGGTCGCGATGTCTGCCGGGCACCCGCAATCACTTGTGACAGAGCGGGCATATGAATCTGTGTGTGCAAACACACAGATCCACTGTCAGGGGAGAGGAGACAGATGTGTTCCTACTATATAGGAACACCGATCGGTCTCCTCATACAGTCAGTCTTATCCCCCCCACAGTTAGAATCACTCCCTAGGTAACATTTTAACCCCTTGATCGCCTCCTAGTGTTAACCCCTTCCCTGCCAGTAATCAGTGCATATTTATAGTACCGATTGCTGTACAAGTGTCAATGGTCCCAGAATAGTGTAAAAAGCATCCAATCTATACGCCGCAATGTCAGTTACAAAAAAAAAAAAAAAAAAAAGCCATAAGATCAATAACCTATTTTTTAGGCGCTATAAAAAAAATAAAATAATTGGGGCTATGGATTAGCAAAAAAGTAAAAAATAGTGTTTTTCAAAATTGTCGCTTTTTTTGTTTATAGTGCAAAAAAATAAACTGCAGAGGTGATCAAATACCACCAAAAGAAAGCTCGATTTGTGTGGGGGGGGGGGGTGGGGGGAAATGATAAAAATTTAATTTGGGTACAGTGTTGCAGGACTGCGCAATTGTCATTCAAAATGTTACAGTGCTGAAAGCTGAAAATGCCCTGCATTGAAATGTATTAACATACTTTAAGCGCCTTGGACTCCCAAGGGGGGGGGGGGGGGGGGGGGAGAGAAACATACCGGATCCATGGACTCCCAAGTATTAATTCTATGCAAAAAGCAAAAGTTTAAGCTTTGAAAAAGAATGTAGATAGATCCATCCATTTATTTTTGCGGTCTGTGTCCCATTAGAAGATCTCCCTTTACGTCCGGTCTCAAAATAACAGGAACTGAAAGAGGGGATCTCTAAATGTAAGGAGTATTCCCCTCTTGTCACTAAACAAGGTGTTTTGGCTTTAAATACACCTTACAAAAAACAAAAAAACAAAAAACCCTGAGCTTTACTGGCAATAAAGAGAAAGCAAGGGAACAAAATCCTGAAGACACACCCAGTAGTAGGGTAAACTTTAAGCTGGGGTGTACCTGTACAGGTGTCTGTACCAGACCAACTCCTTACCCTGACCCTTGCTTTCCATTTATCCAGCTTGAAAACGTCTTCAAACTAATTTTTATTTTATCCTCCCAGTAGATTTGCTTTGTTTATTTTCCCTGCCCTAATAAAGGTTGGAGATTACCCCATGGATAGGGGTCTCCCCCATTATAATATTCAACTTCCTCCTCCAATCCTGATTCTAAAGAGGGTAAAGCCAGGGCTTTTTTAACCCGAGATAAGCAGTTGAGCTAGAGGGCACGTATTCATCCAACATTTTGTAAGGTTGAAACCATTTCAGATCTAAAAAACAGCAAACACTGGATGACAGTACCCCTGCAAAAATGCAGCAGCAAAAGCCAATCAACCATAATACTGTTCTGGGGAAATGGCCAGCTTTTTCATATTGTATAAATGCCTCTTGTCCTACAAAGAGGCCAATCTACAGCCCCTCTCCTTGGTGAAAGCCCACCCCCAGAAGTGCTCCCGGAAGTGATCAGATGACCCGTGACATCACATGCGCTTCACGCCAGTCCCAGCCTCTTCCTGACGGCCACAGGATGAGCCCCTGGCCCGTAATAAACAATCTGCAGCCCTGCACCTCTGCAGCATCATCCAGATCAGGACCTGAGGAACTCACCATGGACCACATGTATACAGATGAGCCTTTTTAATCTATCCTGTAAGTGTAATCTTACTTTGTGTCATTAAAGTATCCACTAATACTGCACTTAGGTGGCGCTTCCTTTTCTACCCTTCTCTTGCCTGCAAAGAGGCTCGATGTACATGAAAGTTATCCCAAAGCAGTTTACCTGTAAAAAACCATAAACCATAACTGAATGGCGTTTAGTTTGCTAAAAGCACTGTGTTATCAAACAATTGCCTTATTTCACTTTGTGATTTTTTTTGCCTTTTTTTCCTTCCTTTACTGCATGACTTTTCCCAGTGTGGGTGTCCCAATCAGAACAGTGGATTCCTACATAACTTAACCACTTCAATACCAGGCACTTAGGCACCTTCCTGCCCAGGCCAATTTTCAGATTTCAGCGCTGTCGCAATTTGAATTACAATTGCGTGGTCATACAACACTGTACCCAAACACATTTTTTATCATTTTGTTCCTACAAACAGAGCTTTCTTTTAGTGGTATTTGATCACTTCTGCGGTTATTTTTTGCACAACAAATAAAAAAAGAACGAAAATTTTGAAAAAAAAAAAAAAAGTTTCTCTTTGTTAAAATTTTTTGTAAATAAGTAAGTTTTATTCAATGACTGGCACTGATATGGCAGCACTGACATGGCGGGACTGACAGGTGGCACTGGTATGCGGCACTGATGGGTACTTATGAGTGGCACTGATGGGTGGCATTGCTGGGTAAGCCGATCAACGGCTCTTCCTATTGACATCGTGATCAGCCGTGATTGGACACGGCTGATCACGTGGTAAAGAGCCTGCGCCGGAGGCTCTTTACCAAGATCGGTGGAGCGGTGTGCGTCAGACTGACACACCGATCGCCGCGATGCGCGCCCCCACGGGCACGCGGTGGCATGTTATCCTGCTTGAAGTCATATGATGCCCAGTCAGGATAACTGAACCACCGCCCAGCCGTCAATCTGGTATAGGCCAAACGGGAATTGGTTAAAAAGGGCCACTTGTAGCCTTCATTAGAAGCCTGTGTGACAACGTAAGAGCCCAAATGGAAGACTGGGGCAGGGCACTTTCGCCTCTAACAGGAAGAGCTTAGCATTTTAATAAATACCACATTACAAAAAAAAACACAACACACACACACTTACATTTCGGAGGCGAGGAGGGATAATCATCCTTAAACAGCATCCGAAGTTTAAATAATCCTCCTTCCCAAGGGGTCTGCAGGGCACAGAAAACAAGCAAACATTATGAATAAAATAAATGATAGGAAGAGCTGACATCGAAGGATCAAAAATAGAGCTGCACAATTAATCGTTAATAAAGTCGTGATCTCGATTTAACCCCCCTGACGATCTCTATTGCAGAGTTTGCCGATTCTTTCATATAATAAGTGGAGAGACTTATCTGTCAAAAAGAAAACATCCGGGCAGTCTGCCAAGTTTTTCATGAAACATTGTAAGTAACTCTTTCTTCTTAGGCCCCTTTCACACGTGCGGACAGTATGTCCGTATTTCATCCATCAGTTTTCGGATGAAATACGGACATACATGCATCCCTAATGGGTAGCGGTTGTCAGCGGATGAACATCCGCTGACACCCTATATCATCCGTCCCCGCTATCGTCCGATTCTGCAGACGGAGGAAAAACCTATTTTTCTATCTGTCTGCAGAGCGGATCAAGTGAACACGGACAGATGGTCCATGTTCATCCGATCCCTCATAGGGGAGAGCGGAGATCTGAAAGGGCGGTCCCTGTCATCCACTGGCTCAGCGGGGATCAACAGAGCGATCCCCGCTGAGCAAGCGGATGTTCACGGGGCGGATCATAACGGATCCGTTCTATGTGAAAGGGGCCTTAGATCAAAAGGGATAAAACTGTGTGAAGAAAAAAAAAAATCCAGGCAGTCTGCCAAGTTTTTAAACAAGGTATAAATGCAGGAAGTTTAACCACTTAGAGCCGGTTCACACTAGAAGCGGCGCGATTTGCAGGTCGCCTCACCGAGGCGACCTGCACACGACCGCCACGGCGACTTGCAAAACGACTTCTGTATAGAAGTCTATGCAAGTTGCCCCCAAAGTAGTACAGGAACCTTTTTTCTAAGTCGGAGCGACTTGCGTCGCTCCGATTAGAACGGTTCCATTGTACAGAATGGGAGGCAACTTGTCAGGTCTAGGTCGCCTGACAAGTCGTCCCCGTGTGAACCGGCTCTTAAAGTCTAAATCTTTTTCTGACACTTGTTTCTTAGGTTAAAATCAATATTTTTTGCTAGAAAATTACATGGAACCCCCAAACATTATATATATTTTAGCAGAGACCCTAGGGAATAAAATGTCAATTGCTGCAAAATTTTATGTCACACTGTATGTGCCCAGCGGTCTTTCAAACGCAATTTTTGGGGAAAAAAAAAATAAGAAACAGTAAAGTTAGCCCAATTTTTTTTTGTTTTAATGTGAAAGATGTTACGCCGCGAGAATCGTGATCTATCTTCTAAGCAAAAAAAAAAAAAAAAAAAAAAAAATTGTGATTCTCATTTTAGCCAGAATCATGCAGCTCTAATCAAAAAGCAATGCTGCTAGCGACCTGTATGGAAATGGCTCACAACATTTTTTTCTTGTTGGAAATCTTTCTAATATCCGACGAATCTTCCCCTAGTAAAGCAAGCTGTGGTGTCCTTTTATGAAAGTGAGGTAAAATACCTCGATTCAGTTCTCAGGCATTCTCAGAGGAGATCGCTCTCCTCTGAGTGCCTGTTTATGAAAGTTTGTAGATCGCTTCTCATGTTGAGTTGACGAGCGATCTACAAATGCCAGGAACTCCTGAGAACGGCTCCTCTCACTGTAATCTCGCGTGATGTAGTGGGATTACAGTATGAGGAACCATAAAATACAAAAGTTTAACACAATTCAGCACACATTATTCCCCAACATATTAATAAAATAATCAAAGTTAAATTCCCCCTACACAATATACATTAACCTAATTATAAAAAAAAACATTGTTTTTATCAATATTTAAAGATCATACATGTCCCTATTTAAATGTGAATGGTGTATAGTAAATTAATGTAATGCACATATGTAATGCAGCTATACACCATTCATATAAATGCAAAATACATTTATAATCATTAAAAAAATAATTTTAATAAAGTATACAAGTATAAATATTTATTAATAAATTAAAATAAAATATATTTCATAATTGATAAACATAAAAATTGATAAACTGGTGCAATGCGAGAACACTGCGAATCCACTGCGGGTTCCCGCATCGCACCGACTCGCATGTCAGTTCACACTGCCATATGCAAATCGCTGGGGAGTGTCAATACATTGTTAACAACACCCCCAGTTCAGCTTGCATATCGCACTGCGAACTGACAGTCCGGACATGAATCGGATCGCATATGTGTGAACACACATGCGATCCGATTCTGGTCCGAACAGAAAAAAGGGTCCTGTGCGTGTTTGCACCGAATGCGGTGCGATATCAGCCATACTATCTGTACAGCTGATATCGCACCGCACAGACATCGCATGTAATGTGAATGGCAGTGTGCTGCGAATAACATGCGATGCCTGTGATGTAAGTGTGAACTGGGCCTAAAAGTTAACAACCCCCCCAAATCAGTTCGCATATCGCAGTGCGATCTGCAAACTCGGACAGTAATTGAATCGCATGGGTGTGAACACCCATGCGATCCGATTCTGCTGTGGACCAAAAAAAGGGTCCTGTAAGAGTTTGGTCCGAGGGCAATGCAAATTTAGCAATACTATCTGTATGGCTGAAATCGCATCGCACAGAGATCGGATGTGATTTTGCACTGCAGTGCAGTGCGAATCACATCCGATCTTGGACACCGTAGCAGTGGGAACTGGCCCTAAACCATATTGCATTTGCACCAAAATGGTACAGGACCCTTTATTTGGTCCGCACTGGAATCTGATCGCATGGGTGTGAACACCCATGCGATCCGATTCCTGCACCATTACATAGTTCGCACTGCGATCTGTGAAATGATCTGGGGGTGTCATTAACTTTACATTGACACCCGCAGTGGTGCGCAGATGTCAATGTAGGTGCGATGTGAAAACCCGCACAGGAATCACGCTGGTTCACGCATCGCACAAGTGTGAACCCAGCCAGAGACGTGAACATCTCTCTCTCTCTCTAGAGAGAGAGACATATATATATATATATATATATATATATATATATATATATTCTGCTAGAAGTGATCAGCCAGGAAACTGTCAGGAGGAGAGCCGACTGGATTACAAAGAACGGGTATCTCCTGCTGTGACACAGCTTGGATATGAAACGTCAGCCGCTGTCAAACCGACAAAAAAAAAAAAAAAAAAGGAAGAAGTCCTGCCTCCTGGATCAGATAGTACACTGGTCCAATGCCAGTCCAGGAGGCAGGACTTGGACAGCGGCCAGCCTTTAAATCTCCAAGCTGTGTTTCAGCAGGAGATCCAGCTGGCAATCCTCCCGGTTCCTCCCTGTGATCCCAGCTGCATTGATGGCCACTGATGGGGTGACCATGAGAGGCACTGATAAGCTGCACTGAGGGGGGGCGGAGCATAAACCGGTGAAAGATACAAAAATTCTCCCTTCAGTAAATTGGCTCTTTTACATATGCTTGGCAATTTAAGTCCTACACACAAAATTCTGGAATCATCGGTCTTACCCCTTTCTTGCCTGGAATGGCACATTCCCAGTTCATCAAGTTCATTGTGCCATCTGGATTTTTTGTTGGAACTGCCACAAAACCCTTAGAAAAAAGAAAGATCAAACAATTACTAACTTAACCAAACAAATCAAGAAAGAAAACTGGTGCATAAACACCACTTACAAAAGGATGGTCTTTTCTCCAAGCTTTCCTCTCCTGCGCAAGTCTGCTCAGGGCTATGCCAGACATAGTTTGGGTTCCTACAAAGAGTATGAGAAGTTAATTTCAGGATAAGGGGGAAAAAAAAAAAAAAAATAAAAAGACATGAATGCAGAATTCAAATTGCACATCACCACCATCTAGTGTTCAAGATGCACACTGCAACAAAAGTATTCATCAATACCCCTAAAAAGGAATCTGACTAATAGAAATGCAGGAGCTGCCATTACCGATTTGCTTCAAAAAGGTGCAGGCTCCAGGGTGGCCATCCTCCACCACTCACTGCATCATGATCTCATTTGGCATGCAAGACAGGAATTCAGACATCCCATGCAACCATTTGCTCCTGGCGACTCACTAGACATTGACAAAAATCAGGGTGACAGTCTCAGAGCCTGCACTTTTTTTTTTTTTTTTTTTAAAGTATAATGTGGCAGCTAGGGATGAGCTTCGAGTTCGAGTCGAACTCATGTTCGACTCGAACATCGGCTGTTCGCCGAACAGCGAACAATTTGGGGTGATCGCAGCAAATTCGAATGCCGCGGAACACCCTTTAAAAAAAGTCTATGGGAGAAATCAAAAGTGCTAATTTTAAAGGCTTATATGCATGGTATTGTCATAAAAAGTGTTTGGGGAACTGGGTCCTGCCCCAGGGGACATGGATCAATGCAAAAAAAAGTTTTAAAAACGGCCGTTTTTTCAGAAGCAGTGATTTTAATAATGCTTAAAGTGAAACAATAAAAAAGTGTAATATCCCTTTAAATTTCGTACCTGGGGGGTCTCTATAGTATGCCTGTAAAGGGGCGCATGTTTCCCGTTTTTAGAACAGTCTGACAGCAAAATGACATTTCAAAAAGGAAAAAAAAAGTCATTTAAAACTACTCGCGGCTATTAACCACTTCAATACCAGGCACTTGGACACCTTCCCGCCCAGGACAATTTTCAGCTTTCAGCGCCGTTGCACTTTGAATGACAATTGCGCAGTCATGCTACACTGTACCCAAACAAATTTTTTATCATATTGTTCCCACAAATAGAGCTTTCTTTTGGTGGTATTTGATCACCTCTGTGGTTTTTATTTTTTGCGCAACAACTAAAAAAAAGACTGGAAATTTTGAAAAAAAGTTTGTGTTTCTGTTAAAAATTTTTGTAAATAAGTACATTTTCTTCTTCAATGACAGGCACCGATATGGCTGCACTGATACGGCGGCACTAAGGGCACCAATGAGGCGGCACTGATGGGCACTGATAGGTGGCACGGATGGGCACTCATAGGTGGCATTGATGGGTACTTATGGGTGGCACTGATGGGCATTGATAGGTGGGCACGGATGGGCACTGACAGGTGACACTGATGGGTGGCACCGATGACACTGATTGGTGGCACTGATGCTCCCAAGGGTGGCATTGCTGGGCATCTAGGCAATATTATGGTGCCAATCAGTGCCCATTTGTGGGCACTGATTGGCACATGTAGATGGCCATGGGGTACATACCTGGCCATCCACATGTTGCCCCTTCCCTGGTGGTCCTAGTGGCGATCCCTGGTGGTCCAGTGTGGTCATCTGAGGGGGGACTGCACCGATAAACAGTCAGCACAGACCCCCCCTGTCAGGAGAGCCGCCGATCGCCTCTCCTCTACTCGCGTCTGTCAGACGCGAGTGAGGAAAAGCCGATCAACGGCTCTTCCTATTGCCATCGTGATCAGCCGTGATTGGACACGGCTGATCACGTGGTAAAGAGCCTCCGCCGGAGGCTCTTTACCAAGATCGGTGGAGCGGTGTCAGACTGACACACCGCTCAACCGATCGCCGCTATGCGCGCCCCCGCAGCAGCATGTTAGCCTGCTGGACGTCATATGACGCCAAGTCAGGATAACGGAACCACTTTCCGGACGTCAATCTGCTATAGGCCGGGCGGGAAGTGGTTAATGAATTGCCGGTCTGACAATACACATAAAAGTTCGTTGATAAAGACGGCATGGGAATTCCCCACAGGGGAACCCCGAACCAAAATTAAAAAAGAAAAAAAAAAAAAAAAAAAAGAAAAAAAAAAAAAAGTGGGGGGTCCCCCTAAATTCCATACCAGGCCCTTCAGGTCTGGTATGGATTTTAAGGGGAACCCCGCGCCAAAAAAAAAAAAAAAAAAAAAGGCGTGGGGTCCCCCCAAAAATCCATACCAGACCCTTATCCGAGCACGCAACCTGGCAGGCCGCAGGAAAAGAGGGGGGGCGAGAGAACACCCCCCCCCTCCTGAACAGTACCAGGCCACATGCCCTCAACATTGGGAAGGTGCTTTGGGGTAGCGCCCCAAAACACCTTGTCCCCATGTTGATGAGGACAAGGGCCTCATGCCCACAACCCTGGCCGGTGGTTGTGGGGGTCTGCAGGCGGCTTATCGGAATCTGGACCCCCAGATCCCAGCCCTCCCCCTGTGTGAAATGGTAAGGGGGTACCTACCATTTCACAAAAAAAAAAAAAAAAAAAAAAAAAAAGGAAGAAGTGTCAAAAATGACAAGAAACAGTTTTTGACAATTCCTTTATTTAAATAGAAGGGAAAACAAAGGCTGCGCTACAAATGGAAAGTCCATACAGTAGTTCTTGAATGGACGATAATTCAATCAAATGCCGAACACCCAGGTGAATCCGAGTAATAACAAACGTGTCACACCTGATGAAGGACCTGCTTACCAGCTAGCAGGTAAAAACGGGCGATTGACTTATACCCAGCCAGGGCCTTTCCTCATAAGGGTGATCCGCTGACGGACTGGAGGTTGGATGCAAGTTGAAATGGATAGGATAATCAAACTCCTCCTGGCAGCACAAGACCTTAACGAGACCACGAGACCCAGCCACATATAGAGGAAGAGAGACCATCCATAGCGTAATACTGTCACAATTTCTAATTTATTAAAAAGTAATGCACTTACATAGGGTAAATAAAAAAAAAAAAAAAAAAAAAAAAAAATCACAGAATCAAATACGGAGCCGGCCGGCTATACACATAATCCCGTCCTACTAACGTAGGAGTGTGGTGACGTCAACACGTGTCCTTGCCCAGACGCGTTTCGTCATAGATGACGTTATCAATTGATAACGTCATCTATGGCGAAACGCATCTGGGCGAGGACACGTGTTCACGTCACCACGCTCCTACATTAGGACGGGATTTTGTGTATAGCTGGCCGGCTCCGTATTTGAATCTGTGATTTTTTATTTTTTTTTTACCCTATGTAAGTGCATTACTTTTTAGTAAATTAGAAATTGTGACAGTATTACGCTATGGATGGTCTCTCTTCCTCTATATGTGGCTGGGTCTCGTGGTCTGGTTAAGGTCTTGTGCTGCCAGGAGGAGTTTGATTATCCTATCCATTTCAACTTGCATCCAACCTCCAGTCCGTCAGTGGATCACCCTTATGAGGAAAGGCCCTGGCTGGGTATAAGTCAATCGCCCGTTTTTACCTGCTAGCTGGTAAGCAGGTTCTTCATCAGGTGTGGCACGTTTGTCATTACTCTGATTCACCTGGGTGTTCGGCATTTGATTGAATTATTATCGTCCATCCAAGAACTACTGTATGGACTTTCCATTTGTAGCGCAGCCTTTGTTTTCCCTTTATACAGTTTTTTGTGCTATCACATTGTGAGCTGCTGCTTTTTGGAATTTATTTATGGTTTATCGTTATTGTGAATTTCAAAATTTTCACATGTTTCAATGTTTTAGTTTTGACTTAGCGCGTTTTTTTTCTTACTAGTCTCCTTTATTTAAATGCTTCTTCTGTCTTCTATCTTCCTTCGGTTTCTTCCTCCTTCTTCTGGTTCTTCCTCCGGTGTTCTCGTCGAGCATCTCCTTCCGCGGCGTTGGCGTCTCCTTCCCTTCTCCTCAGGCCGCTCTGCATCCATGATGGCATGGAGGGAGGCTTCCGCTGTGTGACGCTTCTCAAATAACGCACGGGGACTTCCCTGTGGCATTCCCCGTGATGCCACAGGGAAGTCCCGTCAAGTCACCGTGCATCAGAGGGGACGGGGTCACCGGGTGGCCCCACCCCCCGTTATTTAAGAACCGTCAGAAGAGGAAAAGCGTCACACAGCAGGAGCCACCCTCCATGCCATCATGGATGCGGAGCGGTCTGAGGAGAAGGGAAGAAGACGCTGACGCTGCGAAGGAAGATGCCGGACAAGAACACCGGAGGAAGAACCAGAAGAAGGAGGAAGAAACCGAAGGAAGAAAGAAGAAGCATTTAAATAAAGGAATTGTCAAAAACTGTCTCTTGTCATTTTTAACATTTGACACTTTAGTGAAATGGTTACCATTTCACACAGGGGGGAGGGCCGGGATCTGGGGGTCCCCTTGTTAAAGGGGGCTTCCAGATTCCAATAAGCCCCCCCGCCCGCAGACCCCCACAACCACCGGCCAGGGTTGTGGGGATGAGGCCCTTGTCCTCATTAACATGGGGACAAGGTGTTTTGGGGGGCTACTCCAAAGCACCCTCCCAATGTTGAGGGCATGTGGTCTGGTACGGTTCAGGAGGTGGGGCACTCTCGCCCCCCCCTCTTTTCCTGCGGCCTGCCAGGTTGCGTGCTCGGATAAGGGTCTGATATGGATTTTAGGGGGGACCCCCACGCCATTTTTTTTTTTTAATTATGGCCGGGGTTCCCCTTAATATCCATACCAGACCTGAAGGGTCTGGTATGGAATTTACGGGGACACCCCCCCTCTCCCCCAAGTCATTTGGTTTTTTTTTTAATTTTGGTTCGGAGTTCCCCTGTGGGGAATTCCTATGCCGTTTTTATCAATGAACCTTTATGTGTATTGTTGGACCGGCAATTCATTAATAGAAACGAGTAGTTTTAAATGACTTTTTTTCCTTTGAAATGTCATTTTGCTGTTCTAAACACGGGAAACATGCGCCCCTTTACAGGCATACTATAGAGACCCCCCAGGTACCAAATTTAAAAGGGATATTACACTTTTATTGTTTCACTTTAAGCATTATTAAAATCACTGCTCCCGAAAAAACTGCCGTTTTTAAACTTTTTTTGCATTGATACATGTCCCCTGGGGCAGGACCCAGGTCCCCAAACACTTTTTTTGACAATAACTTGCATATAAGCCTTTAAAATTAGCACTTTTGATTATTCATGTTCGTGTCCCATAGACTTTAACGGTGTTCGAACAAATTTTTTTGCCTGTTCGCAAGTTCTGGTGCAAACCGAACAGGGGGGTGTTCGGCTCATGCCTAGTGGCAGCTTTTATATGTCGGTCCTTAAGAGTCGACTTTAAAGCATAAGATTCCACATTCAAGTGTAGCACATTGTTTTAAACCTTTATCCAAAGCTATGCACCCAAGAGAACCACAAGTCTTTCTGTAAGACCTGGGGGAATATTACAAGCACCGTTTCCAAGACACATTTCTGTTCTTTGAAGTATATTATGATGCAACAAAAATGCCATCTTGATATCATAGGTTTTGTATTTTGCAAGCCTAGATGTCTTAAGCAAGAAAGTGTTAAGTACCACATTTGTAATTACATTCCCCATGGGTACAGTGTTATTTGAATACACAATTTCCAGGTAGAAGACAATTTTAAAACATTTGTGTTCACATATACTCTTGTTTTTCTTAAAGCCCTCTTCAAACTTTGAAAAAAAACAAAAAACTGAAGAACCACTATAAATCCAGTTGAGGCTCGGTGGCGAGCATACTAGAAGGATACTGATCACCATGTGTTAAAAAAAAAAAAAAAAAAAAAAAAAGTATCGGTACTTGTACTCGGTCCTAAAAAAGTGATACTCGGTCCTAAAAAAGTGATAGAGACAACCCTATTGATCAGTGCTATAAAGCAGTGGACATAGAGTCCGCCCAAACCCCAGGCACGCTCCCGCGGTGTGCGCAAGCAGCCGTACAGGTAGGGCAACTTATACAGGAGTGCCGACCTGCTGCACTATATCTGAGTGAGCAGGTGGGCTAGTGGTTAAAGCCTTTTCACCCAATGGAACTAATTCCTGCACAGTGGTTGTAAACCCTGTTACACCACTTGTACCTACAGGTAAAGCCTATAATAAGGCTTACCTGTAGGTACTGTACATCTTCTAAACCTGCATGGTTTAGGAGATATTTACCATATATGCTTGCACAAACGTCATCAGCGCATGCGCACTGAAGAAACTGCTCGATCTTGGTGCTTCTAAAAAGGGCTGGTGCCATGACTGGCAGCTCCCGCGTGCATGCAACGTCATCATGTGTGACAATTACAGCGCCGGAGCCCGCGAATAACTCCGGGAAACATGTCTCCGGTCACAGCGGTGTACAGGGAACGCTTTGTCTTGCACCTTTTATATGGGTTTACAACCACTTTAACTCTCACCTCCATTCTCCCACTGCATGTGACATATCAACTATCCTCACTTTCTGCAAATGACTGCATTAATATAAAACAGAAACATATATAATTATAATCAAATCACCTTGGGGTGTCCACTTTCCAAAAAGCTAATACTTTGCTAGCATTTGAATTTGCTACTTTTTTTTTTTTTTTTTTTTATTACCAGGGGATTACCTGTGAGTAGGCAGCCCCATCGAAAGCAAGGGATTACCTTTGCTAAAGGGACAGTTGAATGACCCTGGATGAAGACGGTCTGTGTACGGAACAGCTCATTTGTCCCTAGCTACATGTAATCACGCCATGAGGCTGCAGACCATGTCAGTCTGTCATTGATGTGTAAAGGTTTTCTGTCTGCCACCAACATAATCATCAGACCACCACACCCACCCTCTGAAGTACACTGTTCTGGGTGGTGTACAGCCATGTGGATGAGCCCCAAGTGTTTGTTTACACACCTCACGTTACAGTAACTCACTACAAGTTTTGTGCTTTAACAAGCACTGCTAAATGCAAGCAATCTGTTGCAGTGAGTTTTTAAAAATTGGACAAGGCCACTGCAGCACAAGAAGCTGCTTTAGATAGATTTTAATGGCAGGAGCAACAGGATATCTGTTGGACTTTGCAGATCTGAAATGTCACCTGGCAGAACAGGGAAATGCCTCGTTTACATGGGCAGTTCCTGTTCTGCCGGTGTACAAGGCAATTGCGGGTCGCCGGCAGAGTCTGCCCGAATCACAGGCACGCCCCCGCCACTGCGCGAGCCTCCGTACCTGTTGGACTTTCGATGGGGGGGGGTGCCAAGAAAAACCATGTGCAAATGCACTTGTATAAATATGCTGCAAAAAACAAAACAAAACAAAAAACAAAAAAAGAGGTCAAATACTAGGGACATTCAGGAGTTTATTTCAGGTGTACAAAGCTAACAGTCAAAACTTTGTTTCTTAAAGTTTTCTTTGAACCTTTTCATGTTTGAAAACCTCCAAAATGGTATGGTTCCGTTGGTGCTGGTGAATTTTACCAAGGCGCTTTTAGGGCTGGGTTTAATATGAATCAAAAAACGCATGCACTGCGTGTTCCATGAATTCCAATGGCCCTAGTTCACACCAGTGCAAAAAAAAAAAAAAAAAGTTAGAACTTGCATTTTTTTTCTGTATGGAACACACTAAAAATGCACTGGAATTCACATAAATGCACTACGGTATTTTTTTTTTTTCCTTTGAAAAATCAAACACACAACAAACTGAACTGTAAGGCATCAAAAACGCTCAAATTGTGGTGTACACCAGCCCTCAGTACCATAAACAAGAAATAAGTCATGTCTAGTTGTCGGTGTACACGTTTTCTTCGATGTTTATGTACAATAAAAAATAAAAAAAAGCTAATAAAAAAAAGGTAACATGTAGATGGAGACCTCAGCACAATGATATATTTTCCTCTGATGCAAAACAGTCTGGGTATAGTAGCCTAGTACACACAGAGGGGAAGTGGAAACTGCTAGATAGCTCAAGCCAATAAGCAGTCAGATGTTGATAGAAGTTTGACAAAACAAATTTCAATGATTACCCCGTTTCCCCAAAAATAAGACCTAGCGAGATTGGTAATAGAAAAAAAAATAAAATAAAAACACCTTCTCTGGATGAGAACAGGACCATCATCTAAGGACACTAGCAGAAAACTGGAACGCCAAAGAATAGGCGGGGTTATATGGGTACACTTTAGGGACGGCCCTAGCAACTTTTTTGCCATGGTGTGCAAACGCCTGAATGTAGCAGCATAGAACACCAATGGTTTATAAAAGAAGTCCTGTGTGCTGTACAATTAAGATAACAGGTTTACACAGCTAAACAGCTTAGGCTGAAATAAAGGAGTCAGGGTTGATGTCTTCTCAAAAAGTTCTGTTCAAGGGGTCTCTAAGGCTCAATGTACACGGAACGTTTTAAAACCTCTCCTGAACAATTTAACGATAGTAACCAACGTTTAAAAACATCCATTTTTTTTTTTTAAATAGTCAAAGCTGAAAAACTACTTAAACAAAAAACGTGGCTAAAACGTAAGTTACCATGTTTACAGGCATTTGGAGTTTCAAATGCCTCTGAACATCCGTTCTGAACGCATTTTTTTCCTTTCCAAAAAATGCTTCTAAACTCAACTGCCTATAAACTATTCTGTGTACATGTACTGATAAGATAACAGGAGCGTTCAGGGGCAGCTGATAAAAATAAATAAAAACACGCCCAACGTCCATCCCAGTAGTACCATAAGTCCAACTACAATATCCAATTGAGTAATAATGCACACAGCATCTAGATCACTCAAGTGCAAAAATCCTTCAGTTTAACGTAAGCCTTTCATGACTAAGCCTATTTTTGACATTTGGTGTTTACAAGTTAAAATCCGTATTTTTTGCTAGAAAATTAGCGCCCCCAAACATTATATATTTTTTAGCAGAGAATCTAAACAGTAAAATGGCGATTGTTGCAATATTTTATATCACTCACGGCTTTGTTCCAGACTGTTACTAGCTGCCGGAGGCCTGGTAAGAGCGGCGGGAGGGGGGACTCCCCCTCCTCCGGTATAACAGCCGAGCGTCTTTTAGCCGCATTGGTTGTTATTCCTTGATAGCCGATCGCCGGCTCTAAAAAACAGTACCGGGATGATGCCTGCAGCTGCAGGCATCATCCCGGTATAACCCCCGAAAGCCGAGTACACACATCTGCGTACGCTCAGCAGGAAGGGGTTAAAGAGGAGTTACGCCTGAGGAAAGAAAATAAAAAAAAATTAAACTCAGCAGCTACAAATACTGTAGCTGTGGACTTTAATATATGGACACTTACCTGTCCAGGGAGCCTGCCATGTCGGCACTCCAGCCAATTTAAGGATCGGGTGCTGCCGCCTCCATCTCCACTAAGGGAAACCGACAGGAGGATAAATCATCTCAGAACTTCTCCACCTTTAATGTGACCTATAAACCATGCAACCCAGTTAAACAACAAATTTTAAACCTTTTAGGTGGACGGAAGTAAAAATAAAAAACATAAAAAATATGGTTGCATAAGTGTGCAGACCCTTAAACTAATACTTTGTCGAAGCACCTTTTGATTTTATTACAGCA